>JARFXV010000658.1:0-675165 GCA_031761425.1 Cosmopolites sordidus | reverse complement strand
CTTTAGTCGTTGATTCCAGTAGTTTGTCTACGTCGGTAGTTTCATTGTCTGTTTCGATGTTCCGTTCGTCAGTATAACTTTGCATTTGGGTAAAGTCTAATGGCATTTCATTACTACATTAATGTTTTGAAACAATAGTTGGATTCATATTTCAAAAAAATATACAAATAAAATATTTAATGAACATTATTTACTAGAATTACAACAGACACAAAATATTTACGATTGACATATCGTAGTAATTGATAGATACGGCAAATGTTTGTAGTAATACACAACTTTAAAGAAGATATGGCAACTTTAATAGATTAATGTTATTGTGAAAAAATAAATTAAATCCTTTAATAATATTATAAAAATAATCATGGATTGTTATATCATCTTAGAGTCATAACTCATTTTTGACAAAAAAAAATTGGACTCTTGGCGATTGGACTCCAAGGGATTGAATTTGTTAGTATTGTCTCCAAGTGAAGAAGATACAAGGAAATTCATCTCATTTTCTCAAATTTAAAAGCAATATGAAATGCTACCCGAATATTTTTCTGCAAATTCATCAGCTTTTTTTATTAACACGTTCAATGCCAGCGCGACTAAGCAGGCTAATGCATGTGGCCGGACTGATCAACAACTTCTCTGCCCCCAAGCGCGGAGCTGCGTTGTTGGCCATTGTTATTTTTAAAATGATGACAGTTATCACAGTTAAACACGCAAACTTTGAAGACAAAGGTATAAATTGCTTAAGCCGCATATATATATATATATATATATATGCTATAATTTTTAATGATTTTTTATGTCTAATTTTTTAAATGGTGTTTAAAAAGTTACTGAACATTGGACAATGCTCACATAGCGGTGTTTTTTGAATGGTACATATACTTTGGTGTTGATTTCCTTAAAACTGGAGTTGTCTGCAATTCGACTACTCGTATCCAGGTATATTTTTGATGAAATCAACCTTTTCTCTTCCTTTCACATGCACGGCTTCCATATTTTCTGTTATTTTCAAAATGGTGATTGAAAATGAAAAATTTTCTCACGATGTATAGCCATCGTTCCAGTAAATACAGTGGTCGTTATTCATCAACCACACTATCTGTTTACGACACTCAAGTGAAAGAGAGTCCAACGACCAAGTTTTCACCATCATATACCGTCAGTTCCTTCGGGAAGAAGGTATTTTTTTCATCTTCAAAACTTTGAATGACGATTATTAATTTTACTATAACAATTGTTTTCTTCGCAATTATATACACAAACTTTGAAGACAAAGGCATAAATCGCTTAAGCCGCATATTTATCTGCAATGATTTTTAATGAATTTTTTTGATGTCTACTTTTTTAAATGGTGTTTAAAAAGTTACCGAAGAGTGGACAATGCTCACACAGCCGTGTTTTTTGAATGCTATATACACTTTGGTGTTGGTTTCCTTAAAACTGGAGTTGCCTCCAATTCGACTACTCGTGTCCAGGTATATTTTTTGATGAAATTGACCTTTTCTCTTCCTTTCACATACACGGCTTCCATATTTTCTGTTATTTTTAAAATGATGCTTGGAAAATTTTCTAGCGGTGTATACCCATCGTTCCTGTAAATAGAGTGGTCGTTATTCATCAACCACACTATTTGTTTACGATCCTCACTTTGAAGAGAGTCCAACGAATATGGTTTCTCAAAAAGATAATGGCAATATGAAGGTATTTTTTTCAACTTTAAAATCTTGAATATCAATTATTACTTTCATTTTAACGACTGTTTTCTTCATAGTCAAACACACAAACTTTGAAGATAAAGGTATAAATCGCTTAAGCCGCATATTTATCTGCAATCATTTCTATTGATTTTTTTTTGTCTAATTTTTTAAATGGTGTTTAAAAAGCTACTGAACATTGGACAATGCTCACATAGCGGTGTTTTTTGAATGGTACATACACTTTAGTGTTGATTTCCTTAAAACTGAAGTTGCCTCTAATTCAACTACTCATATCCAGGTATACTTTTTGATGAAATTGACGTTTTCTCTTCCTTTCACATACACGGCTTCCATATTTTCTGTTATTTTTAGAATGATGCTTGGAAAATTTTTAGAATGATGCTTGGAAAAATTGGAAAACAAACTTTGAAGATAAAGGTATAAATTGCTTAAGCCGCATATATATCTGCAATGATTTTTAATGAATTTTATTGATGTCGAATTTTTTAAATGGTGTTTAAAAAGTTACTCAACATTGGATAGTGCTAACATAGCGGTGTTTTTTGAATGGTACATACACTTTAGTGTTGGTTTCCTTAAAACTGGAGTTGCCTCCAATTCAACTACTAGTACCCAGGTATATTTTTTGATGAAATCGACCTTTTCTCGTCCTTTCACGTACACGGCTTCTATATTTTCTGTTATTTTTAAAATGATGCTTAGAAAATTTTCTAGTGGTGCATACCCATCGTTCCAGTAAATAGACACTCGCGTGAAAGAGAATCCAGCGGATATGGCTTCTCCAAAATATAATGGCATAATTTTTCTCCATCATTGCCGTCAGTTCCTTCGGGATGAAGGCATTTTGTTCAACTTTAATACCTTGAGCATCAATTATTACTTTCATTTTAACAACTTTTTTCGTCATAGCTAAACACACAAACTTTGAAGACAAAGGTATAAATCGCTTAAGCCGCATATATATCTGCAATCATTTTTAATAATTTTTTTTATGTCTAATTATTTAAATGGTGTTTAAAAACCTACTGAACATTGGACAATGCTGACATAGCGGTGTTTTTTGAATGGTACATACACTTTGGTGTTGATTTCCTTAAACCTGTAGTTGTCTGCAATTCGACTGCTCCTGTCCAGGTATATCTTTTGATGAAATCGACCTTTTCTCTTCCTTTCACATGCATGACTCCAATATTTTCTGTTATTTTCAAAATGGTGATTGAAAAATTTTCTAACGGTGTATACCCATCGTTCCAGTAAATACAGTGGTCGTTATTCATGAACCACACTATCTGTTTACGACAATCACGTGAAAGAGGGTCCAACGGATATGGCTTCTCAAAAATATAATGGCATAATTTTTCACCATCATTGCCGTCAGTTCCTTTGGGATGAAGGCATTTTAACAACTTTTTTCGTCACAGCTAAACACACAAACTTTGAAGACAAAGGTATAAATCGCTTAAGCCGCATATATATCTGCAATCATTTTTAATGATTTCTTTTTAAGTCTAATTATTTAAATGGTGTTTAAAAAGCTACTGAACATTGGACAATTATCACAGTTAAACACGCAAACTTTGAAGACAAAGGTATAAATTGCTTAAGCCGCATATATATATATGCTATAATTTTTAATGATTTTTTATGTCTAATTTTTTAAATGGTGTTTAAAAAGTTACTGAACATTGGACAATGCTCACATAGCGGTGTTTTTTGAATGGTACATATACTTTGGTGTTGATTTCCTTAAACCTGGAGTTGTCTGCAATTCGACTGCTCCTGTCGAGGTATATCTTTTGATGAAATTGACCTTTTCTCTTCCTTTCACATGCACGACTCCCATATTTTCTGTTATTTTCAAAATGGTGATTAAAAAATTTCCTTACGGTGTATACCCATGGTTCCAGTAAATACAATGTGCAAATACAATACTCACGTGAAAGAAAGTCCAACGGATATGGCTTCTCAAAAATATAATGGCATAACTTTTCACCATCATATGCCGCCGGTTCCTTCGGGATGAAGGTATTTTTTTCAACTTTAAAACCTTGAACATCAATCATTACTTTCATTTTAACACCTGTTTTCTTCATAGTTAAATACACAAACTTTGAAGACAAAGGTATAAATCGCTTAAGCCGCATATATATCTGCAATGGTTTTTAATGCATTTTATAGATGTCGAATTTTTTAAATGGTGTTTAAAAAGTTACTCAACATTGGATAGTGCTAACATAGCGGTGTTTTTTGAATGGTACACACACTTTAGTGTTGGTTTCCTTAAAACTGGAGTTGCCTCCAATTCAACTACTAGTACCCAGGTATATTTTTTGATGAAATCGACCTTTTCCCTTCATTTCACAAACACGGCTTCCATATTTTCTGTTATTTTTAAAATGATGCTTGGAAAGTTTTCTAGCGGTGTATACCCATCGTTCCAGTAAATACAGTGGTTGTTATTCATCAACCACAGCGGTGTTTTTTTTTAATGGTACATACACTTTGGTGTTGAGTTCCTTAAAACTGAAGTTGTCCAACGCCTTAACCTATGTAGCTAAACTACTTCCAATATAAAATATGTATCGCTAAGTATTCAAGCAGATCTGTAAACTGTTTGATCTTTTATGAGTGTGTCTTATCAAAGATATTTTGTCCTTGTTTCTGTATTTAAGGAAAATTTATTGGGTTTGAAATTTGTTGGGAATTATAAATTAAACTCAAATTAAAATTTAACAAAAATATTTATTTTGTTATGTGTATATTAAAATAATTTCGGTTTTTTACTTGGTGGAGGACCACCAAAACTTTAATCTTTTCCGGAATAGTAATAGTTAAAGTGGGCTATATTATAATCCACTTCCTCCATTATTCTATTCCGATATTCTTCAGAACAACTGTCCATTAGTTCGGCTTTTAAAAAATGCTTTTCCATCTCTGTCCATTCCTCTGGCAATAGTGGCTGGCTTTGGTATATTTTGAAATAGTATTCCATTTCCTCCATTAAAATTTGTTGTTTCAAATTCTCCAGCTGTTGGGGTGTTGGAATTTGATGGAAGATTAGAGTCTGAGGAAGAAAAAACGTAGGTGATGAAGATCATGTTTCTTGGTGAAGTCTTAAAGACACTAAACAATATCGAAAAACTTTGTTGCAATTGTAATACCATCTTGAACCAGACACTTGTTGCTTTAATTTTGTGGGAACAATTTTCCTAGCATTTTTATTGCTAGGATATTTAAATTGGTTTTGGTTCTTAAAAACTGAATACCATTTATTGTTTGCCTTAAATAAAATTGCGTCTGTCAGTCTGACCTTTGCACCTTGGACAAACATATTTTACTGGAATTGGCATTATGATGCAATATTTCTTGTTGAATTGTTGTTTAAATAAACTAAATTATCTTACATAAACTCACTACTTTATGTTTTATGATGTGGTTTGTGATGGTGGTGGTAAATTTAAACTTCTGTTCTTACAATATTAGTTAAAGGGTTGTACTTTATCTTTTTATCGTGTAGTATTAGCAAATAGGCACACGTATCTGCAGGAATATTTTTATTTGTTTCAAATTCCAATCGAATATCCACTGTACCACTTTTTAATGTGTCCATTTGATAACAACAGTTTACCACCACTAAAGGTGCAATTTCACTGATTTTTTCCAAAGATAGACACGGTTGTCCAACTATCTTGTAATAATATGATTGTTGAAATCTGGCGTACATCTCATACAAAATAGCACATTGCTTTTTATTAAAATTCACATTTAAATTGTCGTATGGATAAATTTCAGAATTAAGGTAGGCTTTAAAATTGGTTAGGTTACAGTGATCAAAGAGGCTCATGTCTTGGGCTAGTTGATTTTTCGTGGCCGTTTGAAAACCAAATATAACGAATCGTGGCTTTTCGAATTGATTTACAGACTATAGATTCCATGTGCGGTGCATTGTTTGCTGTAAAAGAGGGTATTCGTGTAATTCCCATCCACGAAATGCTATAGTCAAATCTCGACCATTTTTAACATAACAATTTAAGTTTTGTTTGATCGTCCACCTTTATATGTTCAATTTTCCAAGCAATCTTTGGGTTTTTCTCCAACTTTTGAAGTTTGCACACAATTTGTATCAGAGAAACTTCTAATGAGCACCAATTCCTGACGAATGTTTACAATAATTATTTTAAAATCTTCAAATACACCCATCAGCGGTATACAGACGTTGAAAAATCTAGTTGAAGATAAAACTTTTGGTTTTTCTGAACGATTCCAACTAGCATTGTGGTAGCGTACACAATCTTGTTCGGTAAAACTAACATATACAAGGATTGCGTACACGATCCACTACAGCACCCCCTAGATTTCCATCCTGATCCGTTATTTTTATAATTTCATCTAAACACCTTGTGTTGATTGCTAGATAAAGGACATTTGATGATGTTTCCACAATTTTCTAACCAGGTAGCACTGTCGGATAAAACATGTGCAATATGTGTGATGGCTTGTTGTTGGTATACGAATTTGTTACTAGATTACCTTCACAACGCACCGCATTTACCTAACTAATATTTATTGGATAGTCTGAGATATGGTTTTTATTTGCATTCAATTTACGCTTTTCAAAACCAAATATATTTGCCAACGAATGGGGTTTGTCAAAATGCACTTCTTGAGTTGCCTTTATCTCACATCGTAGCGTATTTTGATTGGCTTTAATTTTAATAAACCCAGTGCTGTCTTCTTCTTTTTTCTTCTTACGCACAGGATGCAGAATTCCTTCATCATCATCATCATAATCACTTAATTTTTTTGATTTGTTACTAACACGCCTACTACTGCTGCTGCTAATGCTACTATCTGGCGAAGGTAATAGTAGTTGAGATTTTACCGTCTTCATATGGTCGCTAATTATTTTTGAAATATCTTACATGTGATACGTTCCCTCTGTTACTTTTTTTATTTACTTAGTGCTGCTGCTGCTATTGCTACTATCTGGTGTATGTTCCTTCTGTTCGTAATTCGTTCATTCAATTCGTAATTTTCCGTTTCCTTCAATATTATCGGAGGTTATAATTGTAGTGCTAAAACTGATTCACGACCCGACAATGTAAGAATGTAAGAACCCATGTTTATAAGTCAAATGTCTAAGGAAAACTACCTCCTTTTTGTTGTTGTTGTGATATCAGTAAAACTAATATATATGTTGGTGACATCATTTATTAAGAAATTTTAAACACAAATGACCATAATTATAGCTATTAAAAGTTTGATAAATATTATAGTTAAGAGTAACATCAACGGGACCGCTGGATTGAAAATACTGCATCACTTCCAGGGGAGGTCTTAAATTACCAAAACTATCAAAATACGCAATCTTCTTTCCAGTTTTCCTGTAAGCAGTCCAATGTGTCCCGGGTCCATTGCTATTGTCCAAATTAATTATTCCTCGTTCGTAGGCAGCGACTTTCTTTGACAAGGAATCCTGCATATAAACACTACCTCAGAATTGGGGTATTTTCATTTGCTTTGCGTACATGATCAAATCCAAATTTAATAACAGTCGATTTGGTAAAATTATCGGTGGTGTTGTTGCGCTGGTCTTAAAAAAACACCCAAACCTGATTTATATGGTTTCATGTAGAGACCTTTACCCATTGCAATTGCTTCCATAGTTTTACTGTGGCGTTGATTTTCTTTCAATTGCCGTTTTGTATTTCGAGCATCGTTTACTGCTTTTGCAATTCCTGCAGCTCCATCGCTAAAAACACCCAATGCACTAAGACCGCCAGATATTGGTATTAACGATAATACGCCACCCGTTTTTAGAATTTGGATTACACGACCACTCGGTTTAATTCCTTTCCTTAAATCTTAGGACCTTTTATACTAGGAAAAGGAATGTACCTTGAAGCAAATAACAACAGAATCGATTATGTTCATTGGGATGATCTAAATGAATTAGTACACCGATTACGCTTACTGTTAGCCTCGCAACAAACTGGACACACCGGACCTATCAATGAAATTGCCTCTATAACTGAAGAATTAAAAGAAACTGGAATTATCGCTTAAACATGGCACCTAAGAAGATTATAACTGATACGAAACCTCAACGTGTTAACGAGCTACATAGACCGGCTAGAATTAATTCCAAAAGAAGAAAAGTAATTATCAAGTCGCTAAATGACCTTTTTCAAGCAGTCCTAGTAGAAATGATTCAAAACGCAAAAGAAAATAATAATTTCAAGTACATACTTGTAGTAATACGATAATTGTTTTTCCAAATACGTTTGGGCTTTTCCTTTGACAACGAAAACTGGCATAGAAGTGAGCAAGACAATGGAGAATGTTTTTAAACAACAAAAACCAAAAACAGACATGGGAAAAGAATTTTTTAACAAGAACTTTGAAAAACTTAACCAAAAAATATAAGGTGAACCACTATAGTGTTTTTAGTGAGAAGAAGGCATCTATTGCAGAACTAGTAAATAGAACATTGAAAAATTCGATGTGGAAAGAATTCAATGTAAGTGATGCCATCCGGGTCATCTGGCCCCACCCTAATTACCTGCAGGTGTGTGCCGAAGAAATCAGGTACCATCCGAAGAAGAAGAAGAAGTGGTCAATGACCAGAGGCTGTTGAAAACACCAGTGCCCTTTTGACAGCAGTGACCTCAGCCACCGCCGATGAGCCGAGGGTGTTACCCACAATAGCCTTAACGTATAAGCCTCCCCTATTTGGCCAAAGGGTTGTTTTTATGGGATAGTTTTTTAGGGGGTAGTTTTGTGTAGTTTTCGTAAGACAAAAATAAAATGTATTTTTATAAACATATTCGTTGTGTATATTGGTAAGAATTTAAAACAGATTAATTTGTTTTTGTTGATTTGATATCATTTGAACTTTAACCTTTACTAATTTGCGATATCAATGTTAATTTTTATTTAAAATTTGTTTGGATTATAAATTAGAAAATGAAACAATATTGCTGATTTAAAGAAATGATATATTGACTAATAGTATTTAAAAAAGTTTCATTTTTTTATTGGACCGACTATTACGACTTCTACTACTACTACTACAGCACTGCTACTATATGAATAATGAGAATAAATGTTAATATTATATGTCGCTTCGTTTAATATTTGATTCCAATAATTCTTCGTAGTGGTATTTTCTATAAGGGCATCGATAAATTCTTCCTCCATTTTTATATATCCCCACACATTTTAGGGATGGCTATCAAATCAGCTATCTACAGCTCTTGTTTTTATAGAGTTCTTAATTCTTCTTAATTCAGTTCCATTTGGGATATCGCAAATGGTAGGCTATAAAAATTAATCAAAACATATTTTCAATATAAAATTAAAACAGTACTTACATAATATATTAGGAACGAGGCATTTTTTCATATCAATGCAAATCTGAAACATCATCGGTTTGGGATATTGTGTGAAATCTTACCGATTTCATGCAAAAACAAAGAAATTTCTTGCAAGTTGGATAGCATGTTGTCTCAACTGTTTTATAATAATAATTTTCAGTTGACTGCAGTAGCGTTGGTTTTATTTTTTTATGTACACCACCATCGCCAGTTAAAGATTTAAATCTTTGTAAATCTTTGAAGATTGGTAACCATTTTTTATCGTTAATCTAAAATAACGATTTACTTGAAATATATAAAATTCATAATTAACTAAATAATACTAACTATTGGTCAGTAAAAAGAAAACAACAGTTCAAGTGGACTATTCATAACAAAAGAAGAAAAAAATTAAATATGGAAACCACAAGATATTGTATCGGTGTGCACATAGATAACATTCCGCTTATCATCAAACGGACTTAAGGAGGTTTTAACTTGTTCAATCGTAACAATATTATGTTTTTTGGATTGAATAAAATTTTGTTTCACTTCTTCAATTAAGATTTGGAATAAACAATTATAATAATCATCAAAAGTAATGTGTTTCAATGCAGAGAACTGAACACCTTTGGCCTTTTTTATTAAACCACATTCCTCCGAATCTTTTAATTTATAACAATACATTTTAGACCTTAAACCTACGAATGCAGTCATAATTTTTCCGTTTTCATGCTTCATTACAATTACAATGTCCTGTGGATAGTCTGAAGTATCAAACGTGAACCTATTCTTTAATACAAGCATAAATATCAACATCTGTAAATTGATAAATCAAGTTATCAGTGTCTCTATATAACAATTTGGAATTAGATGGAAAGTTTGTTTTTAAAATATCCTAAATTGACTTGCAAATTGAATTGATAAATAGGTTTAATAAATTTTACCTTGACTCTATTAATTTCAGTGAGTCAGTCTATTCATTTCAATCATATTTTTTCCAAAATTTTCACAGCTGTGAAAATTCCGTTGTGAAATATAATAATTGGCACCATATTTACCTGACCATTTGGTAACCAATTTTACTTCTCTGTACTTTCTAACATTTTCAATAGTTTTACGATATGGTGCGTTATTCATTAGTTTGAAAAAAAAAATCTAATTCATTTTTACCCGTTTTTCGTAACTGTTTAAGTCTATATATTTCTTTAACCAAGGTGTTTGATTGAATTTGCTAAAACAACTGTGCTTGAACACTACTAAAACTAATTTTAACATTCTGTAATGAATAATGTACTTTTTTTTATCATAAAGTGTCGTGAGAAGCTTAGGAATTGGAGACTCTGAGATTGGTGGTGCCATACGTTTAGGATAAAGCGGTAAATCAGAATGAAGTAGAAATAAATCTTTAGGATATATGAGTTCAACCTCAAATATATAACCTTATTCACTATCATCAGGTACACCTAAAATGTTTTGTTCTTAACAGATATCATCAACCCACTGAAAGTCACCTGTGGGTAAAAGATAACTCATCGCAGCCCCATACAAATTAACAACATCGAAATACATTAAAAAAGTCGATGGTATATTAGAATCATACTCATTACCCATATACTTATTATTAGCCTGTCCATATCTGTTGGAGCACTGTGAGATCCCACCTCTAATACCTTTTTCGATAAATAAAATCATATCCACATCAGCTAAAAGATCTAGCGTTACTCCAATGGTTTTTAGCATACTATCGAAAGCCAAACCTAGTACTGTATAATAATGTAGTGGGTTCAATTCATAAGTGCTCAAACAGACTTTACGGAAATTTTCAAAAACGTCAGCAAGAAGCAAGACATCATTTTTCAGATACAATTCGGCATATTCTTGGATAGTTTTAATATTAAACATTTTCCAGACATTGGTGGTATGATTATATTCATCCTGTGAAATTGTTGAGTTCTGAAGGCTGCTATAAAATTTATCAATTAGTGGTAAACTTGTGTCTTGAAGTTTTTCCCAACAATCGAGGTATTCATAAGGAAAAATACCTTTTTTTGTAACTAATGTAAATTTATCGTCATCATCATCATAGAATTTTCTAGTAATGGTTTTTTCATTATCTTCCAGATAGGATGCTAATTTTTCCAATTTACTTGCCATAAACCTAAACGAATCGATAAACCTAAAACTGATTTTAGAATGTTCAATGTGTTTGGTAAAAGAGATATACTTTTCCTTGTTTAAAGGGCGTAAATCTATTTTACTCTTATTTTCGGTACAAAGGGCTCTGACAACAAAATGACTCATAACCTGAAAGATTATGAAAAACTACAGGTAGAGTCCTTTTTTATCAGAAAAATTGAGGTTACAATACCTGTGGGCTGCTGATCTATACTTTCCAGTAAGATGACAATGATATCGAACTTTAATGTCTGATTCCGTAAACGGTTTGCAGCAAATATGACAAGTTTTTACCGGTTTCATTTTTACCACTGTTTAAATGAAATTCCAAGAGCGAGTCATCATAGGTAGATTTTAGATAGTACGCAATACTGAAAGGTTCATGTTTCCGATATTTTCTCGATTTATCAGTGAAATTTTTATCTTCATATTTTTTTAACATACTTTCCAAATCAGCCTGAATTACAAAAGGTACTTGTAATTTATTTGAAAAGTTTTTAAAACGTAGGATTTGTTCAGATTTCTGCATCTACCTTATAAGAATTAAATTTTTAACAATCTTTAAAATTAGTTTTCAATATTTTTTCAGATGAAAAGTGATTGAGACAACGCTCGCAAAACCAATTCTTATGTCCCTTACTACCAAGTTGTTTGTACAACAATCGACTTAAATTTTTTATGCATATAAAGTGAAATATCTATTGTCTACCTTAAAATATTCATCCTGACTGAGATCTGCATTATCACAAGGTAAAATAAGTAAATTAACTTTGCTTGTATAAAATAGCCTTTTACTTAGCACCAATCGTAAAATTTCCTGTTTCTTGACACAAAAAATATTGAGGGCTATTTTGTTTAAAACCTCCATTTTTGGAATATCTTTTAAGGCTATAGGAAATGAAATTCCTTCATAATTAAAAACTGTTCTAAAGTCCTTATATGATTTAGTTTTGCAACTATTATTTTTGTTTTTTGGTCCACGTATTGCACACAATACAAACCACAAAAAACAAAAAACGTCATTATTTTTAATATTTACAACAGCCTTCGTTCTTAATAAAATCTGGCACGTCTACATAAGTCGAACTTGCTACACCTATTGGATTATACGAATTAATATTTACTTTTAAAACCCTAATTTCACAAAAAGCCCAACCACTATCCCTTTCTTGAAACTCCTCCATTTTCACTAACATTTTGTCACAAATATTAACCTTATACCATTCACTCAGAACGGTAATATGTTCAATAATAGAGTTTTTTGTAGCAAAATATTTGACAGATGTTTCCATGGTTTGTGGTTTAATATAAAAACCACAAAAAATAGCATTAACCTTTAGCAAAGAATTTTTAAGATCGTGTTTTATTCTGAATGAAAATGAACGGAATGCTTGTTTTAAAAATTCTTTAGGATCCTTCAATTTTAAATTGTTAATTATTCCAGTCTTCACCCTACCATTAAAACAAGAATCTAATTCTTGCCAAATTAATTTCCTTTTAAATAGAACCTTATTGGATTTTAGAATAAATTTGAATTGTTGTAAAAAATAATTTAAAATTGATAAGTTAGATTCCGCCCTACTGTAACTGTGTATGCAAGTTATAAATTTAAACCATTTTTAATATTGAAATGGCTTTTTTAAGTAAGCGAATATGGATTTTGTAATCTTCCTTTGTTTTTAATAGTCTACTTACCACTTGCTGGTGTTGGTGTTGGTGGTGGTGGTGGTGGTACACTGCTAGGGTAACTGACAGACTAACGGACTGACTGATTGATCGCCACTGAGAGAATCCGAGGTATTAATACAAAAATCTGATCAATTTCTAACGCAAAAGTAGAATGTTCAGAAAAACAAGTGCTAATTTTCAATCATTATCTACTAGACAACACATTTGCACATTTTTTCTTTTATTATGAATAACAAAAATATGCAACGTTTGCAGTTTTTTTACCACAAACCTTCACGCGTTGGAATATTTCTGCTGACCAATGTGAATTTCTTGTTGTTTTGTGTGCTATTTTATCGTTGATTTTTTTTTATTATATAGTAATACAAAGTTCTCTGTTACGTAACAAGATTGTTATAATAATTTTCGAATAAAACGACAGCGTAACGGTTCTGCCGTTTACTTCAACCCAAAAACTGCATTCAAAACAAATGGCTTCCACCCCAACGATCGTGAACTTCTCCGAAGACAAGATCAATTTTCCACTAAAGTGGGTACTCGTTGTCGTCAAACAGCTGTTTCAGTAAGTTTTTTAATTTTTTATTTGATTTATTCTTCTATTCTATTTATTCTTGTATTTTCATATATCTCTGGTTTTCTGATAGATATGGCGTAAAAGATATTTTGTTAAAGGATAACAAAGTCTTTATATCACTTTCGTATTCACCAAAAGCTCAAACTCTTAAACGAAAATTTGGAACCCTTCCAGTTCGCTACATGCGAACCAAAATTGATTAAATGGGGGACTTCAAAATAATGGAAAAAGTAGTACGACGTTACCGATTCAACTTATTGGATGAAAAGTTAGACTCTAACAACCTACCGACAGTTGAAGCCGGAAAACGAAAACGGTATTTAGAAGGTTCAAATTGTAGTACTATTACTGACGATGAAAATGGTGATGTTAATGATCATGTTGCTGATGATGATGATGATGCTAATGAGGAAGATGACGATACTGCTAGTCAAGAAGGTAGTAGTAGTAGTTGTAAGCGTCTAAAAAAAGCTGATAAATGAGTTTTGAAAAATAAAAGAAAATATACAATTTGTAGTGATGTCATTATGATTGTTATTGTTGTAGAATATGTAGTTGTATGTTCTAGTGAAGAAGGATAAATAAATACAGTATTCAAAAACAGATTTTCTTTATTTTATTTCGATTTTCTCGAATAATTATACCAATGATAAAAATTATATACATTTTTTAACTTATTATTAACATGTAAGTTACAATGGTACGATTTAAAAACAGCTTTTAAACTAGGTACAGTTGGGCAGTAGTCCACTTCATCTGCATTTTCAATCGGTTCATCCAAATCGAATCTTACTGTTGCTCCTTTTAAATATCTTCCCAAAAATTCTCTCGTTTGTGCTCCCTTTACTACCACAACCATTTGCAATAATCCGATATACTGCACTAAGAATCCAGGAAGGTCCTCTTGTTTTACCTCGCCATCTGAATCCCACGAACTCCATTTCAATCTATGTCTGTTATTTGTTGATGAAATAAAATGTTATTTTAGCTTGTAATAGAATGCTTCAAACATTACAGGCATTTCCACAAATCGATGCACAAACGTCATAATAGTTGTATTTAATATGACAATTTACAGAAAAATTGACCTAAAGTTTCACTTTCAAAACCTTGAAGGTCGACAATAAGCATTTTTGCAGTTGTTGTTGAACTGTTGTTTAAATAGACTGTCTTACACAAACCCACTACTTCGTGTTTTATACCCTGGTTTATGATGGTTGTGGTGGTGGTGGTGGTGGTGATGGTAATGATAAGAGTAAATTTTAACTTCTGTTCTTACAATGCTAGTTAGAGGGTTGTACTTTATCTTTTTATTGTGTAAAATTAGTAAATGGGCATACGTATTTGCAGGAATATTTTTGTTTGTTTCAAATTCCAGTCGAATATCCACTCTACCACTTTTTAGTGTGTCCATTTGATAACAACAATCTACCACCACTAAAGGTGCAATTTCACTGAATTTTTCTGAAATTGGAATTGTATTGTACGGATTAAAATTAAATTTAAAACATCTAGCATCAAACGCGCCTTGAGCAGAAGAACAGTAAACACCCATAGGTTTATTATTAGTGATTATTATAGGAATTCTCTTGTTCATAACTTGATTAGGTTTATTTTTAACAGCAACAGCTACGGAGGAATTACTTTCCACAATTAATTTTGGAATATCTGCAAGTTCTGGTGGTATATGTGTTTCTTCCCATAATAAACATCCTGACCCAGGAGCATTAGCAAAAGAAAATAGCCCGTCATTGATTAGTCGTTTATGCATAACAGTTCCCATATTTTCCTAGCAAAATAACTTTTACCGCTATCAGGAGTCAGGTCCTTCAAATAATAAACTTTTTTTTTCTGTGTTTTGTCCACGCGTAATAACCAAGTAGAGAAAGTTTTACCAAATTCTTTTATGTTAATATTTTGATGTGCTAATAAAGCAAATACAGGACAACAGCAAAACAAATTTTGATCGTTAAATCTATAAGTCTGTTGATCGTGGTCTAAAATATACTGTAAAATACGATTGATATTCTTTTCGTGAGTTAAACTAGCTTTAAATTGTATAAGACAATTCTCCCAAACTTGTTTTAAATTAGAAAAATGTAAAAATCTCATTGAATTAGGATCTTGCATGATAGCATTAAATTCTGTTATATTATTATGTAACTTACGCATAAAATACAATACAAGTTCATTATCCGATGGTATATACTGACCAGAGACATATTTCTGTTTTTTCGGTTCGCTATTATGAGGAAATATTACTTTTCCATCAAAAGAACGGAATAAATTACTCATTTCAGTATTAAGAATAATCCTTTGTTTTCAGCTTGTAAATAATGAATATAAGAACATGGGCTTTTAATTTCCTGATAAATGCAACTGATGTATTCTTCTGATGTGCATCATTTAAATCTTTAGTATAATTAACAACATTAATAGTTTCTTTAAAAAGAGAATGATATTGTTCTATAACATTTTTAGATAATTTTGAAAAGGATATAACACAAAAATGACAATGTAATCCATTAACAGGAGCATCTTGACAAACAGCTATAACGTTAGTTTCTAAATAAAATACTTCTTTTTTATGAAAATACTGAAGTAATATGTCTATAAATTCTTTTTTATAAGATGAATGGTTTTTGACATATGATATCGGGTCAATAAATAATACCCAGCAATTCATATAAATTTTCAAATATTTTCTAAAATAATATTCTGAATTAGTCTTAAGTATCGGATAATGAAATGCGGTTATATTTGGTAGAAGAGTATAAATAGGTGAATTAAGATCATCGTAAATAGTAATATCTCCATTAATGTACGACGGCATCCGGAAGTATCTGCTTTGTGATAAGTCGATGCGTAGTAGTTCGGATTGAGACATTTTTGCTTACGACAATTATTAAATTTATTTAACGAAATAAGCTATTTCGAAGAATTCAAAGAGGAAAATGTACTAGCACCTAACAACGTAAAACCAAATGCGAAATGCCGTTGTTATATTTGATGATGTAGTATATTGTAAGCAAACTCCAATCAGCCAGTATTTTTCTTACGGAAGGCACAATAAAACTAATTGTTTATATTTTTGTCAAGCTTATTCTTCTATTCCAAAACGATTGATACGAGATAATGCAAATTTATTAATAATATTCCGACAAGATACGACAAACTTGAAACACATTTATGATCAACATGCAAATAATGATATAACATTTCAACAATTTAAAGATTTGTGTTCACTATGTTGGCAGAATAATTTTGACTTTGTGGTCGATAAGGATTCACCTTTAAATTCAGGACGATATAGAAAGGGGTTCGATAGCTTTATTTATATTTAAATCTTATGGATATCTATATATTACAAAACTGACTATTAAAAGGACTAGTACTTTACCGCATTGGAGCATGGACGAATGAATAGCAAAATAACTAGTTAAAGCAAAAAATGTCGTAAAACGTAAATATAGGTCATTAAAAGCTGAAATTGCAGAATCCCAAATTCGAAAGGAAAAACAGTTTAAACCTATCATTGAACCTTTGCAAGAGTTGGTTAAAAATATAAAATCGAAAAAGATATTAAAAAATAATCATTTTCACCATTCAATCTCTCCAAATATGAAAAAACCAGACGAAATACGAATATTTTCAAAAAATATTTACCTAGCGACGTACCGGAACCGGATTTGTCAAGTTATATTTATGACGATGAAGTGTTTTTTACTAATGAACATCCATCATCATCATTATTACAAAGACAAGGCCGAATTCCATAAACTGATACTACTCTTACGAAACCTTCATTGCATGAAATTCAACAAGACATTTTAGAGCTTTCACGTAGTGATGCTTACGAACAATATCTTGAAGCATTTGATCCACTCGTTAGAGGTTTTGTTGATTCAGCGATAAAAGGAGAAAGATATACGGATCATACACATGGATTTGTGCATGATATTATTATGGAAAAATGGAAAATCGGAAACAGTCCCGTAGATTTTGAAGGCCCTAACATTAAATTATATAACCTTAAGTACAAGGGAACTCCAAGATTGTATGAACTCTTATT
Source organism: Cosmopolites sordidus (assembly GCA_031761425.1). Classification (NCBI taxonomy): domain Eukaryota; kingdom Metazoa; phylum Arthropoda; class Insecta; order Coleoptera; family Curculionidae; genus Cosmopolites; species Cosmopolites sordidus. Next base: position 657,579 of record JARFXV010000658.1, on the reverse strand, counting down.
TTTTAAAGATCCAAAAGGGTATAATGTAAATGATCTTGAGAATTATATGGATATATTAAAAAGAACGAGTGCCTATAGAAGAAATTATGACTAGTAATCAAACTCAAGGCAGCAATGACCTAAAGTATTTAACTATAATTAAACCATATTTACAAGTATATCAAAAGTGGCCAAGCCTCCTCAAAGACCAAGAACAAGATTTCAATCTTCAAAAAAAGGGGGCGGAGGGGAGTGGATATGTTAAATTTATCTAAAAAGAAAATAAATTATGTACAGGGTGCGGAAAAAGTTCCCGTACTTTCTTAAAATATTTCAACTGGCTGGCACTTGCGAATGTTTCCGACGATGCACACTGATCTACTGTAATTTCGCCCCAGGCGCGCGACAAAGCCACTTTCAGCTGGTCAACCGTGACGTAGCGTGTAGCCGAGTTTTTTTGCTCCAGGATGGACCACACCGAGTACTCCATCGGGTTAAGATCCGGCCAGTTAGGTCAAACGTCTTTGCCCCAAAAAGCCGGGAAACGGCTCTTCGCAGACTGAATGCGCCGGCGCCCAGTCTTGCTGAAGCGTGAATCCAGCTGGGCCAAAGTGCTGCGCCGCCCACGGCTCCAGTACGTCGCGGGGGACACGCTGCTGGTAGTGGCGACCAGTGGCGTCTTTCCGGTAGCGCAGATCCCGGCCTTTCCTGAGCAGTTGACGGCGATTCTTACGGTTGTGGAGCGGCTCGACGGTAAAGATCTTCTCGTCGTTGAAGAGCACTTTCGACAGGCGAGCACCACCGAGCAGACGAAGCATCCGACGAGATTTCTCGAGTCGTTTCGCCTTCATCGCGTGGTTGAGGAAATGGACGCGAGCGATCTTGCAGCTGCGCAGTCGCAGCTTCCTCCTGACGATGTGACGGATGCTTTTCTCATCATCGCCGAGCTCATTCGCCATCTTCCGCATCGAACGCTCCGGATTTCGTTGAATTCGGTAACAGACCTTCTGGACGTTCTCCGGAGTGGTCGCGGTGGTTGGAAGGTTTGCTTCTTGTAACCAGTCGTGCGAACAATGTCAGCCGTCTTCATTCCTTGTTTGTGCAATTCGACCACAGTGACAGGCTGATTTTCACGAGACATAACTTCAACGTAACTGAAAGTAAATAAATAATTACGACACATTCTGGACCAAAATTAAACAAGGAATTCAATAAAACCATCAGAAATGACAAATAACTTAATTAAGCCAAAAATGCATAAACAAAAAAGTACGGGAACTTTTTTCTCACCCTGTATATTATTTGTTGTTAGTTTCTTCGCAGATGACCGGCCATACAGGCCATAATAATGAAATAGTATCAATCCTGGAAGAACTTCGAGAAGCAAAAATAATTAAATAAAAAAAATTGTCCTTTAATTTAATGTACTACTTTGGATATCCGTCTATTGATAAATTTGGCTCCCAGATTCTGAATAAAGACACTAAAACAATAACAACTATCAATCAAACAAGCGAAAATAAAGATAACATTCGTTTTGTCGATATTAAAAAAGGAAATTATGTTATATCTTAATTTTGCCTTTTATTGGAACATATAATGAAACGGAAAAATCATTTATGTTACTTCAAGATAAACGAGTAAAGTATGATTTCCCTTTAACCGCTTCGCAAATAGTTAAAGCTGAATATCCAAAAAAGCACGTGTTTCTGAAGGTTAATGAAAGAAAGACAGACAGACATCCCGAAGGATTTGTATTAAAAACTGGTGATTCATTAAGTTTTCACAGGCATCCGTCGAGTATTTGGCCTGAATTTTATGGAGAACTTTTACTAAAGTGTTCAGTTTTCATTGAAGAAGAACAAGAAGTAAAACAATAATTATAATAATAAAAAATCATTAACACAATTTGGGTACGTCGATTAAAGAACAAGTTGTTAATGAACTGCATAAACTGGCTAGGAAAAATTATAAGCGCCGGCGTGTTATAGTAAAGGGACTAAATGATCTGTGGCAAGCTGACCTTGTTGAAATGATACTATATGCAAAATTTAATAGAGGTTATCGTTACATTTTAGTTGTTATAAATGTATTTTCAAAATTTGTCTGGCTTAGACCCATTAAAACAAAGAATGCAAAAGATGTTACTACAGTAATAAAGAATATTATTGATGAAACCAAGGAAGATGAAAGGCCGAAAAATCTTCAAAGAGATATGGGAAAAGAATTTTTCTATATAAATTTTGCAAAACTAATGGAGGAATATCATATCAATCACTATAACACATATTTAAATTTAAAAGCCAGCATTGTCGAAAGAGTTAATAGAACTCTGAAAAATTTAACTTGGAAAACTTTTAGCTTACAAGGAAATTAATTGTGGATAACAATTCTAAAAGAAATTGCTTGGAAATATAATAATACAAAACATAGGACAATTGGTATGAAACCTATAGATGTCAACAAAAATAATGAAAACAATATATTAAAATCAGTATATTCTCATATGAAAATGGCGGACACAAAGTCGGAGATTTTGTTCGTATAAGTAAACAAAGAGAGGCTTTTACAAAAAGTTATATTCCAAACTGGTCTAATGCCAACTTATATCCTAGAAGATGAACAAAAATCAAATATTAAAGGAGGATTTTATGAAGAAGAACTGCAGAAAGTAAAACATCCTGATGTGTATTTCGTAGAAAAAATCCTAGAAAAGAAAAGGTAATCAAGTTTATATAAATTGGCTTGGTTTAGATAATTCTCATAATTCTTGGATTAATAAGAAGAAAATTTTATAGTAAAAATAATATTATTCTTGTACTCTAAGTTCAGTTCAAGAAAGACCCTCCATCGAATAAGATTTAACCAAGGTATGTCTTCTTCTGTTTCCGTCATATTCAGTGTTCTAGTTAAAACAAAAGATATATTACAATGTCCCGCTGAGGAACTTAAAAAATTTCCAATTGAATTTTTTCAACATTACGTGGATGGCATTACTTTGGGGAAAATTACTCACCGAATTCAAACAAAATTTCGTCTTACAAACCAAATTACCCTGCTTTGTTCACTATAACAGTCCTGAAATGCAAATGCATTTTGATGGGCCCCCACCATCTCAGTCACAATGTTTTTTTTTTTGTATACATGCTATTAAGAATTTAATTTGATTAAAAACATGTTGATGTTAAGTCCAACGTCTGTGGTGTTTGTAACCGTTCAAAATATTTTCTACATACAGAAACCACCAGAAGTTCAGGATGCTAATATTCAATTAGAATGTGAACATTTTTCAACCAATGGTACTTGGATAAAATTATTTTATAATCTAACACACCATGGCAGAATCCCTGTTTTCCAAACATCAATTCCATTGTATAACCAAAACCAACAGCACTATCAATATAGAATTCAATCATTCGTTTATTTGCGGTAATGATGACCGGTGTTTTTGTAATAATTTGGGTGTCATGATATTTGATGTTAGCAGAACATGGATCACCGCCCAATATCTTCTTTGCTTCCTCGAGTTTGCTAGGCTCGCATTGAGCTTCGTTCCAATGTAAAATTCTAGCATTATAGGCACTTTGCAATGGAAAATTCTGTTGTCGTGTGAAATTTTCTGTGGCCCACAGCGAGGAAGAAATCGCATATGAAGTTTGTAAAATAAGACATGCCACAAGAAGCTGGTCCTATTAACTCTAAGGTATTATACTTGCCATTTCTGCGATCCAGTATTTTAAACAATTCGGTCCAAAAATAATTTAGTCCTTCTTCTTCCGTAATATTATCACTACCCCAAATATCCACGAACTGCAGGCGAAGGAGATCTTGCACAACCTGGACAGAATCTTCGATAGATAAATAATATTGCGATAATTGACCATTCAAACAGTGGAACCATGGCTTGCACGAGGAGTAGCATTTAATGAAATCTTCGATGGCCCAATGGCATATTTTTGCGCGAATAGTGGTCAATACCTTTAGTATTACAGCGTCGTTGGAACCCCGGAATCTATGCTTTGACGCTAACCACAACGTTGTTTTTGTTGAATTTTGTAAAGGTGCTACCGGATGAATCATTAGGAACTGTTCTATCTCTTCTGAGAAGTTGTCACTTTTAGAGAGGTACTGTCGCATAGTTCCTCGCTTATTTCATCTATGATCTTCATTATCTTGCTCATCTGTGTCTGAGTAATCACGCTTTTCACCCTGTGGGTTGCTGTCCTCCATTTCTCGTTCTGCTTGGCTCGCTGGTGGTCCCGACTGAAATATAAGTTTAACTCCGCGTTGTGAGTTAACATAGGTCTCTCCGCTACATATGTACTGTAGGATTCGTCCGTTTGAACTGTAATACTGCAAGAGACCGATCCAGTCGTTGACGGTTGTTTGGCTAAGATTGCTAACCTTGAAATGCCTCTTCCCGGTTCCTGCGGGGTTGTAGCATCGGCAGCAGTACCATTTCCAGGGGCAAGCATGGAAGATGTGGAAGTGGAGGTACGGTTCCCTGTGTTCTGATACAGAGATTTGGGTGCCAATATCATTACATTTATTGTAAATAATGTCTTTTATGTCGAATATTTAAATATTTGACAGGATTGTGAAATATATATATGTTGCCCTTATGGCTAATACGACATACACTTGTAGTTTGATTTCGACAAAATACACAAAATTCATTATTCTTATCATCTTTCTTGCATTTAAGATCTTTGTGATTGGGATATTTATGAAGGAAATTAATTAATTCTTGTTCTCCAGTAACTTCTTCTCTGCGGCTTTCACTAACTTCTGGTGGGCGAGTAGTTTTTTTTTTAAAGCAGCTTCCTCATCTTCTGTAGGGGATTTGTAAGCTTTCTGTGATTGCGTAGCACCTTGTGTTGCACTAGGAACAACACTCCCCTGGTAGCGCAGTAAACCATTCCGAGCTTCCTTAGCGTCACAGTATATTGCTCCATCGTTGTAGTAAGAAGCCATTGTTTCTCCATACCAGTATGAGTCTGGAGCCATGGAAGGATTGTAGTAGATAGGAATGTTGATTACCATGTTACACATCATTTCCATTTCAAGCACAAATTCGTGATTCAAATCAACTACTGAGTTATAAGCTTCCGTGCTAACATCAGTGGCTAAATTTGTAGTGATATTTCGAAGAAGATAATGTGCAAAGGCGAAAGTTGGTATCTTCAGTACTGCATTACTGGTATTTTCTCCGGTAACACTTGCCAATGCATAATCACCAATCATTGGGCCCATATTAAGGTCCATCTTTATGGTTACATTGTTGGCCACTACTGTTGCGCCATGATCACGCAAATTATCCTGCGTTCGGTTTTGTTCGATATGAACAAGATCGCCATATTCACATCCAGCTTGGTCTTGACGTCGGTAAAACGTAGTACTAATAGGCATTGAGTGCTGAAAGCTAATACCTAAATGATTAGAGGCATTCACCATTTTATGACAATGTAACATCAAGTTTGGATTTGCATGTACATATCCGCTATCTAAAGTGACACTATCATTATTTCTTTTAATAAGAGGAACCCTTTGACAGATAACCAGACGTTTAGGCCACCTTCGAGTCTCTAAGCGAGCAGACACATTGGAAAATACAACAGAGTAATTACTATTTGTGAAGACTGCGTTTCCCCCTTGTACAAGAATATCGCCTCGAATTTTATCTACGATGTCTGCAACATCCTCTTCTGGGAGTGTTCGGTAATGCTCGTTTATACCATACAAATCCATTATGGGACTTTGTAAATTACTATTAGCTACTTCTATGTTTGAAGTATTAGTACTATATGGAGCTCGGGTGCCTAAACTTGTCACAGTAGCTGAAATCCCTTCAATATGAAATGCTACGTACGTACGTCGAATTTCATAGTATTCCTGGGGGGACATGTACATGGCTATTCGGTCCCAAGGCACGTGGCAAGATCTTCCAATTTTAGTCTGTACTTCACCAATGCCATCAGCATCATCGGCATTAGTAGCAGCCACGAGTACTTGAGTGCGCCACGCAGTTTGGCAAGCAGGTAGTAGTTCTATATGTACGTTGAACGGGCGTCCCAGGTATTGGTTTACCTGAAAAAATTGAAGGAGAGTTTGCAGCACCAGTGCCAAGACTACCCATTCCAGGCCCTGAACCCGCACGACTAGTTGCTGCTCGAGGTGCGCGTCCACCCTCGCCTTCGAGGTCAACGTCCATTGAGCCCCCAGCTGCGTCATCAAATCCGGGTAAAATAGGCATAGATTGACCAGAATGAGTAGGAGTATCACCTGTTCTTGGAGACTTGATTTGTGATTCTAAAGGAACAACAGCTTTCCGTTTAAATCCTCCCGAAGTTTGTGGTTTTAGGAGAATATTGGATAAAATGTTTACCTTATTTTCCCTGGCTTTTCTCTTTGCTATGGCGTCTTGTGCTTTATGATTTACGGTTCTTTTGTATTCCTCTTCGTCGGAAGAAGCAGACATAGAAGGATACAATGGACGTTTTGCAATGTATTTCTCAAATACGTGCTTCGCGCTCAAGCCAATAGCACCTAGAGCACTATGATAGTTACGGTTCTCCCAGGCGTCACTGCTGAACTCCGAGATAGCTTTACGATCCGCACTATGGATATCTTGATATGACTTACTTTTACTATATGCTAAGTGTAACAAAACTAGGAAACATTTTACAGCAGCATCTTTATTTACTTAGATTACATTATTTATTTAAAACGTACTGATTATACAATGTGATTAATGCTAACGGATTAAGTGGAAGGCGTTCTTCGTCTGTCCAGCCTATGTCATGCCAGTCATACCGGAACATGCGGACACGAAAGGCTTCAGTTCTAGGAATCATTCGTTTATTTGCGGTAATGATGGCCGGTGTTTTTGTAATAATTTGGGTGTCATGATATTTGATGTTAGCAGAACATGGATCACCGCCCAATATCTTCTTTGCTTCCTCGAGTTTGCTAGGCTCGCATTGAGCTTCGTTCCAATGAAAATTCTAGCATTATAGGCACTTTGCAATGGAAAATTCTGTTGTCGTGTGAAATTTTCTATGTGGCCCACAGCGAGGAAGAAATCGCATATGAAGTTTGTAAAATAAGACTTGCCACAAGAAGCTGGTCCAATTAACTCTAAGGTATTATACTTGCCATTTCTGCGATCCAGTATTTTAAACAATTCGGTCCAAAAATAATTTAGTCGTTCTTCTTCCGTAATATTATCACTACCCCAAATATCCACGAACTGCAGGCGAAGGAGATCTTGCACAGCCTGGACAGAATCTTCGATAGATAAATAATATTGCGATAATTGACCATTTAAACACTGGAACCATGGCTTGCACGAGGAGTAGCATTTAATGAAATCTTCGATGGTCCAATGGCATATTTTTGCGCGAATAGTCGTCAATACCTTTAGTATTACAGCGTCGTTGGAACCCCGGAATCTATGCTTTGACGCTAACCACAACGTTGTTTTTGTTGAATTTTGTAAATGTGCTACCGGATGAATCATTAGGAACTGTTCTATCTCTTCTGAGAGGTTGTCACTTTTAGAGAGGTACTGTCGCATAGTTCCTCGCTTATTTCGTCTATGTTCTCCATTATCTTGCTCATCTGTGTCTGAGTAATCACGCTTTTCACCCTGTGGGTTGCTGTCCTCCATTTCTCGTTCTGCTTGGCTCGCTGGTGGTCCCGACTGAAATATAAGTTCTCCGAGTTCTGAGGATCCTGGCCGTACTAAAATATTTGATAAAATATTAACTTGCCTTTCTCGTTGCTTTCCTGCTTCTATTGCAGCGGATGCTTTATTTTTTACTTTCTGATTATATTCTTCTTCAGAGTCAGTTGACATAGAAGGATACACTACCCGACCCAATAAATATTTTTCAAATAAATGTTTAGCTCCTAATCCTGCAGCTCTAATAGCACTATGATAATTTTTATTCTTCCAGGCATCTGTCGCAAATTCATGAATAGCTTCTTTGTCGGCCTTGTATACGTCTTCTGAACGTTTTACTTTACTATATGCGTAGTCGTGTTTTTGAGCAATTAGGTCGTCAGAATCAACAGGATCACCATTATCAACGTCGTTACCAGGCGCGAGATACTTATGCTTAGGAAATAACATTTACTGTTCCTAATCGCTATTTACATATATATATAGGGATAAGATAAGGAATAAAACTATAATTAATGAACTACAGTATTTATTATGAAAGAAATTATAATTCATCGTGCAACAGCACGTATTTGTTATACAATGTAATTAATGCTAATGGGTGCAAAGGTGGTTTCTCTTCATGTGTCCATCCAATGTCATGCCAGTCATATCTAAACATTCGAACACGAAATGCTTCAGATAATGGAATCATGCGTTTATTGGCTGTTATAATAACGGGAGTTTTCGCAATGACTTGTGTGTCGTGGTACTTAATATTGGCAGCACATGGATCCCCACCTAGTATTTTCTTCGCATCTTCTAATTTGCTGGGTTCACATTGGGCTTCATTCCAGTGAAGAATACGCGCATTATATGCACTTTGTAGAGGGAAATTCTGCTGACGAGTGAAATTTTCAATATGTCCAACAGCCAAGAAAAAGTCGCAAATAAAATTAGCAAAATAAGATTTTCCACAAGATGGAGGACCAATTAATTCTAAAGTATTATATTTACCACACTTACGATCAAGTATACTAAATAAATCTACCCAAAAATTCCGTAGTCCTTCTTGCGGAATAACATTATCCGCACCCCAGATGTCGTACATTTGTAAATTAATTAAATTATTAATTTCTGTTACTGATTCATCAATAGAGAGATAGTATTCTGAAGTTTTACCATTCAAACATTGGAACCATGGTTTACAGGATCCATAAAAAGTAATATAATCAGCAATTGACCAATGGGTTAGTTTAGCACGAATAGATGTCAACACTCGTAACACTATAGGATCATTGGATCCTCTAAATCGGTATTGGGAACCTAACCAAAACCTGGATCTAGTAATATTCTGCAGGGGTGCAACAGGATGGGTCATCATAAATATTTCTAATGCTTCTGCGACGTTGTCACTTTTAGGGACGTACAATCGCACAGCTCCTCGCTTAACTCGTCTATTATCTCCATAATCTTCTCCATCTGAGTCTGAGTGATCACGCTTTTCACTCGATGCGTGGCTGTGCGCCATTTCTCCTGTTGTTTGGCTCTCTGGTGGTCCCTTGTGAAATATAAATTTAGCTCCGCGTAATGCGTTAACGGTGGTCTCTCCGCTGTGTACGTGTTGAAGGCATCGTCCGTTTGTGCTGTAATAGAGCAGGAGACGTTGCCAGTCGAAAACGGTTGTTGACTTAAGGTAGCTAATCTTAAAATGCCTTTTCCCATTCCCGCAGGGTTTGTAACACCGGCAGCAGTACCACTTCCATGGGCAAGTATGGAAGATGTGGTAGTGCTCGTATGGTTCGTCATGTCTTGAAATGCCGTATACGGTTCCTTTTTTATGCAGGCTTCCATTGATTTTGGATAGGCACACTCTCACCCATGTCAGAAACGCTAGCGTCGGTATAGCCGGCTTCGTGACGCTTTCGTCGCACATCTTCCTCTTCTTTTTGTTTTCGGTCGAACTCATAAGGGTCTTGGGCGTGGGACAGGTGATCGTAAAGAACAGCAATGGAATCGTCGGATTCTAATAATGAAGATAAATCACTTTCAAAGTCGTTAATGATGCTTCTCGGAGAGCTCATAATACACTAACACACACAATGATGTAACTAATTATATACACAAGCTAATCACGTGATACGCGTACCAAACCCCCTGATTACTTGGTCAATTAAAGCTCTCGCTTTAATTTCCAGCAGCAATGCCGGCATCCTATATACCCACCTGAAATGATAACGGTTATCTCTTATCAGAAGGAGGCGGAGTCAATGGCGGGTGGGGGTCAGGCTGTCGACTGAAATATAAGTTCTAACTCCGCGTAGTGAGTTAACATAGGTCTCTCCGCTACATATGTACTGTAATACTCCAAGAGGCCGATCCAGTCGTTGACGGTTGTTTGGCTAAGATTGCTAACCTTGAAATGCCTCTTCCCGGTTCCTGCGGGGTTGTAGCATCGGCAGCAGTACCATTTCCAGGGGCAAGCATGGAAGATGTGGAAGTGGAGGTACGGTTCCCTGTGTTCTGATATGCCGTATACGGTTCCTTTCTTATAGAGGTTTCGAGATATTTCAATAATTTTCGTTCGAGCATTGGATGCGCTTGGGTAGCTAATGGACTCTCGGAGTAGTCGAACTTGGCCGCGTCTGCTAGCATTTCGCACCAACTCTTCCACGATTCGGTCTCCCAAAACTTCAGGTGACAAAGAAGATCCTGTTCCGGATCCGAAATATCTTCGCAAAATGTCAGAGTGTCGTTCATTTGAGGGTCCGGGTTGATCTCGTAACTCTTCCGTAGACTGTACAGCATCTTGGACAAGCAGGTCTTCATCCAAGTCAAGAACGTTGGGGACGGAATAACCGGCTTCGGTAAGGTTTCGTCGTTGGTCTTCCTCTTCTTGCTGGATACGGATAAGCTCGTCGACATCTTGTGTACTTATTAAACTGGCAATTTCACTAATTGATGAAGTTAACTCGTCGTCGTACTTGATACTCAACTCTGATGTAGAACTCATTTATATATATATATATATATATATATATATATATATATATATATATATATATATATATATATATATATATATATATCACTTTAAATAAACGTATGACGTCACCTATGCGAACTAACCCCCTGATTACTTGGTCAATTAAACCTTAAGGGTTTAATTTCCAGCAGCGGCGGCAGCGGCCTGGCTATATACCCGGCGATAAGAGATAAGCTTATCAGGATGAGTGGAGCCAACCGGTGGGTGGGGCCAAGGGGTCATAAACATCAATCATAAACATGCACGACGACGATGACAAAAACTTCGAGAAACTTCCGAAAGAGGATAGGACCCAGGCCGCTGACGGAGTTTGAAACTCCGAAGGAGGACAAGTGAATCATCCAGAAGATAAGGCTCAAGAAACCTCCAGGGTGCGATGGTGTTACCAATCGCATACTGAAAAAGTTGCCTAGAAAAGGGAGTGCAGCCATCCCCGCCATTGCCAACGCAGTCATCAGACTGCGGTACTTCCCAGATAGATGGAAGTATGAGATGAAAATGAAAGCCAGCAATGGACCAGAAGTTCCCGCAAAACTACAGGCCGATAAGCTTATTGCCATCAATAAGCAAGGTTGTAGAAAGAGAGATTCTAAAGAGACTAGAGAAGGTGTTCGCAGATAACAGCATCCTTCGGCCCGAGCAATTCGGGTTTGGAAAAAAATCACTCTGCGGAAGATCAGATGTTATGTGTTATGGAATACATAACTGAAGCAATAGATAGAAGACATGGAACGGCAATCGTCCTACTCGATGTCGAAAGAACTTTCGACAGGGTAGTCACGATGGGTTGATTTTCAAGATGATCGAGATGGGATTTCTAGAATAGATCGTCAAGCTGATTGACTCATACCTAGGAGAACGAAGTTTCTCTGTGGAAATGGGTGAAGTCAAATCGGCAAAGCGATGGGTGGAGGCTGGAGTACCGCAGGGAGTGGTATTAGCGCCCCACCTCTACAACATATACAGCAGTGATATTCCGAGGAGGAATAACATTTCGTTAGTCCTGTATGCCGACGATACAGCCATAATGGCGAGGGATAAACGACCGGACCAGGCCGTCGGATACGTTCAGGAACACCTGGACGATCTGATGGAATGGTTAATAGCCTGGAAGATCAATGTGAATATCAGCAAGACACAGGCTACATATATATTGCAGAGAAGGAGTGGACCCGGTCGTCAACTGGCAATTGAAGACCAAAATGTGGCATGGCAAGATACTGTTAAGTATCTAGGCGCCACCTTTGACAAAATGATGACATGGAGACAGCATATCCTGAACGCACGCTTTAAAGCCGTGGCAGTAACGAAGTTGGCTTACCCGTTAATTTGCAGAAAAAGCAAATTAGACATGAAGCTAATAATACTAATGATCAGATCATTCGTGAGGAGCGTTATGATGTATGGATCGCTCGCGTGGGGCTACGCAGCAAAATTAAAGGATTAGAAAGTTATGAAAATAAACTGGTGAGGTTGATGGTGAGATACAAAGAGAGTTGACTCCCTTTATGCAGTGCATGCAAGAAAAGGCAGAGAAAGCATTCTTGAAGATTAATGACCACCCAAATTAAGAACTGCGAAGGTTAACGGACTACCGTTCGGAAGATATCGCAGCTTTAGGTGGCAGACGACACAGCACAGCGCAGCAGAAGACCGAAACTCCAACTTTTGGAGGACTAGGTTGGCGGCTGCCCAACGAGGGATACTACCGCCGAGGGAAAGGGACTGTCGCTTCCCAGTTTGGGAAAAAAGGAAATTAGTGAAGTGAAAAGTGTTTTTCTTTCAGACAAACAAGGTAAAAAATATGATATAAGCCAAAACACCATCAGTGTCATTGGCAAAACAAAATAATATCTTAAGATACATCCTTCTCTGATGCTTGTCTTCCAGAGATTAGTGGTGCGAAGCACTTGTCCCAGCCCGTCCGGCGGCCAAGCTGCGGAAACACCAAAGAAGAAAAGATAAACGGTTTTGTAAATGGCATAACTACGAAAACCTTTATTCCATCTACCAGTAGTGAAGTTTCGGGATTATTTTAGAAAAAAATCTCGGGTAGATGGAGGGCACGAACGCGAACGAAAGTTATTTCAAATTCGTTCAGTTAACATGACTACCAATCTGTGTTTCTATGTCTCCCATGTGTGAAATAATGTCTAATAATGATTTGATTTTGACAAGCAATAGCAGCAAAAATAATAACTGACTTTGGTTTTATTTCGTGTGGTGTAATAATGCTCTCTTCATTATCATATTCAAAGTAACCAATTTCTTTTTTTGTTTTTAAGAACGTACGCAAATATTTATATTTTGGCTGATCCAATGACTTTGAATAAACATATACATTTTCGAACCTAATACCATTTCGATGTTCAAGCTATGTAAGCATAACATTAGTTTTACCACTTCCGCTACATCCCATGATCAAACCTCTTTTTGAGCCACCACCAAATAAGGTACCATGTTTTCTAAATTGTTTATTTGAAACTTTTTCATCATGATTGTTTACTGGTAAAGAGAATTTTTGTTTTTCAAACCTCATACTTAAGATCACTAATAGATCTCTCAAGACGTAAAAGTATTGATACCAGAGAAAAATCAATATTTTGTTAATACACAAATAAACTCTTTAATGATTGTATGTCAGATATTCTTTAATGATCATATGTTTGTCTAGGTTGGATAAAACTTTAAATAGAACTTGAAGAAAATGAACTATAAATAGAACTTGGAGGAAAGGATGTGGTTTAGTAAACAGATTAATAACTAAACTTCCCTTCGAGGTTCACATTTCAGGATATTGTGGTCCTGGTACAAACTTAGAAAAAAGTCTAACTAGAGGAGACGTTGGTATAAATTTATTGGATTCTGCCTGTAAGAAGTACGATGTAGCATACTTTTTTTTTCTGCTAATATTAGCAGAAAAGGCTTGAGATAGGGTGAAGGCTAAGGATTTTTCTTTTGGTGAAAAAATTTCGGCGTTAACTGTTACTAGTTAAATGAAGGGCAAGAGAATTGGAATGGGCTTAAAAGGGAAAAAAAGGAGGAAAACTCAATTCAAGAAGAAAGCGCATTATTAGAACTCTAAAAAAAATGGAGGTTTTTTACCTCTGTTGTTTTAATGATATAGATGTAATTTTGTGTACCAATATTGGAAGCGTTGCGTGCGCTTGGCGAATGTGCGGCAGGAATCGCCAAAGTAGTGAATGGTGCCAAAACTGCTAAAGAGCAATTGGAAGAACTGCATAGATATAACATAACAATGGGAGGTATTTCTAAAGAAAAAGGACTCTTTGTTAGACAGTATAAGGGAGGTAAATTCCAAAAAGAGCACTTACAAATCTTGATATTAGTAAATATACAAAGTTGCTAAAATTTCCTGACTTTAAAGGGGTCTTTATGCTTGATGAACTTGCTCTAAACGAATATAGTATAGTTAATTTAAATAAAAATCAAAATGAAGGATTTCATTGGAATGCTTATATTAAAAGGATGAAAAATGTTATCTATTTTGATAGTTATGGGAACATAAAATGTGGTATAGTTAATTTAGATAAAAAACAAAATGAACGATCTCATTGGACTGTTTACATTAAAAAGATAAAAAATGTTGTATATTTTGATAGTTATGGAAACTTAAAACCACCTCTTGAACTTCTAAAATATTTTAATTCAAATGGTGCTGTGAATGTATTTTACACCTACGAAAATATACAAAAATTTAATTCATACAGCGGTGGGCAACTCTCACTAAACTTCTTGCGAAATAATATATAAGCTAAATACATGTCGTAAAGTAGCATTTATGTACAATGTCCACAACTACTGCAATATCAGGAAATAACTCTCGTATCCGCAGATTTTAATCAACCTATATATTTAGATGATAAAAAATAATTTTACTTGGGTTTAGCGGATTTTGAAACTTTTATGACTATCCCTAATATATAAAACCGACATAATAAACTGATATAGGTGATAAAGTAATTATTATTCCGGATGGCACTACAGATATAGGAACGTATATAAGAGAGGAAATTAAAAATTTGTTTCCATTAGACAGCGTTATTTTTTTATTAATACCTAACGTTAATACTCTAAAATGTACTGTAATGTGTAGGAAACCAATCAATTTTACAATGATGGTTCAATAGGAAAAATATTAGGCTTTAAAAGTAGAATCACTGACGCGTTTAAGATAGATCAGTCAGATTATGTAGCAAACATAACTAAATTAAATGCTATTTGTATTGATTGTAATATTTGTGTTGGAGTAATGGAAAACCAGTTCATATTATTCACCAATTTTATCCGACTGTAGCTCCAGGGTATAAAATAGTGGAATCTCCCCTACCCATCTTGTATTTTCTAGTCAGCGTTAAAGCAATTAACAATATTACAGTTAAAATAGTTGACCAAATGGAGACCTTATCAGTTTCCGGGGTGAAACTATTACTGTAAGATTGTATTTAAAAAGCAGCGGCATATAAAATGGTTGTTAGATATAATAGATCTCATATGATTTATTTTGCACCTATCACTGCTTCCAAAGTTAAAACTTATAAAAAGAAAAAGTCTAAACATATGTTCAGTTTCAATTCCATCACCAACCAGTTAACACAAAAAAATCGTGAATTTCTCAAATCGTTGGGTTTCAAAATATTAAAATAATGAGCATATTAGATTTGAATGAAAAGCTTTATATAGACAAATCTATTGTTAATTCGGAACTCACACATATCTCACACTCACACATATCAACCATATATATCTTCAAAATTTGATTATAATGTTGAAATACGTATACCAATCTAAGAAGTTGATGCTTACACTCTACCATCAGAAAGCATCCTTTACATCGAAGGAAAATTAACTAATGTAGAGGGAAACTATACGAAAAAATTGCTATTTACCAACAATGGCTATTTTTTTTTATTCAGAGAGATCCGTTATGAGTTAAATGGAATCACCATAGATGCTATTAGAAATGTTGGGTTAATATCAACATTAAAAGGTTACCTCTCTTACACAATAAATGAGAGTTTAAAATTGCAAAATGCTGAATGGTTTCTAAATAGAAAAGAAGATGAGCGAATTTTAGTAGATGATAAAGGAACATTTTTCGTATCTATACCATTAAAATTACTTTTGGAATTTTTTGAAAATTATAAGAAAATTATTATGAATATGAAACAGGAACTAGTTCTTATTAGATCAAATAACGACTTAAATGAGATTTTCTACAAAGATGATGTTCCTTCAGAAATTCCAAAGGTTTCTTTCGAAAAAATTTATTGGAAAATACCTCACATTTTAGTTGATATTCCACAACAACTAGCTCTCACTAAAATAATAGATTCAAATAAAGATATATTGATAGGACTCAGGAGTTGGGAACTTGTAGAATACTCTTCTCTAACCGAAACAACTCGACTCACATGGCCGGTAAAAACAACTAGTAAACTTGAAGCGCCGTGTCATGTTGTGATTGCCTTCCAAGAAAATCGAAAAGGAACGGTTCAAAAAGATATGTCATTTTGATAATATTGACTTGTCAGAATATTTTTAAATTCTGAAAGATATCCTTACCACGACTTATATTTGAATTTTAAAGAAAACAAAGTTTCTGCTTTATACGAAATGTTTGCCTTCGCAATTCTTATTATGACATTTCTAATGAGCCAACATTTAATCCTGAAAGATTTTTAAATATTTCCCAGATTATACATATTGATTGTTCTCACCAAAAAGAAACTCTTCAAATGGGCTCCGTAGTTATGAGGATTGAATTTCCGACTAACAGCCTAACTGCTTAATTAAATAGAATACTTCTACTTATTGTCCTATTTTCCACGACAAAATATTTAGCTACAATCAGTTAACAAAGATAGTTAAACAGTTATAAACTTTATCTCCACTCTTAATACTTAAATTTAATATAAAATAAACAATTAAAATTATCAGTTTTAAACATGACATCTAACCTACAACTAGAAATACAATGTTTTTTCTTAAAATCCAAAAACTTAAAGAACAAATTGCAAATTATTCAAGACAAAAAAGTCTTGTTAAAAAGTTTGCTGAATTAAAAATATGAGATTGTCTTTGGATATACACGGATTTAAAGATGAAAGAAATATCTTTTTACCTAACGAGCTTGCAGCTTTTGATGGACATATAATATCCCATTATTTAAAAAAAAACATATCCATTAGATTTTCTGTCACCTGAATGCAACAAGCAGGCCGTATGGATAATAATGAAAAACCATCATTGTATTAACTAGAATGATGGCCTTACACCACATCATCATTTTTCAACAATAATTGAAAAAATGACAAATGAAGTAGAATTTGTTTATATTAAAGGAGTGGAAAAGGTAGAATTTGTGAAGAAATATTCGGAAAAGTCTGTGATTGAACTATATGAACAACTAAATTTACCTAAATCGACACCAAAAGGTTTGTACCATTCAAAATCAACATCTGTGTGTGCATTATCAAATGTATCATCTTTATGAATGAATAAAAATCCATACAATATTTATTACATGTTTTATTTATTGTAGATAAAATACTTTACAAAAATGATTTATTTATATTATATTAATATTTATTCCTCACCTAAATCATTATATAAGTAAATACCTGAGTTAACTAAGTTATTATTTGGGTGCGTGTTTTCAATGTCTGGGGCTTCTTCCTGCGGTATTCTCACAACTGTTAATAAATATATTTAAATATGTTAGTTGACTTATAAAACCTAAGTCTATCATTTCACAGAATAATTCTAATATATCATTATTTTCATAATATTTAACAAATGCATTTATTTCCTTTTCAAATGTTCGCATCATATCATAACACACTTTTTCTAATTGTCTCAATCTTTGACAATTTTCATTTAGTGATTTATAAAATTCAGTATGAATACATATTACTGCATTAATGAAATCAATATTCTCATTCGACATCTTTTCTCTTTAAACAACTTATTTTACTTAATATTCTAATATTTTGAAGAATGATGTTGACGAAGCGGTCTATTTATTTCATTGGTAATATTCTTCTAACAACTCGTGTTTGTGGTGATTTATAATTAAATCATTATGATAACTGAACATTGTTCTTCATAGAGTAGAACAGATTCACTTAACTTTTGAATACTTTTTTTGGTTTACTTTCTTTTCGAAGTTATTCGCTTATTCTAAACTTAAGCAAACTAGCTTAGGTTTTGTGTTGCAAATATTTTGCCACATCTGACCAGACTACTTAGGAAGGGATGTCAGAAATATAGTGGGGACAAGCACGAATGAGAATGTGAAACGGACGAAAAGAGGAGGAAGACGAGGAGGATGCGCTCCCATATTTTCACTACTGTTTTTAACGCGCATCTATCAAAGATTTGGATCACTGACCGATTAAGTTGGAACAGCTGATAATTAGTTTCAGGCACGTACAGCAAATATTTGAAGTCTTGTAACATTTAGTTCTATTTCTGTATCTTTTTTTTGGTTCACATAACCGTAAAGCGATCATTTTTCATCTGTACCGTCATTGCTATACATCCTTAAAGGTTTAAGAAAAATAGTAGACCCTTAATTAACAACTTTTATTCAATACAAAAGAAAATGGAAGAAGAAGGTAAAGTAACCCTCGTATTATTTGAGAAATTTTAATATTTAAATAATAGAATTGGGAAAAGAAAAGTTGGATCTTCAAAAGCAGAAGATAAAATTAATGAAGGAGAGAAAGGAACGAACTCTTAAAAAATAATGTGTTCGTGTTGTTCTAAAGATTTCTTACGAAGCAAATTGTGTTTCCTTGAGTTACATGATAATTTTATCAACAAAATATGTGCAGTGGGTTATGTTAAATGTGTCACCCGTATGTTTTACCTTTGCAACGGAAACTGTAATACTTTTTACTGCAGGTACACAACTTTCCTTTATGAGGTTTTTCCTACTTTTAAAAATAAATATATTTTTCTTCCACTTTGTTTTTCATTTATTTATTTTTTTTATATCATATACATTTTTAAGGGAACAGGGACTTTGTGAAAAACGTATTTTTATTGAGAAATAAATGTTTGATTTATTTATCCTATCATGGAATCAATCTCGGGAGGCATTGAATAATTAAAAGCTATAATACAAAGTGTGAATACTTTATTAACTAAGTGACTTTATAATGATAGGGTGTTTGCCACCCGATTCCCAATGACACTTAGCCTTCGAGTCTTCTTCATCACCTGTTTGATATTTTCATCTAGTTCTACTGATTCATTCACAAAAAAAATTGTCGTCTAATGCAATATTATGCAGTACGCATGCTGCTATTAGAAAATGTCAAATTAAACTGATTTTCCTTAATTTTAAATGATACAGTTGTCCAAACTTCTGTTTTAATATGCCGAAAGAAATGCTCTATAATATAGCAGTTTTTTGGCAGTTTTGAATTTAAATTTAGCGGTTTTTTTTTATTAAATTCCCCCTGTCTTTGTAAGGGGTTAACACACTGGGAAGCAAGAGATAACCACTATCACCCAGAAGATAATATCTTTTCCATTTCTCCTCCAATATGGACTTTAATGGAGAGTTTCTAAAAACCCTGCTCTCATGGACTGAGCCAGGATATCCATTAAAGACGTCAATTATTTTTCTTCTATGGTCACAAACTGCTTGTATCTAATAAAAAAAATATTATTCATTAGCTGGAATAGAAGTACAGTCATTTTCTGGTTTATCCACTTTTATGTGAGTCCCATCAATCGCCCCAATTACACTTGGAAATCCATTAACTCAGAAATGGGTTTCAATTATCAGTTTTTCATTTTCAGTTTCAGGCGATGAATCACCTCCATTTTTTTCTTCATTGCTCTATCTGCTTTCCCATATAGGAAGGAACCAAAATCTAAATGGGATTTGTATATTGCTTTGAAAGTAAGTTGTACCTGACCTGGTCTCTACATGCAATAACATTGCCTCCCATCTGTATATTTGGGATGAATCTATTTGCACGCCTTGTAAACAATACTGATGTGCATTTATTAAACGATATTGCAAAATTGAGACTGTTTAAGAGGAAAAAAGGTGCTGTCAAGGTGCAAGTTCATTTCCATCCAAGACACTATCATCTGCATATCCAAGAATAGATAAATCCTTGGCAGCAGTGTAAAAAATGTCTCTGATGTATAAATTAAAGGGCAGGGGCTCAGAGATGATCCCTGTGGAATGCCAACCGAGATGTTAATATTTTCCAAAAACCTGTCATCCAAATTTCTAGAAGAATCTATGACCATTGACTATCAAGTCGACAGGGATATCCACCTCAATAAGGCGTCAATGAAGAACAGACAAGTTTACTAATTCATAAGCTGACTTAATATCGAGAATCACTGCTAAATTGTTTTATTCCTTGGGATGGAAGATGTTTCAGAACAGCCATCGTTTCAACAACGATGCCGTCGTTTCAACAACGACCCGAATTGTTCTTGTTTTTTAGACTGATTTGCAATCTTCGTCCCACCACAGGTTTCCTTTCCGAGTAATGATATTCCTCCACTTTTTTCAGGATAGAGAATTCAATAGAATCTAGGATTATCTCATGAAACCTTTCAAAAGGTAGTACTTGGTTTGATGTTATCTTCTCCTTGATTTGTTTTGAAAAATGAACCAACTTTTCCTTCTATAATCATATAGAAGGAACCCAATAGAGGTTTCTAAAGGAATTAGAAATTCCCGAATCTGCCAGCGTTAAAAGTATGGGAAAGTGATTGCTGTAGCCGCAAGCATGTCACGACCGTAAGATCGACAGCATTACCTATTTTTTTATTAAAATGGAATCTCATCGACGAACCATCGTTGAGAATAATAAAATCACTTTGAACTTGAAGACTTGAAGAGATTTACCACTAAATACCAAATCACTTTTTTTGAACTACTCGACGCACGTTTCGCTAATCATGTTAGCATCATCAGGAGATTATTTAATCTGATTAAATCATGGCTAACCTGCCGCGCTGAAGGTCACAATTTTGATTAATTGGCCTATAAATAAATTGGCCTGGTAATTAAAGTGATTAATATGGCCTGAAATATTGTGAAACAGAACAGGAATTATGAACTATGAGCAGCGCCTCTATCGACCACACTAAAATGAGTGATCTTTTACTTTATAATCGTAATCGTCTTCTGATGAAAAGGTTTACAACAGATGTAAAGGTTTACAACAAAGCGAATCGTAAATGGTTGATGTTTCGGATATTTCTTACTTTTTCTTACATTAGTTGCTGACTGTTGATCTTTACATTTTACCAAAATGCTTTCCCAATCTTCACAAACTGTAAATGGTAGTTTTATTTTATGGAAAAAAAAATTAAAACAATTTTTCATGTTCTTGTGGCAAGTAGACCGAATACTAGATATGTGCCTTTTTCGAATATAGCAGCATTTAAAACTCATTGATATGAAAAAATGTATTTGTCAAAATATGCGAGATGTGACCTTTTCGAAATTACTTTCTAACTTTTGGCATATCGACTGGGTTGTGAGATATTTTGTTTTTGATTTAAATGGCGACTCCGCCCGAGGCTACCCTAGCTTCTCTGCTTCTCTATTGGTTCGGTAGAGTTTTACTCTCGAGGTAATAGCTGTAATTTGTTGGGCGTTCACCGTTATAGTTTACACAAGTTGGCGGGTCTGCTCTTTTTTAGCACAGTCGGTATAATAGTGATTACCTGCACATTTAACACATTTTGGATCAAGTTCAGTAATCAGTAATTTTTATTATGCCTTGTCTGTTGACACCGGTGGCATTGAGGAATGTTTTTAACTAACTTTCTTGATTCAACTGTTATTACAGAGTTTTCGAGCCTGTTTACTTTATAAATCTCTTCAACCTTCTCATTTGCTGTTAATTCGATAATAAATACTGGCATTGGAGTTCTGTCTTTGTAGTAGAGTTTATTAGTTTTTTTATAGGCAGATTATGTTGTTTTAAAAGTTCTTTAATATCCTCTGTAGTTAGAAATGGACATTTTTAATGCTACTGCTAGTAGTTTACTTTTTGGATTTTGATACGTGTGAAATTGAATGTTCTTGTTAGCTGCTATCATCTGATGGTTCTAGCTCTGGTGGTAAATACGAGGGTTGATCAATAAGTACCCGTGTTTGCATGGACTTTTCGACGATTTCCTCGGTAACCACGCCTGACGGGCATCATGGCCATTCTTCATCGAAAACAGTGTATGACCACACTTAAACTCGTTAAACCAATATCTCACGGTTGTCACAGATGGTGAAGGGTCCCCATAGACAGCATACAACTTTACTTTCTTCGCATATTTTTCTGTCCAAAAATAAAAAACGAACTACGGATCTATATTGTTCTTTCTTCTTCTTCCATTTTATCGAGAAATACAAAACACGAATGATGGTAATGTCAATTTCACTCGTCAACGCCATCTGTTATTAAATACGGGTACTTATTGATCAACCACCGTAATATCTATTTGGGTTAACATATTTTTAAGATAACGCTGGTAGCGTTTTTTTACATCGTTTATAGCTGGTGATAAGTGGTCACTATTACGTTTTTTGAGATATTATCCAATTGCCATTCCATTCCCAGTTTCGTTTGCCAGCCCCGATGGGCAGGCAATATTAAAATGTTAATTGTACCGCACTTGTGATTTTAAGTATTGTCCCGTTCAACATTAGTTTCTATTTTTATTCATAGGATTATATCGCACTCTTTTTGTCGCTGTAAAACTGATAACAGAGCGAAGGAATCCGAAGTCCGCACTGTTTCACTGCTCGTAAAGATCTAGAATTATCGTTAAATTGTGGACTATTCTCTGCTTGATATCTTATTAAAGCATAATTTGGTGTTGCCATTTTGATTTTAGTTTTTGTTTTTAAAAAAATATATGGTTTCGTCCGAAAATATACTTAATATTAAAAGATGACTAGAGTAACTAAATGAAAAAAAGATTGTATGCATTTATAGTACATTGATGATGGTTTTAATTCCTCTGTGAATTTGATCACTTTGTTGCTTTGTTTCTTAACCTAGATTCCAATAGGACTAGTGATGGAGGAGAATTGCTGCTGAGTTGAGCAGTGCTTAGTTCTTCTTACGAGTTACGAGAATAATTAAATGGAAAAAAGATTGTATGCACTTATAGTACATTGATGATGGTTTTAATTTTGTTGTGGATTTTATCACTTTGTTGCTTTGTTTTTTAACCTAGATTCCAATAGGACTAGTGATGTTTGTCTCTTCCCTGGAGGAGAATTGCTGCGGAGTTGAGCGATGCTTGGTTTTTCTTACGACGTTCAAACGGAGCTGGTTGAGCGATGCTTGTTTCTTCCTTCGCTGTGTAACCTCTTATCACTCGCGGTTCGTTCTTACCGTAAATCATGGGGACGAAATATTTTGTTCGATACAATGTTGACAAAATGCTACCGACTGAGCCAGTCGGTTATCAGAATCAATTTGATTTTTAAAAACGTTTATTTACCATTGTGATAAAATATTAAATGTTTCGAATGACGGAAAACAACACTTGTTCCAGCGTTCTACAACACAATTGACTTGGATGTTGGGTTTTTTGGTTTGGTTAGATTTGGTTGTATATATTTGAATTGTTGTATTTCAAACATGGCCCTTATTCCTCGGAGGCCAAGTGGGGAAATAATATACGGAAACCGCCAAAACTGCCAATGGACTTTGGACATTGCAACTCTAAATATTCGAAGAAAAGGCGAAGAGCTAATCAAACTAGAAACAATTGGACACGTACTCACGGACACTTCCTCTTTAATAAAAAGTATAGTATCGTAAAATTTCAAAGGATATCTGACCGACGAGCTCGGCCAGATGTCCTCTGCGTCATTCAGCTGAATAAAAAGTTTAAGTTTCAAATCGTCCAGGCTTATGCACCTACTATAAGCTATGGTGATGAGGAAATTGAGATATTTTATGAGATGGTTCAGCTTTTAGACAACGATAAATGTGACTAAATGACTTTAATGCTAGAATTGGAAAAGCAAGAACTGGTGAAATTACAACTGCCTCATATGGAAGTGGTGAGCGGGACAGTAGAGGTGACATACTGGTTGATTTGGCTGAAGGGCAAGAATTGTACATTATGAACTCTAACCTGTCCTTAACTGTTTTAACGTTGGAAGTGACCATAGAATGGTACGAGCAAAGGTTAGGATAAACTGTCTAGACCGTACAAGAATGGTAAGATCGAAGAAGGGCAAAGTGAATTCTGGGAAGCTGTTGCAGAGGGGCAGCGATTTTGAGATTGCGTTGTTGAATCGCTTTACTGCGTTGCAAGACTCGGAAGAGATGGAAATAACAAATCAGTATGAAAAAAATCATTGACAATGTGCTTGAAACGGCATAGCACCAGCAGAAAAAAGTTAGAAATAGTCCAAAATCACTAACGAGACCATTGATTTAATGAAGAAATGGCGGACTATCTTTATTGTCATATTCTTTAATAAAGGCAGCCTTTTTGGCAAAGTGACGTACGTTGATCTTTGCAAAACTATAAGGAAACGTATTCGAGAGGAAACGCGTCGGTTCAACATGCAGCTAGTGCAGAAAACATTAGAAGGGAACAAGAGAATAAACAAAACTAAACACAAGCTCATAAATAAAACGACACAGATGTTTGCCTTAATGTGTGAGGATGGCACAGTGTGTAGGGAGTATACCGAAATGTTAGAGGTTATCGGAAGATTTTGTTCAGTTACATGAAAATCAGAACCAGTCAAAGACAGCAATGCCCATGGAAGAGTAAATGTCAGATATTCTGTTTTATGAAGTGACAAATGCTCCAGGAAAGGACACTATAACAGTTAAAATATGAAAAGAAAGTGCTCGAACTTTACATAAGATACTGGCATAATTGTACTCAAAATGCTTCAAAGATCATAAAAATACCCAGTCCGAAAAAATGCTGAAATGATTATTCTTCATAAAAAAGGAGCCCAGGAAAATTTAAAAAACTACCGCCCAATAAGCCTCCTATCAGTAATGTACGAAGTTTTCACCAAGATAATATCTAAAAGAATATTAAGAACACTGTATGACGCACAGCCAAGAGAGCAGGCAGGATTCAGAAGCGGATTCAATACAATTGATCATATCCAGGTTGTCCAACAGGCTATAGAAAGGCACAATGAATACACCATGCCACTGAGCTTGGCTTTTATGGAATTTGAAAAAGCATTTGATTCAATATCAACGCAAAGCTATAATGGACGCATTGCTTAACCAGGGAGTAGAGAGAGCCTATGTGAACCTACTGCGATCTGTTTATGAGGAAGCTACAGCTACAGTGCACATGAATGACCTTGTAGTTGAAATCAACTTAGAACGGGGTGTACGACAGGGTGACCCAATATCGCCTGTTCTTTTCTCAGCCTATCTTGAAGTGGTATTCCGTAATCTGGATTGGGAACAGGGATGGAATAAAATTCAATGATGCATACCTAAGCCATCTTACATTCGCAGATGATGTCGTTCTCCTTTCAAAAGACCCAGATGAGCTACAAAAATATATACAAGAAATGCAAAGGGCGGTAGAACCATTTGGTTTGAAAATGAACCTAAAAAAGATTCAGGTTATGTTCAACAAATTTGCTGTCAACAGAAGAATTTCTATTTTAAGAAGCAATTTAGAGGTTGTGGACCAGTACATATATCTTGGGCAAAGGATTTCAATGGAGGGTGATAAATCATTGTGATAAATCATTATTTTCCACACTTAAACTAACTTTTTGTTTTATTATTTTCATATTGACAAGTTAAAAAGTACACTATAACTAACTTAAAAAGTCGGGTAATCGTTTATTTATAGTTAGTTGTATTTCTGCTGTTGCAATGAAATATTATGTAGGGATGGGTTTTGTGAATAACATGATAAATAAATTACCATTTCAACTGCATCTACCGGGGTATAATTGTTGTGGTCCTGGACTAGACTTGAGACTCGCTTAAAAAGAGGTGATAAAGGAGTGAATACTTTAGACGAAAGCTGTAAGCAACATGACATTGCGTACGTTCAAAACAAAGATCTCGGAGCTCGTCACCAAGCTGATGATATGTTAGCAAAGGAAGCTTGGAAATTGGTTAAGTCGAAAAAAGCGTCTATTGGAGAAAGGTTGTCTGCTCTCGGTGTTGCAGGTGTAATGAAAGCTAAAGTGAAACTTGGTATGGGTTTAAACAATCAAAATTTGAAAAAGTGTTTAAAATTAATTCAAAAAGTTAAACAATCAATTCAAAATGTGCAAAATGACATTCACAAGAGCATTGAAGCTTTACAAGAAAATTGTAGTACGAGGCGATCAACAGCATTTATACCAAAGGTTCCTCCTAAACCAAAAAGTCGTCCTCGAAAAAGTCCCCTCCTCCTCCTCCAAAATCGAAAAAACCAAAAGTACATCAAATTGAAATGATGGATATTGATGATGATAATCCATCCCCTTCATCACTATTACAACAACAACAAGATACAGAAAGAAAAATTGCTACCAGTAGAAAAAGGAAACATGAAGATTTCAATGTCGCTCCAAATAAAGTTCCCAAATTGGATTTAAACAAACCAATAATATATTCAGCAGCAGCAGCAACAAGGAAACGCAAATTGAGTGATAACTATGACGATCAAGATAGTGGTGATATAGCTACCGAAAAAAAGCAAAGAATAAGTTAGAGTTGATATCAAATTATATAAGTAATGTTAAAGGCAAGGAGTACTTTAGTGTTTAACAAAGTTTCATTTAGAGAAGATGGCTAGAACAAAGCAAAAGAGGTCCATTAAACGTAAACCTGTTATAAAGTTAAAACATATCGGTTTACAGAAAGCTCTAAAACAAATCGAACAGTATATTTTGAAACAGAAGCCTTATAATTTAAGTGATGCAATTAAGTTGGCTTTGAGTGCTGCAAAACAATTGAAAAGGAAAGGAATTAAACCGAGTGGTCGTGTAATCCAAATTCCAAAAACGGGTGGTATATTACCGTTAATACCAATATTTGCAGGTCTTCCTCTGAGCGGTGGAACTGCAGGAATTGCAAAAGCAGTTAATGATGCTCGAAATGCAAAACGGCAATTGGAAGAAAATCAACGACATAATAAAACTATGGAAGCAATCGCAATGGGTAAAGGTCTCTACTTGAAACCACATAAAGCAGGTTTGGGTGTTTTTTTTAAGACCAGCGCAACAACAACGACGACGACGACGATGATGATGCCACCGATAATTTTACCAAATCGACCGCTATCAAATTTGGATTTGATCATGTGTGCGAAGCAAATGAAAATACCCAATTTCCGAGGTGTGTATATGCGGGATTCTTTACCAAAAAAACCAGCTGCTTACGAGCGGGGAATAATTAATTTAGATAATAATAATGGATCAGGAACACATTGGACTGCTTATAAGAAAAGTGGAAAGAAGATTGTGTATTTTGACAGTTTTGGAAATTTAAGACCTCCCCTGGAAGTTATGCAGTATTTCAAATCCAGCGGACCCGTTGATATTACTTTTAATTCTAATATTTATCAGACTTTTAATAGTTATGGTGTATTTTAGTGGTTATTTGTGTTTGAAATTTTTAAATAAATGATGTCATCTACATTTTTTTTTGTTTCCTTTACTAATATCATACAACATCAACAACAAAAGGAGGTAGTTTTTCTCAGACATTTGACTTATAAACATGGGTTCTCTCATTGTCGAGTCGTGAATCAGTTTTAAGCTTACAGTTATATCCGCCAATACTATTAAAAGAAACGGAAAATTACGAATTGGGATTGATTAATTTTGTATCGTACAATACAATTCCAAATGTAGATAGTTCCAATATTTTTTATTTTGGAACCTCTACTATCGAGATACCAGAAGGAACGTACGAAATTGAAGATATTGCAAAAATAATTAGCGATTATGTGAAGATGGTAAAACCTCAACTACCACTACCTTCACCAGATAGTAGCAATAGCAGCAGCAGCAGCAGTAGTAGACGTATTAGTAACCAAATCAAAAAATTAAATGATAATAATGATCATGATGAAGGAATTCTGCATCCTGTGCAAGAAGACATCACTGAGTTTATTAAAATTAAAACCAATCAAAATACACTACGATGTGAGATAAAGGCAACTCAAGAAGTGCATTTTGACAAACGCCATTCGTTGGCAAACATATTTGGTTTTGAAAAGCGTAAATTGAGTGCTAATAAAATCATATCTCAGACTATCCAATAAATATTAGTAAGGTAAATGCAGTCTGTTGTGAATGTAATCTAGTGACAAATTCGTATACTAATAACAAACCATCACACATACTATACATGTTCTATCCAACAGTGCCACCTTCAAATGTCATTTATCTACCAATCAACACAGAGTATTTAGATGAAATTATTATAAAAATAACGGATCAGGATGGAAATCTAGTCAATTTCAATAGAGAGCTCATAACGGTAAGAGTGCATCTGAGACCGATCCAACATTAATGGTGTTACGATATAATTATTTCACTATAAACAGCCAACCAGGGAGAGAAAGTATCAAATCTAGTAAGAATGTCAAACAGTTAACATTGACAAACAGACTTTTTTTGGAATCGTTGGGATTTAAAGTGTTATCACCATCATCATCATCATCAAAATTGGTAAAAGAACAAAACATTTCTGGAAATTCTGGTGTCGGATTTCGATTAGTTTTCCATACCAATCTAAGAAGAATATTATTAATTTGTTCCTGTAGCAGTGGCAGAGAGACTACCCGAAAATAATGAATATTTTGAATATAGGAGAAAAAGTTTTTAGTGACCATTCGATTACAAACAAGGAATACCATACGTATTTACCATATGCCAATACAAGTTTGAACAAGTCCGATGAAATAAAAATCCCTATACAGACCCAAGATATCTATACGTATCCAGCTGAAAGTTTTCTTGAAATTGAAGGTAATATTCTGGATGAAAATGGAAAGCAAAGTGATAGCATTAAATTGGTGAATAATGCATTGGCCTTTTTGTTTGATGAAATTCGATACGAATTGGGGGGTGCTGTAGTGGATCGTGTACGCAATCCAGGTATAACATCTCTTATGAAAGGGTATATTAGTTTTACCGAACATGATTGTGTACGTTACCACAATGCTGGTTGGAACCATTTAGAAACACCAACAGTTTTAGATTCAACTGGATTTTTTAACGTTTGTATTCCCCTGAAAACGTTAATGGGTGTATTTGAAGATTTAAAAAAAGTTATTGTAAATATTCGTCAAGAACTGGTGCTCATTAGAAGTTTCTCTGATAGCAATTGTATAAAAACTACAAAAGTTGGAGAAAAACCTAATATTCGTATTGACAGAGTCGCTTGGAAAGTTGAACATATTAAGGTGGACGATAAAAGCGAAACTTAGTTTGTTAAGTTATATTGAAAACGGTCGAGATTTGGCTATAGCATTTCGTGGCTGGGAATTACACGAATACCCTCTTTTGCAACAAACAATGCAACACACATGGAATGTAAAGTCTGTAAATCAGTTGGAAAAACCACGATTCATTATATTTGGTTTCCAAACAGGAAGAACAAATCAACTGGCTCAAAATATGAGTCATTTTGATCACTGTAACCTAACCAATTTTAAAGCTTATCTTAATTCTGAAATATATCCATATGACAATTTAAATGTGAATTTTAATAAGAAGCAATGGGCTATTTTGTACGAGATGTATGCCAGATTTCAACAGTCCTACTATTACAAGACTATTGGACAACCGTGTTTATCTCTGGAAAAATTCAGTGAAATTGCACCTTTAGTGGTGGTAGATTGTTGTTATCAAATGGACACACTAAAAAGTGGTACAGTAGATATTCGATTGGAATTTGAAACAAACAAAAATATTCCTGCAAATACGTGTGCCTATTTACTAATTTTACACGATAAAAAGATAAAGTACAACCCTCTAACTAGCATTGTAAGAACAGAAGTTTAAATTTACTCTTATCATTACCACCACCACCACCCAGGTCAATTTTTCTGTAAAGAAATTGCCATTTTAAATACAACTACTATGACGTTTGTACATCGATTAGTGGAAACGCCTGTAATGTTTGAAGCATTCAATTACAAGCTAAAACAACATTTTATTTCATCAACAAATAACAGACATGGATTGGAATGGAATTCGTGGGATTCAGATGGTGAGGTAAAACAAGAGGACCTTCCTGGATTCTTAGTGCAGTATATCGGATTATTGCAAATGGTTGTGGTAGTAAAGGGAGCACAAACGAGACAATTTTTGGAAAGATATTTAAAAGGAGCAACAGTAATAATCGATTTGGATGAACAGATTGGAAATACAGATGAAGTGGACTACTGCCCAACTCTACCTAGTTTAAAAGCTGTTTTCAAATCGTACCATTGTAACTTACATGTTAATAATAAGTTGGACTGTGCTTTAGAAAATGTATATAATTTTTATCATTGGTATAATTATTGTAGAAAATCGAAATAAAATAAAGAAAATCTGTTTTTGAACACTGTTTTTATTTTATCCTCCTTCAACATAACTATGTATCCTACAACAATAGTAATAATATCTTACCCAACAAATAAATAAGTGAAACATTGAAACAAAATAATGAGTTTTTTAACAATGGCTTTAATATACCCATATACAAGAACAAAATTAATTAAAATTTATACTAATTATTGCTACTGCTGTGACTGTTGCGGTTGCTGCTGATGCTGCAGCTGCAGTTGCAGCTGTTGCACTTCAATTTGTTGCTGTTGCTGCTGCTGCTGTTTTGTGCTTCTTTTCTTTGGTGGCTGTTTTCTTTTTGATTTTTGTGAATCTTTATCTGTTTGCTGCTGCTGTTGTTGTTAATGTTGTTGCTGCTCTTGTTTTGAGAAGTTTTTTCCTCCTCATCACTGCTACTGCTGCTGCTGCTGCTGCTGCTACTACTTGAACTGTTCTCAGAGGAAAATACTTCCTCAATTGCCAATTTTCTTTTGATACCTGTCACAGGTTTTACTGTTGGATCGACTTCTTCATCCAACAGATTAAATCTGTATCTTTTTACAATTTTCTCTAATATTTTAAAATCTTCCTTTTCTTCGATCTTGGTTCGCATATATCTGACAGGAAGATTACCGAATTTTTTTCTTTTTAACGTAGTCGCTTTTGGTGAGTACGTTAATGAAATAAATATTTTATCGTCTTTCACGGTAATCTCTTTAACTCCATACCTGCAAAACAAAGAAAAACACCAAAAAAAAAAAATTAAAAAATTAAAACAAAACATATCTTGATATGTTAAATACTTACTGAAATAGTTCTTTTACAACCAATATGGCATGTTTAATTGGAAAATGTACTTTATCATCTGTGAAGACGACCAGCGTTGTTGGACAAGATGCCTTGTAGTAGGAGTAGTTATAAAATACGTAGATTGCGAATAAACGAGAAAACAAAACTGTGTTCGATATTGACTGATTTGTAAAAGTATAAATATGATTTTAAACAAAAAAAATCTGCTTAATCGCGAAATAAATTTTGGACTGTGAGCTTAAATGAATAAAGTAATGTTAGCATTTTTGAAGGAAAAAATCGTCGACTTTGATTCCCAAAAGTATAAACATGATTTTAAACAAAAAAATCTGCGTAATCGCGAAATAAATTTTGGACTGTGAGCTTAAATGAACAAAGCAATGTTAGCAGTTTTGAAGGAAAAAATCGAAGCAAACACAGTATAAATTGGGCTCGCGAGCAGACCAAGAGTTCAGACTCAGTCTCGACGTCGTTTTGGTAAGTAAATCTCTCTCTTAGCATAAGTTTTTCTGTTTGGGAAACATTGTGGGTGGCGTGCCGGAAGGGTATTTTACATGCCTGGATGGTTAATCGTTGAATAGTGGGTTGGGCGCGCCGGAATGGCAATGCCTGGATGGTTAATCGTTATTATTGGGGTAACAAATGTGTGCATGAAAATTTTATTATATTCTGTTTATTTATTTATTTATTGGTATATTGTAGATGGCGTGCCGGAAGGGTATTTTACATGCCTGGATGGTTATTCGTTTTGAGAAATGTTCTGTTTGAAGAGGTTATAGAGTTTTTTTTCTTTTTGTTTTTCAGAGATTTAATAGGTAAAATGAACAGCAACAATGTTTTGGATCAACTTTCGGCTGATGCCATTGAAAAAATCGAAACAGTAAGTAGATTATTGAAAACAAAAGAAGAATATCATTTTTATATAAAATTTCTTAAACAAACTCTTTTAATTTTAAAAAAGGCACTTAAACATAAAGTCAATATAAAAAGTTACACTAGAGTAGAATCTAACATGGCAATTTAAGAATTACTTACAAAGATTCAAAATTAAATTAAATTCTAACAAAAGCTTAATCAAACGTAATTTGATATGGCAAGATGTAGACAGTTGCTTTAATGGTAGGATTAAAACAGGCATCATTACCAATCTCAACTACAAAGATCCCAAAGAATTTTTAAAAAAGGCTTTTAAAATTTTTTCACTAAGAACTAAAAAAGAATTAAAAAATTATTTATTAAAAGTCAATGTAACATTTACTGGTCTCTTTATAAAACCCCAAAGTTTGGAAACATCCATTAAACATTTTTCCACAAAAAATAATATAATTGATCGCACAACAGACTTGACCGATTGGTATAGGATAAATGTTGTGAATAAAATTATAATAAAATTACAGGAATTTCAAGAACGCGATAGTGGTTGGTCGTTATGTGAAATTTGGTATTTGAAAATTAATTTTAACATGTATAATCCAATAAATGTAGGCTTCTCTACATATATAGACTTGCCGCAATTTATTATGAAAACAAAAAGTGTTATAAATGTAAAAAATGATGATGTGTATTGTTTCCTTTGGTCGGTCATAGCTGCAGCAACAGAAAATAAAAATGTTAGTAGAAAGACGTCTTATCCTCATTTTAGTCAAGTTTTAAAATTTAAAGGTATAATATTTCTTATTGATATAAAAGATATACCGAAATTTGAAACCATGAATAATTTATCAATAAATGTTTTTTGTTCCAATGAAAACGAAGTTTTACCATTAATGCAAACCAAAAATGATTTTTCAAGAAAAATTAATTTACTTTTAGTATCACATCATAATGAATATAACTATAGTGATCAAGATGAATTACGCTTATTTCATTTTGTTTATATTAAAAACTTAAGCCGTTTAGTTAATAAACAAGCAGGGAACACCAGAAACAAGAAATGGTTTTGTGAGCGATGTCTTAATCATTTTAAGACAGATGAGATTTTAAAGAGACATTTGGTTGATTGTAAAAATTTAAATAAATCCAAAGTTATTTTACCACAAGAACATGAAAAAATAGTTAGTTTTAAAAACTTTTTCCATAAAATAAAATTACCATTTGTAATTTATGCAGATTTAAAAAGCATTTTATTAAAATGTAAAGACCAACAGTCAGCAACTAATGTAACAAAAAGTAAGAAATACCAAAAACACAAACCATTTAGCATCGCATATTATATAAAATGCTCATATGACGATTCACTTTGTGACTTTAAAATGTACAGTGGTAAAAAGTGCGTAAAATGGTTTACCAAAGAACTAAAGAAAATTTCTCAAAAAGTAGAGTTAATATATTTAAACCCTGTTCCACTAAAACAGCTAAGTTCTGAGGGGAATAAAACCTTTTATCATTCTAAATTATGTCACATCTGTTGTAAATCCTTTTCCGACGACGATTATAAAGTAAAAGATCATTGCCATTTTACTGGATTCTATAGAGGTGCCGCTCATAACTCATGCAACTTGAATTTTCAAAAAAAGTTTATAATTCCTGTTCTGTTTCACAATCTCTCAGGCTATGATAGCCACTTTATAATTAAAGCACTTTCCACAGAAATTGAAGGAACAATCAATTTACTACCAATTAATAAGGAGAAATACATTTCTTTTTCCAAATCTATTAAAAATTCAAAAATTAATTTTCGTTTCTTGGATTCATATAGGTTTATGTCTAGCAGTTTGGAAAAATTGACATCATATTTGACTAGGGAACAAAAAACAACTACAAAAATATTTTACAAAGATGATTCTCAATTTAATTTAGTAACGAGAAAAGGCGTTTTTCCTTATGAATATATTGTTTCTGGGGACAAATTGCAGGAGACCTGTTTGCCACCCAAAAAGAAATTTTTTTGTAAAATTCATAATTCGGATATATCAGATGAAGAATACACCCATTCGTGTAATATATGGGATAAATTTAACATCAAAACGCTTGGAGAATATGCTGAACTTTATTTAAAAACTGATGTTCTATTACTTGTGGATATATTTGAAAATTTTCGCAAAGATTGTCTAAACACATATCAACTGGATGTTCTCCATTATTATACAGCACCGGGGTATGCATATGATTGCATGCTTAAGATAACGGAAGTAGAACTAGAACTACTGACTGATATCGATATGATTATGTTTATTGAAAAGGGTATTCGGGGAGGAATTTCTCAATGTTCCAATAGATACGGTAAAGCCAATAACAAATACATGGGATCAGATTATAATCCACACGATCCATCTTCCTATCTCATGTATTTTGATGTTAATAATCTGTATGGAGCAGCGATGAGTTTTCCTTTACCGATAGGAGACTTTCAGTGGATATGTGAAGATGCAATTCATAATGAACCAAATTTATTTGATTTAAAGGAAGACAGTGAATACGGGTACATTTTTGAAGTTGACCTTCATTATCCTAAGCACTTGTTTGATCTTCACAAAGACTTGCCACTTTGTCCTGAACATTTAGTACCACCTACTTCACCATCTAATTTAAATAAACTTTTAACCACTCTTTATGATAAAAAAAATTATGTCATTCACTATAGAAATTTAAAACAAGCTTTAGAATTAGGTCTTGTAATTAATAAAATTCACAGATGCTTGAAATTTAAGCAGTCACGTTGGTTGTATAAATATATTGATTTAAATACTGAACTTAGAAAAAAAAAGTAAGACCGAATTTACAAAAAATAATTATAAGTTAATGAATAACGCGGTATTTGGCAAGACAATTGAAAATGTTAAGAAACATGGAGATGTAAAGTTGGTGACTAAATGGTCTACAAAATTTGGAGCTAATTACTATATTTCGCGACCAAATTTTCATAGCTGTGTTGTGACTGGTAGAAATATGATTTTAATTGAAATGAACAGATTAAAAATTAAATTTAATAAAAGCATTTATGTTGGAATGGCAATTTTGGATATTTCTAAACTATTTTTATATGATTTTCATTATAATTATATTAAACAAAAATTTAATTGCAACTCAAAATTATTATGCATATACACAGACAGTTTAATATATCATTTTGAAGTTGAAGACATTTACAGTCATATTCTAGAGGATATCATGAAATTCGATACTTCTGACTATCCGGGAAATAACGTTTATAATATACCACTTAAAAACAAAAAGGTGTTGGGATTAATGAAGGATGAAAACAATGGTGCAATAATGACTGAATTTATAGGTTTGCGTACGAAAATGTACTGTTTCAAATTGCATAAAAATGCAGAAGACATAGCTCTTAAAACTGAACAAATAAAACATCAAGGACTTAGAAAACATTATTTCAAATTTTGGAGTTACAAAAAAAGCTAAAGGGGTTCAATCATCAGCATTAACATTTATATCATTTGAGGATTACTCCGACTGTCTTTTTAATAAAACAAGTTTCGAAGTGGTTCAAAATTCCATTAGATCTGAAAAACATAACGTATTTACTATTCAACAAATAAAAACAGATTTAAGTCCTTATGACGACAAAAGAATTGTAAATAACAATTGTCCCAATACATTACCATGTAGCTATTTTGATTAGTTAAAAAATTATATTTTTCTTTTATTAATAATCTACTGCTGTTTTTGGTTAGCAATAGTTTGCAAAGCTAAGAGGTAAAATGAAAGATTAAATAGCGAAAGACAACCATACTCCATTATTTTTTTTAAGGCAAACAATAAATGGAATTCAGTTTTTAAGAACGAAAACCGATTTAAATATCCTAGCAATAAAAATGCTAGGAAAATTGTTCCAACAAAATTAAAGCAACAAGTCTCTGGTTCAAGATGGTGTTACAATTGCAACAAAGTTTTTTGCTTTTGTTCAGTGTCTTTAAGACTTCACCAAGAACCATCATCATCATCCTTAGACTTGTATCACAGTGAACAAATGCCTGATTCCTAGACTTTTTTCTTCTTCAGACTCTAATCTTCAATCCAATTCCAACACCCCAACAGCTGGAGAATTTGAAACAACAAATTCTAACGGATGAAATGGCATACTGTTTCAAAATATACCAAAGCCAGCCAATCTTAGCAGAGGAATGGAAAGATATGGAAGAGCATTTTTCAAAAGCCGAACTAATGGATAGTTGTTCCGAAGAATACTGGAATAGAGTAATGGAGGAAGTGGGTTATAATATAGCCCACTTTAACTATCACTCAAGGGATGAAAGATTTGGTGGTCCTCCACCAAGTAAAAAATCTAAATTATTTTAATGTTTTACTTAATATATTACAAAATAAATATTTTTGTAAGTTTTAATTTGATTTTAATTTATAATTCCCCAACCCGATCAATTTTCCTTAAATACAGAAACAAAGAGAAAAATTTATTTGATAAGACACATTTATGAAAGATCAAACAGTTTACAAATCTGCTTGAATACTTAGCGATACATATTTTATATTGGTAAGTAGTTTAGTTACATTGGTTAAGGCATTGGATTTTGGCGAGGACCGTCCACGGTTCCAATCCCCTCAGCACCATAAACTTTTTTTCTTTCATAAACTTTATTGGGCACATAATATTTTAATTTTGTCATACAAAAACTACCCCTAAAAACTACCCCCATGTTAAGGCCCTTTTGACACCCTTCCCAACAGGCGAGGTTCGGCCAGGCTCATGCCTCTGTTACGCACGGCTGCTGCTGGTCAGCTGACGTCTCGTTGGTCAGGTGACCGATGACGACGACAACGGAACGGGGCCCCCCAGAAGACACCACCAGGTCGGTGGAATGGCCCCCCCCCGGACACCAACCACCACCGGGGAGTGCGCCCCCCAATTTTTGGGGACCCACTTTCGCGTGGCCAAAAAGGCACTAAAGTGTCCTAGAACCCCGCCCTCTCTACTACTCTGAAGAAAAATTATCTTAACACGTTGGCTACCATACGAGTCGGTATCGACTCACATGAAAAAGTGCCAAATCTACCGCGTGGGTTGAAATCGGGTCGCGACAAGTCTGAACACGAGCCCACATGAATCATTACGTCTCATGCTTGTTTACTTCAGTTGTGCAATAAACCTCATATCAAGTGCATTGGCCCAATTAGTCAATTGATTTTATTTAAATATTGTGAGTAATTTTTAGTGATCTGGCTGCTAAGGTAAGTTATTATAGCTTATTATTACCCCATTTCGAACGAAAAAAATTGTGAGACGATTTCGACTCTCAATTTTCTCTTATCAATTTTTTACAATGAAAACAAAAATTAAATTTTGAATTTTCATTATTTATTCACCTTGTTATTGAAGTAAATATTATTCATTATTATTATTATTATTTCGTGTTATTGTAGATGAATGGTTCTATACCTAGAAGCTGCAAAAGGTTAACAGTATCTGAAATTCAGCGAATATTAGAAGAAGATTCAGAAAATGAAGGGGAGGGTCAGGATTTCTCTTCTGATGTCAGCGAATACGAACCAGATGAAGAAGAGAATATTTCCGAAAGTGACGACAACGCTGATGATGGTGTCCTATCTGATCCGCAGTCTCCGGGACCATCAGTATCAACAACTCCAGTTCGAACATGGAATAGCGT
Source organism: Cosmopolites sordidus (assembly GCA_031761425.1). Classification (NCBI taxonomy): domain Eukaryota; kingdom Metazoa; phylum Arthropoda; class Insecta; order Coleoptera; family Curculionidae; genus Cosmopolites; species Cosmopolites sordidus. Next base: position 619,936 of record JARFXV010000658.1, on the reverse strand, counting down.
TACTGGTGAACTTTTAAAAACATTTGCCTTTACCGGTGACTCCGGATTAAAAAATATTAACGGAGTAAGTAAGGAAATAGATGCCTACTTACTTTTTCTGGACAATGAGGTCATTCGACTAATGTTAGAATGGACAAACAAGGCAGGAGAAAAATATTTTATTTCTAAAAATAAACAAATCCAGTGGAAAACTGTAACTGAGTTGGAATTGAAAAAATTTCTTGCATTGTTGCTCTATTTTGGTTTAGTCCGATATCCGTCATTAAAAAATTACTGGTCGAGGGATAGAAAATTCGTAAATCTATTCGTGCGCACCACCATGCCACGAAATAGGTTTGAAGAAATTTTACGCTTCATTCACTTCTCAGACGAAGACAGCCGGCCAGATGATAGACTGAAGAAAGTGTATGATTTAGTCCACATGATGAATAAAAAATTTCAATATTACTCCAACCCAGAGGAGGACGTAATAATTGATGAGACCATGGTGCCTTTTAGAGGTAGGCTGAAGTTTCGCCAATATTTACCAGGAAAGGCACACAAATATGGAGTAAAATTATACAAGGCTTGTGGAGCAGACGGCTATACATACAGTGTTAAAGTTTATTCTGGTAAAGAAGATGACAAAAATCCAGCGGATTTGCGGCACAGCAATAAAGTTGTGTTGGGCTTATTGCAGAATTATCTAAACCAAGGGAGGACCTTAGTGGTCGACAACTTTTATACAAATATCGCAATAGCAACAGAACTTTTGAAGTCCAACACACATTTAGTTGGAACAATGCGGGCGAGAGTGAAAGACGTTCCCAAAAGTATTTTAAATGCGAAATTGAAAAGGGGAGAGGTTGTTGGACTTGAAAGCGACGACGGCATTGTTGTCGGCTGCTGGAAGGATAAAAGGGATGTGCGATTCATAACAACAAAGCATACTTTGGAAATGGTACCTGTTGGAAAAAATAGAAAAGGCGAAACAGTAAACAAGCCAACAGCCATTACATATTACAACAAGAGGAAGCAAGGCGTGGATCTCTCTGATCAGATGACCTCTTATTATTCACCGCTGCGTAAAACGATTCGTTGGTTCCATAAAGTTGCTTTCTTGCTGATACTAGGAACATCTGTTGTAAACGCGTGGCTAATTTTCAAAAAATTGACAGGATCTAAACTGTCCATTGCGATTTTTCGAGAATCTCTGATCGACTATCTCGTAAGCAATTCAGGACCAGCAACTCCGTCTACCTCTACCAAGAAAGACAAGCATAGCTTACAAAAAACCACCCAAAAAGATAAGAAAAACCAGTCTGTGAGACGTCGCTGCGTTAACTCTTACGCCACCCTCAGCAAACATCTCGGCAGAAAAGAGGCACTGAAAAAATGCCCTAAGGTTGTTACCAAGTGTGTGACATGCCCAGGGGAACCATCTATGTGCCTAGAATGCTTTGATAAACATGATACATAGTTTTGTTTTTATATATAAAATGAATTTTTTTTGTATTTTTTATAAATTTTTTAAAATTAAAAATCTCAAAAACTACAAGACTTTTCCTTGGCCCAACTATACCATTCTGTAGGTCTCACTTTACACTAGGCAGTAGCTAAGACACAATATCCTCCTTTGTGGCACAGTATTTTTAAATTGCCATAAGAGAAGCACTAGCGTGAGCCACTATATCGACTCTCACTTTTTTGTTAGCTTCTTTCCACTGCGAGACGAAATCAACCCGCAATAGTGTACTACCTAAATTTCTTTGCGAGTCGATTTCGAACCACAAATATGTGTTAACGCCAAAGTACCAAATGACCGCGGGCCATATAGACTGAAAAAAACCACTTATGGTGGTAGCCAACGTGTTAATAGTATAATACTAAAACTTCAGCCGAAAGATTCAGCCAGTTACATGCCCGACTGGAAAAAACAGCCAGATCACAATCGCAAGCTTCCCGCAACTGTATCGTGGAAGAACCCGATATGCCATTTCAAAATAGAAATTGTAAAGTGAAAAGTTTAATTATTTTTATTTTTAGCAATATTTATTTCATTTTTGTGTACTTTTTATTCATATATATTTTATGCATGGTTAAGAGCGAGATTATTGTCACATTTTTCTAACTGATTTTAATTACTTAATTGTGCCGTCATAAGCTACAAAGACTCTTACGACAATAAATTCACAGAAAAGGTCGAATATTAAAAACAAATAAATAAATTATATTCAACTTTCAGAATAACAGAACTATTGATCTAAAATAGTTGTCTTTTCTTATCCAGACTCGCGTGCGTCACGACGTCTTGTCTTACCGTTTGTTCTGGTAAAGATTTAGCAAAGTTCTGGTCAAGATTCCAACCTGTTTCCGACTGTATTGTTATACACATTAATACAATAAAGTCCATTTAAAAGAAGATTCTAGAAGAAGTCTTTTGTCTGTCAATCGAAGCTACGATCATGCATTGAAATTGCAACACCAAATTCACGACCCTGTTTTAAATTATTCGTCCTTTAATAGTATTGTCCAATAATCCCAATGATTTATCCTCATTAACTTCTGGTCATTCTTTAATTGGTACCATACTTACTGCAATATCACAAATAAATTTGTATAACGTGTCAGAGAATAAACACGTTTTGTATGAAAGCTTGCTACGTTTACTTCAACATTTTTAGAAACGTTAAATTGCCCGAATACCTCATTTATTTACAAAAATGGCACAAATGGCAACTCAACAGACCAAACTCAGTTAAAGTAGTCTACTTCGAGAAGATAATCTCCCTCCTCAACAGTGAAGGCTACGAAGAATCGAGAAGCTTCATCGTGGTCGAGACAGTAATGTGCGGATGGTAAGCAGCGTTGTCAACAATCCGTATTTCTTGTACATTTCAATGTCCGGTTAGGACAGGCCATGTCCCGTATTTTGATAAATATAGATCATTCAGGGAAACAATGGTTGCACGTCATCAATCTAGAGAAATCTATAGCCAATTTAAATCCATAAGAAAGAAAAAATAATTTAAAGCTCAAAGCACTCTGTTTCCGTCTTCCTCTAATCCTATTAGAATAGGATACAAATACGGTGAGCCGGCGGATTACATTCTGTGAATTCGCTGTCAAGATAACATTTAGGTTTGTGGTTCTGGACAGTGTTGCCGACCTAACACATCTTTTTCGTAGAATCTGTCATTTTCATGATTTTATTGTTTTTGACTTGCCTCAAGCGTTTCTGAATTATTTTTAGTATATTCTTAGCTGTTTTAGCTATTTTTTGATTTAGTTTCTGTTTTTGTTAGTTCTGTAGTAAAAAATCTGTGATTATAATTGCAAAAAATGCCAAAACCGTTAAGCGGTCAGTGTAAGCAGCTTGTCTCGTCACTTATCAGTTATTTTGAACAGGAACGAGATAATGGGGCTCCTCTTTTGCCATTAAACACTGTGAGAGAGGTATGTATTCATAACTTAGCAGGTCTCATGGTTAATTTGAGTTTTTTTAGCGAGTTTAAGCTGCACTAAATATTAGTATTGGTACAGTTAGTGCAATTTCGAAAAAGTTGAAGAATAACGAAATGTTAAAACAAGTAACTAATCTAGATCCTCTTGATATGGGCTGAATTCGCAATCAAATCAATGAAATGTATGAAAAAAGTGAGTAGATTTACATGGTAATATTGTATTTTTATCAAATTTTATTGAACTATTTCAGAACAAACGGTTAATCTTGAAAGTGTTCATGAAAAATTAAAGAACATGCAGCTCTTTGATGGGTGTAAAACTTCGCTTCATACACTTCTAAAAGAAATTGGTTTCAAATGGGGTAAAGATAATCCACGTAGGGACCTGATGGAACCCAGATATTGCCTTTAAACGAATTCAATTCTTGAAGATGCATCAAAATATCAAAGACGAATCTCTGTTTGATTTTGTTCATTCGGATGAAACATGGATATTTCAAAATGGTACCTTGAGTCATTCATGGCAAGATGATAACAAGAGAAGTGTAAAGACTACAAAAGTTGATGGAAAAAGGTGAGTACTATACATAATACTTAGGAGCCATTAAAGTCATGTCATAAATAATTGTTTTAAGATGTGTCAATAATAACATGTTATTGCAGATATATTGTTCTTCATGCTGGGAACAAGAATGGCTTTATTCCACAGGCCGTATTAGTCTTCTCTTATAAAACAAAAGGCGATTATCTTGGAGAAATGAATAAAGACAACTTTCTGTTTTGGTTTGAAAACCAGCTGTTGAAAATCTTGGAGCAGCCATCTGTTATTGTCATGGATAATGCACCATATCACAGTACACTGATGGATAAACCTCCAACTATTGCATGGACAAAACAAAAAATTGCAGAATGGCTGACCGATAATCTTCCTTTTAAAAACACTATGTTGAAAAGTGAACTGCTGAAAATCGTTATTCGGCAAGCAGTAATTAAAGGGACAGGTTTGTGTTTCATAATGTTCTTTTCAGGAAAAAGCCTAAAAAAGAATATGTGGCAGATCATATAGCTGAAGAGTATGACTGAAAGTATTACGTCTTCCCCCTTATCATTGCATATTCTATCCTATAGAATTGATATGGGGGGTGGTCAAAAATTATTACAATCGTCATATAGGTCGAGATGAAAGAACGATTGATAACTGTTTGGATATGTGGCAAGGAGCTTTGTCAACAGTTACACCACAGATCTGTATGAACAGCATCAGACATATAGAAGAAGAGATTCAAAGATGGTCGAATCGCAAGGAGTATTTGATAGACTAGAAGTTAATCCTTTAATAATTTACTTCACACAGCGATTCAGATGCTGAAAGTTGTTTTAGTGACACTGAATAATTAAACTTTGTGTGAACTAAATGAAAAGCCCCTATGTTGACAAACAGAAGTTTCGAAACAGATTTCTGATTGAAACTTTTAAAGAAAAAACTTTTCGTGTTACTTTTTCGTTTACAGTTTTATCGATCATACAAATGCCAAAGTCTGGGTATTTTGGTGTTGATGTGGCAATATTGTAACGTGAGTGCGTTATAGATTTTGATGACGTGCAGCCATTGTTTCCCTGAATGAGCTGTACATACACATTAACAAAAATGTACGGAGAGGCCCGCGGGGGACACGGATTCGCCAGGCGTGACGCAGCTAGTGAGAAGTGCTAGCGAAACGGTCGCCACCTTTCATCCCTCTCTTTTTCCACCGCGTATGAATGAACGGCAATCGCATTCTTTCTCTGTTTAACATACGAAATGAAAAAAAAAAGTGTAATTAAATAAATAAGTTATCAATTGCTTCGTAATTTGGATTTTTTCAAATTATCTCTCAAAATGAGTGACGAAAACGATAGTGAAGTGATGTTTCGATAAGCGGTTCTGTCGTTCCCGCCAAGAAATGTAAAAGGGTGACCAAATATAATTCCAGACGGGAAAGCAACTTTTCCTGGTAACAACAAGTAAATGATAATTCTGATAAAGCATTTTGTCAGCTGTACCATAAAGATGTTTCATGTGCTCAAAGTGGAATTGCTGATGTAAAACAACTCGCACCAACAAAGGTTCATACATCCACTGTAAGTATCAGAACATCTGGTGATCTTTGGAAGGTTTTATCAAAACCAGAAACATCTATCTTCAAGTTCGCAGATAAAATCGCTACCGGAGAAATTGTATTCGTTTATCACAGGGTTAAACACTCTAAATTATAATATCATGGATTGCTCGCACACGTTGCAACCTTATACACCTTAATCAGCAATGATTCAAAAATAGTTTAATTGTGGAAGAACGAAAGCGGAGAATATTGTATATATTATATAGAAGCTTATAAACACATACAGGTGTGTTCACACACAAAAAAACGAATAATCTATTTGTCTTTGTAGTAAATAACGAATCGTCAATGACATATATGTGTTAATGGGCGGTTAAACTTTTACCGAAATACCGCACACGGTCATAAATACCATACAATACCATAAATATCCTTAACTATAAGACTTGTGTAACCCCTTGTTCTTATATTACTTTTACCAGTTCGAATCTGTGACTCGCACTTGTAAAATGGCCCACTCGCGCTCCTCGCGACACATGTCCGGGCATTCGAGACGGTTCATACGACGCGAACGAGCTTTGGCAGATATGTAAGAGCTATGCGCTTTGGTAATAAAAACAAAGAAACGAAACGAAAAGTTTCATTGTTAATTAGGTTTTTAGGAAAACAAATACGATTTCTTCTCTCACTCAGAGTTAAATAAATTATTAATAGTATGGTAACAAAATAAAGTAATAATATTAAATAAAATGGACAAATTGGTGACAAAACGAAAGGCACTGTCTACATCTGGTGAAACAGTAAAGAGAAAGAGCAGATTGTACAATGAAACATATTTAAATTCAAAAAATGGATGGTGTTCCAGTTTTCCAGTTTTGTCCGAGGAAAGCACAAAGCTTTCAAAATTAAAATGGCAACCGGGAAATACCCATCTTTACAAAACAAACCATTAGAATTTTTCGAGCCTAAATCTTGAATGTCTTGAAAAATCAACAAATCAATCAGTAATAAGAACGCGGCACTTCAAGCATCATATTTAGTAGCACTAAGAGTAGTCATGGGGTCCAAGCCCCACGCGATTGCGGAAAAACTAATTTTACGTTGTCATTGATATGGTCAATATGATGATAAGTTCGGAAACATTATCTGAATGATTGTGGCGTGTTCATATATTGTTTTCATTTTTTTTTCAAGATGTAAAACTCAAAAAAATATCAAAAATATATGTTACGTAAATAAAGAATCACTGGGTAAAAAACAGCAAACCAAACGGAGCCCAATTTCTCAGTGATTCTTTTTCTGTAATAAATTTGCCCAAAGAATAAAATTTTTAAAAATATACAAACATTTTCTAAAATAAATACAAACTTTTGAACGTTAACGTTTCGGACTAAATTACAAAATTTTAGTATTACATCGAAAGATGTTATTAAATTAGAGATTATTCAGGAGTAGACTGTGTGGCTCCCAGATTACCTTTGGAAAATGCAAATGAATATAGAATCAGATTAAAACTTATCTTAGAAAGACTATTTAAAATCAAATCAAATGTATACCATGAGGAAAGGTTAGCTATAGATAAATTAAAAAAAGACACACATCTATTAAAATATTACCATCAGATAAAGGTGACGCCACAGTTATTCTGGACACTACAAAATATAATAACAAAATTAAAACTTTCATTGATAAGGGAAATTACACTAAAATACCTACAGATCTAGAAAGATCACAACATACATCACATTATAGCAAACCACCTCATTTCTATGGTCTACTAAAAACACACAAAACTAATATACAACTTCGCCCTGTAGTTAGTACTATAGATTCCCCATGTTATAAACTAGCAAAATTTTTATTAAACGTTTTAAATATAGTTTCGGGTAAAACAAATTCATATATTAAAAATAGTTCAAATTTTTTAGATAAAACATTAAAATTACAAACCAAAATTTAATGGTTAGTTTTGACATGGTGACTTTATTTGATAATGTACCAGTTGATAAATCACTCTTAATAATTAGAAAGAGATTAGAACACAATATTAAAAGACCGCACTAAACTAAACATAAATACAATTTTGGAATTATTAACTCTATGTTTAAAAACCACGTATTTTCAATTAAAAATGATTATTATCAACAAAATTTCGGAATGCCAATGGTTTCTTCTCTTTCTCTTCTGATGAGTAATATCGGAGGAACTCGAGAATGACTATATCAAGTAAATCTTTTAAAAAACCAATATAGATATGTTGATGATATTTTTGCTACATGGCAACATAGCATTGATCATCTAAATATTTTTAGATCGCTTTAGAGATGGAGAGAGAGAATACATTAAACACATTAAAAACTACAAACACAAGTATCTCAATTTCTTTCACTCAAAAATCTGTCAAAATAAAAGTAATTAAAAGTTTATATGACAGAGCAAAACTTGTTTATACCGACAATGATACACTACAAAAACAAACAAATTACATCAAAGAAATTTTAATAAAAAAACAATTACCCAAGAAAATTCATAGATAAATTTTAACTTTAATTAAAAACGTAACTTTTAAAACTTTTGATACCAGACAAAACAGACAACTTACTCATAATAATAATGACTCTCAATTAACCTCACAATTCCTTGCATGTGCGGTATTTCTGACACAATTAAAAGAGTAGAAAAGAAATACAACATAAGAATGACGTTTAAAACAAATAACACCCTTAGATATATATTAACAAAAACCAACCCAAGCAACACACAGCAGAATACCAAAAATGTGGTTTATAAAATTCCCCGCGAATTTGGCAAATTTTATATAGGTAGACTGTTACATCTCGACCGTTAGATGTTAGAATAAAAAAAACATAAAAACTTTCTTAGAAAGGGCGATTCCAAAACGGTATTAAAGAATCGGTAACAAAATATAGAAGACTACTACAAACCGCTATAATTAATTTAAGTAAAAATAACTGTATTGATATGCCTTAAGTAGATTTAAATTCAATATGGTTCCCGATTTTAAAGAATACAATTAAAAACGTTTAAGTATTCCAATACACAATAATCACACTGTAAACTTCTTCACCTATATATTTTTTTGGATGTGTATATATATCCAATACATATATATATATATATATATATATATATATATATATATATATATATATATATATATATATATATATATATATATATATATATATATATATATATATATATATATATATATATATATATATATATATATATAGTATGTATATATATATATATATATATATATATATATATATATATATATATATATATATATATATATATATATATATATATAGAAAAAGCTTATGACAGTGTACCAGTATCGAAATTATGGGAAACAATGGAAACTCTCAAGATTAGACCAACATTGATTCGGGCCGTCCAACTTTACTATGAACAGAATTCTGCGGGTATTAAAATTGGAACATCAATATCTGAATCATTCAATACAACAAAGGGGCTAAGACAAGGATGTTGTCTATCTCCCACCTTATTCAAACTATACGTAGACCAATCCATGAAAGGCTGGGCACGGAAGTGTTGGAACATGGGCCTTCGGGTGGGGGATGACACCCTATATACTCTTTATTTCGCCGACGATCAGATAGTGGTTGCAGAAGACCAACAGGATTTGAGCTATATGGTGAGGAAACTAAATGAAGAGTACACACTAGCTGGTCTCACAATTAACTTAAATAAATGTGAATACTTAGCGGTGAGTAGTAATGACAACGACGATTTACCCTTGAAAAACGGAACAATAAAAAACGTTGACAAGGCTAAATACTTAGGGGTGATCTTCAACAGGCAAGGTAATAGTAATGATGAAATTCAAACAAGAATAATAAGAGGTAGACAAATCATTGGAGCACTCAACTCTGTCCTGTGGGAAAGAAAAATTAGGCGAGAAACAAAAGTTCGCATATATAGCTCAATCGTAAAGAGTGTTTTGACTTATGGTTCAGAAGTGTGGGATTTAAATAATACTAATAGAAGAAAACTACTGGCCACGGAGATGGATTTTTTGAGAAGGAGCTGTCGGAGATCGAGACTTGAGAGAATAAGAAATATAAACATTAAAAGGGACATGAACATCGAGAGAGATATTGTGGACGACATAGAGAGAAAACAATTGACTTGGTTCGGACATGCAAAAAGAATGAATGAGACAAGATGGCCACGAAAAGTGTTGGAATGGATACCTCCAGAAAGAAGAAAGAGAGGACGACCAAGAAGAAGTTGGAGAGACGGCGTTGACGAAGCCATGGAAGCAAGAGATTTGCAAGAGGACATGTGTCACGACAGAACGAACTGGAAACTGGGGACGGAGAGGCGGCGACAGCCGTAGATAATCCGTATATGATGATGATATATATGTATATGTATGTATATGTATGTATGTATATATATATATATATATATATATATATATATATATATATATATATATATATATATATATATATATATTGGAAAATTTATTTTTGAGATTCGTTTTGAAAATTCGATAATCACACAGTAAACTTCTTCACCTATATATATATATATATATATATATATATATATATATATATATATATATATATATATATATATATATATATATATATATATATATATATATATATATATATATATATATATATATATATATATATATATATATATATATATATATATATATATATATATATATATATATATATATATATAAAATGTATTTTTGAGATTCGTTTTGAAAACGGGAGGAGACCTCCCGAAACGTTAACGTTCAAATTTTTGTGTTTTTTGTGTTAAATTTTGGTTTTTAGAAAATGTTTATAATTTTTTTTTAATTTTGTTCATTAGACAAATTTATTGCAGAAAAAAATCACTGAGAAATTTGTCAACATTTGGTTTTTTTATTTTTTTATCCAGTGATTCTTTATTAATATAAGAACAGATATTTTGTATATTTTTTTTAGTTTTAGATCGTGGCGAAAACACCAAAAAAAAGAAAAAAGTTCGGAAGAAGCAAAAAAGTTGAAAACTCTACCACATTCAAATGACACAATATCGAGATATATTAATGAAATGGCCAATTATGAATAATATGAATATTTTTTGATATTAAGTTCCTCGGTAAAATATTTTATGGGTGCACTTCGCTTCAAATTAGAAAGATGGCTTATGAATATGCTGTAAAAAATAACATTAAGCACAATTTTAACGAAACTCTTCAATTAGCTGGTAAGGACTGGCTCAAAGGTTTTATAAGCTCGGTAATCGGCTAGTTGATTTTCAATTTTTGTAGACAAGCTTGCGAGGGGTATTTCTTTACAATTGCTCATAAATAATAATAATGAAAAAGAATAATAGGTTGAGTACTTACAGGAGGAGAAAAATCTTCATTAAAGATGATTTCTTAGGATCTGCTGCTTAACAACTGAACTTGACCGATTTTTCACAGATGAATTCTCGTGCAGCGGGGATCCTGTTCGCAGCGCCAATTATGTTTGTATTCACCAAAAATCACTTTTTAAAAACAGTTATGTATTTATGCAGAAATAATATACAATCAAGCTTTGATCAGAGTTACTACAATAATGAATCGATAATTAAAAAATTTGTTCTTATAAGCCATGGTTGCGTAATGGTATCCGGCATGTACATCAGCATGAACACCATCATCAGCAAGATGTATGGGTCATTGATTGGTTTTTGTAGGCCATAGTTGCATAATGGTATCCGGCACGTAAGCCAGCTATACACCATCGTCAGCAATATGTAGGGGTCATTGCTTGGTCTATTTCGGATATAATTTATATATATAGATGAGGTTTACTGTGTGAATGTTTACTGTACTGATTGTGTATTAACGTTAAAATGCTGTATTTATTTTAGCATTTTAAACATTTTTATAGTTTTAAAATTTTGTTCGTTAGGCAAATAGCAGAAAATAATTTTATTACAGATTTTTTTTATTATTGAAAACAATCACTGGGAAATTAGTCTCCGTTTAGTTTTTTGTTTTTACCCAGTGGTTCTTTAATTACATAAAATGGAACAGATATTTTTGATATTTTTTGAATTTTAGATCGTGGCGAAAAACCAAAAAAAAAATATATGAACACGCCATAATCATTACACTCAAAGAAAAAACGATACGTTTAATTTCACTTTTAAACCAGTCAAAATATCTGATTTATTAAATATTATACATGAGATGAAATCTAATGCCAAAGGATTATTTGATGGTTTGATTCTGCAGGTGATAAAACCAAATTTAATGCTATAATTTTTAGCTGAACTAAGAAAAGGCAGTTTCTATGTTCTCAAATAAATCTGTAGAGATTCATCTGCTAATCTGCTAGAGATGTACTGTCATTTAACATGCAAAAGACACTATGTGAAAGTACAAAGTCTTGTAAAGTCGAAAATAAGTTACTGTATCACTGTATATTTTCCTTGCTTAGATGTTGTAAAAAATTCTTGTGAATTTGAGTGATTAAAGATCGACTCCTTACTTAAATATTACTTACTAGTATTCAACGCTTAATGATTACGTCCCCAGGGGGGCTTGGTTTTTACCAATGTCTGATGCCACCAAGACCCGTGGCAAGGACTGAATAACACCTGGGATAATGGGTGTCTCTAACCTCCGGAATACCTCCCACCCTTCCGGAGTACTTAGGGTTGTTGTCGCATGGGGCACTGCACCGATTGACTTACAATTCATCCATACTCGTGGGAAAACCATGTTCAACCTAAATCCATTAAACTTTTCTACTCCTGGGACTAAGCGCTTCTGGATTGCGTCACTGCAGATTTCATCTTCTCCCGTGTTTGATAGGTAGTTCATAATAGCCAAGAATGAATCAAATTCTAATATTACTTCCCCTTTATTTATCCACTAAGCCTTGATAGACGCTGTTAGTTCTCTCGCGGAAATCAGGAAGCTTCACGATGGTACTCTACCCGCTCGCACTGACAATAAAAAAATATCAAATCAATGCAGTCAATTAAAGATTGTGGGTGGAATTCCAGCAACTTCCACGCCCCATAGGACTTCAAATTTTTGCAAAGGCGTAATTTTTGCTCCACAACTTGCCCCCCGCAGAGATTAAATTCTGGAAAATATAAAAGAAATATTACGAAGGTCAAACATATCAAAACAAAGAAAGATGGCATATTATCCCTTTCTAACAGCATAATTCTCAACTTTAGACTTCATTTCCTCCCAAACAAATTAACCGCTGGTTACCTTAAATTCAATGTACGCCCTTATAACATGTAAACTATGATGCTTTAACTGTCAAAAATTCGGACACATTTCATCACGTTGCACTATTGCTGCCCTTCTTGTGGCGCCACTTCTCATGGCGATGATCCTTGCATGCCTTCCCCTAACTGCACAAATTGCGAAGAAAAATCATTCCACTAGATACAGGGGATATCCAGTATTTAAGAGAGAGATGGAAATTCGGAAACTAAAAGTTGCAGAAAAAATATACTTGTAAGCCAAGTTCCGACTCAAATCAGTACAGCCAACATAAGGTCATACTTACGCAAACATCAACGTTAAAGCTAAAACAACTACTACATCCGCTACTCAGTGCAATATTGACATGGTACTGCCAAGTAGGCCCTGCTTCCAAGTAGGCCAATCGACAAATTTGTAAATTTGGTAAACCACCCTGTTCCCACCCTCCCTCCTCTCATCCTGAATCTTCCAACAATATTTCCCACCAACATCAATTCTCCCTCTTCCCCTTCTAACAATCGTGCTCCTACCAAAACCCCTACCTCTTATCCACTCCTCCCCCTCCAACAAACCTCGTTCCACAAAACCTCCTACTTCATCCCCTGCCTCCCTGTCCATTAACGGTTCTACGTCTTCTGTGCGTTCATCTTCAACCGACAGCGTGGACTTTGAATCTCCCCCTAATCGTTCAAATAATTCTCAATCTTCCAAATCCCAACAAAAATTCAGAGAATGAACTCGAGAATAGACTTTGCATCTTCTCCTTCTACCACAACATTCAATCCTATCATACAATGGAATATCAATGATATTGACAATCAATGACATTGTCAGTGTAGATGCAAACCTGTTTTAATCTTCCCACAGGAAACCAATATCAAAGTCGGATCCACAGCTACCTTTAAAAATTACAATATTATTTTAAAAATTACAATTACTATAGCAAGGATAGACAGAATGCTGAGCAAGCATCGAGCTACATACCTCCCTACACGTAACTCCTATCAACTTTTACACAAATCTCGAGGCTGTAGCCATTTCAACTTATATGGAAGTGACCATCTGTAGCCTCTATCTCCCACCGGGCTCCCCAATTTCCTTTCTAGACCTGCAAACACTAATCACTCAGCTACCTCCGCCTTTTCTTTCAACGCCCATAACCCTTGGGGATTTTCACAACTTGATCCACGTGGTTCCATTTTACAAGATCTTATTGAGACATTTGCTATTTAACTAATGAACTCCAAAGCTCCCACTGACATAGCCTTATCATCTGGTTTCTTCTCCTCTCTGAATCTATCCATGTGCTCAGCTTGCATCTTTCTTTTCCTGAAATGGAGCACTATTGATGACTTCTTATTTTATAGTCTTGAACATAGCAAAGGCTGATTGGGAGTTATATCAAAAAATAATTTAACCCGGGCGATCTAAAACATAATCTTCATCGCTTAATTTCATCAATAAGAAACGCTGCCAGTCAGTCCATGTCATTTTCATACATTTCTCCTCATCATCCCCCCATTTCATGGTGGAACGGTGAATGCAAACAAACCATAACTTAAAGGAAATCATCATCTTCAAACACCACCCCATACAAAAAAAATTATCAATTTTAAAGTACGTCGCGCTAGAGCCAAACGTATCATATCAGATTCCAAACGTTCATCATGGAACCGTTCTGATCAGTTCTATAAATCACTTATCATCCTGCTCTAAGTTTTGGGGCAAAGTACGTAGGTTCAAGGGCACGCCTTCTCAACACATACACAGCCTTTTAGAGAATTGAGCATGGCTAACAGAGAGAATTGGCATAGCTAATTGCTTTGCTAGCCACTTTTCGAACATCTCTAGCGATCAAAATCTTGACCCTCAATTTCTAAATTACAAAAAATCTCATGAACTCCCAATAAATTTCTCGGAATCACTTACATCTCCCATTAACAAGCCATTTTGCATGACATCTAAATGCGACTAATCCCCAACAGATTCAAACCTCACAGATCCACTTTAGATCACCTCGTCGACCTCGAGGGAGATATAGGGAATTCCTTTTCTAAAGGCCACCACTTACTCGCACATCCCTGTTTTGAAACCATAATAACATACCGAAAGTACGCCGACGACATATTGCTATATTATTCCTCGCCCACTCCTAGTGTCTATGAGATTAAAATCCAATCTTGTCTCAATCAACTTTCTACCTGGTCTCAAACTTTCGGTTTTACATTTTCCGTTGCTAAGTCTTGTTTCATACATTTCTGCAAAAAAAACAAAAACGAAATTGTTCCCGTCTACATAATCTCACGCTATCTGCTCAACAAATTCCTTCAAATCTGTCTGCTACGTTTCTGGGCCTAATATTTGATAGCAGATTGTCATGGAGAGAACACATCACTTATCTAAAAACTGAATACAACAAAGCCCTTGGCATACTCTAATGTCCTTCCACCCGAAATGGGATTCACCAACTTCATCTCTTCTTCTTCTTCTTCATGTCCCCTCTCCGGTCCGGAGTTTGGCAATCATGTTAGCTATTTTGATCTTGGACACTGCCGCTCGGAACAGTTGGTTGGAGTTGCAGTTGTACCATTCTCTCAAATTACGTAACCAAGACATCCTTCTTCTACCGATGCTTCTCCTGCCCTGGATTTTTCCTTGCATAATTATTTGTATCAGTTGGTACTTCTCTCCGCGCATGACGTGACCCAGATATTGTAGTTTACGTCGCTTCACGTCTGCCAGCAGCTCATTTTCTTCCTTATTCACGCGATTCAGAACTTCCTTGTTTGTTACTTTCTTGGTCCAGGCGATTCTTAAGACCCTTCTGTACATCCACACTTCAAAGGATAGCAGTTTATTCTGTGTATATTTGTTTAATGTCCATGCCTCCATTCCGTAGAGGAGTACAGAGCAGACGTAGCATTTTATTAGTCTTAGTTTAAGAGTCAGCGACAAATCTTTTCTACATAAGACGCCTCTCAATCTTACCAAAGTACTTCTTGCCTGTTCTATTCTAGCAATAATTTCCGGTGTATTGTCGTTGTTGTCATTTATTGTTGTGCCCAAATACCGGTATTTTTTTACTCGTTCTATTTGCTCCCCCTGAATACGCAATTCTGCATTATTGATGTTTTTCTTTGTAATGACCATGAACTTTGTCTTTTTCGTGTTGAAGCTTAATCCGAGGTCTTCGCTTGCCTTTCTTACTTTTTCCATTACTCTGTTCAGGTCCTCCATTGATTCTGTCATTACAATGCTGTCATCAGCATATCTGATGTTATTGATTGGTATTCCGTTCACTATTATGCCGGCTGTTTCATCCTCAAGTGCTTCATTCATAATGTTTTCAGAATATAAATTGAACAATGTTGGAGACATTATACATCCTTGTCTTACGCCTTTCATAATCTCAATTTCCTCTGAGTTGTAGTTGTCAATGCTTACCACTGCCTTCTGATTGTAGTATAAGTTATAGATTATTCTTATATCTCGCGTGTCTACACCTTTGTCTTTCAGCAATTTTATCATGATGTCATGTTTGACATTATCGAAAGCTTTGTTATAGTCGATAAGACATATGTATACATCTTTATTTACATCCAGGCTTCGTTGCATAAGTATACTTCATCTCTACAAATCATTAATTAGACCTAAACTGGATTACGCTGGCATCGTGTCCCCATCTCTTACCTCAGACCTCTAGACACAATCAAACACTCTGCTATCAGAATGTCAATGGGTGCCTTTCGCACAAGCCCAGTCAACAGCATGCATTGCATATCGGAAGTGCAGCCTCTAAAATACCATCGGATTCATCTACTCTTTAAATACGCAAATTTAATTTAAATTTCAAATCCTTGAAATTCAGGTCATTCGTCCCTACACACAATATGTTTTTCCGTCCTTTTTTATACTCTGACTCCGTAAATGACCTAAACATTCTCTTTCCTATCTCGGGACTTTGCTTTCGACGTTACAGAATGCATTTCCTTACAACCCATGCCTATTCCGCTATGAAACTTCCCAACTCCTTCCCTAAAATGCATTCTTTCCAATTTTACCCTTCCAGATATAATATACACATACGGCTCCAAATTTGCAAATGGCGTAGGCAGTGTCTTTATACATGATCGGTCACAGCACGGCGGAAATCCCCCAGCATTCAATTTCTGCGGCTTTCCGTTGACAATTCGTCACATCTGGAGAGAATGTCGCGTAATCCACTACATCAGATTAAACCACAATATAGGTAATGATTTGGTGGATACTGGATTTTCTTAAGGAATTAAAATTGTATAATCATATTTAAAACCATTATAACTAATTTATTTAATTCATTTAATTCACCTCACATGTTCCTTATTTTACCTGTACACTATTTTAACCTATACGCATTATTTATTTATTGTAAATATCCAATTATTAATTTATACCAACTCATTTGTCTGTATAACATATGTATTAGTGTTTGTGATCACTATTCGTTCATGCACTATTCATAATTCGGCCAAATGGATCTTGTCAAGCCGCTAAATGGCATGATGCTTTGATGCCGATGCGGCTGATACTAAATTCTTCTTCTTCTTGTTAATGATTAGGTCGTCTCCACTTTGCCTTAAGAATAAATTGAGTTTTCTACAGATTATTCACGATGTATACCTTCGTCACAGTGCCTTTCTAATGGTGTCACGTTATAATGCAGCCATGTTTCATCGTTCTTTCAGCTACAATGCTGCTAAATTGTTTAACTCTCTAAGAAGAGATTTGAGATGTCATTTAAAGTTTTACAGAAAGCACATCAGATTTAAATTTTAAAAATATCTGCTGTCAGCTCAGAGATAGAGCATTATATGTTATTTTATGATTATCTTCAATTTTCATTGACTAAACTTAGTTATTTTCCTTTATAACATTATTTTATAATTTTGAATATGGACTGAGCTATTATTTGTTATTACTTGTTTTTGTTCGTGTGTTTTATTTTCGCACAGATACGTTGTTATTATTTGTATTTTTATGTGTAGAATGTTAGTTTATGTTAATATATTTTATTTAAGTATATTATATATATATATATATATATATATATATATATATATATATATATATATATATATATATGTATATATATATATATATATATATATATATATATATATATATATATATATATATATATATATTTATTTATTAAGTATATATATTGCAATTGGTTTTTGGATACGGGTTGAGTATGAGTTGAGCCAGACTTCCCCCTTTCCATTAACATGTAATTACTTAATAAAGGCATTTATTGTTATTATTATATATCTAGGTATATATAAAGGTATAACATTAATTAAAAGGAAAATGAGGGTAAAATGAAAAACGACTACGATTATGACAAGGTAAATGAACTAAACGTTTTATTATAGTTTTAAATACAGTTCCTTAGTTTTGATATATCAAATTATTAAAATATTCAGGGTGTAAGGGAAAGTACTGTCGTACATTTAATCAACAATCACTAAATTTACGACCTGGCTGCCAGAGGCCAACATTTTTTAACCTAAATAAAAATGAAGGGTGTTCCAATAAGAACGCCGGTTTTGAATTGCGCGACATCTGTAGTGTCATGACTAGACATTATAAAACATGGCCATTCGTTAGTAGATAGCAGGAGGTTAAGTAAATTGGAGCGCTACAATACACAACAACAAATTCTCATTGTGAAACATTATTATCAAAGTGGTGAAAGTTTTGCAGCCACAGTTCGCAAAATGCGTACAATTATGGGCCATCGGAATGTTCCAAATGATGCCAGTGTGAGAAGATTAACGAAAAAATTTGAGCAAACTGGGTCTGTTAATAACGTTAAAATAGAAACACGTGTTTGTCTTGGTCGCTCGACTGAAACTATCACAGCAGTGCGTGCAAATGTTGAGAAAAGCCCAACCACATCAATTCGGCATAGAGCTCAGGAAATTGGTGTTTCCACAACCACTATGCATCGAATTTTAACAAAAGATTTGAAACTTCATGCGTACAAAGTTCAATTGACTCAAGAACTAAAGCCGGAAGACCATGGGCAACGAAGAGAGTTTGTTGATTGGACTTTGGAACAACGACAATTGGATGGTGATTTTTCAACGAAAATCATCTTTAGTGACGAGGCCCATTTTCATCCTGATGGCTTCGTTCATAGACAAAATTGTCGTATTTGGGGTTCCGAAAATCCACGAGTGATTGTTGAGAAACTGTTTGGTGTGCATTTTGGGCTGGAGGCATCATTTTGAAGGGCCTTTTTTCTTCGAAAATACAATTGGTCAAGCATTAACCATGAATGGTGTTCATTATCGTGAAATGTTAACTAACTTTTTTGCGCTAAAATTACAAAATATGGATCTCAACAGCATGTGGTTTCAACAGGATGGTGCAACATGCCATACAGTCAGAGAACTGTTGAATTACTACACGAGTCATTTAATAGTCGACAACGTGGAAAACTGCACTAGAAAATGTAGTGAACAAATATAACTATCTTTAGTAACATCATCAATCGATCGAAAACGTCTGTCACTTCGACCACCTTTTGTCACCCATAATTCACATTTTGCACATTTTGAACATGTTTAAATATGTACTTTGCCGGATTATTTAATATTTTTTTTTACCATATTGTAGACAAGGCTTTGGAAAATTTATAAAATAATATGTATTGACTGTAAATAATTTATAGCTTGTATCACTCTTATATAACAACACCGTTTCGTTGTTACTTTTCGTACAGATAACAATAATAATCGATTGGAAAAATTTATTTTTCAATTAAGGCACTTTTTTGACTTACTTTTTTTCAATGAATATACTTTATTTAATATTTTTTGATTTTAATGGTTTGTAGAAGGGTACTTTAACATGCTTGCTTACAAAAAAATGTACTGTAACTGTACTGTGTAAATGTAAAATTACAGTGGAAAAAAATGGCTGATACTGGCGCATGCGCACAACACAAATTGGGATGAAAAGGTATATGAAAAACCTCGTGTATGGTCCAGGAATCGCAGATTGAAGGTAATTTTAAAAACATTTGGTTTTACGACGCTAACGCCGTACTGTTATTTTCTTTTGCGTTTTTATCGGAACTACTTTTTCCAAACTGGTGTACAAGATATCTCAAGATCTGCTTAACCGATTTTGTTAAAATTTAGAACACATACTCTTCATTATATTATCTAAGACAAAGCATAGGATTTTTTTGATTGGGTGTAAGGTTCATAAGTTATACATTTTTTAACTCAAACTTTCGATAAAAATCACAGTTTTTTCAAACAGCTATATTTCCACAAAAAAAATTAAAAAAACCTTATGCCTCATTTTAGCTATTTACCTGTCTAAATAAGAAACAAAAATATTTTTCAGGCGATGCCTGACAAGGAAAATAATTACAATTTTTTTTTTATTCGTTATTATTTCAAATTATTCATAAAAGTACTATGTGTATATGTAAAAACAAATTATTATAAATATTTTATAATTGCGTAAAAAAAATTATACCTATTTTTCTGAGCGCCAAGGTGGAGTAAGCCCTTAATAATAACTATTATTATGAATAGGAATAATAATATATAATAATACATAAAAAAAACAATATTCTAATATTTGTTCTTTTGTATATACAATCTACCCTGTTAGAATCAGTCTCTAAATAAATAAAAAATCTTTTTATCTTGTGTAAATGAGATACAATAATAACACTAACATTAAAATAAACTGAATTAAATCTAGCTAATAAGTCGGTAGGTTAAAAACGTTTTAAACAACTTTGTTCCATGAATTAACCTAATTGATATGAGACAATTTTTTAAATTCTTTAATACCTTTAAATATTTTTTAATGATGAGATAATCATGAGGCTTGTGAATGAGTCTCCACTTGCTAAAAAACGCAGTGCGAGTGCCAGTCGAAGAGAAGCTGGAGTGGTTTCTCTAAATTTTGTATTTTGCTTCATTACTATCCCTCCATCCATCAGAAGCAAATCTTCAAAATCAGTAGGCTTTATCCGGGTGAAATTGTTAAAACCCATGACATCTTCCAGTCTTAATTTATTTAATAATGCATTACCTAAGCTAAGTCCTGCGGGCACTTCGCGCGTTCAACAATCTTTACGTTTTCGCGTTCTTTCACTTGTAATTAGCACTAAGCAGGAACTCATTCCACACAAACTGTATATAGACAGTGTCTCTAGACAGTCTATATCCAAATCGCGCAACATGGTATACTAGTGTGTATTAGGCTTAATAAATCGTAAATAAACATCGCATTCTAACCTACAATATTGAATATGTCATCATGCGATCTTAAGCCGAATTTACATGTTTCCAGAAATAAAGCAAATTATTAAACTAACTCAGTGGTTAAATGTAAGGATTTCCAAAATGTAAACACCTTGATATACACAATA
Source organism: Cosmopolites sordidus (assembly GCA_031761425.1). Lineage (NCBI taxonomy): Eukaryota > Metazoa > Arthropoda > Insecta > Coleoptera > Curculionidae > Cosmopolites > Cosmopolites sordidus. The sequence goes on along the minus strand of JARFXV010000658.1, from coordinate 598,663 downwards.
GAAATTTAAACACCTTGTACTTAAGTAATTAAATCTAAGTATTTGTGTGACGCAAATCCCTTAATTTAGCTAAACTTACTTAATATTCTAAACTTACTTAATATTTAAAACGTATAAATTGGGCTTTAGGGGGGTACTGGTTAGGTTCTGTACATTGTAGCGTTTACAAATTATCGACCGCTACATGTAACGGTCATTTAGGACACGGAATTTCCAGTAAACGAATTCATTAGTAACTGGATAGTCAGAGGTTGGATAAATGGACAACGTAACAATGGAGGTCAGGCCAAATAATAATAGTTTTCTTTTCATTTCTTTTTATTGCGTACAGGCCTTGGCAACGAGCCTTGCGTTCATATAAATGGAGATGGAAACGGCCATATTGAAGCACCAAAGATGACTTATTGCTTTGGAATTTTGATAGATGGTGTTAGAATAGATAGATGGTGGTAGAAATTTAATAGTGGACTTGAGCAGTTTTAGTTGGCTTTAATATATTATTATTGATAATAAGTGCCGAATAAATGAACTGGAATACTTTTTTGTGTGTTCTAGTGTAAATACATGTTATTACTTACTATACTGACAATAAAAACAATAATATCGGAAGTAAGGCAAACACACAAATATATGGTTAGTTGTATCTCTTGTGGTTGTTCTCTGACACGAAAAAATAAAAATTCAGGAATATTAAGTGCTTTTAATACTAAATTTGTCAATTATTTAGAAATAAAAAAGTATTTGGTTTGAATGAAATTTTAATTAGTCACATTGATAATTAGGTAAAATAAGATAATTATAATGTTATTCAAGGTGGTGGTTATCTATTTTTAGAACTTAAGTTTTTAACGTATGTTCTTAAATATTTAATTTTCTGAGACACAGGGCCTTAAAAAATCACTTTACTTTACTTATCACTTTAATCATAAAGAACCTATAAAATTTAGTTAATAATTCAGAGTGCTACCTTTTTTTACAATCCTATTTTTTCAGAAAGTATTGTAGTAATAAATGTATTCCTTGTTATAATATAAGCAGGTAAATTTCTACTTATAAGCTTAACCAGGATAACATTGTGTTGCTTTTTGGAACAATTCGATCTCAAGGGGATTCTCATCTCAATACAATAATTTTACGGCTTTTTTAGGTATACCTAATTTAAATATGCACATCAACTCGGGGCAAGATGCAACTGATTACCTAACCAATTTTTAGAAATTATATGATTTTATGGCAGGAGTTTCCAATCTTAATAATGTTTTGTCGTATTGACCACATGAAAGAGACTTTACTCTTTGAAAAATATATTTTTTTAAATTAATTAAAATTTTTACATTTTCGCAGGACAGAAATCAACACTATCAGCTGATTATATTACCCCTCTTCTAAATATACTTTAATTTAATTTTAAAATTGAGAATTAAATAGTATAAGTGCTTTCTTTCCCATAGGCCCATTGCAGGTCTCATGCAGTTCAATCCCTGCAGTATCCTATATGAGGCATCTTGTAGTGTAGGTGCCAGCGTACTGGTACTAAAAAAGGAAGCATCCTTGACATTTTCTGCCGTATCTAGTAAGTCTTCGTTAATTTAATAGAGTAACTATAATTATACAATAATTTATTATTTTAAACAACTATAAACTATTATCAGTTTATTATGTTCTTTCCTGTAGTTTTATATTCAAAGATAACAATCGACGAAACTTTAGAAGTTAATATATTTATCATCCATTTTGAATCTCCAACTGGATTCTTGCCAACTCAAAATTCAAACTCAATTGAGCCTCCTCCTCAAGTTTACAATTAGTGCGCGCCGTGTGGACCGATAGTAGCGTTTGAACAAACACGCGTTTTACAAGCACATTTGTGGTACCGTTTTTTTTTTTGGGAGTTCAATTATATAATCTTGTAAAATGGGATGGGACAATCATGAAAGTATGCAATGAATTGAACTAGACCAATCTATGTCTGTTTGGGAATTCGAAATAGACAAACTGACACACGACTGCTAATAGTTGTATCTCTTTTTTTTTAATTTTTGTTTCCATTTGCAAAAGTAAAACAAATTACTCATATCGTTCGTTCTTAAATGAAGGGCAGTCTTTAAGAAACTATATGTTCAAAATCTACGTTTTCGTTTTTTTTTTTGTTTTTTTACTCAGTCATAAATACTGACAAATCATGCAGCGTAAATTTCAACTTTCAGTAATGCAGAAGTCATGTTTTTGCTATAATCATTCTCGAAACATTGCCAAACGACGATTGTTTGCAAATGCTTTTTTGGTATGTAAAAAATATTTACTGATTGCATGTATTTGCAAACGTTGTTTGCGAATGCGAGTTTGGTGAGTACGCGCCTTAAAGTTTTTTGCTCAGTCTTTGACTTTGAAAATGGCTCAAATATATATAGTTTATTTACAAATTTCAAAAAAGCTATTTTGAGTCCAATTAGCACCTTAATGCATCACATACCTATATATCATAGTGAATACAATTTTGTATACAAGGTATAGCCATGAAAACAAAAATAAAATAAATTAAAGGAAAAAAAATTATTATAATGATGTACTGAATGTGTAAATTTTAATAGAGATGTGTGGTTTAGTTGTTATTGTCTTATTAAAATTGAAATAAAGCATCTGAAAATACAAACAAGGATATTAAAAAAACTCTAAAACTTCCTAAGTAATATTTTTAGTCAAAATTAGCTTTATGCTTTTAGATATTAGGCTAGTGATTTAATATATGGATAGAAAATCAAAAATGTTAGCTATTGCTCTTAGTAAATTGGACAAAGATCGCATTAATTTTCTGGAAGTCCCCAAATTTGAAGGAAGAGTAACGGACTAAAATGAAATACATCTATTTACGCCTCAGGGGGTCTGAGGGGGTTTCTCTCTCTCAGACACGGGTAATGACGAACCCGAGAGACCCCAGTCATGTTTGTGTTTGTCCTGTGAAGTCTATCCATGTATACTTTATCCCTTAAGCCATACTATAGTGCGATTCGTGGTTAGGGCTGAATGGCAGCTGAGGGTATTAGCTGTCATGAATAGGGCCTCCAAAGTACCTCTCGTCCCTTTGGAGTAATTAGGGTAGCCGAGGTAAGGCACACTGCCTCGGTGGTCATTTTTTTCATCCCGACTCGTGGAACTGTAATGTATATTTCTAATTTCACTTCTTATTCCTCCCTTCCTGTGTCTAAATGACCCCGGATAGAATCACCACCCATTATTCCAGATTGTAGATCGTTTGATATTTTTTATACTCAAGTGTGAGTCAGGTTTTAGTGCAACTTCTCCTTTGCAATTCAGAGAGCCATTTCAAACAGTTTTGGAACAGCTAGATCAGCAAGGAAACTTAAAGATGGATTACTACTGAAAGAAGTCAATTCTATATCTGCCTCCCAAAAGTGTACTAACTTAAAAGCTTTTGGTGGTATGGAAGTCACTGTTACACCTCATGATTCCTTAAAGGTTTGTAAGGGAGTGATCTCCTCGAGAGACTTACTCCAATGCTCAGAGGATGAAATCTTAGATGAATTAAAAGATCAGGGTGTGATTGAGGTCAAAAGGATGATACAAAGAAAAGATGCAGTAATATCCCATTCAACCAATTTAGTTTTAACTTTTAAACTCACTCCCTACCAGAAGAAATCAAGGCTGGATGTCACTACATGTTAATGCAATGAGATGTTACAAATGCCAACGTTTTGGATATATCACTATTAATTGTCAATTTCCTGCTCTGTGTCCCCCCTGTGGCCACTCTGCTCATTAACTGAATTCTGTACAACCCCATCTCATTGTGTAAACTGCTCAGAAGCACACTCACCAAGCTTTAAGGGCTGCGCTCAGTTTAAGATAGAAATGGCCATACAAAAAATTAGAACATTAGAAAAAGTTTAATATTTTAAAGCTAGCGAAAATGTCAGGAAATCTACTCCTATCTTTGGCTCTTCTTATGCACAAATAGACTCAAAACCCAAAGTTACACTAGCTCGTGCCACCCAATGCAGTTTAGACTGTACCCACTTATCAACCTCCGACTCCCTCCCTCCTCGTGAAAAATCCTTTCCACTCCCTTCCACTTCTCCCCCACTTCTCTTGCTCCCTTAACCTCAGCCTCATTTCTCTCAAAATACCATCACCAAGAAAACAATACCCCCTGGCAATGTATTGCTTACACTCCGCTCTCACTCAACGAACCCGATTCCAGGAAACAGTAAACCCTCCTACTCTTGTTCCCATTCGCTCCAAAAGCCAACCAGAGCGAAGGAAATCCTAAAAACCTCCGACCAGAAGCTCCTCTACATTTTCGAAATTTTCTTCCTCGTCTTCCAAGAGCCATTCCCATCGCAGACCAAGTCACTTCCATACTAAGTCATCTATAACAACCCAATAATCCAGTGGAACCTCAATGGTCTGATACAACGTAATGAAGAATTAAAATTACTTATAGGCAAACTAACCTCAAACCCAATTCCTCTGCATTCTTTAGTAAATATATTTCCAGAAAAGATCGTATTCATGCGGATCGTGCCTCTGGAGGCGTGGCCATCCTTTCCCATACCTCCTATGACATCATCCCCGTAACCCTAACCACCAATCTGGAGGCAATCGCTATTACACCATATATTGACTGTCAAGTCACGTTATGTAATATTTACCTCCCACCATCTACCCCACGATGAACTAATGGACCTTATGACACAACTCCCTCTCCCATTTATTCTGTGTGGCGATTTTAACGCCCATAATCCTATTTAGGGCTTCTCCCGTAGTGATCGTAGAGGTTCCATTATTCAATCTATTATAGTACAATGTAACATATCCCTTCTTAATTCCCTTTCCCCGGAGTCTTTTAGAGGACTTACATGGTAGCGATCACCTGCCAATCCCACTCACTTCCATCCAAGACCCCTTAACTTTCCATCCCAAGACCATCTTCAAAATAGCTAATACCGACTGGACACTCTACCGCACTTCTTTTTCCCTACCGCAATTCATTAATGATGACGTGGATGGCAACATTGACAGATTCACCTCGCCAATTTTTTCCTCAGCGCACATTGCAATTCCTTGTATCACTATTAACCTCTCACGTCCGCCAGTCCCCTGGTAGAGAGCTGAATGTCATGCTGCAATAAAGGCACGCAAAACCGCTCTTAATAGATTTAAACACCACCTATCCCAAGATAATCTTATTAATTTCAAGAAGGAGAGAGCAATGACCAAACGAACTATTCTGGCGGCAAAGCGCCGTTTCTGGCCCTCAATGATTCTTTCCTTTCAACACATTTCATCCTCCAAAAATTTTTGGAACAAAGGCCAACGCCTCAGGGCCAAACCGTGCGGCTATATAAAAGTATTCTCCTAAATGACTCATGGATCACAGAGCACTTAGAAGTGGCAAACTGTTTTGCCGAGCATTTTTCTTACATTTCAAGTGACCAGAATCTTGACTTCCATTCTCTTACTAGTAGAACTTAAATTGACCACCCTCTAAACCCATATGAACTCCAGCAAAATTAATTTGCCAGACACTAATTCGATTGTTAAGTGAGAGCCAGACCGATTTAATATTGTAGAGTACCGCGGTATGATGCTGGCTGTTAGAGAGGGATAGCTGCAAAGTAGATGGGTGAGAGAAAAACAAGAATACATTACACTATTTAATGTATTAAAAGTACGATTTTTAATTGTTTGATTATTACATGTAAATAACATGTTAATAAAATATTTTTAAGAAAGAGACAGGACAAAATTACATTTATTAAGTGTTAAAATTTTAATTTCTTTTTGTTTATTATGTTTAGATCATTATAAACAAATTTTAACTAAACAAAATAAACTAAAATAAAACTAAATAGAATATTTTTATTCCATAATTGTGTCACAAAAAAGTGATGCTTTTCCATAGTCGTCATCATCGTCACACTGCTCTCATTATTATAGTCATCATCATTTTTTGCAGTGTTTTTATTGTCTAGTACTTCAGTATCTGTAAAAAAGTAAAAGTTATCGATAATTAGGTAAATCGTTCTATTTATCATTTTTTAATTAATACTTTACCTTTTATAACAATATCAGCAACTGATGATGGAAATTGTTCTCTAGCAAACCAGACGAAATCATATTTATCATTATTGATGGCCAAAGCGGAAGCTAATGGTGATAAAGATATTGAATTTTTCAAATGAGAGTTTCTCCAAAACTTTGCCACGTACCGCACTCGTAGTAAATGCTGATATAATTCAGCTTTACATGGTGGTAGACTCGATTAATCAAAATTTCTAATTTTTTTTTCGAAATTATCATCAGATTTTTTTGATCTATAATTATTTGAAAATAGATAAAACCGCACCATTAATTAAATCCTTTGTCTTTATTACCGCAGGTAATTTTGATTTATTTATTTTCAAAATGGTGCTTCGTAGAATCAATGCAACTTTATCAATGAGGTCAGTCAGCATTTATTCTATTGTAATCGTTCAGGTATTGTAATTCACACGAACCATGATAGAAAATTATTCCACTTACGGAATTGAGATGATTAATTTTTAGTAACTACTCATCATTTTGAAATTTAGTCACCCATTCTGTTATTTTATCATGCATTTTTGCGTCATTTAACGAATGTAAATTTTGTTGCTTACCCTTTAATTGTCTACGATTTTTTCCACAGAAAAAGGAAAGTCTTTCAATACTAGAACTTGTTTCTGTTAATACGTGATTGACAATCTGTGGAACTTGTTTCTTGGAAGAGTTTGTTTCTTGAATATTTAAATCAAAGCATGGACTTGCAGCATCATTATGTGATACAGTATCACTCACACCTACTGGAGTAGTCGATAATAACGTAGTAAAACTAGATGTTCTATGAAGATCTGTTATGGATAAATTAAGAGCAGCATCATCATGTGACACTGTCTCACTCACACTTACTGGATACTCGGCAATAACGTACTAGAACTAGATGTTTTAGGAAAATCTGTTATTGATAAATTTGGAGTCTCATCATCATGTGACACTGTCTCATTCACACTTACTGGAGTACCCGATAATAACGTAGTAGAACTAGATGTGCTAGAATGATCTGTTATTGATAAATTTAGAGTCTCATCACCATGTGACACTGTCTCACTGTAGTAGAACTAGATGTGTCAGAAAGATCTGTTGTAGATAAATAATTATTATCAGATAAATTACGATACTTAGCCATTAAGGCTATTTAATTTGTCTTCAACAAAAGTAATTATTTTTCATTTTTCCCATTACAAAACACACATTTTATATTACTAGGCATTTTATTAAAATTAACCATTTTATTATAACACGACAACAAACGTAAACATGTGACGTAAACGTTTAGACTGACGCCGTCTTGAATACTAACATGCGCCGCCGCAGTTGTGGCGATCTTTTTTGCACAACCAGTGAACAACTGGCTGAACTCTTCTAACTTATATACAATTTTTACAATATTAAATCGGTCTGGATCTCACTTAACGACCGAATTAGTGTCTGGCAAATTAATTTTATACTTTTTTATATTTAACTAAAATAATATTAAAATTTCAGCCATTTAAAAATAGTTTTTTTTGTTGCCATGCTGTTCGAGAGAGCATAAGACAAGATATATAAACATACCAGCTTTCTTAAAATTCTTGTTTTCCCGACGTTGCCTCTCCTGTGCTATTATATCCATACCTAAACCAAACCAACCCAGACCCTCTCCATCCAGTTACCGTCCCATTGCCCCTTACTAGTCACCTTGGCAAAACTCTTGAACGTATGGTCCACTCCCGCCTTTCCTGGTTCTTTGAGTTCAATGCACTTTTACACTCTAACCAATTAGGTGCTAGACCATATAGATCTACCCAGGACCACCTTATCGGTTTTGAAAACGACATCTAGACAGCTTTTTCGAAAGATATCTATCACCTGGTTGCTGCCTCCTTAGACCTCAAAAATGCCTATGATACGGCATGGAGACACATCATTCTCTCCAACTTACATTCATGGGTTATTAGAAGCTCACTCTTCTCATATATCAAAAACATTCAACATAGCAATTAACAATATATACCAACATATCCCTCTGCAGATGTCTTTCAGAGTATATGTCGACGATATCTTGATCTATTATGCTTCATGGAGTCCTAGGGTTTGCGAGATAGTAATACAACGTTCATTAAATTCATTCTCTCGATGGTCAAAGGCATTAGGTTTCTCTTTCGCTCAGGAAAAATCATTCTCTATCCACTTTTGTAGAAAACGGGCTTATCCACGTTTCAATCTTTCTACCATCGCTAATCGTCCAATTCCTTCAAATGATACTCTCAAAATCCTTTGGCTAACTTTAGATAGCAGACTTTGTTGGAAAAGCCAAAAGTTCCTCTGAAATACCGTCGACTGGGTATTTTATTGAAATGCTCTATTGGACTTGATGTAGATGTAGACCTTTCATTCCTACCTCCAAGATCTTCTTTGGTCCTGTAGACTTCCCAAATCCAGTATACGATACCCCGGGATCTAAGAAATTCTCTTTCCTACATCCTTAATCGGCCCCCCCCCCCCTCCTTCTGACTGGCTCAACTGTACAGACTCACTTAACGCCCTCAAATCGCTAGAAGGGGGTTTTTTTCTACTGCGTTGGTATCTGAATGTCTCCTCAATCTGAAGAAGTCCAATCTATGGACTCACAAATTCGGTTTCTATAGGTCCCAAGTCATTCTAAAATTGAGGACGTGCTGACCTTAGAGCCAGGCTATGTCAGAAAAAAACCTACCGTTAAACCCCATCGTTTGTTATCGGGATACTTATACCTGCATATCTTCCCCCTCCGAGAAGAAATCCAGTTTAATTGGGAACTCTCTCATCACTCTTCTAAACTTGCTGCTTCCTGCGAACGTATATCCACATGCTTCTAATATAATGCTCAATGATTTTTATATTGACGACTTAATTACAGGAGAAGACTCACTACAATCCGCAATTGAATTAAGAAAACAAATATGTTCTATTTTAAAGGAATCGGGATTTTCATTAAGAAAATTTTACTCTAACAGGAAACAGGTTATTGAAAATGCAGATTGTGGAAATGCTATAGAAATTAATATGTCAGAAGATAAAACATGTAAAACATTAGGTTTATATTGGAATCACGAAGAAGATTATTTGAAATTTAACGTTAATTTAAGACAAGCATCATCGATAACTAAGCGTCAGATTTTGTCAAAGATTTCTAAAATCTTCGATCCACTGGGTTTCTTAGGTCCAATGGTAGCCTACGGTGCTTGTATATATGCTGTGGTTAAAACAGACACGAATGAATATATCTCGAGTTTACTATGTTCGCGCAAAAATGGCATAGCCCTGTTGAAAACGGCAATACTACCCAGACTTGAGTTATGTGGTGCTTTACTATTGCAAACAACGACATTAATTTACAAAATGCGAAGAAGCCTTAAGGTCGAATATACCAAATAAAACATATTGGTGTGATTCTATTATTTTGGCTTGGATAGCAGGAGAACCTAATTCCTGGAAAACCTTTGTAGCTAATCGCGTTGCTGAAATACATCAGTTATCGCACAAATGACGTTGGCGATATGTAAACTCTGAACGAAATCCAGCTGATATTTTGTCTAGAGGCAGAAATCCTCAACAACTTCAAGATTACGAGCCTTGGTGGTTTGGACCCAGATGTTTATTACAGGATCTAGATTTTTGGCCAAAGTTTCCAGGATCTGAATCAGTTGAGGTACCTGAAAAATGTAAGGTGACTAATTTAACCCTTTCTACTCAATTATAAAAGGATCAAACGTTTTTTGATAATTTTTTATGCTAAGTTACTCTTATTCGAAGTTTTGCATATGTCCTACGTTTTATTCACAATATAAAGAAACAAAATAAGCATCGTTTAACAGGCAGGTTAACAAATCAAGAAATTGAGTATTCATTAAGAACTTTAATAAAAATGATTCAATTTCAATATTTTCTTGGTGACATTAACAATTTATACCATAATAATAAAGTCCAAAAACAGAGCAAATTGTATAGTCTTTCGCCATTTGTTGATGAAAACGGATTGCTAAGTGTGGGAGGAAGATTAAGTTACGCAAATTTAACACCAGATAAACGACATCCAATATGATTGCCCGGAAATCATAAGTTAACTTATTTAATTATTGAATTTGAACACAAACGTAATTATCATGCTGGTATTCAAGGTAATTTAGCTTCGGTAAGGCAAAAATACTGGCCCATAAACGCAAGGAGTGCAGTAAGACGAGTTGTTCATAAATGTATTATTTGTTTTAAATCAAAACCGACTTTTAACACGCCTATAATGGGACACTTTCCTGCAGAACGAATAACACCTACACGTGCATTTACTAATGTTGGGTGTAACTATGCAGGGCCTGTTATGATTAAGGATGGAAGGTTACGAAATCGAAGGTTAATAAAAACATATATTTGTATTTTTATTTGTTTTGTTACTCATGCAATACATATTGAATTAGCGGGACATTTAACCACCTATTCTTTTCTAAGGACGTTCAAACGTTTTGTATCACGTAGAGGTTTGCCAAGCAATATTTACACAGATAATGGTACTAACTTTATCGGTGCAAATAAAGAATTAAGACAAATTTAAGAAACAATTAAAACATGTATTGACATCGAGGAAGTGCAGAATTATTTAAGTCAAAATGAAATTGAGTGGCATTTTATACCAGCAAGGCCACCTCACATGGGGGGATTATGGGAGGCAGCAGTTAAGTCAACTAAATACCACCTAACCCGTATTTTAGGTAATGCACATTTTACATACGAATATTTTTCTACGGTCTTATGCGAAATAGAAGCCATCTTAAATTCTCGTCCTTTAACATCATTGTCCAATGATCCCAATGATTTATCCCCATTAAGTCCTGGTCATTTCCTAATTGGTGACATAACTACTGCAGTACCACAAAGAAATTTGTATAACGAATCAGAAAATCGACTCGTTTTATATGAAAGGTTGCAACGTTTACTACAACGTTTTTGGAAACGTTGGTCCTCCGAATACCTTACTTCGTTACAACAACGGCACAAATGGCCGCTCAACAACCCAAACTCAGTTAAGGTGGGCGATCTAGTCTTGCTTCGAGAATATAATCTTCCTCCTCAACAATGGAGGCTAGGGAGAATCGACAAGCTTCATCCTGGCCAAGACAGTATTGTGCGGGTGGTAAGTGTTCGTACCAAAACAGGTGTTTTGAAGCGTAGTGTGACGAAAATTAGTATCTTACCAATTGAAACTGATTAAACATTTGTATTATCATTATGAATCACAGTATATATAATTTATTTGTTATTTAAAGGCTTCGGCCTTTCAACGAGGGCGGGATGTTAAGATTTGTATTTGCATATTATAGTTATTTCAATGTTGTATATATCAGAAAATAAAGTAATAAAGCATCGGTGTCTGACGCGGTATGAAAGGAAGGGCAACTTAACCAAAAAATAATAAACGAAAACGAGAAGTCGACGTTAAGAAGTCGTCCAGTTAAGACAGCGATTCGGGATTGCCGACGAATAGTAATGGCAACTTGGTTTTATTGAAGCAGTCCATAAGTAAATATAAAATATATTTAAAGTACTCCCAATCGCAACAGCGATTCAGTCACACTCGACTGAACATTACCAAACATAAGGTCGAACCGGATATTTATCAGAAAAGCTGAATATATAACCAACAAGAACGAGGTTAGAACAAGGTTAGAACGAGGTTACAACGTAACAAGCAACTGTTAGGATTTTTGAACTCTCAAGGCATTCAAAGGCTGAATATACAACCAATAAGACCGAGGTTAGAAAACAAAGTAACAAGCAGGATTTTTGAACTCTCAAGTAAGTCACCAATCCTTTAATATTTCCTTCTTGTTCCCAATAGTTTTACTACTTAAAACTATCAAACATGGCATACAGGGACGGTACAAGTCAAATTACTCAAGTTGAAGGCTTGAAAGAGCTTATAATTAAACGCGGAACAATAAAGGCAAGGTTAACACGGTTCTCAAACTTTCTTAATACATATTCAGAAACAAGTGATGAAATTTATATGACTGAACTTAATTCTCGATTATCAAAAATTGAAAACATTCTAGAACAATTTGAAATGATACAATCACAAATTGATATTTTAAATGATACTACTGATCTAGATGAATTATCGAGCTTTGAAAATTTATATTTTAAGGAAATTTTAAGAGCTAAACTTATCGACAAACGAGATAATTTAAATGTACATAATCTACAATTAAGTGATGGCGAATCTGCCGTTTCCGAACGAAATTCAAATACTTCTAATGATATCGATATTTTAGGTTCAATAAAGCTGCCGCCGATAAACTTGCCTGAATTTGAAGGTTCTTATAGTAAATGGTTAACTTTTTCGGATATATTGAAATCTCTTGTGCATGACAATTTGCAACTTAATAATATTCGAAAGTTCATATATCTACGCCCATGTTTAAAGAGGGAAGCTGCACAACTAATTCAATCACTAGAAACTACTAATGATAATTATTTTACTGCATGGGATATGTTGAAAGAACGTTATGAAAAGAAAACTTATAATACGTACACATATTACTGCACTTTTTGAATTAAGGCCTTTACAAAATGAATCTCACATACAGCTAAGATTTCTTCTTGATAATTTTAATAAACATTTGCGTGCTCTAAAAAGCTTAGGGCAACCCACCGATTCGTGGACAACTCTTTTAGTTCATATTTTGTCATCTAAACTAGATTCAGTCACAAAGCGGGACTGGGAATTAGAAATGAAAAATACAGTGTTCGACTATAAGACAATTGAATGATTTCTTAGCTAATCGTTGTCAGTTTTTGGAAACGATCATGAACAAGGGTAAATGTGAACGATAACTCATATAGCAACGAATAAAATATTGTGTTTTTTGCAAACAAAACCATTATAATTTTGAATGTGATAAGATTCGTAAAATGTCTCATTCAGAAATTTATTCCGAGGTTAGAAAGAATAAACTTTGTATTAACTGCCTTCGACCTAACCATTTACAACAACAATGCAAATCAAGTAGTTGTAATTATTGCGGGCGAAAACACCATTTTATTTAATATATTTTTAATAACGATACGACGCAGTCATCTTCGCGAAACACAAATGTCCAAAATACGGATAATACGCCAGATGAAAATATCAATCTACATCCTTTATCTAACCAGAATAGTAAACAAGTTATTTTAGTGACTACAGTTATAGAACTGTACGTGCTCCCCTAGACAGCGCTTCACAGACTTCTTTTGTAACCCGCGAATTTGCCGACAAATTAAAACACGGCCTTAAAAGAGTAAATATCCCAGTCGCAAGCCTAAATAATGCCGTAAATAATATTTCGGCTTCGTTTGAAACTATAACTTCTCTTTATAATAATTTTAAATATAAGGAAAGGTTTTTGGTGGTGGAAAAAATAACAGGAGATTTACCGCTTTATAGTTTTAATGATTTAACCTTGGATGTGCCCCATAAGCATAATTTAGCAAATCCGTATTATAATATTTCTAATAAAATAGATTTATTATTAGGTTGCGACATATTTTATGATATACTGTGTTTAGGACAAATTAAGATTGGTAAAAATAAACCCTTATTGCAAAAAACCAAATTAGGTTGGGTCATTTCTGGTAATCTTATTTTAAATAATAAAAACGAATGTAATGAAGCAACATGTAATTTAACGATTTCGGATAAAACTTTACGCGATCAAATTGAAAGATTCTGGAAGTTAGAAAATAATACGAGTTTTCATATGCCATCAGAAGAGGAACTTCTTTGTGAACAGCATTTTGAAACGCATTTTAAACGAGATTCTGAAGGTAGATTTATTGTTGCATTACCATTTAAGAATAATTTTACCGATTTGGGAGATTCACAACAAAATGCAATAAAACGTTTCTTTGCTTTAGAAAAACGTTTGCAAAGGGATATTAATTTAAAACAAGAATATTGTAAATTTATGTTAGAATAGGAAGCACTTGGTCATATGGCTCCTATCGATACCAACGATGATTCGAACAGTTTAAATTTTTATTTACCACATCACGCCATTTTAAAAGATAACATTATCACAAGGCTAAGGGTGGTTTTTGACGCATCAGCGAAATCAAACTCAAACCTATCATTAAACGATGTGTTATTAGCAGGACCTACCTTACAACGAGACTTATTTTCTATTTTGTTAAACTTTAGAAGGCATAATGTTGTCTTTACAGCAGATATCGAAAAAATGTATAGGCAAGTAAAGATGAACCATCAAGATACAAATTTCCAACGGATTGTATGGCGACCTTGTCCCAGTCTACGTTTTCGTTATTATTTTTGGTTAAGTTGCCCTTCCTTTCGTACCGCGTCAGACACAGATGCAAGGTTGCCGTCTTTACTTTATTTTCTGATATATATACAACAAAAGAACTGCAACAACTATCGAGGTATAACGGTGACGAGTACATTAAGTCGACTTTATGGAAAAATATTAAAGGATCTCATATGTGAAGAATATAATCCCTACGAATCTGAAGAACAAAACGGCTTTAGGGCAGGTAGATCAACAATAGACAATATTTTCTGCCTAACACAAATTATTGAAAAGAAGACAATGCGGTCACAAGATGTACACCTACTTCTAGTAGATCTAACAAAAGCATACGATACGGTCCCTATTGTGAAACTATGGGAAGTCCTAGAGAAATCTAATATTAATGTGACTATTACAAATGCCATTAAGGAATTCTATAGAAACACATCTAGAATAAAAATGGGTAATAAACTTTCAAAAGGCTTCAACGTAACTAAAGGCTTACGCCAGGGATGTTCTTTGTCACCTACCCTATTTAAAATATACATCGATGAAGCGCTGAGGTTATGGAAACGGAAGTGTAATGGCAAGGGAATAACAATAGAGGATACAACTCTATATACATTACACTACGCTGATGATCAGGTGGTGATCGCCCAGGATAAGAAAGACCTGGAATATATGGCGCGGAAACTATTCGAAGAATACAGGAGATGGGGATTGCAAATTAACACAGAGAAGACACAATATTTGAACATTGGACAAGAACAACTACCAGGAGATCTGATTCTGGACAACGAATATATCAAGTGCTGCGAGGAATACGTATATCTGGGCTCAAGACTCAACAAGACTGGCCGAAACAACGAAACAATAAAAGACAGAATAACAAAGGGAAAGAAGGTTATCGGAGCATTGAACTCAATATTATGGCAAAAAAATATTAGAGCACAGACAAAAAAGAAAATTTATAACTCTATATTACAACCCACACTGATTTATGGCTCGGAAGTATGGCAGCTGACAAACAAGCAAAAAACAGCCTACTTGCAGTGGAAATGGATTTCTGGAGAAGATCGGCAGGTAAATCTAGACTTGAACATGTTAGAAATGAGGACGTCAGAAATTTAATGAGGGTAGAACACACAATAATTGATGACATCGAAAGGAAACAACTAGGCTGGTATGGACATGTGAGGCGAATGCCAAGGGAAAGACTACCTAAAAGGATTCTGGAGTGGATGCCTACGGAAAGGAGGAAAAGAGGAAGACCGCCCATAACATGGTTGCATGGAATAACAAAAGCTATGTCGGCAAGGAATCTCTCGGAGGATGACTGGGAGGATAGAAATAACTGGCGATTAGGAACCCAAAGGCGGATAGCGCTATAAACGGGATATATGATGATGATATATACAACATTGAAATAACTATAATATATAAATACAAATCTTAATAAAACTTCTCCCAATAAAACCCAACTTTTTTGATAAATCCCCCTTCCCCCTTTGGATAGGCAATGTGCGGTCGTATGTAAAAGTCACGAAATATGAAAATCTTATCTGAAAAATCAATGGAAAGTTCAGAAAGTGGAGGTGTTACCTTTTATTATATCCGCCAAAGGCCTAGTGAGCAAGACCTTTGCAGAAACCTGGAAACTCTCGGTGTTTCAAAATCGATCACTACAGCAGGACAATGCGCAGTTCTTTTGCACCTTGCCACATTGTTCATAAGGAGTGGAAGGAGCTGAACTACTTTCTCATCTTGGCATTGTAAACCTAACCGGCCTAGGCTGAGATGATGGAAGAATAATTTTTGTGATTTTAATCAAAATTTCCCAGTCAACCTATTGACATAAAGCCTAGAACGCTACCGCCTAGAAATTTATTTTTACAAATGAGAGTTCTTTTTACAAATGAAGAGGTATTTGGAAAACGGAAAGACGTTTTTGCCAGATACATTGGCAGAAAGATAGATAAAGTCAGTACCAATACCAGTCTCAACTCAACAAAAGTATCTAATAATCTAATCAAAATACTAATAGATATAGAAATAATTATAATGATTCGAATTTCACATCTCAAGAACTAACTAATATAAAACAGCATTATGCAGAACCAGGTACTTCAAATTATAAATTTAAAAGAAATAAATCTTTTCAAGGAAATAAGTTTTTTAAAAATGATAAAGTTGCAAATTTTCCGGAAGACGAATATCATAGATTTAAATAACTACCATATATTCAATTATCTAACCCTCTAATTTTCTCTATTAATATTCCTTTTTCTCAAGATTTTGGCTTGTTTATCCGATAATTTATTTCCCAAATTTACGTTCCCATATTGCGTTCTCGGCTATTATGGCTTGTGCAAATTGTGAAAAACTAACGATCAAGGTTAGATAACCTTGGGGTTAACGCTCAAGGTAGAAATTTTGTGTTATGGATAGTATAGGGTCTACATACAAGTATTCGAAGGATTTAGGGCTTATCGGTGTTGAATACTATTTTGTAAGGTTTCCTGTTATATTTTGTCTGTTGGCATATTTCGCATGCATTAATGTAGTCTAGGACATCCTTCTCCATAATGGGCCAATATGCATTTTTTTTAAGCGACTTTAGGTCTTCAGTGGCGTCGCGGTGTGATGTTTTTGTTTCGTGATAAAATTGAATTTTATGTTGCTGGTCTTCATGTGTGTAAATATCGCTAACAAGGTTATTTGAAATTTGTATGCGTTCTCATTTTTAAGTCTTGTCGGTTATTAAAGGAAGTTGATTAAGAATTTTGCGAAGTTATCAAAATCCCTCAATTATTGTTTAAAAATGAATCAAAAAATTGTTCACAGTCCAGAGTATACTGAAAGTTTTGAAATATGTACTAGAATTTTAATTACTGAACCATTATTACAATATCCTGATTTTAGTAAAGAATTTATATTAACGAGAGACGTATTGAATTATGCGATTGGTGCAGTACTATCTCAAAGTGCATTAGGAACAGATTTACCTATAGGTTATGAAGGAGAACATTGAACCCAGCTGAAAAAAAATTATTGTACGATTGAACAAGAACTATTAGCATTAATTTGGGAAACGAAATATTTTAGGCTTTATTTAAACGGAAAGAAATTTAAGATTATAACTGATCATTTTCCTTTCCTATATATCCTTTATAATATTTACTTTCATTAAAAGAATTAAACTCAAGATTGATGAGATGGAAACTTAAATTAGAAGAATCCGATTACGAAATTATTTAAAGAAAAGGAAAAATGAATAAGAATGCTGATGCTGATGAATGAAGATACAGAAATTTTTTCAATAATTAATAACATATATGAAAACGAAAAGCTACCTGAATTGAGTAACGATGAAGTAGAAACTATTTTACAAAGTGTCGAACCTAAAATTAAAATATGGTAAGATATTATAAATGAAGAAAATGAAACAGTATGTTCCAGTCAAAAAAATCTTATATTAAATATTCGATATGTAGAAAAATGTGTCAACCAATACCAAAATCAAATTATATTCCTTACGGATAATAAAAACAAAGTTCCAAAGATAAAAAATAAAAAATATTTGATAAATCGAGATTAATTATTACGTTAAATTAAAGGATTTCCAAAGAAGATATTTGTTTACCATTAAAGACTATTTAATACCAAACTATACATATTGTAAGCATTTTAAAAATACAACAATTGAACCAAAAGTAATCACTGCTTTATAAGAATATTTCAGAAAAATTATATTTAAAATTTCTATTTCTAATATTTATTTAAATCATATAACAGATATTGAGGAGCAACAGTTAAAATTAAAACATTATCAAGAAAGCAAAGCAGAAGTATTATTGAAAATATTAATTCTATTAAGAAATATAATTATATATACACGGCTCTATTCATTAGGAATTGTAACCGCTCGATGCGTTTGAGAGTTTTTTGTGGTTAGTCCACATTCCTCTATTCTTGACTTATTCTATCCTATCGTTTGTCCTTGATTCTTCCGTTAGTTTCTTCCACGCATCTCGGTTCTGTATCTTTTCCCACCATGCTTGTATTTCCAATTTCCTTATGTCTTCCCGCACCTAATCCTCCTACCACTGCACTTTTATGGTCTTCACTATATCTTCTCCTTTCAAAATGGTTTTTATTTCAAAATTCATTAACCTTCTGTATTCATTTTCTGCAACTTTCTTTAATCCATATATTCTTCTTAATATCTTTCTTTCGAATATTCGTAACTTTTCCTGTTCCAAACTTATTAAATTTATTATCTCCACCCCATAGGTCACCACCGATCTAATAGTTGCGTTATATACCTTCATTTTTGTATTTATACTTATGTTTTTGCTTTTCGTAATGCTTTTGAATTTATAATAGGCCCTGTATCCCGCCTGTACTGTGTGATCAATCTTTATGTTTCTGTCGCTTTTGCTATTTATTATTATTCCCAAATATTTAAAGTTTTCCACTACCTCAAATTCGTAATTTCATATTTTTACTGTTTTGGTTGTAACTCTTCTATATTCTTTCCTTATTGCCATATATTTGTTTTCTTCTTGATTTATTGTGAGGCCTCTTGTCTTTGCTTCTTGTCCAATTTTTCGAATTGCTTCTTCGAAGCTTATTCAGTCTCTAGCTAGCACAGTAAGACCATTTGCGTATGCAACTGCTTGTGACGCTTTATTGATGATTGTTCCCGTGATATCACACTCTTTGATTACTGCATCCAGTGTTAATATAAACAATGTTGTTGACAGCCTCTCTCCTTGTCTCACTCCTGTATGCTCTGTGTACACGATGCGAGAAATCACGCGCGAGAAGGTCTCGAATAGGACTCATATTCGAGCTCGAACCGTGTACACTAACCACGTGCGAGCTCGAATGCCACCGCGAACGTGCTCGAATTTGTTTATGCATGTTTATTAGTTGGCGTTCGAGATTCATGCGGGATGGAAAAGTGGAGTGAACAACAGATGTTTAATTTTATTCATTTGTATGAAACGCATTCTTGTTTGTGGAAAACAAACTCTCCGGAATACAAAAATCGCGACAAAAGACAGAGTGCTCTGCAGAATATAGTGGACGAGATGAAAATTCAGAATTTCACAGTGAATGAATGTAAAAATAAAATAAAAAATGTACGCTCACATTATTGTCAAGAGCTGAAAAAAATAAAGAATTCAATGAAAAGCGGTATGGGGACCGATGATGTGTATAAGCCAACATTGCCGTGGTTCCATATTTTGGATAGTTTCTTAAGAGCAGTTGTGATATAGAAAACAGAATCTAATTTGAAGGTAAGTATTTCTATTGCAAACTATTACAATTAAATCATTTTGTTCTGCCATGGTACCGCACCTTCCCCATTGAAATATTGGCAGTATTTATCCCGTAAACTTGACGCATTTCGTGTAGGGTTATTGGAACTCCTATCAGCATTCAGACTTCTTAAGCCCTGTGTAATTTCTCTCCATTTACCTTCAACAATTGTACCCGAATGTAGGTTCTCGTTATCTGCTATCCCGTTAGGCCAGTAATTTCGAGCATTGGTTTTTCGCAGCCAATTATGCAACGAGCATGTAGCTATTATGACTTTATTCACTTTGCGGGATTCTAGGCTTAAACTAATATCTTTTTCAAACACTCGAAAGCGAGCTGTTAAAATTCCAAATGAGTTTTCAACAATGCGTCTTGCTCTCGAAAGTCGATAGTTAAATATTCTTTCTGGAATGCTTAAATTTCGTTTTTTGTACGGCTTCATTATTTGAGTGGTAAGAGGAAACGCATCATCAGCTACTAGTATATTGTTTTCTGGTATGTTTAGTGTTTTGTTTAATAACGCTTCGTGGAGGCTCGAGTTTCTAAATATTCCTCCATCTGAGAAGCGTCCCTTTGATCCTACATCAATGTAAGTAAAGCAATAGTTATCATCCACCAACGCCATTAGTACTATACTATTTTTGCCTTTATAATTGTAGTAATCTGACACGCTTTTTTTGGGACATTTAATATTGACATGTTTTCCGTCCAATCCAATCCAATCCAATCCAATGACGTTTGGAAAGATCCAGCGTTCTGCGAATCCACTTTGAATTTGCCCCCAATCTTCCAATGATGAAGGAACCTGTAACAAGTAATCATATTTTAACATACTCTTCTTTTTACAGGCTACCCAAAGAGAAATAACAGTTGATACGGAGACAGACATGGTAACATATTCAGAAGTGACAGTAGGTGATGAGGACTCCCACACCTGTAAGTGAATCTGAAAGTATTAATGAACCATCAACCGGTAAAACCAGCGCAATGAAACGTCCAGTCAATAGCTCCGTATATACATCGACCCCGAGGAACACTAAAAAGAAGATGATCAATAAAAAAAGGCCAGATAGTGACTCAGTATTTCTACAATCCGCAATTGAAAAACTGGAAACGATATCAGGCAACGCCAGTGCAGCATTGAAAAAAACAGAATTTGACATATTTGGAGAAAGTGTTGCAGCTCAGCTAAACAATATGAACTTTGAACACGCTCTAGAGTTGCAACTGAAAATTCAAAAATTAATGACACAACAACGTATTCGCATTCATAAAGGTAAAACACAGGTTTCACCAGATTCTCGGAACGACTACTATTCTAGCCATATCAATCGCGATCCTACTACTGACCTACAAGATCCAACCACTGACCTTTCGCATGAAAATACAGATGACTCTATTCTCTCTTATTTTGATTTGTAGTTTATTTTTTTATTTGCTAATTTCTCTATAGCGTATATTCTAATAGGATATTAGTTATTTTCGCTTTTTGTTGTTTAAAGTTAGGACTGAAGTAGTACTATCATACAATAACGATCGTTTCTAAAGTCTAGGTTATTTACTATTACCTAAACTCCTAACCACTAATCAGTAAAAATCCTTACCTCTATATACTCTGCGAGTGCTGTTTTGATGGCATTGCAAACTTCTGGTAAAAAGCGAGATATTGTAGTTTTTGGCACTCGAAATAAGTACTGGAGGCTGGAAAAGGAGTCACCCGTGCATAAAAATCTTAATGTTATTTCTAGTTTCAGTTTAGCTGATAATGGCTCACGTATATTTGTCCACTGTTTTTGAATGACAGGTTGCACTTTTTGCAACAAAACATCTAAATGTTCTGGATTAAGCCGAAAAAAAATTTTGAATGAAGGAATATCTTCATTTCTTAATTCTCTACATAGTTGATTTTAAGCACCAAATTTCTTTCGCCTGTTTATCCAGCTTCGTACCCACACTCTTCTATTTGTTGGTTTTTTCTTTTTTTTAACAGTTTTTTTGCTATTATTACTGCCAACATTGCACTAATAACACACACACACCTTGTTCTAACCAAGCCATCTTTACAAATAAAGGCAGCAGATATCTTGAACCGTGTACACACGTCACGCATGTTACTTTCGAGGTGCGAGTCACAAATGCTCTTCACGCACGAGGTTTCTCGCATCGTGTACACAGAGCAATATTGATCTCAAAATCCTGTTTCCCCCTCCTCAATATACACAATTTGTAATTCTATTCCACATTCCTGAGATTTTTCGATTATTTTGTTTACTATATATACCGCGTCTATGGTAGATCTACCTCTCCTAAAGCCATAATGACAGTCTCCAATTTTTTCTTCGGTATACCTCATCAATCTGTTATTTATTATCATGGTCAGTATCTTATATTCAACACTAAGTAAGGTAATTCCCCTGCAATTTGCACAATCTTTTAGTTCTCCCTTCTTATAAATTGGCATTATTATACCTTTTTCAACTAAAGGCATTTTTCTTTTTTTCTAGATATGGATTATCAGCTTAAATATCCTTCTTCCTAAGGCTTCTCCCCCGTATTTTATCATCTCATTGACTATATATATCTAATCCACCCTTTATTTAATTAAAGTTGAATTATTACATCATTAAATTCTTCTTCTGTGGGTATATCCAGTTCTTCTTCTTCTTCAATATTGCCAGGTTTCCATCATTTTCCCTTTGCAGCATCATTCTGTTATCTGTTAATATTATCCTAAAATGATTCGCCCATTCGGTGCTACTTATGTATATTGTGTTTCTTTTCGAATTTTGTCTTTTGATATATCTGTATCATTTTATGTTATTCTTATTATCTTTTCCTATCATCTGCATCATTAGTGCTGTTTTTCTCTAATTTCCTGATATACTATGTAGTCTACCTCACTCCCTGTTCCTAATCACTTCAATTTAGCAGCCCCTCTTCCTATACATTCTTCGTCAAACCATTCCTTCCTTCTTTCTATGGATTTTTTCCAATTATCTTATCTGCGGCATACTCAATACATCTGTTTATATTACTTCAGTCTACTTCTATATTTTCGTCTTCTGGACTGTCTGCTAGTTTTTTTTCTGACTTTTTCTTCGTATAGTGACAGCAGCACTGCTATCATCTCAATGTTCCATCTCCTTCTGTTTCTAAATTCATTCCACCTACCGTTCTTAACTTAAGCTTCGCTATTACTAGAATGTGGTTAGTACCTACGTCTGCTCCTCGGAACAATCTTGTATCATTTTTTTGTCTTCTTTTGTCTATGAGAATGTGGTTTATCTGGTTTCCTGTCGTCCTGTCTGTGATTAACCATATTATTTCAAGCTGCGTTTGTGTTGGTATTTTGTGGTAACTATGTACATTTCCATTTCTGTTGCTAAATTTCCCAGTCTCGTTCCATTGTTGTTGTTAGTGTCGTTATGCAAAGTTTTTCTTCCAGCCACTTCTCTCCAGTATTCTTCCTTTCCCATCTTTGCATTGAAGTCTCCCATAAGGATGATAGTGTCATGTTTTGCTGTTTTTTCGTTAGTCTTAAATTCCATTAAACCTTTTCTCGAGTTTTTGCTTATCAAAAAGCTCGTTCCATTCTGTCCCTGCTTATCTTCCCCTCCATACACCATCGTATATTCTTCTCGGTCAATTATTCCTTCTCCTTTCAATCTTACTTCCTGCAAAGCCAATACTTCTATTTTATATTCCAGCATTTCTCTGGCGCCTTCCTCCATTCTTCCTACAGTTAACAATATTTTTGCATTCCAGTTCCCTATTCGTATTACCACACGTTCCTTCTTCCTCTTTCTATTTGCGATTTTATTCGTTTTCCTTTTCATTGCCCCATCGTCGTAATTTTTGTTAGTCCCTCCTGATTTGTTTCAAAAAGAAGCGATGACGTGTGAAATGATTCACTATATATTCAAAGATTCTGAGTATTCAAGCTGTGCTGTGATTGCCACACATCTTCAAACGTTTGATAAAAGTAGTAGATCCTTAATTAACAACTTCTATTCAATAGAAAAGAAAATGGAACAAGAAGGTAGTCACCATCAAAGAATTTGAGAAATTAAGTGATTCCTGAGATTTACAAGGAATACTGGTCCAAAGTGGGGAGTTTTCAAATAAAATATTTTAGAAAATTATGGGAAATTATTTGTTCAGAACTAAATTAAATTTTAAAAACAAATTATAACGTAAATCACGTTTAGAATAAATGGAGAGTGGTTGAACGTTCTTACAAAAAACTTATTGACAACCAAAATAAAACGGGAAGGGGTAGAAAATACTTACAATTTAAAGGAGAAATGGATGAAATATTTAAAGGCAAGAAAATCGTTAAGCCTGAAGTGCTTCTGTCCACAGATACCGTAGACCATATAGTGGAAGAAAACGAACCACACGATACAGAGCCTAACCCATCTACTGCAACGCAGACATACTGCCAGTAAGTTTCCCATAAAAAAGAAGAAATGTAATATTAAGTAAGAATCTCACCCAAGAGTAGATTAGAAGAGATAGAAAAGATTGTAAAGAGAGAACAGAAGTGGAAAAAGAAAAGTTGGATATTCAAAAGCAGAAGATAAAATAATGAAGGCGAGAAATGAACTTTTGAGAGAAAGGAACGAACTCCGTAAAAAAAAGAATGTGTTCTGCTTATTCTAGATTTCTTATGAAGCAAATTTTGTTTTTCTTTTATTATATATTTATTATTTTTAGATTATATTAATAAATAATAAGTGGAATGTAACATGCAATTTGGACACTATACGCAGCAACCATTTTAAAGGGTATATATTAGAAAGCGATAAGGCTCTGCGAAAAAAAGGACGTGGAAGCTATGAATATCGGGTGGACAATACCAATGGCGTTGCTGTTGTAAAGTGGGCCGATTCAAAGTGTGTTACTCCAGCCAGTTCCTGCATCTCCTATAGTCCTACATTTCTTGTAAAAAGGTTCGTAAAAGCAGGAAAGAAAAAAAGTGGATGTAGAATGTCCTCAAATCATTAGGCAATACAAGAATCATATGGGAGGACTAGATTTAGCAGACATGCTTATTGCTCTTTGCAGGTTGCCTTTCAAATAACGAAGATGGTGTTTGGGAATATACGCATAGCTGATAGATATAGCAATCAATAATTCTTTACTTGTTTATAGGCGAGATATGGATTCTTCTGGTTACCCAAAACATATCAATCTAAAGGCGTTCCGAGCTAACCTAACGATAACTCTAATAAAAGTTAACCAAACAAAAAAGGTAAGAACTAGTTTAGTAGATGATCACGAGTCGCTGAACAGACAATCTGTGTAGGAAACAGGTTTTTTATGCCCAAACAAGCATGATGAAAACCTCAGGAATGTGACAAATTTATCTTTTATTTGATATTTCTTTTTATTAATTTCTCTATAAATAATATTGAAATTATCACGAGTTATGTGGCTAACTAAACAAATTATTTTCCTTTCTATTCTCCTAAACCTAGTAACATAAGTGAATTTGAAATAATAATTTTATATTCGTGAAGTTTTAAAAGTTAAAATATAAAAAATCTTTTAAACTGCTCACAAAATGTGTCAGTAGAAAATTTAACCAATTCCATAAGAAATATGTCATTAAACAGAGAAAACCGTAGTAGTGTAAGCATACATGCAGCAAAGGAAATTTCATCAACTCTTAGACAATTTTCAGGAAAAACTGAACACTTAATCACAAAAACTGAATCTTTTAACACCTGCAAAAAAATACTAATGAATGACCCGATTTTTCAACATCCTGATTTCAACCAACAATTTAATTTAACAACAGATGCTTCAAATTTTGCAATCGGAGCTGTCCTCTCCCAAGGTCCGATCGGACAAGATCTACCAGTAGCTTATGCATCAAGAACGCTAAATCCGGCCGAAATAAATTATAGTACCATAGAAAAAGAGTTATTGGCAATTGTTTGGGTAACCAAATACTTTAGACCGTATCTCTATGGGAAAAGATTCTCAATTATTAGCGACCACAAGCCTCTCCAATGGTTATTTTCCCTTAAGGAACTTAATTCAAAACTAGTACGTTGGAGGCTTAAACTTGAAGAATTTGACTATACCATAATTTAGAAAAACGAAAGAATAATACAAATTCAGATGCACTTTCTCGAATAGAAATACATCAAGTAGATATACCAGATGACAAAATGTCCATACTAGCTAATCCACGTGATCCAACAGACTTACCAAATTTAGACCCAGATGAAATAGAAAAAACTTTGAAACCTAGAAGAAGGAATCGAATCACCTAAAATAATTATTTTAGAAAACATTTTACTAAACCCGCCGATTCTCGTACCAAGATACAGACAACGAGACTACATTCCAGTCTGGAAAACCCAATCATTGGAATGCCATATACAGAGAAATGTATAGAATTCATAGAGGAAAAATATTTGACAAAAACATAATTAGACTCTATTTACCAACATAAAAAATAAAAGAACATCTCATGAAATTTATTAAAGAAAATGATTACGAAACGAATATTGGTTAAATTTCCATAACGAAGAAACGGAAAAGGCATTTATTAGAATTATTCAAAACACATTTAAAAACAGTGCTTTCATTCTATATATATATATCCAACACAGTCCATGCGAACATTACCGATGTAGACGAGCAAAAATTAAAATTGAAATACTACCATGAGACCAAAACGAACCATAGAGGAATTCAAGAAAATCTCAAAGCCATAAAAAGGTTATTCTATTGGCCTAATATCGACCAAGATGTCAGAAACTACGTTAATACCTGCGAAATATGTCAAAAGACAAAATACGAAAGACATCCCAACAAAATTGTCTTCAAACCAACCAACGCCTATGGGATCAGAACCACCATTCGATCATATTTACGCAGATTTATATAAGACACATGGACAGTATTTTGTTACTTTTATAGACAGTTTTCCTAAATTAGGACAGGCGTATTCCATCAAATTTTTAACTGGAATAGAAGTTGCAAATAAAATCATACAATACACTAATCATTTTGGTTTACCATAAAAAATAACGGTAGATAATGGGCACGAGTGGAAGAATGAACTTGTCCAAAAATTCTGCGAAGTTCATGGCATTGAAATTCATTATGCAACTCTGTACAATCCGAATAGTAACAGTCCCGTAGAAAGATTTCATTGTCAAGACACCATTGCAGATACATTACTAACATTAAAAATGCATAAACCAAATGAATCAATACACAAACAAAATCCACCGTACGTCGATCTAAACAAAGATATATATAAAAAACAAAGAAAAAATGCATCCCAAAAGAAATCGAAAAACCCATACGAAAAAGTATAAAACCCGCGTTTGTAATTGATGACGATAAAATTAAATTCAACGACAAACAATAACACAAACCATTACTAACACAACCACAACGTATTGTTACAGAAATAAATCATAATGACCATCAAATTCTAATGTCAACAATAAACCTGGCCCAAGCCATCAAAATTAAATAAATTTCTAACACCATCCTTCCAGTCCAAGCAGGAAAAGCAAACGTAATATCTTCAAGACACACATCCGTTTATCATATCAACGCTACCTCACCTAAGGAATCATTGAACTCTGCTAAGCACGACCTATTTACACTACAAACGAAACTAGAACAAAAGTTTCCATATAATTTGTTGACACCCAGCAAATACACCAAAAATAGCAAATACACTTATCCTAATAAACAATTTAATAGAAAAATTAAATACCTTTTCTGATCATCATATAACTAAAAGGGGACTTATAAACATAGTAGGTAAATCTAGTAAATGGTTATTTGGAACATTAGACTCCGACGACGAAAAAAGACTTATCTAGAAGCCCTTCATTCAAATCAAATCAATATTAACCAAAAATTAAACAAACAAACAACAATACTAAAACAAATGACCACAAGTTATAGCACACACTTTCAAAATCTAGTAGAAAATCAGAAAATATTGAAAAAACAAATGTTACAACTTTCTAAAGATATAAAAGAAGTTATGCAATTAGAGGGAAGATGTTTAATTTTCAAATATCATAGATAATCTAAATATTCAGTTATATTCCCTTCAAAACACTCTCGAAAATATCGAAATAGGAGTATCCTTTGCACAGATGAGTATTTTACATAGCTCCATCATAAAAACCACACAACTATACAAAGTAATTAAGGAATTAAAAATAGCTTACCCAAAAGAACAAATACCTCATTTAAAATATTTTATAAATTACTACCAATTACTATCTACTCAAGTAATAATAAGAAACAATATCATATTGTTTAAAATTCACGTACCAATCGTTACATCAAATTTCAAATATATCTAATTATACCCAATTCATATAAATAACCTGACCTGACCCAGAACCCTTATACCCTCTCTTTTACTTAACACTGAGGACTATTGGACCACATTCGAAAGATGTCCTGAAGTGGAGGATATATATTTTTGCAAACAGGCTATGTTGCAAAAACATCAACAACCATGTCTAGCCCATCTAGTAAGAACTGGAACCAATATATACCAAAAAATACCCATGTAAATGTCTAAACCCAGTACCCAGCAAATCAGTGCATCAGAAGTCCTATTCATACCAACAGAAACAACTAATACAGGCTGCGGCAGAATGACCTCCCCGATTTTAGTTGGACCTAGCTGCTGGTATCGGAGTGGGGGCGCCGCAGTTGAGTGAGTGCGTCGAGGCACGGCTACACACATGCCGTTTCTAGTCTGCATTATGGCTTGGTTGGGAGTGCACCGCGCATTCGTCGTCGAGGAGTTCATTAGAAATGGCAGTTCGCCGATATGGACGCAGCGTGCCTTTCGCACCCGCTTCGCCCTTGGGCGACCTGACCCCGTTCCTGATAAGGAAACCATTGGTGTTTGGGCGTCAAACTTCAGATAGACAGGTTCGGATGATACGGACACGGATTAACCCTTAATTAGTCACGTCGGGTCTATATGACCCACAAGATTTTTAACCAAACGTTTTTTGACCAAAACTTTCCTGTACAAACTTGTCGATCCATCTAATCTCCTACAGATGAGTGAGCTAGAGACCAGTATGCTGAGAACCGCCGTGCTGAGTGCTCATTTTATAGAATTGAGTTTTTGACCCGAGGTGACTATTTACGTTATAAAATATACAATCTTTTGACCCGAGGTGACTATTAAAGTTGTTAAAAAAAATTATTTTGACCCGAGGTGACTATAGTGTTTTCAAAATTTATTATTGACTTAAATTTTTTTTTATTTTTAACTTGGGATCTGTGGCTTTTTTAAAGTAAGTACCTAAATATTACTGTTTTTTTACATTATTATGTACGTAATTTTGGAGGTCCAGTGTTCTAATTGAAATATTTTTGTTGTATTTTCAGAATGGAAGATCGATTCAGAACTGATGATCAGCTTTTAGCGGAGCGCAATAGAGTAGTTTTAGAACACCCGGAGGATTGTGAGGATGCAGCTGAGGAAGATGAGGAAGATGAATCGGTGGATCAAAATGAATGCGAGGAAAGTGATCATGACTCAGATTCAGTGATTTCTGCCGATGAGTCCGATGAGGATACCCCATATTTGGAATTGGATTCAACTTATTATTGGTCCAAAGATAAAACAATAAAATGGAACAAAGAAGCTGTACGATCATCAGGTAGAACTGCAAAGCATAATATAATAACTCATCTTCCTGGTTTTCGCTCAGCCTTTAAAAATTCTGACACAGAAGTGCATTTAACTTATTTTTTACCGATGAAATAATTGATATGATACTCAACTACTCAAATATGTACATCAGAAATTTAAAAGAGAATTTCAAAAGATACTAAAAGAAGACCGATTCAGATGAACTTAGAGCTGTTCTAGGCTATAAAGCTGCTCACTTGAACTACAATGATTTGTGGGGAACAGATGGTCCCCAAGTTTTCTCGCTCACTATGTCAAAACAAAGGTTTCTTTTTCTTCTACGCTGTTTGAGATTTGATGACAAATCTACAAGAGACGAAAGGAAAGAAACAGACAATTTAGCAGCGATGCATGAGTTGGTAACAACTTTGGGGCAACGTTTTGAAAAATCATACTCCCCCCACGAATATGTTACCATTGATGAACAATTGGTAGCATTTCGTGGCCGTTGCACTTTCAAGCAATACTTACCTAATAAACCTAATAAGTATGGTATAAAAATATTTGCTATGGTGGACGCTAGAACCTTTTATTTAATAAAATGTGAAGTATATACAGGCAAACAACCGGAGGGTCCATATAGTCAATCAAATTCTGCTGAGTCAATAGTTCTGCGACTCATTGAACCCATTAAAGGTTCAGGGCGAAACATTACAACAGATAATTGTTCACCTCTTGCAAAGTCTCTGTTACAAAATAAACTGACACTTGTAGGAACTTTAAGAAAAAATAAAGCTGCAATTCCTCTAGAGTTTCAACCTCACAAAAGTCGTCAATTGTATAGTAGCCTGTTTGGATTTAACAATATTATGACCCTTGTTTCGTATGTGCAAAAACGACAGGCAGTTGTATTGCTCTCCACGCTACACGATGATTCGAATATAGATGAATCAACAGAAGACAAGCAAAAACCCGAAATAATAACTTTCTATAATGAAACAAAAGGAGGGGTTGATTCGAATGATCAATTGTGTGGAAATTATGGAGTTGGTAGAAGGACCAAAAGGTGGCCGCTTTGCTTGTTCTATCACATGTTAAATAATGTAACGGGAATAAATTCATATATAGCATTTAAGACAAACAACGCCTCTACAGTTGATAAAAACTATTCAAGACGAGTATTTCTTTGCAATCTGGGACATCAATTATTACGGCCATATCTTATCAAAAGAGTTGAAAATCGCTACATTTTTAGAAGTTTAAAAATTCGCATCAAAACTTATTTGGAAGGTCAGGGTGTTGTTCTTCCTGACCCTGTTGATACAATAAACTCGATTGAGCAATCCAAAAAGAGAAAAAGGTGTATTGTTTGTCCAAGCACCAAGGATAATAAGTATTCAACATTTTGTAAGAATTGTAAAAGTGCAGTTTGTAAAAAACATTCCAATATTATTTGTCAAAATTGTACCTAATTTCGCTTATATATTTTGAATTTTAGTTTTTATTTTTAATTTAAATTGTTTCAGAATACTTCAAAAATATGTTTGTTTTAAAAAATATTCTTTTGTTATACAAATTTTTCCCAATTTTAAATTTTTTTCTCGAAGTTTTCAAAAAATATATTTTTTTTATACATAACTTGAAGATGCATAAATGAGCAAAATAATCAAGTTAATACGTCCAAATATATTATATTCTACTTAAAAAAATGTTGAAAAGAAAAGAAAAATTTAAAAAGTTGAAAAATATTGACTGCAATAGTCGCCCTATGTGTTTAAATAATTCGGGTCATAATGACCCGACTAAAATTAATAACTTTTGTTTTTTTTTTATATATATATAAGAAGCTAGTTTATATCTTATATTTTTACTTCTTTGTAACAAATAAATGTAAATTTAAAAGAATATCTCGTTTTATTTGTTTTTATCAGCCCTAAGTGATTAAAAAAAAAATATATATTTTTGGGTCACTATGACCCGACGTGACTATGAATGTAACTTTCTTTAGGTGACTAATTAAGGGTTAATAAAATAGTCGGATTATCATCTGCATTAGTATTACGTATTATTATCCGCCATATATGTTGCTCGGAATGCAAACTCGGAAAGATTCGCAATAATTCGTATTACGGGGAGGGACAAAATAACTTCGCGAATGAAATCAATCGGAATATTTAGCACCAATAACTAGCCGTGTTTCGTATCATGAAGATAGTCAAGGCAGTCTGCGATCAGTGCTTGAGGTGAACGGTTGTGTTTCTCTCGAGTGTCCTTTTCAGGTTAGGTTTTTCCTGGTGGTGACAAGCAGCGAGCGTGGTGTTTTTCAACGCCCCCACTGTGACAGAAGCTGAAGATTTTCGGCGTGTTTGACTCCTCCCATTTGTGGGCGGAGTAAAACCGCAATTCCGCAGTCGGTTGTAAGGTCGACTGTGGACGTGATCGGAAAAAAGCGCGATTTTTGTAAAACAGCGGTAGAGCTGACTGTTCTTTGCAGTCTAGCGAGTTCGAAAATTTGAAATAGTAGGCACGAGAAATTAGTTGGCAGTTTCGGAACTGCCGGCCGTTATTCCGTGCCAACCGGTGACGACGCGATAGATATCACTGCAATTGCAGGTGATGTTTATGAAGAAAATTAGTGGAAGTGACGGTGCTAGTGACAGTGGCAAAATGTCCAAGAAAGAAAAGCACGAAAAAAGGCAGAAGGCTCAGTGGATGGAGCACCAAATTGCTGAACGCGATGCCCTTCTGGACGAGCAAAAGGAGCAGATTGAAGACCTCCAGGCCAAGATAAAGAGCCTGGAGAAAATGGTAAATGCCCTGACGGCAAAATTAAACGACGCAGTACTGAAGATGACTGCAGCTGAAGTAGTGGCCGGACCGTCCGGCGCCTCGAAATCGGCAAAAAACAAGAAGAGACCGGCAGTCTCCACAGATGACACGGAGTCGGATAATGAATATCCAACTCCACAAGAAGCGGCTAAGAAGGCAAGCGCAAGCCAAAGGCAATTGCCAAGAAACAAAAAAGGGTGGAGGCCGATAGGCCCACTCAGGACAACGAGAAAGCTGGAGAAAAAACTCCCGCAAAGGGAGTACCACCAGTGACCGTGGCGTGCCCGGACTGGTCCGCTTTCTCCAAACTTCTTAACGATAAGAAGATAGGTTATACAAAAGCGAAAATGACGAAGGAGGGAATCAAAATATTCCTCCAATCAGCCGGTGACCATAGAGCGCTGGCAAAGGTGTGTGAGCAAAAGAAGCACAGCTTCTTCACGTACACACTCCGTGAAGACAAGAAATTTCAGGCAGTCTTGAAAGGAGTGCCTGAATCAACCACAATCGAGGACATAAAGGAGGCGCTAGTGGAGCAGGGCTTCGCTGACGCTGAAGTGGCGAGGTTACGCTCGCGAAGGAAAGAAACGAAGGGCCGTGCACTCCCCATGGTCCTCGTGAAGACCACGAATGAAAAGATTTTCGACCTTCGGTTTTTGGACAGATTGTCCGTGAAGGTCGAAAGAAAGGAAAAAGCTGACAGGCCGGTGCAGTGCTACCGCTGCCAGCGCTACGGACATGTGCAGGGCAACTGCGGATACCCTGTACGATGCGTAAAATGTGGTGAGGACCACCGCACCTCAGAGTGCACGCGCCCTCGCGAAGAAAAAGCCACGTGCGCGCACTGTGGAGAGGCGCATGCTGCATCCTACCTGGGATGCAAGTATGCACCCACCAAAAAAGGGAAGAAGACGAATAGGCAAGAGCCTGTAAAAACAACAGGCAAACGAAATGACGTGCTGTCCGATGAGGACATGCAAAAGGTCATCACACAAGCGGTAGAGATGAGTGTCCGCGCCATTCTTGAAGCCAGAAATGCCAGGTAGAAGAAACAGACCAGCGAACCTGACGATTGGATCCTGGAATGTAAACGGGATCCGGAATAAGAAGATAGAAGTTGAACAACTTCTGGCAGATTACGATCCGGATATTCTTGCTTTGCAAGAAACTAAATGTCCGGAAGAGTTCAGGATAAATTTCCCGAACTACCGGACGTACAGATTCGACAGACGGAATCCTGTCGGGGGTGGCGTTGCCATTCTCGTCAGGCGAAGTCTGGAATCTGAACCACTTCGTGATAACGAAGGTGAGATAGAAGCCATCGGGGTTAAGGTAGAGATGGCACGTGCACCCATAGAGGTGCAGTCCGTCTACCACCCCGGTAGGCGGGATCAGCTGCTACAAGAAGACATCCAAGAACTCCTACAGGGAAATGTAGGGAAAGTTCTTGTAGGGGATTTCAACTGCAAGTCACCGAGTTGGCATAGCAGGTTGTATAATCCCAACGGAAGAAGATTGGAAAGATACGTGGAGGCTATGGGAGCAATCGTGATTGCTCCCGAAGAGCCCACATATCAGCCGATAGAAGGACTGCCGGACGTCTTGGACATCGCAGTCATCAAGAACATCCCATTGGATATGGAGATCGAGACTGTTTACGACGGGACATCCGACCATAACCCGATTTTCTTAAAGTTGGGTTCTGGTGACGGGTTTAGGGATCATGTGGTGAGGAAGTGGGTCAACTGGAACAGATCTACTCCAAAATCCAAATCCCGAAGATCGACACAACGGAAGAGTTGGAGCAAGAAGTCGAGATACTGGAAAAGGCCATAGTTGATGCAGTAGAAGCCTGCACGACTAGAAGAGTAGAAAGGCCATCGAAACACCCCTACGGACCTATTCCTCAAACCATACGGAGGATGATAAGAAGGCGTAGGGCCATCAAGCGACGATACAGAGCAAATAGGACGGCCGACCTGGCCAGGGAGTTGACCAGATCGACGAACGTCCTGAGAAAAGCTCTGAAGGATCTGAGTGAGAAGAGGTGGAACGATCGCCTCACGGAACTCGGCAATGAAGATGGCACACTATGGGGAGTCTACAGGACACTCAAGAAAAGACCAGAGCCGAAGATGCTGCACGGAGCCAACGGGCTTGCTTATAGCAATGCCGAAAAGGCTGACGCCATGGCTGATGCACTCGAGAGAGAGTGCATCATAAATGTGCACGACGACGACGACGAAAACCATGAGAGGTTAGTCAGAAGAAATGTAAGAAGTTTCAGAGAAAGGATCAGGCTCAAGAAAGCTCCAGGATGCGATGGTGTAACCAATCGCATGCTGAAGAAGCTGCCCAGAAAGGGCATTGCAGCCATCACTGCCGTTGCTAACGCAGTCATGAGATTGCGGTATTTCCCAGACAGATGGAAATATGCAACGGTAAAAATGATACCGAAGCCAGGAAAGGACCAGAAGTTCCCGCAAAACTACAGGCCGATTAGCTTATTACCATCAATAAGTAAGGTCGTAGAAAGAGTGATTCTAAAGAGATTAGAGAAGGTGCTCATAGATAATAGCATCCTTCCGCCCGAACAATTCGGGTTTAGAAAAAATCACTCTGCGGAAGATCAGATGCTATGTGTAATAGAATACATAGCGGAAGCACTGAGTAGAAGACACGGAACGGCAATCGTCCTACTCGATGTCGAAAGAGCTTTCGACAGGGTATGGCACGACGGGCTTATCCACAAGATGATAGAGATAGGAATTCCTGAGTGGATTACCGAGCTGACTGACTCATACCTAAGAGACAGAAGTTTCTCTGTGAAAATGGGTGCAGTCAAGTCAGCACGAAGATGGGTGGAGGCTGGAGTACCGCAGGGAGCGGTACTAGCGCCCCACCTATACAACATACACCAGTGATATTCCCAAGAGGAATATCACTAGGTTAGCCCTGTATGCCGATGACACCGCCATAATGGCTAGACACTCGCGACCGGACCACGCCGTCAGATACGTCCAGGAACACCTGGACGATCTGATGGAGTGGATGATAGCCTGGAAGATCAAGGTGAATGTCACCAAGACACAGGCTATCTACATCACACAAAGAAGAAGACCCGAACTCCAACTGGAGATAGAAGACCAAAATGTGGGGTGGCAAGATGCTGTAAAGTATCTGGGCGCCACATTCGATAAGAAGATGACGTGGAGTCGACATGTCAAGAACGCACGGATAAAAGCTGTGACGGTAACGAAGATGGCTTACCCGCTAATTTGCAGAAATAGCAAATTAGACGTGAAGCTCAAGATGCTAATGGTAAAAGCATTAGTGAGAAGTGTAATGATGTTTGGATCGACCGCATGGGGTTACGCGGCAAAATCCTACATCAAACAGCTTGAAAGCTATGAGAACAAGATATTGAGACAGGCTCTGAACGCCCCATGGTACATCTCCAATGTACGATTACATAGAGAGATGATGTGGACTCCCTTTAGGCAGTGCATGCAGGAAAAGGCAGAGAAAGCCTTCCTGAAGATCACTGACCACCCAAATCAAGAACTGCGAAGGTTAACGGACTATCGTCCGGAAGACCTAGCAGCTTTGGGTGGCAGAAGGCACAGAAGACCGAAACTCCAACTTTTGGAGGACTAGGTCGACTGATGTCCAACGAGGGATCAACCGACGCGGGAACAGGGACTACTTGTCCCACGTACGAAAAAGAAAAAAGAAATTGGTGAAGTGAAGTTAAAGTGCTTCTCTTTCAGGAAGTGCTTTTCATCCAGGTAAAAAGGTAAGAGTAAGAAAATAAATGCCGGTACACCTTCAGTGCTACCGGCAAATGAAAATAAAATAAATATATCTTAAGACACACCCCCTCTGGTAACAGTCCCCCAGAGGGGAATGGTGCGAAGCGCTTGGCCCACCCCGTCCGGCGGCCAAGCTGCGGAAACACCAAGGAAGAGAAGATAAGGGTTTTTTTAAGTGGCAAATAGCTACGGAAACCTTATCCCATCTACCTGCAGTGAAGTTTCGGGATTATTTTAGAAAATAATCTCGGGTGGATGGAGGGCGCGAAACGCGAAACATGAAGATAGAGTTGACGCTGCAGCGCAAATTTTAACGTATCGTTATCGCACGAGCATTGATCAGTTGGCCGGGTTTTTTAAATTAGTAATAAATTAAAAAAAGTTTTAATATGGCTCCAGCATAAAAATCAATCGTTTGGGCTTTTTTTGTCAAGTCATCAGCCAATAAATTTGTCATATATCAGCTTTGTAGCACCAAATTAAAATATTTTATTAGTACTGGTAATTTGAAAACCCATATTATTAAAAAACATCCAATTCAATATACGTAGCAAATGACTAAAAATAATCCTGTTATTACCGATGAGACTGAAACTTACGATCCATCCCCAGTTGTACTCTAAATGAAAACGAACATCCTGAACCAGTCCAGAACCAGATCCACCAGATCCTGAACCAGTATCCGAAGTTGAAATGTCATGTAAAAGTCAATCCACAACATCAGTAAACCTCCCTGGACCTTCTACAAGCAACGTACTCCAACAGCAATTCGATGTACAGAAAAGTTCGCGAAAACGACTTATTTCCTCTACAAGCTTAGTACAGATATCAAAGCGAAGACCCCAGTTAAAGCTGATTGGCGTAAGAGATTCTAATAAGATGACCGACTCCCAAAACTCAATGTGACTTAGGTCTTGTAAAAGATTTTCAGCCTCTTTCCGTAGTTGAAAATGCCGGTTTTTTGGAATATAGTAGAACCTTAAATCCTTTATACAAAGTCCCTAGTCGACATATTTTAACCGATAAACTTTTAAAATAACTATATTTGCAGGAGGTATTAAAATTAAAATCCATGTTACAGGAAGTGAACTTTATATCTATTACTATAGATATTTGGCAGTAACATGTCATATATATCTGTAACTGCTCATTTCGTTCACGAAAACAGTTCCCATTCAAGGGTAGTAAGTGCAAAAGAACTCACTTCAGAACATCACACGACAAAAAATATAGCTTTAGATTTACGGAAAGTCTTTCTAGAATTTGAAATAGAAGAAAAAATTATAGCCATAGTTTCCGACAACGGCGCGAACATAAAAAATGCTGTTATGGAGCATTTACAAAAACCACATCGTCCGTGCGTGGCACACACTTTACACTTAATAGCGAAGGAAGCGCTTAATGAAAATGTTGGTCTGAAGGCACTGATCTCAAAATGTAAGAATTTGGTTAGTTACTTCAAGCATAGTGGCCTAGCGACAGGGAAACTAAGAAAATCCCAGGAAGAAATAGGACAGACACCCCTTAAAATCAAGCAAGCGATAGACACTAGATGGAATTCCGTTTTATTAATGTTAAAAAAACTTCTGGATGTAAAAATGCTTTATCTGTAGCTATAACTAATTTACCATCAGCTCCAGAATTTATAGACGCCTTAGAGTGGAAAATCATTTCTGATTGTGTGCGGATTCTAAAACCTTTAAAATTAATGACCATCGAACTCTCAGCTGAAAAATACATAACCATGTCATCTATAATACCTCTAGTTAGAGAGTTGAAGTTCGCCTTGAAAAATATGAAACCGATAACTGAAACGGGTGTATGGCTGAAATCTAAATTAATCGATACTATTTCAAGGCGTTTGGGGATTCTGGAATCCAACAAAATTGTTGCTAAAAGCACTTTCCTCGATCCCCGTTATAAGAAAACAGCATTTGGTATTGAAGAAAAAGCCAGGATATGTCAGACCTGGATAATGAACGAACTTGCTATGATAATGCTGGATAATGAACGAACTAATGCCCGAATTGTATCAATTATATCAAAAATACGCCTGCGTACCTGCAACTTCTGTACCCAGCGAGAGACTATTTTCAAAAGCGGGCCAGTTGACAAACCTCAGACGAAATAAGTTGTCATCAAAGCATGTCGATGTGATTTTATTTTTAAATAGTTGTTTATAAATGCTTCCGTTACTTTTCATTTATTTTTAGAACACGAAATGTTTTTATTATTTTAAGCCGTTTAGATATTTTTTGTAACTTGTGCCTTATAAAACCAAAGATTTTTTTGTATTATAAAGGGTATTCCATTAAGAGGTTTCGAATATTGGAAATGAATAAAAAAAAACGTTTCATAACATACCTCAAAGTTATTTATGGCAGTGCGAAGCTGGACAGTGTACAATTATACGTGGAATCCAACATCTGTCAATGTCAAATGTCAGGTTTCGAATGTTTTGTTTTGCTAGTCTTCTTATCTCAAATTTTGTTTATGTTATTCGGCTTCATTGTGGAATTCAGTACAATTTCAGCAATGGAGCGCTACACAGTAGAACAACGTGTTTACATTGTTAAAACGTATTTTCAAAATGGGTGTTTCAGGCGGTTCGTGAAAGTGTTACTGAAAATCCACAAATGTCTGTTAATAGGCGCGAGCAACATTTGGGTATCAGCAGAACTTCAACGTGGTGAATTTTGAAAAAAGACTTAAGTCTACATCCTTACAAAATTCAGCTAACACAGGAGCTAAAGCTAGCCGACCATGGGCAACGCCGTGCATTTGCCAATTGGATCCTACAGATGAAGGCAAATGACAATCATTTTTGCGATAAAATCATTTTCAGTGAAGAGACTCATTCCACTTAAACGGTTACGTAAATAAACAAAATTGTCGCATCTGGGGCAATGAAAATCCTAGAGAAATCCACAAAATCCAGATGCATGCTCAACGTGTCACAGTTTGGTGCGGTTTTTGGGCTGAGGGTATCATTGGACCGTATTTTTTTGAAGATGAAGATGAACGAGCTGTTACAGTAAACGGAGAACGATACCGAACGATGATTGATGTTTTTTTATGGGATCAAATAATGGACATGGATTTAGAGAATATGTGGTTCCAACAAGATGGTGCGACATGTCATACAGCATGTGAAACATTGACTTTATTGCGTACACAGTTTAGAGGGAGGCTGCTCTCCCGGAATGGGGACGTAAATTGGCCACCAAGGTCATGCGACTTGACGCCGCTAGACTATTTTTTGTGGGGCTATGTGAAGAGCAAAGCTTACGAAAATAATCCGCAAACCGTTCAACAGTTGAAAGAAGAAATTAGACGAATAATTCGTGACATAACTCCGCAAATGTGTTCAGCAGTAATCGAGAATTTCAACAAAAGAATTGTGAGCTGCCAGAGAAGTGGCGGTCATTTGACAGATGTTGTATTCCACGTATAATTGTACACTATCCAGCTTCGCACTGCCATAAATAACTTTCAGATATGTTATGAAACGTTTCTTTTATTCGTTACCAACATTCGAAACCTCTTAATGGAATACCCTTTATATTTATATTTTTCGGATATATTTCCTATTTATTTGTGATCCATTTATCTTATATAATCAGAGTTCAGTTTTTATTTTTTTGTATTAAATTTATTTTTTTATTTCTATTTCTTTTATATTTTTGAAATAATTTAAGTTTTGTGTGTATAGTTTCCATTTTTTATATTTTTTCGAGTATCTCGTTTTAATTTATTATTTTATAACGAAATCAATGAATAAAAAATTATTAATTTATTGTTAGTTTATTTTCTAAAACTCTGATATAACTGTTCCATTCATTGCAGAAAAGAACCAAGTGAATGGTCAAAAATAATCAATAAAATCCCCATAGTTCTATTAGGTTAGTTTTTTTTATTACGGCTGTACCATATATGTCCGTATCACTAACCATCGGTATACAATACATATTAATTAATTCGTAATAGTTCCTATCCTTTTCATCCGTATTACTAAACGGAAAGCGGCAGATATCGACGGATTAATTCTATTACGTATTAGTGCGATTTTTGATGTTGAAAAGTCGGATTAGTAGGTATTACGTATTAGTTTAATATTCGAATTAGACTGTTATTTTAATACGTATTTTCGCATCACTAGTTCCAACCATCGTTACTGCGCCAAATCCTGACTGGTAGAAATTGTTTCTGACGCTATTTGGAACAGGGCTATTTGGTTTGTTCCAGTGAGATGTTGGAAACATGTTGCTAACATCTGTCAAACAATCAAACTTGTTCGTAACAGTTGTATTAATGTTGGCAACAAATTTCTGCTAGAACGAAAAAATTACATTATCGTCATTTTAGCAATTTGATTGCCCTATGCTCTAGTGTCCTTTATTGCTTCATACATTTCAGATAAGAAGTTTTGATATCATTTAATGATGGAAGATGTTTTGAAAGGTAATTATTTATATCAATGCAAATACATTCAACAAATTTTTTATTATAAATAGCAGTAGGCATTAATATTACATAATATTTAGTATAATCAACAGGGTTAACATGTGCATTTTATATTTTTAAATTCTATTTTATTTTTAGTTATACAAGAATTTATTATTTTGCCGAGAGGAATAGGAAATATTGCTCTGCTCCAAAATGAAGGATATACCTCATGGTCAGCAAGTGGAAAATAAATGGAGGACTTTGGTATGGGCATATAAGAAGGTTGTCGATAACAACCAAAAAACAGGCAGAGACAGAAAGGCTTTTGATTTTGAAGAAGAAATGGATATTTTTTGTAAAAAAAAATATAAACTCTGAAATGCTTTTACGCGATGAAACAATTGTTGTTCCACCTAAAAGCATTAGTGATTAGAGAAAAATATAGCTGAGGACAGTGATTTACTGCCAACACCGTCAGCTTCTAGAACAGAAAGAGTTTTAGAAACACCGAGTCGAAGGAAGAGAATTTTAGGTAGGAACGACATTCTGCAAAAGATACGTATCGACAGACAGACATACCATGAAGCGGTTATAAAAATATAGAGGCACGGGAAAAGATTGAAAACCAAAAATTAATTGAACAGAGGAGGCAGAATGACATACAAGAAAAAATGAATGCAATTCTTTAAGCCTATTTGAATGGGAATATCAATTTACCTAATAATTAGTTGTTTAGTCCATTAGTTAAGTCTTAAGTTTATCTAATATTAGTTAGGTCTGCAAATCTGTATCCACTTCCAAATTAAAAACGAATTCATCCTCTAGAGACATGTTATGTAATACGCAGCAAGCCCTAATAAAATTTATCATGTCACTAATACTTCTTAACTTCTGTTATTATTCTGTTATGTGTATTCGAAATTTCTGTTTTAATATACCAAAGCAGTGTTTAACAACATATCGGCAACTTGATAATATTTGATTAAAAAGTCTTTGTTGAAGTGTCAGATTTCCTTGGTCTTTAAATGGAGTAATCAAATGACGTGAACAACTATAGGCACTAACTCCTAAAATGAAATAATCACCACATTTGTTGTGTAGTTCATTAGATAGAGGAGATCTTTGAAAAACTCTTGAGTCGTGAACCGACCCCGGAAAGCCAACAAAAAGACTTCGGATTTTTCTTCTGTGATCACAAACCACTTGTTACTAAAACAAAAATAACAATTAAAATTGAGATATCTACATAATTGAAATTAAGTGCCAATTCCTTACCTGAATTGAAAACCATTTTTTGCGATTTTAATATGAATCAGGATCCTCAGTAGGTCTGTCAATTCTAATATGGGAACCATCAATACCTGTAACTATATAACTCCAGGGAAATTTTTGTTTCGAAAGAATTGTTCAATTTCTTGTTTTTCTTGAAAAGCTGGCCATTTATTGCTTGCGGGGCTAAATTACTTAATTAATAAATAAGCCTCCTATTAATAGTAAATAAACTACTTATAGAGATGGAAAATCGGTCAGACACATCTCTAAAAGAAGCAGCCTCGTGTCCTGAGAGCCATAAAAATAAGTACACTTGATGTTTAGCGCTGATTTTTACCATTTCCTCCTGACTGAGGATTAAATAAACTGCTTTCTTCGTACTGTTCCGCAATAGTGTTTGCAAACGTGTCGGCTCATTCGAAAAAGGTTCCATAAATTCACTTGCACTGAAATTCTCCACAGGGCTTTCAAAGTAATTTTCATTTTTCGGCCGCTTTCCATCTTCAAAGATTTCGAGCTCCAGATCATCATCAAAACTTACATCAGTACTATCAGATGAACTTTCAAATGAATTAAATTCAAACACATCCATTGTGAACGTTTCTTAACCAAACAGAAAAAGTATAAACTTCAAATACATAAGCTACATAAAGTTAGGTTGGAATTCAAGACGTGCTACAAATGTTGGAAGAAAATCCGCAAACTTTTCAAGTAGCTACGAACACGTTTTTAATGTTACCAATATCTGCTGGAACAGCTGACAGTTACAAAATGTCACTAACATTTCTTTGCTGGAACACAAATTTGACATTGTGCATGCTCCAAGCTGCTTCCACGGAAGTTTTGTTGTTACGTTCAAACTTGGTTGTAAATTTGATTTTTCGGTTAAAAAGTTTTTGTTCTTACGAAGAAGCACACTTACGTCGTTGTATGCTATTTTTGTTCGATCAAGGAATGAAGGCAAACGAAACAGTGAAAAAAATTACCGATCTTACCGGGATGTTCCGAAACTAAACAAGTGTCATAGATGGTTTAAAAATGGAAATAGGAATCTCAAAGATGCCGCACGAAAAGGAGGATCCCAAAAAATAGATGATGATATCCTGAAGGCGATGGTGGAGTCAGATCCCCGTCAAACAATTGAGGAATTATCACTGAAGATTGGCTGTCCATGGTTTACAATTCAGAATCATCTTTGTCGCATAGGAAAATTGTACAGGCAAAGAATTTGGGTTCCTCATGAATTGACGGAGACGGCGCCTGACCAACCGCGTACCTTCTGCGCGTCTCTTTTGTCTCGGTATGAAGCCGATCCATTTTTGTGACGAATTGTAACTGGAAATGAGAAGTGGGCGCTATACAACAATCCTGTAAAAAAAAAAGACAATCGCCTTC
This sequence comes from Cosmopolites sordidus, assembly GCA_031761425.1. Lineage (NCBI taxonomy): Eukaryota > Metazoa > Arthropoda > Insecta > Coleoptera > Curculionidae > Cosmopolites > Cosmopolites sordidus. The sequence continues at coordinate 555,533 of JARFXV010000658.1, read as the reverse complement.
TTCCGGAGAAGCACCTGTTCCGACATCTCGACCATCACTAACAATAAAGAAGGTCCTTGTTTGTGTGTGGCGCGACTCTTTTGGAATCATACACTAATAATTGCTTGAACCTGGTCAGACCGTTACAGCGATACTGTATTGAGAACAACTCGAGTGAATGAAGCAAGAGCTCATAAAAAACGATCTGTTATGATCAATAACAGAAAATGGATCATACACAGGGAGCATACATTGGAACGTTTACCTCATCCACCCTATTCACCTCGTCGGATTACCACCTTTTCAGATCGTTAGAGCATACATTAAGGGGGTATTCTAGTGTAGAAATTTGAAAAAATCGATTTTTTTTTTGATATTTTCAAAGCTTAACCTTTCAAGAATATGTCCTCAAAAGGATTAGTCAAAATTTTAATTATTTCCAGAGATATAGCTATTTTAGTGACACGACTTCAATACTGGCTCGGCTGGAACGAATCGAACAAAAGACGTCAGGAATCATCTGTGTACATGCGGTCCCCTTCGGTCGTAAATACATATACACTCTTATACTTTTGTATTATACCCTTTTATTGTAGTTGTATAATAATATATATATATATATATATATATATATATATATATATATATATATATATATATATATATATATATATATATATATATAATTAAATTCTAACCTTCCAGCAACGCAGATGCACGTGCTCTGAGTAAAAGTGAAATTTTAGTTATCATATAAATTATTCTAGTGAATTTTCGTTGAAAATTATTTTAGTTGAATTAATTTCAACAATTTTAAAATGGATCGAAAACCCACAAAAGGAAGTGCTTCTCGTGCTGATCGACCAAGAAAAAGGCAATTCCACGGCAATAGATTTACTGCAAAAGAAGATACTTGTTTTACAAGTGCATCAGCAGCTAAATTAAGCAAATCTGGTGATGAAGAAGTGATCATTTCCAACAATTACGGATATTGTATTTTGGAGTTTTTCTCGGTTTTTACAGCTATTTCATTGTTAGTTTTGTGTGCTACGTGCAAGAAAGAAATTAAATTTTCTCGGACAGCTCATCGTGGAGTGGGATTTAAAATTGCACTACAATGCAGTTGTGAAAGTGCACAATATATAGCATCTTCTCCGTTCGTAAATAAATCATTTGAAATAAATCGAAAAATGGTTTTCGCTGTGCTACTTTTGGGAGTTGGAAGGGATATCTTCTGCAGTATGATGGATATTTGTCAAGGAATATCCATCGGCACATACTACAGTTGTCTTGAAAATGTGTATGCAGCTGCATCTGCAGTTTATGACTTGATTATTTCCAAAGCTGTTGATGAAGAGAAAAATTTAATTTTAGCTTCTGAGCCGAATGCTAATTCGACTAATTTCACGATTTCTGGAGATGGGACCAGAGGAAAAAAAGAGGTTTCAGTTCTCTATTTGGAGTTACCGCACTCGTATGTAAATATTCCAAAAAAGTTGTAGATACAGTTTAAAATCTATCTTTTGTCAAGGCTGTAATGTCTGGAAAAATTTTAAAAAATCCGATATTGAGGCGTACAATGATTGGTATGAAGACCATAAGGAATCTTGTACAATAAATCATAAAGGAAGTGCAGGCAAAATGGAAGTTGATGCTATTATCGAAATGTTTAGTGGATCAGTTCAAAAACACCAAGTAAAATATGTCAAATATATTGGGGATGGTGATACTAAGACTTTCAAGGGTATACTTGACATAGATCTCTATGATGGTGACCCAGTTGTTGAAAAAAGAGTGCGTGGGACATGTGCAAAAAAGAATGGGTGCAAGATTACGGAAAGCAAAAAACGAAAATAAAGGCAAAGGAATTGGCGGAAAAGGTCTAGGGAAATTAACCGATAAAGTGAAAAATAAACTGTCTTTATATTATGGATTAGCGATTCGCCGGCATCCGGATTCCATAGAGGACATGAAAAATGCAATTTGGGCTAGCTTCTATCATAATAGTTCTACAAATGAAAATCCGCAACATTTGTATTGCCCACCTGGTCCAGAAAGCTGGTGTAAATGGCAAAAAGCTGTACATGAAGGTACATCTGAAGAGTTTGACCACGAAAACCCGCCTCTGTCTGACAACGTATTAGAAATTATAAAGCCGATCTACGAGAGTTTATCGTCATGGGATTTATTGGTTCGATGCTTAGATTCTGAGACCCAGAATAATAATGAGCTCGGACGTTTGCGCCAAAACATATACATGCCGGCACACACATAATAGAAATTGCAACTTTTATTGCAGTTTCCATATTTAATGAAGGCTTCATTCCTATTTTGAAAATGATGTCTCTTATGGGGATGGGCATTGGTCCAGAAGCTCATGCGTTCGCCACCAAACGAGATAATTCCCGGATTAATCGTTCAGAAATCCGAACTTCTAACGCCTCAAAGGAAGCCCGAACTGCTCGTTTAGAAGAAAGAAATGCGGAAAATGCTTTTTTGAAGTAGAGGAAGGCCCCATGTATGGAGCAGGAATCGCGGATTGAAGAAATGTAAGTAAAAAATGTCATTTTATGGTTGACACCGGGCGTAATTTTACCCGAAACTTTAAACGCGTTTTTCTCGAAACTACATTTTTCAAAACGTTTGGCATAATTTCTCAAGTTCTACTGAACCGATTTACTTGAAATTTGTTATGACTCTTTTCAATACATGTCTCTATCGCACTAACTATTATTATAACAAAATAAAAAAATTTACTATTTTTAAAAAATTCAGAAAAGTACAAAAAAATAGAAAAAAATGTATCATTTTTTCGGACAGCCGTAATTTAGCAAAAAAAATATTTTTTTCCACTTTTGCTTAGTACGATAGCAGCATTTATCTAAATTAATAATCTTTTTAATTTTTTTGTTTCAGATCATTAGAAAGCTTGCAATCGTGACAAGTTTGGCGCGCCATTTTTTTTGTACCCCCCATTTCAACAACATATACCATTTTCAGTTTTGTATTTTTTGTATTCTTAAAACATTAATAAACGCCTGGTCAATGGATAGTATAAATATTTTTTGTTGTTTATTTATAGCACCCGAAAAAACACCTCAAATTCATGCCTCTACACTAGAATACCCCCTTAAGAGATGAATGTTTAACAATGTTGGAGAAGTGAAAACACACTTTGAAAAATTTTTCTATGAAAAATCGAAGGACTTTCTTAAAAGAGAGAAACATTTTGTTGTACTAGCTATAGTTAATTTTGAATTATAATTATAAAGAAATCAAAAAGTTCTGGTAAACGAGTGCTTTGTTTAAAACATTATAAAATCAAAATAACGTCGACGGAAGCATTAAGCCGAAACAACCTCAACATTTGGTGATGACGAATCAACCTCAAAAAAGCGCACCAAACAATGGTTTTCTCCAAATCAACTAGGTGTACCCACTCCGAAACCATTCTTCAGTTTAAATATGAAACTGTGCATCTGGTGAGACTAGTGACATAATTCATTTTGAACTAATAAATATACGAATCTATAAGCTTTAGTCATTATGTAGAAATTCGTCTTTATTTTCAGATTGTAACTTCATTAAGCTTAGTCATTAGTTCCATAAATACTTTCTAAACACATTTCTCTAGTTAGTCTATAAGATGTTATTATGACCAGTTCAACTGAATATTTTATAACTCAACCCTTGTAACTTCTTGTATAAGTTTAATAAAAATAGTTCATGCAATGCTTGAATTTGTTGATGAAAAAAACAGGGCCTTCTTTACATCTATTTTGGATTCTTCAATAGGTTATCTGTGTTTTGAAAGTTGACCGACCATTTCCATATTTTTTTAGTAATTTCCTACCAAAAAGTTCATGCGTTGTAATACTATTCAAATTCTCTTAGTGTATCTTTAGGTTTGTTCATAAAGACAAAATAGCAATAAAAATATATAATTGTTTTATTGCTAGCCATAAAACAAATTTTTGTGATTTTGGCTCTCATCTCATCTCATTGGCAGATCATTTAGCCTACCCACTCTATATTTGTGATTAATTAATTTTGTTAAAAAAATACTGTCCTGTCATTAAAAAAATATTATTTTAGTAGCTACTAAAGATATCTGGCAAGATTAGAAAGCATCATTTGTAAATTTTTCTTAGTCAAGTGATATCCTACAACTTTGCATTGTCAATCACAACAAATATAAAAATTGGCCTAAGTCATGTTTTAAAAAATTACACTGTATAATTGGAACCCAAAGCTGACTCACTCCAAATGGGGTATAGCGGAGTCTCGGAGTTATCAACTGTGGAGCACTGAAACAATCCATGAGACATATTAGTGGGGAGTACGATCTTCTCAGGGTAGGTAAAACGATTTCATGAGGGCCGACGCTGCAGTAATGGAATGGATTGAAACCTAGATATTGTTTAGTTTGCTTGCTTGTAGAGTGTGCACTGTTTGTTTTCCTTTTTTGTATACACTATATGTTTATGTGCTGCATGATGCCATACGAATAAACAAACAAACCATTTTAATCAAAAACCCAAAATCCAAATAAAACCTGCAACCCCTTCAGTGGTTAAGTCAGATGAGAAAACACCCATCAACCAAAATGGCTACACTATATGTATATAAAAATGCCAGAGATCTTTAAGCCATTACGCAAAAAGGGCTTTACATTATTTCATAAAAGCTCAATTTCTAGACCACAACGTACAAGTTTCATATTATCGTCGCAAAATAAGGTTCTAACAAATATCAATAATAGACAAAACTGCAACGTGAATATTATTTCAAACATTATCTAAGGCAAATTCCTTAAATATAATTTACATTCACTAGCTCTTTGCAAGTATCAAGAAAAATTACAAACAATAACAACCACAAGAATTATCATAACTGAAAGCACCAAACCATATTAAAGACGAAGGCGAGGAATTAGATACCCAAAATTAATGTTTTTGTCCAACTGTAACTCAGTGACGATCCTCCGGCTTGGCACATCCAATCCTTGAAGTTCTGGGTCTTCACATGTTGATTTAGCTAAATATATTATATGGATTATTATAATAGCATATTATAAGACATATATTATACCTATTATAATATGGATTTGTAAATAAAAAACCGAAAAAAGTGTACCTTTATTAAAGTATTACAACTATTGCTATTACTATTATTATTATAACTATTAGTATTACCTATCTGATACTTATCAGATCACAATTAATTTAACAAACTTAAATTAATAAAAATAATTAAATAACAAAAAAAAATTAACAAATAACATAAAAATGCTGTTCATAAGTGCCTATTAATGATAATATTTTTAAGGTCCATTATGTCCATTTCGATTCAATACTTCAAAAACAGGATACAGGACAATGTAATGCAACTCATCTATCTGCAATTGCCACCTGAAAAATATGTAACGAGTTCATATCAAGCACATATGCAATTATTATTAATTATATGAACTACTAAAAAATAAATGTTCTATAATAACTATAATACTAACTCCTCATTATCAAAGAGAATCATTTAAATAAACTAAAACATATTTAAGAAATACTGTCATAAAAAAAGTAGAATAGAGTAGAAAAAAAAGAAATACTGCCATAAAAAAAGTAATATAAATCTCAAAATTGAGCATCTTCTGATGATGCTATTAAGGCGACATACTTCAAGATATTGGAAATAACTATTTTGATAGTTTGCGGTAATATAAAGGCTGATCAATATCTAATTTAAACACCCAATATTTCAATGTAGAAGATAAAGTGAAAAGTCAAAAGATAATTTTCCTATAGATGACGGTGCAAAAGGCAATGCAGTTCTGAAAATAAATTTCCTTCCATAAAACGAAAGTGCGCAGAAAACACGGAGTAAACCGAAGAAGTTTAAATATTATTATGGGACTACGCTTTTTCACATTTCATGGTTCATAAATAGTTTACTGAATTAAAATGTAATCGAACCAGAACTAGTGACGCTCTACGCTGAAGACTCCGAGGAAATAGTCAACAAAATCCATATCGTGTTGGCCTACCGTAGAGTGAAAGTAAAAAAGATTGGGATGAAAAACATCTTAAACGAACTCATACGGAATATCCTACGTGAACAATTGGACATGAGAAAGCTACCAACGCCGCGTTTGTTCACTGCGAACGAAAAACGAAATCGAGTGACCACAACGATGTTTGAACATATATTCTCGTCCAGCTCAGTGTCTCCTACAAAGAACAATTCATTTCAGGCAACCCAAGCTTTATAGTAAAGAACATCAATTTTCCGCCAGTGTCAGTTATAAGGGACATATTTGTTTTTTCCGCCTAAAAGTTAAAGTTCCCTCCATATTATTTTTCTTTTACTTTATTTCTATTGGTCATTGATATTGACATCTAAGCCAACAGACATACTCTCCACTCGACCAATAATACCTCGTCATTCCGCTGTCACGTGTCATGAGTGCCGGCCGAAAGAAAGGTGAGTTTTAATCGCGTTTTTTGTTAGCAATTTTGGTGTTTAATGAAAAAATCTTATTTATATCTATAAAGTCTGAAAGTGTTTTGTATCTGATAATGGTATTTTAGGGTTTCTTATAAAAGCTGAGTAGTTTAGATAATTCAAACATCGATGTCAATTATATTGGACATTGGGCTGAACCATAGCCTTCTTTAATGTTGACACAAGCCATGCATTGAGAAATTTGGCAACATCGCATGTGGTCCGGCTTCAACTTCTCGCCTGTAGTGTTGAAACGTAAAAGTAAGTGGAAAAACATTGTCTATTGCTGTGATTTATTGTATTTAGAGGTTATTGATTTGAGGTTATTTTTTAGATATCGCGTCGGTACTGTAAGGTGCAGAGGTAACAACGATAGTTGCAAAACAGATGAACTATTGTCCACATTTTCATGTTCTAAAGAACATTCTTTAGAAAATGTTGTTTCGGCTACGGAAAAGTTCGTCTTGGCTACGAGCTGTTCCACGAAAAGATTTGATGCCGAGTCGCAGTGCCGTAATGCGCGAAAAACATTTTGTGCCCGCTGATATTATTAGGAACGAGCGTATAGTTGATAAAGATGGAAACATCTCACAACAAACGTTGAATAGGCCTAAATTAATGAACAATGCAGTTCCTTATGTATATCCCAATTTGCCAACATATCTTTCCACACCTGCACAAAAATCACGAACGAATCCTGAAACCCGGCGCCGTAGAGAACTAGAATGGCTTGAAAAGACCAACAAGGCTTTTATGAACAGAGATTTAATAAACAGCTATTGATCATCTCTTAATAAATATTAATTCTCTTAATAATAATTAGATTATATAAATAGTGCAGACGACAGACTTTATGTAAAGTATAGTGTTGGGTATGATGATTTATTAATTAAGGTGTTGGTGGGAAAAAATAAATTGTCTCCAAATGACTTGAGTTGGGTCTTGCACCAAGATCAGAAACTTACATTGTTATCTCAACTAGAGAACATTCTTGCAAGATATCCAATGGAAAGTCCTGGTGAGTTGCCATCGCAACATTTTTATTTCAATAAAGCTATACATTACCTTTGCCGATAGTAATAAGTTATTTTAACACCTACCATTAAACCTTGTATAAGGCATTGTAGTATTATAACTGCAATAAAGTTTCGTTTAATGTGGAAGACGAATTTATATGGCAAATGAAAATTCACCATAAAAGTAAACGGAAAAGGTAAATCACAAACAGTAGAACAGAGGTTATAGTACCTACGCGATCAACACAGAGGCGAACCGCATTATCTTCATTAGCGGTGTTGCCGGGCTGATCTAAATGTCCGAAAAGCATATACTGAGATGGGTGAAGTGTCTCCGAACAGTCGAGGTGGGCCACTCTGTTTGGCAATTTTGTATAGTGGCGATTATAATACCGTAATATGGAGAGCGATTATTCTAGGGATGATGGTAACAACATAAGAAGCACAGAGGCTGAAGAAGAGAAAAAAATATTTAGACCACCTACTAAAACAATGAAAAGTAACGAAGAAATGCTAGATAAGATTTTGGAATTGATGCATGACATGAAACTGAAAATGCGAGATATAAAAAATTATATTAAAGAGCTTAGGGAGAATCAAGAAAATTTTAGGGAAGAACTGAGACTGCTGAAGGCTGAAAACAAAATGTTAAAAAACAATTATAAAAAGGTAAAAGAAGAAAATGAGAAGGTAAGGAATTAATGAACTCAGAGGTAATGTAGAGTGGTTCGAAAATGAAAAGAGGAAAAAAAACGTAATACTAACAGGGATAAAAATGGACTCATCTAACACAGAATGTCTAAAGGAAGAAATGATTAAGTTTTTAGGTGAGGGTCTGGGACTACAAGTAAAATCGGCACGAAAGCTAGGCGAAAAGATATCCTTAATAGAACTATATAATATTGAAGAAAAAGAGAAAATTATGCAATGTAAATATAAATTAAAGAACGTTGGGAAGTAGTAATGTGCAGGATAAATCAAAAAAAGACATAAATCAACAAGAAAAAGAGAATAAGTATATTCTTGCCACGTGGAATATTAGGGGTACTTACACGGCAGGGAGCCTCAAGGAGTTGGTGAAGGAAATAAGCCAGTATAAAGTAGACATTGTAGCAGTCCAAGAAACCAAACAACTGGGAACAGAAATTATGCAAATAGATAATATGATCTTTTTTAAAAGTGGTGGGAAAGATAGAAAAGATGACCTTGTAGAAAACGAGATAGATTAGTATGTTAGGGAGACTCTCTCTGTCAACGACTCTCTTCAATCTAATACTGGAGGTGATGGTACAGAACAGCAAGCTAAGAACTAATGGCGTACACTACTAATACGTACTAAAGTATACAACAATAAACATCAATGCTTGGCCTGCGCAGATGATTTGACTATAGTGGAAAGAACCAAAAAGGAGGTAAAAAAGAACCATTAGATCAATAGAAAAAGAAAAGAAGTTCGGCTTAAAAATAAATCAAAATAAGTCAAAATATATGGTTATGGAACAAATGCAGCAGCTATCAGCAAAAGAGGAAAACATGACCATGGCAGCCAGTGATGGAAAAGAATATATTTTCGAAAGAGTACAAAAATACTGCTACCTAGGAGTTACAATCGAAGAGGGCGGACACAAATATTACGAAATACAGGCCAGAATAGCAAAGGGTAACCGAAAATAAGAAGCCTAAAGGCACTGATGAATTTAACTATGTTTCCAGAAGCACAAAACAAAGAATCTATACAACAGTAATAAGACATACAACCTACGCCTGTGAAACTTGGAGGCTAAACTGAACGGAGGAGAAACTGGAAAGGTGGGAGATGAAAATGTTACAAGCTATATATGGAGGGAAGAGAACTGAGGAGGGATGGAGAAGAAGAGCAAACAATGAGCTGGAAGAACTGTACAAAAGTTCAAATATAACATTTGTGAAAGCGCAGAGGGTGAGATGGCTTGGACACGTGGAGAGACTGGGCGGAGGGATAATGACAAACCTAGTGTTACGCAGGTCAATAGGGAAGAAGAGGAAGGGCAGGCCCAGAACAAGATGGATAGATCAAGCGCAGGAAAATTTGGATATGGTACGGATGGGGGAATGGAAGAAAACAGCAAACAATAGGAAGGAGTGGAGACGGGTGATCCAGACTGGCCTGCAGAGGAACTGGTGAAGATGGATTTGGATGGGAGGTCCACAAATATAATGTTATAACTAGTGATATATAAAAACGATACTGTGAATATTATGCAAAAATACATTACATTAATATTTCAATGAGCTCAAATTGTGCTGGAGATAATTTTGAATCTATACTGGTTGTCATAAAAGGTCAGCTTTGTAACATGGTAAACAAAAAACGTCAATACAACATGATTACTATTGTGTTTGCTTTTGTTATGTGTTGCCAGTCCAAGTCATCATATAATTTAGTAAGAAATTATTAGTGTTTACCAACTAAGCAATATTTATAACATATATCTTGCTCACTGGACATTTCGCCTGGGTCATGTAAATCAACTGAGCATTTTATTTGTTCCACATGGTAAAGACATTAAATGATAGAGAAAAATATGTGAACTTACTAGTTAATGAAATCTATATTAAAAGTGGGCTAAACTACAAATCATTTAATATATCTGGATATGCTCCTAATAATGCAAACTTAATATGCCACAACAGTACAAAATTTCATGATTTCATCAGCATTCGATCACTTTACTGAAATAGTACAACAATCGCCACTAAAATCTTTATCGCGTAAAGATTTCAAAGAAATTCTCTTAGATGTAATCACATTTGTTCAGTGGTTAGACTTTCAAATAATGACTATAATTATGTATAACAACCATGTGAACCAAAATCTCTTTAGAATACATTCTCATAAAGGCAGTATGTCAAATCCACAATATTCAGATCAAATATATTTTTGATTATACAAAATACTATTTGATTTTGTTCATATATTTGAAAATGTAAGAAATAACAGCCTAAATTTAAAAGCTCCATTAAAACCTTCAATTACTCTGATTTTCATACAAGTGAACAAAAAACTGCTTGTTTCCCATATTCAAGAGAATTGTATGAATAAGAAAAACTAAATATTGTTAGAAAGACCTACAAATTAAATGAAAAAAGCATGTTACCAAATTCATTGGAAAGGCAAAATGTATTATGAGTTGACAATATTTTCCATCATTCTACAATTGCAGCACTGGAGTTTTCACATAAATAGTGTAGTACTGCAGATTTTCTGGAAATAGTTAGGCTGTAACTGTAAAAATATATTGAAAGGCCAAATTAAACGAAATATTTGAAGTTGTCCTATTGAAAATATAAATGATTTCAAGAATATTTGAAAACCTTTGTGCAGTGGGTTCAACAATGGGAAGTAATGATTGACGGGGTTGGTTTTACCAGCGATACATTTTCTGCAATCAATAGAAGCACAAGGAACTAAATCAAGTCTGAAAATAAAATGCATTCAACATATACTAAAATTAAAGAACTCTAAAAGTGTTATCTTTATGTTACTCTAAACTATTAAACTACTTTATGTTACTCTAAAGTGTTGGAATTATCCGCCAGTTCTTGCGAGGTGCTAAATAGTGATTGTAATTGTAGTGAAGTAATTGTTGATATCTCAGACTTTATGTTTATAATAAGAGAAAATAACTACCTTGAAATTTTGAAAAGTATAAAAAAAAAGTGGGAAAATCATTGGGAGAAGTGTATGGAGCTAAAATTAGGCTATGTAGAGAAATAAATCGATTTTCAATAAAAAAAACAATATTTCATTTAAAATATATACGACATTCAACTAAAGTATTTGAAACAGATCCACATTAGATACAAGTATAAAACATGCAATTTTGCATCAAGTAGGGCTTTCATGAAATAACAGTTAGGTGTACTTATTTGGATGTTATTTTCTCATTTCCATTATAGGCTAAAATGCTGCCAGAAGTTTGAAAATGATCTGTAACGATTGGAACATCTTTCTCAAAAACAATTACATTAACTGAATGCATTATTTTTATTGAAAAAGTCGGATATATCTTAGATTTAAATATTTCTAGAAAGAAGACCACCACTTCATGATAGACTCCTAACAATTGAAATTATAGTTTCCACAACAAGATAGTTTAAATGTTATGGTAGATAGATTAATTAATTTTTTATTAGACAATGTAGTTATAACAAATAAATAAAACTGATTAAAGGGCTAATTAAGGTGAACCTTTATAATAAGAATATTGAGGATAGACTAATTAGAAAACATTAAATTATTGAAAGATCAACTTTTCTTGACAAAATTTTAAAAAAGGTGACATTTAGGTGCTACAGAAATCATGTAACAAATTAATAGAAGCCCTGAGCAATCCAAGGATTATCATGAAAAAGGGCCAATGTGAGAAATCAGGAATTTATTAAATTAATTCTTAAGAGTGCAATTGAAAGTATGTTGGGCAATCAAATTCATATTAACAAGATATAACAAACATATTGCCAACACACGATATGGATATGGGCTAGATGAGAAATCTTGACATAATTAATACATATTGTCAGAAATTCTGTAATAAGAGATAAAAACAAAGTTAGAAGATTAAATGAAATCCCAAACCATTAATTATGACTAACACATGTACTAAAAAAGATTTATGAGAAGATTAGGATTAAACAGTAATGAAAAGTGAACATCTAAGAAAGAATATCATCCACATGGGACAAACATAATTAACAGATCACATGCATTAAATCATTAAGAACAAAATGAATTACTTGGATATTCACACATTTAATACTACAAGGGTATTGTACAAGTTCAATGATCAGTGATTACTGAGGTTTAAAGTTTAAATAATTAAAAATGGAAACTATAACATACCTGTAAGACTGGGATGTAAACATCCCCGAATCTAATTGATCGAAGAATTTAAGAGTAGCCAGCTTGGAAGAATTTTATTTAAACTGGGTGTCATTCCATTCCAGTGTAGATAACCTTCAGTTACTACAAAATGGTAGAGCAATTTTTCGTCTAAAAAAGTAGCCTGTGTTAAAATTTTATCAAAAAATCAACAGTAAAAAATTAATAGTTATGTTTGCAGACATATTGTGAATTGAACAATAACTACCCCAATATTTACAAGCTCTATATAATATACTTTCAGGAAGGAAAAATATTTGTATAAAATGAAAAATATAAATTTATAATTTATTTTTTCATTATATATAATCTGACTTTATCTTTATATATAAAAAAACTCGAACACACACTATACTTGAAACATTTTTGAGTCGTTATGACTTGAAAGTATAAATTTAGTCACATTTGTGCCTACCTTATTAAATATTTCAACTGTCACTTTTTTCTTTCTTTTCGGTTTATGGCTCTGCTGTTAAGCAATTTGCCAGCTCATTAGAGGAAACCCCGGTCTGTCTGGTTCTAAAACCATGCACCATGCCGAGGCCTCCGAACATTAATCTTTATAAATTATGCAATGCACCAAATGGGCAGACAAACACACCCTACATCACTAAACATCCATGCCTCCACCAGGATTCGAATCCGGGACCATTGGATTGCCAGGCGAGCTATCAACCCCCAGACCACCGCGGTCGGCAACTGTCACTTCAAAATGGAGGAAAAAAGTGACATGATAATGTCATTGTCACCATGGAACTATGTTGCCAGCAGATCATGCATTCTTCCGCTCTGTTGCCAGTGTGCAGCTTTAAGATATATAAAGGAATTTTCATCTGAAAAATATAAAGTTTTTCAAATTAAATAAAAGAAATTTTTGCTTTGTTATTTATCACTTATTTTATTTTTTGACTCTGTGACTATAGTTTCGTAAACAAATATCAGGAGTTTATGTGTGAAATTGCAACGAGTGCAGTAGCTGCTATGTGGAGCAAACAGGTTGAAGTTTTCAGACCAGATTCAAAGAATATTAAGCTGCGAACCAGTAAAGAAACACAATTATAATTTTGTGAACCATTTCACAGATACCGGACATATATATTTCCCGACACCAAACATATTTAAAAATTTTACATATATTCCCAAAAAAAATTTATAAATATAATAAAGATCCGTCTAGACAGTTATTAAATGATCAGACGGATCTGCAGAATTCCCCACTATTTAAAATATAAAAACACCTTCAATAAAATTGTAAATAATTTATATATAGGAGAAACAACTGGCATACTTTAGTATTAGTCAGTTTGATAATGTAACAATGTTTACGAAACTATAATCACAAAATCAAAAAATAAAATAAAAAGGAAAGGATTTACGGTTAGAGGTGCATCAGCATCTAATCACCATATTAAGGGGTCCTCGTGTCGATCGATTAAGGGCTCATGTAAATATTTTTCTATTTCATTAATAGCTGCTGACGTTTTGTTTCTGGAACTTTTTACATTTATTGCCTTTGTTTTCAAAATTTTTCCATATGAGAGAGTGAATTATTGCTTTTTGATGTCAATGATATACCGAAGCCATTTAATAATTCATACGAAAAATAATTCATATAGGGGCATGTTGATATTCTCAAAAATTAAAATGTTATGCTATATACTACTGCCAATCGTAAAGTATTTGTTTATCTGACTATGCAACTAAGTTATGCAACCAGTTATACTAGGAAAGATTCAGTGGGATCCGAGAACCGACTCAGGGATCCGGATCTTTGAATTGATTCGGAACCCATGATCCGATTCTCCAAAAAGATCGTTATTTCTAACTAACTACGGTACAATTGTAAAGAAGTAAACAATGGGAAGGGTGTAGTTCCACTCAGTTACCAGCTGATATTTGTGCTCTGTTGCCAGTTTGTATACAAATTTAATGTTCATATATAAGTTTAATGTGCATTATCCCTAAAAAGTATGAATAAAATATTTTATTGAATTAGAAAATTATTCATTACTATATAAATATTTACAAACGTAAAAAATGATTAAGTACCAAACTTAATCTTCGCCACCCATATACATAACCATGAAATATACATAGGTGTCAAAATTATTCAGTAGTCAGAGCAACGTTTGCAAATTATTGAAAAAGTTTCGAAGAAATGTGGAAAATGTCGCAACATTGGGAATAAACTTGTTAATTGGCCACCAAAGTCTTAACGCATTTATATTTCGGAGTACTCTGCTTTTCATTATACACTGTAATCCACCAATGTTATTAGATACTAATCCAAAATTGCTTCAAAAACAATTTGCATTGCATCTTTTGAAGCTTCATTCAGCGTATTGTTTTTAGACTCTGTACTTGACAAAGTTTTCTTTCTAATACTTTCACTAAATTAAAAAGTCTAAATACAAAATTTGTATAAAATTCTGGCAACAATTATGGCAACGCTCAAATCATTTAATGTTCACTTCAACATTGTAGTAGTTTTAGTTATAATTTAAAGCTCAATATCAACAATAGCTTCTTAGAATATCTAGATGTAACAGAATTAGCACTAATTCCTCAAAAACTCCTCCTCCTAAACCTCAAAACTCAAGTTTGAAACGTCTCTGCTAATATTATTAAAAATAAAAACAACATAAATAGTATATACAACAGTAACGAAAATAACGTAGTAAAATCAATAACAAATAAAACGATAGGACCATATTTTTCTTTACTACCCGAAGTTATAAATTATCTAAGAAACTGATAAAGATTATAACAAAAAATATATCAGCTTTAAATGAAAAAAATTGTGTCAAAAATTCTCAAGAATTTATTAAATAAATTAACAAATATTACACTTCCTGACAATGCAAATATCATTTGATGTGCAAAATATTTTTCCAACGATACCTCTTAAAGACTCTATAATGATTGAACCGCATTGGCATGTTCTGTGGTTGGTGAAGCAGAGACATGATGAGTAATTTTAAGCAGTTAGTCGTTTATTACTGAAAAAGTGGTGATGAAGTGGTGAATGGTGAAAAAGTACTGAAAAAGTGTGATGTTCCTTGATGTTTTTTAGATGGGGTTCTATACATTCGGAGTGACAGTTATTAACTATGCATTATAGTCCGAAACATATCGTCCACCTTAATTTTCGCGTGCATTGCTAATTCGCATTAATGTCAACTCACTATGTAGCTACCGACGCGAACACGAACTATGAACAGTACTTAGGAATATTCAATCGGCCAGACATAAATTTTGTGTACTTCAGTAAGGCGTCTGGCCTTAACTTCAGTTAAATCGGGTTCCGGAACGCTAGTCAGCAGTCCACCAATCAAATATAGGCAGGGGCTAAACAAGTTAAATCATTAGGATCAGTAGACAGAGGAGAAACTGGTCTGGAATTTAAGTATATCTCCATCTGTACTACAATTGTATTAACCTATCACCCGACGCAAATGAAATTTAACTGCCTTAACCGAAGTTTCCCAAATTCCGCCAGAATGCGGTGAACAGGGCGGTATAAAATACTAAATTTGTTTTGATTGACAAAAAAGTCAGCGAACACGGTTTGATTTTGCATCTGTGTGAAAAAAATGATTAAATTCACTGTATGCACCTACAAACATGATACCATTATTTGAATAAATATTTAAGCATTTACCTCGACGTAATACGAATCTCTTTAAAGTATTTAAAAACGAATTAGTTGATAGATTATTTGCCAGTTCCAAATGTAGTAGAGATACAGATAAAAACACAACAACTAAGCATTCGCTAACTGTTTTTTCTTGTTAATCAAATGTTAATATAAAACGGATCTGCATAATTTATCACACGTGGAACGTGTTATTCTTTCTTTAGGCAATGGCTCTAATATTTTTTTTACTGTTATGGGTTTAACCTTAACACATATCACCCAACCCTTGAAACTTTACTACCAGCAATTGCGTGTGCGAATATTTGCTAATTCTTTACAAATAATTAGTTGAGGCCCTGAATGCAGAAATCTATGCTCATAATTATAAGTTTAAAGTATGTCCCTTGGGCAATATAACATGCTTCTGATCATATTCAAAATTTGAATGCTTTAATCTTCCGTCCACCCATAATAATTGAGCTTCATCTAAAAATGGATTTAAATTTTTAAGGTGACTTTTGATAGTTATAGCCTTATTAATTTGTAAAGCAATAATTTCTTGTGAAAGAAAGTTCAAGTTCTTGAGGGTGTCAATGGATCATACTGCGTCGAACTCTGTAATCGCTTTAATGTGTTATTTTTGAACCATAAAACATAAGCTATAATCCCCTGCAGTTTTAAAAATGAAGACTATTTGAGAAAAAGTGATAAGTTACGTTCAGTGGTGAACAAGGTTCTTGTAATGTTCTTTCTGTCAGGCATTTCTGAAATGTTTATGACCATGCTGGAAGGCCACTCAATAATATTATTTTTTAAACCATTTTGGTCCATGCCACCATAAATCTGAATTCATCAAGTGAATTCAATTAATAACCCTTATATGTTTCCAATTATTTTTTTCTGTTAACTCTCGAATTTCGGCCACACGGTTTCCAATAAAAGTTTTCCATTTATGTGGGTCATCTTGTATCCTTGTTAGAACTATACTTGAGTCACACCGATAAAGCAATTGATCAATATGCACCTGCAGAGACTTGACGATAACCTGACATGATCTGCAGCAAACAATGCACCACACAATTCTAGACGTGATAATGACACCTTCTTAAGTGGTGCTATGTACGACAACACTCTTATTTAATGATCCCATTACACTATACTAATTATCCCATTACATATACAGCCCTAGGAATCGAAATGTCTTTGATTTTGCTCATGGTAAGTGTCCCAGCTAGTATATAATTCCAAAGGTATGCTTTAATCTTAATTTAAAGATGATAACCACAATTGTTTCATCTAAATGATTATAGGTCATATAGGTCATATATATATATAGGCAAAAATGGTTGTTTTCGTCACATAGTTGTTTGTTCCACCAATATTTTCTAATTTATATTACATAAAAAACATCGGATTTACTATTCCAAATTAACCCTAATTTTTTATTTCCTTATTTTCGGGGAATTTCAAAATTTGATCTTCAGAGTAGTCATTGCGGAAAACGGAGGGATTCATTGAAATTCTATTTCATTAACTCAAACTAACCTTGAGATGGTATTTTGGTAGGATCATGTATAATTAGTAAAATACCCTCAAATCTCCTGATATAAGGTTATCGATATAATAATTATTCTACTTAATGGAGATTTTGTGATAGACTGTCTTTGGGTAGTTCATGTAAGCACCGTACTGCAATAAAAGAAGCATAGGACGTTCTGTACATGAATGTGTTTAAAAAGAAAGTTTTAATTGGCTTATGTGGATCCAATCTCCACATAATAGCTTGAAATTGACTTTGATTTTCATGAGCCTCGACTTAACGATACATTGTTACGCAATCTGCAGTAATAGCATATCGATGTTTTCTAAACATTAAAACTATTGAAAAGAGTCCCTGTTGGATGATGTCATTAAAATTTTATTTTACGGATGATGTCATTATCTGCTATTGATTGAAAATTCTGATTCAGTTTTGAATGATGCATCAAAGACTACCCGTACATAATTTGTTGTGGATGATTCCTTAATCACAACATGATGCGGTAAAAGCTTCCAGCAGATATACCAACATTTTGAACAGATAAGGCTAATAAATAAAAAACTGAACTGTTTCCACGTCATGTGAACCCCCTCAAAGGAAACCGCTGATGGATGATGCGATTTCCCGATTTTTTGGCTGGAACAACTAAATATATTTTACCTACTAAGGTAAATAAATGTATAAATATTACTAAATTGTTTTTAAATCTCAATCTAGTATTCAAAGTCATTGTGAGAGGGTGTAAATTAAAGTTTTTAAAAACGCTCCTTCGTTTGAGAAGAATTTAACTGGCGCAGTCGGATAACGGATTTTGAAAGTGTATTTCAACCCCAGATCCATAGTATTGTACTGATCTGGAAAAGAAAAACCACCGATTCGCTCCATAGAAGAAAGAACAGTTTAGAAGCGTAGGAAACTATTCCTGATAGCCAGCAGTTGTCCTCCACACCACTACTTCCGATTACAAGACGACAAGGTTCACCCCATGAAGGAGAAAAGGCTGACGACCGTTAACTGGTATAATTAAGGTGAGTTTCCAATTATTCCTTTACACCCCATTTTTAATCTTTCCACATAGGAGAGATTGGACATTTAGTTAAGAAACAATAAAATTAAGAAAAGAAAAGGCAAACATAATTGAACAAAATAGAATTAAGAATCGAAGTATTTTACATTTAAGCTTAATATTTAAGATCGTCTTTTACATTTAATGTTAAAATATTGATGAATTTAGAATTAGTCCGAACATAGATTTAGAATAATTAGTAAATAATTTCAATAATATTCTAAATCTTAAATCAGAAAGCAATAGCATTACTCTAGAAACTAATCCAGAAAATATTAATTACGAAATGGCAAACCCACCAATTAATGTCATGCTTTTAGATATGTATGTCGATACTATTCCCCCATTAAATGCACATTGTCTTACTCGCTTTATTTCAGCTATAGTCTTTCTCTTTGATACAGACGGTACTAATGATAACACTCTTTAGAACTACTTAATTAGAATTGCTCAAATTAAACTAAAGGAAAGAGCACAAATCCTAGTAGGAAACCGATTAAAACTAATAACCAGGTAAGCTATTAAATAAGCCCTAATTAATTGTTTTGAAGATAAAAAATCTCGAATTCGTAAAGCAAGATCTTCTACTCGCTTACCCGAACAAAAACGAAAATCATTTAGACTTCGAAAAGAGTTTGCAAATTTTGCGAAATCATCTAACGCAAAAAATCACTTCCTTGTGATAATCAGATGGATACACAAAACTAAACTTATCCACCTAAAGCAATACGAACGGCTAGTTTATGAACTTATTCGAGGACTACGAAGTCAATTACTAAGCATAATCAGACGGAAACAATCCTCTTGTCTAGAAAATGTCTCTATTATTCATCACAAGAAGTGCAAAACTTCTAATATACTCAAAATTTGTATAAACACCCCAATTAAAATAACGTCCATAATTTGAAAATAACCACCCTCATATACGCGCAACCAAATAATTTTAAACCCTAGAATTTCCAAAATAATATGAGACCTTTTCCTAATAATAACATGATTACACCAACCTATCCTAAAAATAATTTTTTCAGACTACAACCCTTTTCTAATAATATGAATCCACTTACACATTACATTTCCAAAATAATTTCAACAATCAACCTTTCCAGAAATGTAATTAACCATTCAATCAAACACAACCCATTCAAATATTCAAAAATTTTAAGCCACCTTTTTCCAGAGGCCCCATAAATGTACAACTTCGTTTACAACCTCCAATTTAAAGTTAATACCTTACGAACAGAAAAGTTTTTGGTCCAGGTCCAATAAACCAGAACGAATGTCTACATCAAGACTTTCAATTCCGATTAATACTTAAAAAATCAACATCTTCAAACCAACTGGCCCTAGAAATTTCATTTCTCAAAAACTCTATCAAATCGACGATGACATGAAATGTGAAATACCAAGCCCTGACTTAGATAACAACGAAACCGAATTGTAAGCAGAATATATAAACGCTGGCGATGAAAAAACTTATGAGGAACCTAATGCATATGAATAGTACTACGATGAATCGGAAAATTTTCACTATATCAGCCAGACAGAACCTACAACGTAACTTTCGAGATGAATACTGAAATAAATAATAGCTTATCATAAATTAAAATTAATAAACCCAGGTAAAAATTATTAATCGACAGTACCATTCAATGTTAGACCCAGAAAAAGCTGAGAAATATTTTAATAT
The DNA here is from genome assembly GCA_031761425.1 of Cosmopolites sordidus. Lineage (NCBI taxonomy): Eukaryota > Metazoa > Arthropoda > Insecta > Coleoptera > Curculionidae > Cosmopolites > Cosmopolites sordidus. Next base: position 535,183 of record JARFXV010000658.1, on the reverse strand, counting down.
TAAAATCGATCACTTTTCTTCAAAATTAAAATCAGGTACTATAGAAAAGGAAGTATTGTTTAAAACATACATTCCAACATTTGTAGAATTAAAATCTTCGGAAAATATCTCCTTCATCCTAACATCTATATACCAAAAACACTAACTACAGTCAAAAAGGGCATCGCGACTACAGAAATATTTAATTACATTAATGAAAATTTAATATCAAGCCTTAAAGAACCAATCAAGACAATTCTATTCATGGATCAATTAAAAGAAAAAAATGACTACCATACATTAAATGAAGAGACCATAGACGATAAATATCCATTACCAAACATCACAGATATCTTAGACAAACTTGGAAGATGCACATACTTTACAATACTTTACGATACTCACAATCTATCGGGATTTCATCAGATAGAAATGGATCCTAAATCAGTAAGAAAACTGCATTCAGCGTAGAACACAGACATTACGAATTTGTTCGAATGCCCTTCGGTTAAAAAAAAACGCCCCCGCTACATTCCAAAGAGCAATGGATAATCTATTGCCGGAACTAATTGAGAATTTTTGTTTAGTTTGTATGGGTGACATAATCAACTTCTCAAAGGGCCTTGAAGAACACATAAAATACATAAAGGCAGTCTTTAAAAAGTTGCAAGACGCAAAACTAAAAATTCAGAATTCCTTAGAAAGAAAACAACTCCGGACGGTATTAGACCAAATCCAAAGAAAATCGACAAAATAGTAAAATACCCTATTCCAAAGACAACTAAATAAATCAAAGCATTCCTACGATTATTAGGTTATTATAAACGGTTTATACAAAACTTTGTTAAATTAACAAAACCCTTTACTAAGTGTTTAAAGAAAGGAATTAAAATAGAACATACCAAATAATTTGTCGAAACATTTAAGACGTGCTAAAATATCCTTAGTAACGAGGCCATTTTACAATATCCGGATTCCGAGAAACTTTTCGTTCTAACCACTGATGCATCAAACGTTTCTTTAGGAACTATATTAAGACAAGGAAAAATAGGAATCTACTTACCAATCGCGTATGCATCGCGAACACTTAACCCAGCGGAACAAAACTATGCTACAATAGAAATGGAACTATTAGCGATGGTATGGGCAACTCAACATTTTAGGCCCTACCTTCTTGGTAAATAATTCACTATTATAACTGACCATAAGCCATTACAATACTTCTTTAATATGAAAAAACCAAACTCTCGATTAGTGAAATGATGTTTAAAATGAGAGGAATACGATTATCAGATAATACAAAAGGGTAAAGAAAATACTAATGTCGATGCACTCTCGGGAATAGAAATTAATGCCATTAAAAATGAATCCAGTATTGAATCCTGTGGGCATTAATAAGGAAATTGAACAGCACATTTTTATAGAACAACAAAATTCTATATCTGAACAAAAACAACACCAACCAGATGAGATTGTCAATCCACCAAAAATAAAGATCTTATCAGATATACAAATTAGACCGCCCAGTACCAGTATTAATAATAAAACTACTCATTCAACAAGTGGAGATGCAATTCTGAATATACCTATTAGTGAACATTGTCAATGTCATTAACAAAAATTATCATTAAATACGGAGCAAACCATTTAAAATGAAGAATATATTTACTAAAAAAGGAATAAAACAATTTTTTACTTTGTTATCTATCACTTTTATTTCTAAACAAAATTTGTGTGACTATAGTTTCGTAAAACGACTTTACATTCTCAAACACTAGTTTATATATTCTATGTACCTAATTTTATACTTTTATTGGGGTTAATTTTTCACAATATTTTAAATAGTGGAGAATTTCGGAGATCCGTCTTATCGTTTAATAGCGTCTCGATAGCTATTAAATGATCAGATATAAAGTCGTTTTACGTAACTATAGTCACACAAATTTAGTTTAAAAATAAAAGTGATAGATAACAAAGCAAAAAATTGTTTTATTCCTTTTTTAAAAATGAATTATCACAAAGTAACGGACAAATCAATTAATAATATATTTATGGTCCATTTAACATTAAATTAAACAAAAGAATCATAAAATTCTTTGCATTGCATATTTACAAAAGAACCAGCTAATAATCTATATCTAAAAATCAGTATTATTCTACCTAAAGTATTTCTATATAATTATATAAACTTCTAATTTCCAAATCGTATATAACTGATGATGTATGAACAAAATAAAAAAAAACTAATTAATTATCACAACATTAAGACCAGTCATAGAGAAATTATTGAAGCCATATTATCAATCAAAAAACAATATTACTGGCCCTATAAGAAAAAAAACTTAACTCAAACTTATATGAAGATCGGATTCACATAAACCAATTAAAACTTTCCTCTTAAACACCGTCATGTACGGAACGTCATGTGCTCCTTTTCTTGCAGTACGGTGCTTGCATGAACTAGCCAAAGACAATCTATCACAAAATCCCCATATAAGTAGAATAATTTTTATGTTGGTGACATTATATATCAGGAGATGACACTGTTTAGGAAAATTTACTAATTAAACATGATCTTATCAAAATTCTATCTAAAGGAAAGTTTGAGTTGAAGAAATGGAATTCCAATGAATCCTCCGTTTTCAGCAGTGACTATTCTGACGATCGAGTTTCGAAATTCTCCGAAAATAAGGAAGTTAAAATATTAGGGTTAATTTGGAATCGTAAGCCAGGTGTAACAAACAACTATGTGACGAAAAGAACCATTTTATCCGACCCATTGGATTTAATTGGACCTATAATCATTAAGACAAAATGAATTATTCAACAATTGTGGTTATTATCCTTAGATTAAGATGAAAGCATACCTTCGGAATTATATGTAATACTAGCTGGAAAACTTACCAAGAGCAAACTAAAAGACATTTCGATTCCTGGAGCTGTATATGTAATGGGCCAATTAGGACTGAAATCCGCTTTTTTTTATGCATCTGAGATATCTTATGGTGCGTGTCTTGCGTATTAAATAAGAGTGGTGTCGTTATAATGGATCTATGGTGTGCTCTCACGAGTACATAGCACCACTAAAAAAAGTGTCATTACTGCGTCTAGAATTGTGTGGTGTATTGCTTGCTGCAAGATAATGTCAGATTATCGTCAAGTCTCTGCAGATGCATATTGATCAATTGCTTTATCGGTGTGACTCAAGTATAGCCTTGACAAGCATACTAGATGAACCATATAAATGAAAATCTTTTATTGGAAACCGTGTGGCGGAAATTCAAGAGTTACCAGATAAAATTAATTGGAGACATAAGATTAGAGTTCAACCCTGGCGATATCATTTCAAGGGTTATTAATCCAATTCAGTTGATGAGTTCAGATTTATTGTGGCATGGACCAAAATGGTTTAAAAAATGATATTATTGCGTGGCCTTCCAGCATGATCATAAATATTTCAGAAATGCCTGAAAGAAAGAACACTACTAAAACTATTATCTGAATGTATGTATTGTCTGAATGTATTGTCTGAATGACTGTGGCGTTTTCATATATTTTTTTGTTTTTTGGGATTTTTCGCCACGATCTAAATCTCAAAAAAATATTAAAAAATACCTTTTTTTTATGTAAATAAAGAATCACTGGGTAAAAAAACAAAAAACCAAACGGAGACAAATTTCTCAGTGATTTTTTTTTCTGTAATAAATTTGCCTAGGGAACAAAATTTAAAAAAATACAAAAATTTTCTAAAATAAATACACATTTTTGAACGTTAATGTTTCGAGAGGTCTTCTCCTCCCGTTTTAAAAACGAATCTGAAAAATAAATTATATTAATTTCTATATACATTGAAAAGATAAAGGTAAATATATTTTGTGTATATGTCAATGATACTCACATTGACAATAAGTTTTTCATGACAGTGACATACTACCAAGAAAAATATATAGGTGAGGTTTTACTGTATGATTATTATGTATTGAAATACTTAAACGTTTTTAATTGTATTCTGCAAAATCGGGAACCATATTGAATTTGAATCTACCGAAGGCATAGAAATACAATTATTTTCATTTAAATTAATTATAGCGTAACTACTAGAACCTTGGTCACCACTGAACCTGATTTACCACTTTTTCTCAAATATTTTTCATTTTTAAAATTGCAGAGGATTATAGCTTATGTTTTATGGTTCAAAAATAATACGTTAAAGCGATTACAGAGTTAAAGTGAACTTTCTTTATAATGCTTGGTAAGATTACTCAAACTCAAACAGTTTCAAAATAAATTAAGGCATTGCAAATTAATAAGGCTATAATTATCAGAAGTCACCTTAAAAATTTAAATTCATTTTTAGATGAAGCTCAATTATTAAGGGTGGGTGGAAGATTAAAGCATTTAAATTTTGGCTATGATCAGAAGCATTTTATGATAGTGCCCAAGGGACATCCTTTAACTAAACGTATAATTACTTATGAGCATAGAATACTTTTACATAAAGGACCTCAACTAATTCTGTTGTAAAGAATTAGCAAAAATTCGCACACGTTTCTGGCCAATTGCTAGTCGAAATGAAGTACGTAAGGTGAACAAAGTTCAGTCCAGGCAGCCGTTGAGATCGGACGTGTTTCGATCACTCCTGCGCTCCTTACACCGGTGCAGTAATCGTTTAGTTTTCGTTAGTAGTCGCGCTAGCGGATCCGTGGACGCGATGGCCGATGAAGAACTTAAAAAATTCCAAGATCAAGAGTTCATGCGCCTGCCATAACGCCAGTTGGCAGACGCCTGTGAACTCCATCGAGATCATTACAACCACTGTAGTGAAAACCGTGAAAACTATCTACAGAAACTCGACGAAACACAACGTCAACTCGAGATAATCAAGACTAAGTTAAGTGCATTCAGCTCAGACAGGGCTGAATGGCAAGCAGAGACGGAAAAATGGCAAAAATTTTTGTCCAACAACAGAAAAAGTTAGATGCGCAAGCAGCTACCATCAAAAAACAGATAGAAGACATCGAACAACTCAAAAACCAAAACAGGACCCCCCTCGAGAGACCCTCACTACCCGAAGAAGAGGCCAAAACGGCCCTCACCGAAGAAAATCCTTCTCCGGAATCCGAGCCCGAAGAAGACTACCAGGTCTCAGCCAAAACTAGACGGCGGAGACGTAAGAAAACCGGACAGCGCGCTGAAGATGACTCCGCTTCAGCCACTCCAACAGACATCGCGGACCCCCAACCACCTGGAGACCGTCGACCCCCAAGACCCGCCGATTACGGCGGTCGACCCTGCACACAGCGCGGCGACGTCACCGCGCCCGCTGACACCTCTGCGAAGCCGACGCCGATTATCCTCCAGGAAAAGTCGGCCTTCCTCGAAGTGGCCCGCCACCTCGACAATAAAAACGTGGCCATTGGGCCAGCCAGAACCATTCCGGACGGAGTACTGATAACCCCCGATTCGGACGAAGACCGAAATGCAATCATACAGCATTTCACAGAAAAAGGCTACCGTTTCCAGGCCTTTCACAACAAATCCCAATTCCTCCACGTCCTTTTGCGAGGAATAATGGAATCCATCCCATCCGAAGAAATCAGACACGAACTATCAAACAAGGGTTTCCATCCGACCAACATCATAAGATGGCAAACCAGTCAGAGAACCCCGATCGCGATTGTCCAAGTCACGGTCCGGCAGACGAATACAACATACTGGAAATCAACAGCATCCTGAACCAGCCCATCAAAGTAGTGGTTCAAATCAGAAAACCCAAAACACGCCAGTGCTATAATTGCCACAAATACGGACACATATTATCTCAATGTGAAGCAGACTCAATTTGTGTAAAGTGCGCGGGTTCTCACCACAGCAGTGAGTCCAAACTGGACCCCAGCCAACCGCCGAAATGCTGCAACTGTGGGGAATCGCATACAGCGAACTACTCCAGGTGCAGCGAAAACCCCAACCGGAAGCCAGCCTCGAAGACGTCGTCTCCAAAGCGGTTTCCACCAGCACCTGCAGATCCAACCTCCATGATGGCCGGATTTACAGCCCAAATGCAGCAAGTGATGTGCTTTCTCCAGGCGCAAATTAACACACTATTCAAAATGCAGCAAAAACCTTCTACAATACAAACGCAAAGCAGCCAAGACGACGCGACCTCCGTCAGCTAGGCCCAGGTCCCAACTGTCAAGCCCCGCCTTCGCGCTGGTAATACAGTACCCACACTTACCAGCCAACCAAGGCCTGCCCCCCATCTGCTTATTAACTTCCAAAGTTGACCAAGACTTTCTTTCATAAATCTACCTACAGAATCTACTGACAATAAGTCAGTAATTGCATGGGTCAACTAGAGGCCCCTAAAATCATCAGTACCCATACAAGGGTTTAATCAAGTCAATATGAGTAAGGGTCGCAAAGGCTAGCTCAAAACCCAAGCTGACAAAATAGAATAGAAAATAGTACGTAAGGTTTCAAGGGTTGTGTGATATGTATTAAGGTTAAACCCATAACAGTAAAAACATTATTAGGACAATTGCCTAAATCAAAAATATCACATTTCAGGCCATTTGTGAATTATATGGTAGATTATGCAGATCTGTTTTATATTAAAATTTGATTAACAAGAAGGAAACAGTTAGGGAATGCTTAGTTGTGTGTTAAGGTTTGTGTGTTTTTTGTAACTAAGGTTTTACATTTGGAACTGGTAAATGGCCTCTCAACTAATTCGTTTTTAAATGTTTTTAAGAGATTCGTATTACGTCGAGGTAAATGCTGAAATATTTATTCAGATAATAGTACCATGTTTGTAAATGCAAACAGTGAATTAAATCATTTTTTCACACAGATGCAGAATCAAATCGTGTTCGCTGACTTTTTTGCCAATCAAAACAACTTTGGCATTTCATATCGCACCGTTTGCCGCATTCTGGTGGAATTTGGAAAACAGCTCCTAATGCAGTTAAATTTCATTGGCGTCGGATGATAGGTTAATACTCATGTGAGTAGGTGGAAGCATATTTAAATTCCAGACCTCTTTCGCCTCTGTTTACTGATCCTGATGATTTAACTCCTTTAACCTCTGCCCATTTTTGAATGGTGGATTGCTGACTAGCGTTCCGGAACTTGATTTAACCGAAGTTAAGGCCAGAAGCCTTACTGAAATACGTAAAATTTGTGTCTGACCAATTGAATATTCCTAAGTACTGTTCATAGTTCGTGTTCGCCGAACAGTCAGTAGCTACATAGTGAATTGATTAATACGAATTAGCAATGCACGCGAAAATCAAGGTGGACGATATGTTTCGGACTATAATGCACAGTTTAACTCTCACTCCGGTTCTATATGGTGTACCAGTAGCGTCATTTAGAAAACATCAAGAAACATCACACTTTTTCATTACTTTTTCAGCACTCACCACTTCATCACCACTTTTTTAGTAATAAACGACTAACTGCTTTAAATTACTCATCATGTCTCTGCTTCAGCAACCCGAGAACATGCCAATACCGTTCAATCATTATAGAGTCTTTAAGAGGTATGCTAGGAAAAATACTTTACAGAAAACAGTAGCTTTGTCATGTACAGAATCTAAGAACAATATGCCCAGTGAAGCTTCAAAAGATGCAATGCAAATTGTTTTTGAAGCAATTTTGGAATAACACTTAATAAGATTGGTAGATTTTTTTACACTGTTAACACATGACAAGCAAGAGTACTCCGAAATCTAAAGGCGTTAAGACTTTGGTGAGGCGTAATAACTATAGTTTAGGCGTAATGACTATAGTTTCGTAACCAATGTCACATTATAAAACTGATTTTCTAATATTAAAGTATCCAGCTGCTTCTCATATATATAATTTTTTTGCAATTTTATTGAGGTTGTTTTTACATTTTAAATAGTGAGGAATTTCGGAGATCTGTCTGATCATTTAATAACTGTCTAGACGGATCTTTATTATATTTGTATTTTTTTTTTTGGGGATGTATGTAGAATTTTTAAATTTGTTTCGTGTCCGGAAATATATGTCCGGTACCTGTGAAATCGTTCACAAAATTATAATTTTGTTTCCTTAAGTAGGTTGCGGATTAATGTTCTTTGAATCTGGTCTGAAAACTTCAACCTGTTTGCACCACATAGCAGCTACTGCACTCCTTGCATTTTCACACATAAACTGCTGATTTTTGTTTACGAAACTATAGACAGTCAAAAAATAAAATAAGTAAGTAATAATAACTTAATAATAATTAGTAATAAATAACATAAGTAACTAATAACAAAGTAAAAATTTGTTTTATTTAATTTGAAAAACTGAATATTTATTTTCTGATGAAAATTCCTGTATATATATATTAAACCAGCACACTGGCAACAGAGCGCAATGCATGATCTGCTGGCAACATAGTCCCATGGTGACGACAACATCATACTTTTGTCTCTTACGCCACTATAATAAGATAGTTGAAGTATTTAAAACGGTACACAAAAATGTCATTAAATTTGTACTTTCAAGTCGTAATAACCTAAAAAGGTTTCAAGTATACTTTCAGTTGTTGGAGTTTTATATTTAAGGTATGCTTTAACGGTAAATAGACCTATATTTATTTTTCTAAAAATAGACCTCTAGGATTATGTGCAATGGATAAATCAGATTATATAAAATGAAAAATAAATTATAAAGCTGTATTTTTTTCATTTTATACAAATATTTTTTCTTTCTGAAAGTATATTATATAGAGCTTGTAAATCTTGGGGTAGTTATTATTCAATTCCCAATATGTCTACAAACATACCTATTTATTTTTTACTGTTCATTTTTTGATATAATTTTAATATAAACTACTTTTGTAGACGAAAAATTGCCCCACCGTTTTGTAGCAACTGAAGGTCAACTACACTATTATGACTTGAAAGGAATGAGACCCAGGCAGTTTAAATAAAATTCTTCCAAGCTGGCTACTCTTAAATTCTGACCATGTTAAGTATTGGCATTATATCAATTAGATTCGAGGATGCCTACTTACAGGTATGGTATAGTTTTTATTTTTGATTAATTAACATTTTATACTTAGTTAATTTAAAAATAAATAGTTTATTAAAGCTTTTATTCTTTTTAATTTTAAACCTCTGTAATCACTGAGCATTGAACTTGTACAGTACTCTTGTATTAAATTTCTATCTGTTTATATCCAAGTAATTCCTTTTGTTCTTAATGATTTAATGCATGTGATCTGTTTAATATGTTTGTCCCATGTGGATGATGTTCTTTCCTAAATATTATCTTTTCATTACTGTTTAATCTTGATTGACAGTCTCATAAATATTTTTTAGTTCATGTGTTAGTCATAATTGATGGTTTTGGATTTCATTTAATTTTCTAACTTTGTTTTTATCCCTTATTACAGAATTTCTGACAATATTCAATATTTTTGCCTTTGGAACTCTCCGTATTAGTTATGTCAAGGTTTTCACTTGTTTATTATTGCTCTTACATGTTGTGCACAAGATTTCTCATCTATTCAATATGTTGTGTTGGCAATATGTTCGTTATATCTTGTTAATAGGAATTTGTTTGCCCAACATACTTTCTATTGCACTCTTAAGAATTAATTGCATAAATCCCTGATATTTCACATTGGTCCTTTTTCATGATAATTCTTGGATTGCTCAGCGCTTCTATTAATTTATTACATGATTTCTGTAGCACCTAAATGTCACCTTTTTTTAAAATTTCTTCAAGAAACAGTTTTACTCTTGACTTTGGTTTTATTTTCTTCCTTTTGAAAAGTTGATCTTTTAATAATGTAATGATTTCTAATTAGTCTATCTGCAATATTCCTATTATAAACGTTCACCTTAACTAGCCCTTTAATCAGTTTTATTTATTTGTCACAACTACATTGTCTGGTGAAAAATTAATTAATTCTATCTACCGTAACATTTAAACTATCTTATTGTGGAAGCTATACTTTGAATTGTTAGGAGTCTATCATGAAGTGGTAGTCCTCTTTCTAGAAATATCAAAATCTAAGGTATATCCGAATTTTTCAATATAAATAATATATTCGGTTAATGTAATTGTTTTTGAGAAAGATGTTCCAATCGATACAGATAGTTTTCAAAGTTCTGGTTAGCATTTTAGTCTATAATAGAAATGAGGAAATAAAATCCAAATACGTACAACTGTTATTTCATGAAAGCTCTACTTGATGTAAAATTGCACGTTTAATACTTGCATCTAGTGTGAATCTGTTTCAAATACTTTAGTTGTTGTTTTATTTTGTTTAGTTATATTTATTTCTTGACATTGTCTTATTTTAGCTCAATACACTTTGCCGAATAATTTACCAACTTTTTTATACCTTCCAAAATTTCAGCTATAAACATAAAGTCTGAGATATCAACAATTTCACTATTTAGCACCTCAAAAGAACTCTGATAAGTTTTTATAATACTTTTACAGTCATTTAATTTCAGTATATGTTGAATGCAGATCTTATTTTCAGACTGAATTATTTGAATGTAGGATATATTGTAGTTACAACCATAGACTATATCTACCAAGTCATGTTTCCAAGCAGTCTGGTTAAAACTTTCCTATTAAGATCTATTTGATATTTAGTTCTGTTAAAGTATCATGTACTATGATACTTTTACGACACATAATCCTTGTGCTCCTTTTGATTGAAGAAAATTTTTCCCTGGTAAAACCAACCCCATCAATCATTACTTCCCATTGTTGAGTCTTCCAAATATTCTTGAAATCATTTATATTGTTAATAAGACAACTCCAAATATTTTGCTTAATTTGGCCATTAAATATATTTTTACAGTTACTGCCTAATTATTTCCAGAAAATCTGCTGCAATTGTAGAGTAGTGGAAAATATCTACTCACAATACATTTTGGCTTTCCAATGAATTTGGAAATATGCTTTTTTATTTCATTTGTAAGTCTTTTTAACAATATTTAGTTTTTCTTATTTATACAATAATTCTCTTAAATATTGGGAACAAGCAGTTATTCGTTCACTTGTATGAAAATTAGGGTAAATAAAGGTTTTCATTGGATCTTTTAAATTTAGCCAGTTGTTTCTTACATTTTTAAATATATGAACAAAATCAAGTAGTACATATGTTTAATCTGGATATTGTGGATTTGGCATACTGCCTTTATGAGAATGTATTCTAAAGAGATTTTGGTTCACATGCTTGTTATCGGTGATTATAGTTATTATTTGGAAGCCTAACCCCTGAACAAATGTGATTACATCTAAGACAATTTCTTTTAAATCTTTACCGATAAAGATTTTATTGCCGATGATTTAACTATTTTAGTAAAGTGATCGAATGCTGATAAAATCATAAAATTTTGTACTGTTGTGGCCATAAAGTTTGCATTATTAGAAGCATATCCAGATATATTAAATGATTTGTAGTTTAGCCCACTTTTGATGTAGATTTCATCAACTAGCAAGTTCACATATTTTTTACTATTATTTAATGTCTTTACCATGCGGAACAAATAAAATGCTCAGTTGATTTACATGACTCAGGCGAAATGTCCAGTGAGGAAGAAATATATTGTAAATATTGCTTAGTTGGTAAACACTAATAGTTTTCTGCCTAAATTATATGATGAACTGGACGGGCAATACAACAAAAGCAAACACAATAGTAATCATGCTGTATTGACCTTTTTTGTTCACCATGTAACAAAGCTGACCTTTTGTGAGAACCAGTTTAGATTCAAAATTGTCTCCAGCACTATTCGGGCTCATTGAAATATTAATGTAATGTATTTTTATTTAAAAGCTCTACAGGCCCTGAAGGCCCAGGGCATAATGTTCACAATATCGTATTTTACATATCACTTGTATATGTGGTCCCCCATTCAAATCCATCTTCACCAGAGCTTCTGAAGGCCAGTCTGGACTGTTTTTCTCCATTCCGTTCCTCTCGTTCTCGTTCCTAGTCAGTAGCTCGTAATATTTTCATCTCCCATCTTTTCAGTTTTTTCTTCCGTTCAGTTTCCAAGTATCACAGGCGTAGGTTGTATGTCTTATTACTGTTGTACAGTTTCTTTGTTTTGTGCTTCTAAATACATAGTTAGACTTCAAGTTTCTATATTTTCGGTTACCCTTTGCTATTCTGGCCTGTATTTCGTAATCTTCGTGTCCGCCCTCTTCGATTGTAACTCTTAGGTAGCAGAACACTTTCGAAAATATATTCTCTTTCATCACTGGCTGCCATGGTCATGTTACTCTCTTTTTTCGATAGCAGCTGCAGTTGTCCTATCACCATACATTTTAACTTATTTTGATTTATTTCCAAGCTGAACTTCTTCCCTTCTTTTTCTATTGATCTTATGGTTCCTTTTAGCTCCTTTTTGGTTCTCTCCAGTATAGTCAGATCATCTGCGAAGGCCAAGCATTGGTGTTCATTGTTGTATACTGTGCTATCAGTTCTCAGCTTGCTGTTTCTTACTATCACCTGAAGAGAGTCGTTGACAGAGGACCTCCCTGTCTAAGATCTCTTCTCAACTCGAATTCTTGTGATACATCACTATTCCATACTACCCTGTCTATTGTTTTCTCCAAGGTCATTTTTGTCAAACTAACGAGCTTTTTTGGGGTTTTCTAGTTGGCTCCTTGATACATTTTTTTTCCTTAATTAGTCTGTCATAGCCTTGCTTAAAGTTTATAAAGAGGGTATGCAGCGCTATTTTATGTTCATACTTGGATCTCTTTTAGGGTAAATATTTGGTCTGCCGTAGATCTGTTGTTTCTGAACCCTGCCTGATACTCGCCTTTGACTTTTTCTGTATATATATTTCATCTTATTATTTGACAAAGTACTTTATACTTTATAGCCTGTGTCTACCAATGCTCTACCCCTGTAATTTTCATATAATGATTTATCCCCTTTTGGACATTGGGCAGATTAAGGCTATTGACAATTCAGCCGACATCTTCTCGTTTGTCCGTATCAATTTTATTATTTCGCTGATTATCTTCCGTAATTCTCCTCCTGCCTTTACCATCTCAGCCGCAATATCATCCTCACCTGAACTTTATAAATTTTTTTTATAATGTTCCGTCTCTCTTCTGTTGATTCATCTATCACTATTTCATCTACGTCGCGTGAATACTATATCTTCTTTTGTTTAGTCCCTCCATCATTCAACAATTTATCAAAGTGGTCTTTATAATATATCATTTTAGTCAGCTATCAATATTCCTTCTTCCATTTCAAAATAATTATTTCTACCATGGTAACCCTTTTCTATTTTTTTACACCCTGGAAAAACGATCTTACTTCTCTATTCTGAAACGTTTCCTAAATATCTATTGGTTTTGCTTCGTTATATTGTCGCTTTTTCGTTCTGCATAGCCTTTTCATGTCCTTTCTTATTTTTTATAGTTTTGGTTATTTTCCTCATTATTAAACATAGGAGCCTTAAACCCTCTTTTCCTTTCCGATATATTTTCGCATTCTTCATTGAACCAGTCCTTTGTCGTTGTTCTTTCTCTTTCCTTCGGTATCACTAATTGATTTTCTATTTCCATTATGTGTTTTCTTCAGTCTTAGGGAACATATTCTATCTGATATGGAGTTATATACCATCACCCTTCCTTTAATTTTTTTTGTATTAGAAAGCCTGTTCCTAACATTCTATCGTTCCCACCACTTTTAAAAAAGATCATATCTATTTCCATAATTTCTGTTCCCAGTTGTTTGAGTGCTACAATGCCTAGTTCATACTGGCTTATTTCCTTCACCAACTCCTTGAGGCGTCCTGCCGTGTAAGTACCTCTAATATTTCACGTGGCAAGAATATACTTATTCTCTTTTTCTTGTTGCATTTTTTCTACGTGTTCTTTTAATTATTTGTTTTATTTATGTCTCTTTTTGTTTATCCTGTACATTACTATTTATACTCTTGTCCTTTTCGGTTGCCTCAGCCCTTAGCTTTATTTTTCTTTCCTTTCTATCGGGTTCTGTTAGTTTTTTGATTTTTCAAACCCTTCAATTACCTTATTCTTCCTTTAGATATTCTGTGTTTGATAAGTCCATTGTTATCCCTGTTAGTGTTACGTTTTTTTCCCTCTTTTCATTTTCGAACCACTCTACATTACCTCTGAGTTCATTAATTCCTTACCTTCACATTTTCTTCTTTTACCTTTTTATAATTGTTTTTTTAACATTTCGTTTTTTGCCTTAAGCAGACTCATTTCTTCCCTAAAATCTTCTTGTTCCTCTGTAATTTCTTTTATATCATATTTTATATCTCGCATTTCCAGTTTCATGTCCTGCGTCAATTCCAAAATCTTATCTAGCCTTTCTTTGTTGCTTTTCATTATTTTAGTAGGTGTCATAAATGTCTTTCTATTCTCTCCGAATGGTTTTTCTCTTTCTTCAGCCTGAACTTCTTCTCTTGTTCTCATCATCCGTAGAATAATCGTTCTCCATATTACGTACACTTCACTCTTCTCAGTTCATGCTTTTGAAAGTTTAGCTCAGCCCGGCAACACTACTGATAAGAATATTGCGGTTCACCTTTGTGTTGATCGCGTAGGTACTATAAGCTCTGTCCTACTGTTTGTGATTTACCTTTTCCGTTCACCTTTATGGTGAATTTTCATTTACCGTATAAATTGAACCTCCATATTAAACGAAACTTAACTGTAGTTATAAAACTACAATGCCTTATATAAGGTTTAATCGTAGGTGTTATTTTAACTTATTACCATCTGCAAATGTAGTGCACAGCTTTATTCAAATAAAAATGCTGTGATGGCAACTCACCAGGACTTTCTATGCCATATCTTTCAAGAATGTTCTCCAGCTGAGATAACAGTGTAAGTTTGATCTCGGTGCAAGACCCAACTCATATGGAGTCAGTTGGTGACAATCCCGCCCCAGTTATATGGAGACAGACCGCAGTCATATGGAGACAATTCATTTTTACCCACAAACACTTTAATTAATAAATCATCATACACAATAACACTACACTTTACATAAAGTCTGTCGTCTGCACTATTTACATAATCTAACACATATAAACGCATGTGATTAAACAATCTTCCATTTTTGTAAAATAACTGAATTCATTTTAATTAAGTGATGATCATAGTTTTTTATTAAATCTCTGTTCATAAAAGCCTTGTTGGACTTTTGAAGCATTTCTAATTCTTTACGGCGCCGGGTTTCAACTGTGGAAAGATATGTTGGCAAATTGGGATATACATATGGAACTGTATTGTCCATTAATTTAGGCCTATTCAACGTTTGCTATGAGATGTTTCCATCTTTAGCAACTACACACTCGCTCTTAATATTATCAGTGGGCACAAAATGTTTTTCACGCACTACGGCACTGCGACTCTGCATCAAATCTTTTCGTGGAACAGCTCGTAGCCAAGACGAGCTTTTCCGTAGCCGAAACGACATTTTCCTAAGAATGTTCTTTAGAAAATGAAAAGGTGGACAACAGCCCATCTTTTTTCGAACTATCGTTGTTACATCTGCACCTTGGGACACAGCACCGACGCGGTATCTAAAAATAACCTCAAATCAATAACCTCTAAAATAAACTACAATAAATCACAGCAATATACAGTGATGACTGTTTTTCCACTTACAACACTACCGGCGAAATACTTTCAACACTACAGGCGAGAAGTTGAAGCCGGACCACATGCGACGTTGCCAGATTTCTCAGTTCATGGCTTGGGTCAACATTAAAGAAGGCTATGGTTCAGCCCATGTATATGGGTATATAATCTAATCAATGAACCATGAAATGTGAAAAAGCGTAGTCCCATAATAATATTTAAACTTCTTTGGTTTGCGCCTTGTTTTCTGTACGCTTTCTTTTTATGAAAGGAAATTTATTTTCAGAACTGCATTGCATTTTGCACCGTCATCTATAGGAAACCTATCTTTTGACTTTTCACTTTATCTTCTACATTGAAATATTGGGTGTTTAAATTAGATATTGATCAGCCTTTATATTATCCCAAACTATCAAAATAGTTATTTCCAACATCTTGAAGTATGTCGCCCTAATAGCATCATCATCAGAAGACGGTCAATTCTGAGATTTGATTTATATTACTTTTTTTATGGCAGTATTTCTTTAGTTTATTTAAATAATTCACTTTGATAATAACTATAATTAGTTATTATAGAACATTTATTATTTAGTAGTTCATATAATTAATGATAATTGCATATGTGCTTGATATGAACTCATGATAAATATTTTCCAGGTGGCAACTGCAGAAAGATGAGGTGCATTATATTGTCCTGTACCTTGTTTTTCAAGTAATGAATCGAAATGGAAATAATGGATCTTAAAGATATTATCATTAATAGGCACTTATAAACTGCATTTATATGTTATTTGTTAATTTGTTAATTTAAATTTGTTAGATTAATTGTGATCTGATAAATATAATACTAATAGCTATAATAATAATACTAATAGTTGTAATAGTTTAATAAAGGTATATTTTTTTTGTTTTTTATTTACAAATCCATATTATAACAGCTAAATCAACATGTGAAGATCCAGAACTTCAAGGATTGGATGTGTTAGGCCGGAGGATCATCATTGAATTACAGTTGGACAAAAACATTGATTTTGGGTATCTAATTTCTCGCCTTCGTCTTTAATATGGTTTGGTGCTTTCAATTATGGTAATTCTTGTGGTTGTTATTGTTTATAATTTTTCTTGATACTTCATAACAGCTAGTGAATTTAAATTACATTTAAGGAATTTGCCGTAGATAATGTTTCAAATATGTTTTACATTGCAAAATATTCACCATCCAATTTTTGTCTATTATTGATATTTGTTAGAATCTTATTTTGTGATGGTAATCTGAAACTTGTAAGTTGTGGTATAGAAATTGAGCTTTTTTTTTTGGAAAAAACGTTGTCCTTTTTGTCTAACGGTTCAAGGGTGTTGGTATCTTTGACATTTTCATATGCATATATTGTAACCATTTCGGTCGATGGGTATTTTCTCATCTGACTTAACCACTGACGTTTTTGATTAAAATGGTTTATTTATTCGTTTCGCATCATGAAACATATAGAACAATAAGTGTATACAAAAAAAAAGGAAACAAATAGTGCACACACAACACGTAAACAAATTAAACAATGTCTAGGTTTCAATCAATTCCTTTGTTGCAGCGTCGGCCCTCATGAAATCGTTCCAGCTATCCTGATAAAATCGTAGGGGGGTACTACCCACTAATGTCTCATGGATTGTTTCAGTGCACCGCAGTCATAACTCCGCTATACCCCATTTGTAGAGTTAATAAGTTTTGGGTTCCAATTATACAGTGTAATTTTTTTAAAACCCGAGATAGGCCAATTTTTGTATTTGAAGTGATAGACAATACAAAGTTGTAGGATATAACAAAGAAAGAAGAAGGGGAAACCCACCGTAACCCTCTCCACCACCTATCCCTGAAGGGGATAGATGGTGCCCCTCTTTTTTGGTAATTGATACCCAGCGAGGTATATCGTCCTACTTATTTAATTCTTGCGTTACTTTATTAAAGCCAGATAGGTATATAAAAATATGTATAATATATAATATAATGGGTACATACTTAACTATTAATTAATTAATAGCCCTTCACATCTTGCTTTGAAAACTGAGCTGCTAGACTCTACCGTGAAGCGGTGAGAGGCGAGCCCCACATTATGGACCGTAGTCCAGGAGGTACCTACAACCCTCCTAAAGTGCTCCTAATTACTTGCCACCAATGATGAGTGCTCATCCTTGGAGCTATACGCAATGCCATAGCCTATTATTTAACTTGGTACTTTGAACGCTGACAGACGTCAAAGCACAACTTAACTAGTACTAGACCAATAAAAAAACTAAAATTATTTGACCTGAACAAAAACAGTTTTTCACATAACCAAACAAAATATTCACTCTATAACAGCTGGGGTGTTCCCAGCCCATCCGGCACAAAGCCCTCCAGCAAGTGCAAACTATCCTCCCTCAAGAGTTTGAGAAATAGTGACTCTGGATTAACAGGCCAATCAGGCCCTACGATTCTTTCGATGACGGTTCTGTTATCATGAAACTTAACGCAGTTGAAAAGTTAGTTTGAAGTAAATAAAACAACAAAAATATACTTACATGAAATTTAATATCTATATATTCAGCGGAAAAATTACGACATATTTATACAGTTCTTAACTTGAAATGAAATGGTTAAATTAATTCCGTTCCTCTGCGCTAAATCTAAAACCATTAAAGAAGAAATCTTCGGCTTTTTCTTTTAAATATATCCACTACTTCATCTGCATTAATTTCTGTTCCATAGTGAATGTTCATGAGAGCCAAACCATTAAGTCTGTTTTCACTTGTAGTGTTTCGTAAATAGTTTTTCAGTTTCCTTAGGCTCGAGAAAGATCTTTCTGGGTTAGCAGTGAATACAACAATGGTAGCCAAGATTTGTAGTAATGTGTAAATATTAGGATAAAGGTTTTTATCGCACATATCTAGGCATTCCAAACTAGATTTCGGGGTAGGCGAGATACTTGTCATCACTGGTTTCTATACTTCAAGTTCTGCTTTAACCACTGATATGTTGCTTTCGGGAAGCAATTCCATGACGAGTACATGGAAATTGCTTCTTCAATTTCAGAACTGGCAGTAAAATTTGAAGGTAGCACACCAGATAATGCTGATACTACTTTACGATGTTTGGTAAACCTTTCAACCAATTGTTGAATTGCATGATCAAGAAATGGAATGAACAAATTAATTTTGTAATACGTGCATACATCCAATGCAGGAATGTTCGGTCTATTTAATTGTCTTCCGACGACGCGTGGCATTCGCAGTATACCACCATTTTCTTCCAGTAAAACCTTTGCGTCTTCATAGAGATGAAGATATTCGACGTCAGTGTTGTTTCTCACATTGTTGTAAGACATTAATAACATCATCTACATGTTTGAATGCCGTGATAAGATCGATGTCAATTGTCTGTAATTGTTTTGATAGCGACAATGTATAGCTCATAACTTTTTGAAGAATCACTAAACACATCACAAAATCCAAAGATCGAAGCGTACTTAGCAATTGGGCGGCTTGTTGCGATGTTTCCTTATTGTGATTAAATTGGAGTTCTTCGAGAGCATTCACAATCGCTGAATAAATTTCCCTGAATCTTATAATAGCTTCATGTTTGTGGACCCACCGTATTTCATACATTGAGAGCAAGCTTTTTTTGGTTACCGACGGGTAGTAGCTCTTGAATTTTTTCTTTCAACAAAGCAGTGCGTTGAGCAGAATGTCGAAAGTAGGAGCCAACAGACTGCACAATCCCAATGCGATTTCGGACTTTTGCTAATGAACGAAAATCAGCAATAGCAAGGTTGAGAGCGTGTGCACTACAGTGTATATAAAGAGCAAGAGGACATTCTTGGCGAACATAAGCTTGGGCATCGTGCAAATACCCACTCATAGCTGCAGCCCCATCGTAACCTTGACCAACCACATGAGAACATTCAAGTCCATGCTTTTTCAGAGCTGTAATAATAAGATTTGCGAGACCGGATCCTGAAACATCGACCGTTGGAATGTACTCAAGGAACATCTCTTTAAGTATATGGTGTTTATTATCTGTAAAATCAACATAACGAGACTTGTTCTACACGTCCGATGTCGGTGGTTTTGTCAGCCAGAATCGCAAATAGTTTGGCTTTCTTTACTTCTTCAATTATTTTATGTTGAATTAATTCACCACAAATGTCAATTATTTCGTTTTGGATCTGAGGGCTTGTGTACAGGGCATTCTTCTGTGAAGTATTCAAATGCTCAGCCGGATCTTTATCTCCAGACTCAGCCGCAAACCGCAACAGGGCTCTAAAATTACCATCATTCTGTAGTGGTTGTTCAGGTTCTGGTGATTCTGGTGTAATTTGTATGCGCCCCGAATCGATTTTACCTCTCAAGGAGATGCCTTGTTTGCCGCAAAAAATTATTGCTTTTACGATAAGGATTAGTTTTTTTCGATTCTCCTCTTGTTGTCTTTTTCTTTCAGAAAACAGCTGTTCAGTGACCGAAAAAGCCATAGAAGACATTACTTTTAGAAAGTCATCTGCCAGTTCTGAATTTCGCTTGTGGTATCCCGATTTCGCATGAACTTCAAATATTTCTAAGGCATTTTTCCACTTTCAAAAAGGTTCGGTTACCAACTGGCCGATCCTTTGATGACCGTTTTTACCTTCCATCAAGCGTACGTCCCATTACCACGCAAACTCTGCAGTATGCTCCACTTTATATTCCGAATATGACAGCCAGGACAATTGAAAGCGCAAGTTTCGTTTTGTGGAAATAGGAAACTTATAATCTCTGGATGGGTTCCATGGCGTTTTTAAAATTTGGGCTTTAAAATATTCATCCAAGATTTTTTCTTGATTCGCGTAAAAACCAACATCCAACTTAGCTACAGTTGTAAAAGATGAGGTAACAGGCAAGCTGGCCTGTTGCAGACTAGATGTAGATTCGGCAGTTGAAGGTATCGAACAGGGCACCAGCGACATGGCATCGATTTCGACATTCGGTATTGTGATTGAGGTCGAGGGCCCGCTTGTCATCACAGTCTTCTTATCAGCATGCAAGGTAGCTGAAGCTTTGATAGCTAAATCCAAATTTGTTTCTTTATTAGAAACCCCTTGACTACACCACTTTTTCCAGTAGTCCATACCTTTAAGTTTATCACCCTTCCTTTTTTTCCCCTCCATTTTTCGACAGTAATAATGATTCACGTATCTATCCTTAACAAGGTCACCGAATAATACTGCACTAAAATTACTTACTTACACGGTACACTTAATTCTTTTCACTATTCGTTCACCACTTTTCACTTATATTCTCGTCGAGTTCGTATGGAACAATACTGCCGTAAGCGCGGTCACGCGCCGCTTATATAGCAGCCCAGTAGTAGCCGCCCAGAAACTACCACAAACTTCCACAAAGCTCCGCTCATTCCGACCGAGGGGCGTGGCGAATAATCGAGAAACAACGCAAAGTTTCCATACGATACAAAATAGTTCGACTACTCGACAAGAGATGGCGTTACTGTGCGCAACGTCCACTAGTTCGGATATATATTCAATTCAAATGTAATAATTTAACTCTCTTCACTCCTTGTATTTTTTCGGTATAATATTAGGTAATATTTGGCTTATTTCGGATCATCTGCGTATGCGATTATTTAAAAATCAAAAAGACTATCAAACTCCAATAGTAAACTGTCCACGATCAGGTTCCACACTGTCGGGCCCAGTTTCGAGCCCTGAGGACATCCCCTTTGAAGAGTTTTCGAACCGCATCCGGTCCGATATCAAGTCTGACATGCCTATCTGCAGAATAGGAAACCATCATCCCGAATAAGTACCTCGGAGGATTCTTGCTTTTTAAAGCGTGCAGCACGGCCGGCCACCAAACATTTTTAAAAGCGCCTTTGATATCTAAGAAAATACCGGCTGTGTATCTATACGTGCTGTCTCTTACTTTGTTGATGAATTTTGGAAGAGCTTGATTAGTGCTTTTGCCCCTGATGAAACCGTATTGATTGGTATGATGAAAAGCCTGTTCATATAATGTAGAACAAAGGGAATCAGAAGAAAGAAATGAACAATCAAATTTATTAACTAGCCTGCAAAGTACTTCATGGACAAATTCAAGCAATTCAGCAAAGCTTGTTCGTGAAATGTTTAAGGAATATTTCCTTGGTGAAGGACATGTGAATTGGCAGGAAGCAAGAATATAAATTGTCATTTTTCTAGTTTATATTAGGTGATGATATTATTATGGTTAAAAAAAATGTATTATCCATTTTTTAATTAATATCAAAAATAATATATTTTTAATTAAATAGAAAAAGAATTCCAAAAACATATGCATTGTATTTATTACCTCATCTTCACCAAATGGTAGTTCATCAATTACTGAAGTGGTTGTTCTGCTTCTTTTGGGCATGTCTTGATCTTGAAGAAAGTTAAGATAGTTGTTGTACCACAATTTTGGAATATGGATACTATCTGGGTTAGAGCCACTGGTCTGTGATGGCTTTACCTGCAATAATAAATTATTGTTTTACTTTCATGGATTGACTGTATTTTTCTATATAAATAGAAAAGTAAATAGAATTTTTTTTTGCTTTATTATAGGTATTTTATCAGTATAATCGTGTTTCTTTTAATTTCAAAGAAAAAGTTATGGTAAGTTGTTTTTTTTTAAATTTTAGATTCAATAAGGTATGATTCACTACCAGATGTCTATCCTAGGTACCAACTAATGTCGACGGTAGCTACCCCTTCCTCTTCAGCACTAGTGCTTCCAAGTAATTGCTGTGTTATCAGTTTGTATGATATTATTATAATTGCTATTGCTCAAAGATTCTACCTACATTAACTTCACTCACCTTTTCGTATCTCTATTATGTATTTTTTTTTGTTAAGGGCTGTACAACTATATGTAAAATGTACAAAATAAATTAAAAAAAAAAAAAATCACTTACCTTTCTCAGCTCATTGTTATATGAATTTCGCATGCTTTGAATCTTTTTTGTTACAGTTTCTCTATTGGCATTACGATCTTTTATATGAAACAATATTAACAAATCATCAAGAGCTGCATTTCGTTTGATCTTGTGGTGATACTCTTCACTAGTAATTTTCCAGAGACATTCGTGTTCTCTGTATTTTTCTATGAATTCTTTGACGAAATCATGCCCGCTAGTAGTACCCATAATTAAATTATATGTACGTAAGTAATTGAAAATAATTACTAATAATTCAAATTAACTAAAATAATTTAAAAATAGTAATAAGTGCCTTTAGGGCCTTTATCCTAATAGTCTTTAGTTAACTTAAATAGGGCCTTTATCCTAATAGTCTTTAGTTAACTTACAATAATAAAGACAGAGGCGTAGGATAGGTGATAAAACATAATTGGGTTACAACAGCTTGTTGTACAAGACTCATTTCTCGTCACCAGTAACAATCCTTCGTAAAAACGGACAATAGAGATGTGCAAATTGTACGCTGTTCTTTATTCATCTCCGACAATAAATGTGGACCCATATACCCTGCCTGTAAACCTTCCCGATTTCTTGCAGATGTCTGGGCTGAAACACGCAATGACGTAAATGTTCTTCAGTTGGTTGATTGTCCGTCCGTCTTTTTACACCGGTATAATAAAAATGTTTGAATTTAGCTGTCACAAACGTCAAGGCCACGTGTTGCAATATTGCGTAATAAAACACCTCTTTATACATTCACACTTTGAACTAGACAAGCAAATATTCCACACTATTAATAATTGATTACTTATGGGTACCTTTAAAATTTATAATAAGAATATTTAAGCTTATCTTAATGACTTCATAATATGGGATATGATTTCTGACTCATATAACTTTTCTCTCGTTAAGATGGGAAAACAAGGGGGCTTGGTTTAAACCATTTTTATTTTTGGACTGGAGTGTAATAGAGTAAGATCCCAGGGTCCCCAGACCTACGTCATTTTAGCGAAGCTGAAATTTTGAGGATTTCTAGTCTACTATGTAGTTAAGACAGTATGCGTACTTACTAGCTCGAAAGCGGGGCCCTTTCACAGGTAGCGCGAACTAAAGGTGTATAAAAGCCGTACTCATCTACGTTAAAATAGAAAGGCTCATATTTAAATATGTTTTTAAGAATATTATCAAAAATTGATATTTATTATTGCAATACCATTTCCGTGGGCCATTACTTCCGCCAGACGTTATAAAGATTATTTAAAAATTAGGTAAGCTACGTAATTTTAGCAAGCCTACATTTGACATATATTACTCGTGGTACTATTTCAAGACTGTGAGCAGCCAGACCAATTCGATGGGCCAATTATTCTCCCAGACTCCTTAAAGTTTCCCCTGTGAGTGCGAGCGTGAGGGCATTATTCGTGCGCATTAATGCGAGTGAGAACACTACATGGCTTTATAAGATAGACAATTGAAATGATGGTTATATTATTTATAGAGCTTGATTAAAATTTTAAATAAATATAGTTATGATCATTCACTGATATTTAGATGCAATAAATTGAAAACAAGAGGCGTGTAAATAATTTTATGGTTTTTTTATTAAAATTTTTATTGAAAATGTTACAGTTGACAAATTATGATTAAAAAAATATTATCTATTATGTTATCAACTATTCATCTTCATTGTCTTCGTTGCTCCCATTTCTACTTCCCTCATCAAATTCACATTCATATTGAATATTCAATTCATCTTCACCATCATGTTCATCGTCATTTGGCTCCTCTGTAAAGATAAATAATTTAATGAGGTTGCGAATAGCTACCAACATATAAAAATAATTTAAAGTGAAAGTAAAATACCTAATTAATTTTGTAGTGAGTCGCTAACAAAACTGGGCAGTTGATCACCATCAAACCAATTAAAATCATACTGACTATCTTTCAGTATCCACCCATTGTTCTCAGGACTGAGGGTGCTGGGATGCTTCTCATGAGCATTGTTCCAGATACTTGCAATATAATTTGCTCGTCGAAACTGCTGAAATAGCTCACTTTTGCAAGGTGGTAAACTGCTTGCATCAAAATTTCTCAAATTTTTCAGGTTGAATTCTTCATTTACATTGACAACTGTATATTTATTAATAAAAAGTTGAAGTCGCGCAGCATCTACGTTAACTATTCCTGAAATATTGTATAGCTCGCAGATGAATTTCTGTATTGAATCAAATACATCTTGTTCTTTATTTTTATCAACGAATAATTCAAGTTCACCGAATTTAATAAAAGCTTGCTGATATTCTGGACATCTTTGCAATATTTTGAACGGTTTTTGCTTTCCTTTATTAAAAAAAGCAGGATTGTAGTCACATACTGTTATTGCATGAAAGCCTATTAAGCTCTTACATACAAACGGTCCCAAATGGCCATAGATCTTGGTTAAATCAACATATTTTTGATTGTTTCCGGTGCCTGTAAATACCCAAACGTGTGAATTAACGTCTTGTAAACGATGCATGTGACCCAGCATTATAACTGATACATCAGTATCAGAACATCGGATCGCAATGTTTTTCTGAGTATCTATATTGTATACATGATGAATCATTTTCGTGTCAGCCTCTTCATGCTGTGGACACGATAAATTTTGATCAATACTAGATACAACTCTATTGTTAATGACAATAAAAGAATGGCATTCCATGAAATTAATTTTTATTAATTTATTGCCAATGAAAGGTGCCATCTCATCTGTAGCCCAATGTGAAATAAAGAAGTTAACAAGTGCCTGTTTAAAGTATGAATTTTTTATCTCTTTGGAAAAATCAACAGGTCGAACTTGATCTGGTTCAGTTATAGTGAACTCGAGTTGTGAACATTCTTGTCGTATAGATCTTTCATAATCCTTTATGGAGGGGATGAAATATTGATCAAAAATAACGTCAATTCTTGAGGCATTTATTTGTGTTACCATTTTCAACATTTTCTTTGAAATATTTCCAGATGATTTAGGAACATCTTTCATAGAGTGAAGAATAAAAAAATCCATCAATTATTAAAATAACAATGTACGGTGGTGGATGATGTTCAATATCTTTGTCTAAACATTTCATCAAAGCAGATTTTGGTGTTTTGCAAATCGCACCATCAAGATGGCACATAGACAAAGGCACAGAAGTAATTGGATATGATAAAATTTTAGCAATATCAATTTTATGATTAATTGATATACCAAGCATACGTCCAAATAAGTCTCTTTGGACGCGTACTTCTTTAATCTTACCACCAATTGTTGTTTTTTTCTTTTTTAAATAATCTTAAGAAAAGTTTTGCAATAGTGTTCTTTTGATACTCTTTTCAAACCTACTAATGTCTGCTTCACATCCTTCAATAAACGTTTTAAGTAAAGCTTCTCCGTGTTCTTCAATATTAAGGAGAAATGTTTCCACCTCTGCTGATGCTGCTTTCCCAGATGAAATATTGATTAAAAGATTTTTCGGCACTCCTACATCGAATGGATTAATAAATTGTTGAAAGGTATTCATAAAATTTTGTAATTGCATAATACTATTTTGGATATTATGATCGTTCAAATCTGCTGTAATATCTTGATCTTTTTGTAAATCCATTTATTCATATACATAACTGATTATCGTTGATCTCAAGTCATGGCTTCGAGCCCATCGCTGACGTGCTGAGATGGAATTGGTAAATTGTGCTATACCTGAAATTTTGTAATATGATTTTTTTTTATGTTGTACTGTATAATTTATATAAATGAAATTTCGATACTAAATGATTTTGTGAATTTAGGTCGTTGTAAAACGGAACGTAGTTTACTAGTGTCGGGCTTACTTATAATAAAATTGTATAAATTAATTTTAAATCATTGGTTGCAATATTTATGAAAATTACAATTTTTTTTTCTTGGAAGTACAAAATTCAAATTATTTTTTAAATGAAAATACTTGAAACTACATATTTAAATACATTCTAAACAAGAAGCTAATGTAATTACGGATTAATTCAAAATGTATTTTCTTAAATCTCATTACCTGTTAGTCTCCTGGCAGCATCTGCATTTAATGTTTGTTCTAATACTAAGTCAATCAGCTGACTTGAAAAAGGTTTATTAGTTCTTTTAATGCCGAAGCAACCTTTATTAAACTCCTCAAATATATCAGGATGAGTTGTGGCAATGTTCAGCAAATTAGTATGGTATTTCACTCCCCATAGTGCATAGTTTTGTTGATTACATATGAAGAATAAATTAGTGATTTTTGGCAGTATAAATCTGAACAGTTCATAATCTCCTAAGCGGATAGTTCTTGACAAAGTTAAATAATATTGTACAAGGCAGACATAGATTAAATAAAAATGTGCTGTTTTGCCATTTTCGCCGTTAAGGGTTTGTTGTTTGTAAATGTTATAATCATTTAATAACTCATCAAGTTCTTCATTTTCTATTTTAAATGATGATCCTAGAGGATGTCTCCTAGAGGATCCTGTCCCATGTTCCTAGAGGAATAAGTTCCTGTACCATTAGATTCTTGAATACAATATTTTTTATCTCTAAAAATGACCTAAAATGCAAAATTTCCAATCCAATTGCCACCAAAGGATGAAGCCTTTTACACCTGTTGAAGTGTTTCCCTTCAAGGAATCCATTTAATGATCCCATTGCTAGTAAATTACTTTGCACCATAACATTAGGTAATCCGGAATCTATTATAACTTTTCCTAAAACTTTTAAATAAGCCATCATAATATGAAAAGGCCCAAGATGGATGAATAAATTATCAAATATTGGCTTTTCAGTTGCTTGAATTTGTAAGGCTACTTTCGCAATCGCGAGATCGTAAGTAACTTGAATCGAGGATTGTTGTAAGTCTTGACAAATTTGCTGACTTCGTTTCATAGTTTCCAGTACTACTGATGTATTTGTAGGTGATGAAGTGATTGGAGTTAAATAACTAATTATTTATTTTGGATGTTCATTGCCACTTATTAAACTATTGAAACCAACCCACATTGGAACTTTTGGTATCTTTAAGGCATGACTAATCATCAAAATTGTATCTATTGTATTATATACTTTTATATTGACAGGTTGTAAATTTTCAACCTCATGGAGTGACACTTGCAGATCATCTGTCATCTTGGGTTTCTTAGGGTAAGGAACTTCATCCACAGTTATAGCCTTCAAATGTTCTTCGTCTTCTTTTTTTTGAGTTTGAGGCTTCTTCATCATTGGGAGAAATTACATTTGATGACTGTGTTAAATCTGGATTATTTTGATGTAAATTTTGATAAATAATGCCAACAGTATCATGCAAAGTATCCTTCCAACTTCCTGTCTCAACAAAACGATCAAAATTGTCGTAGGCAACACCAGTACAAAGATTAGGAGTTTTTTTTATAGTCTCAGGGCATAAAGTTGATTTTTTAATTGTCGTTTTGTGTTGTTTTAAATATGTCGCTTCGGTTTCCAACTCTTCTATTCCTGGATAACTAATACAGTGTCCATATCTATGAACAATATCTAAAATTTTTCTGTTATTAGTTAAACTTTTTAAAGTCATTCCTAGAACAATGTGTTTTGATGTTTTTACTTTTCCGTTGTTGATGTTGTATGACATCTTCACAAAAAGATTGCACTTGACGAATGCATTTTTGTTTTTTTTTTGTGTTTGTGATTATCGCCTGAGATAAGAGTAAAATAAAAGTCTGATAAAGCTTGTGGCACAGATACTTCTCCCTCCTTTAAATTCTGCACAGTGACATTCTCAGGTAATTTTTTAATCGGAATTTGCTTAACTAATTTTCTTAACAGCAAAGCAGCTTTTTGCAAAATGTCTTCGTCTTGTAAACTTTCAAATGATCGATCATCGATGCTTGTAAGGTGTTTTGGTGCTATTAATTTTTTATTGTGAATGAAAAAAAATTATCTCTTTACTGAATGCCTTTAGTACTTTATCTTCTAAATGCTGCGGTGTAAAATGCGCTGAAAATTTTTCGGTGTCCTCTTTATTCTTTTCTACAAATTCGGGTAATATCTGTGCAGATAAGTTAAAAAGAAACATCTTCCCTTTCCGATTACATTTTCATTAATAAATAAACTTATCTCAGAAAAAGCTATCTGATGATTCTGTCGATATTCATGCCAAGTTCCTTTTGTTGCTTTTTTATTTAATGATTTTATTTTGTTGGTAAAGTCTACTTGACAAATATGATGGTAATAAATTTTTGATTGAGCATGATTTTAAACTTTTTTGAATAAATCAGGATAGCTGTCATTTTCTTGTAAATATGCTTGATAGAAATTTTTCTTTCTCCGTACAATGTAATGGCTGTCTTTTATTACGATGTTTTTTTGTCTTTTGGTCACAAAAAATACAAATAATGTTTGTAGTTTCATTGCCTACATTACTTTCCATTGAAACATCACTTTCAAATAAATTCAAGTTTTCTAATTGTATAATGTTTTCTTGAGAAGTGGATGGTGAAGGTTCAGACAACTCAGGTATAGAAGTGTGCTGAGGTATTGTACTGTGATCAGGTAAAATAATATTTACTGGATGGGATGACTGTACAAAGGATGGCTGTGGTTCCGTAGATTCTATGTTGCATATAGATGAAGACGCAGTAAACTGATTCCCTGTAGCACATGAGGACGAATCTTTTAAATCAAGTTTTGTTGTAGTTGATTTTGACTGATATTTTTTCATTAAACCTGTAAATGACTTATAACACTGTCTGTGGTAACCACTTTCAAATAACTCAACGGGCAAAAGAATATCTTTGAATTTTAGGTTGTGTTCCTTTCTAAGCATTACAATATTTTGACACTTTTCTAATGTATCTTCAGTAAACAATATTAAATTTTCATCACACTTATGACAAAAAACACAATTTAATAAATTAGCCATTATATCTTCCCAAACACTTCAAATATTGTAATTTTTAAACTAATAACTCGCGTTGTCAACGTTACAGTAGCTGCACTATATACTAAATAGAAAACACGCTCTTTCACAAAAAGCACCCTCGGCAAGAGTAAAAGAGACATATAACGTAAGTATGGCAACAACGCTGTTCTGTGTAATTCGTGTCCTCTTTTGACCAACCATGACGATAATGCGCTAGCGCTACACACAGATACAGAATTGTGCAGTGTATGAGTATAGCGGCGTTCGTACACAATTTTATAAAGCCATGTAGTGTTTTCACTCGCATTAATGCTCACGAATAATGCCATCACGCTCGCACTCACAGGGGAAACTTTAAGGAGTCTGGGAGAATAATTGGCCCATCGGATTGGTCTGGCTGCTTACAAAGAGTCTTGAAATAGTACCACGAGTAATATATGTCAAATGTAGGCTTGCTAAAATTATGTAGTTTACCTAATTTTTAAATAATCTTTATAACGTCTGGCGGAAGTAATGGCCCACGGAAATGGTCTTGCAATAATAAATATCAATTTTTGATAATATTCTTAAAAACATATTTAAATGTGAGCCTTTCTACTTAGATGAGTACGGCTTTTATACACCTTTAGTTCGCGCTACCTGTGAAAGGGCCCCGCTTTCGAGCTAGTAACTACGCATACTGCCTTAACTACATAGTAGACTAGAAATCCTCAAAATTTCAGCTTTGCTAAAATGACGTAGGTCTGGGGGCCCTGGGATCTTGGACTATTACCAATGTAAAATATGTATCGCTGAGTATTTTATAAAAAAGCAGATTTGTAAAACTGTTGGATCTTTTATGAGTGTGTCTTATCAAATATGTTTTGTCTTTGTTTCTGCATTTAAGGAAAATTTATTGGGTTTGAAATTCATTGGGAATTATAAATTAAAATCGTACAAAAATATTTATTTTGTGATGTGTACATTAAAATAATTTAGGTTTTTTCTTGGTGGAGGACTACCAAAACTTTCATCCCTTCCGGAATAGTAATAGTTAAAGTGGGCTATATTATAATCCACTTCCATTATTCTATTCCAATATTCTCCAGAACAACTATCCATTAATTCGGCTTTTGAAAAATGCTCTTCCATCTCTGTCCTCTGGTAACAGTGGCTGGCTTTGATATATTTTAAACAGTATTTCATTACTGTGTTAAAATTTGTTGTTTCAAATTCTCCAGCTGTTGGGCTGTTGGAATTGGATGGAATATTAGTCTGAAGAAGAAAAAATCTAGGAATCAGGCATTTGTTCACTGCAATACAAGTCTAATGATGATGATGATGGTTTTTGGTGAGGTCTGAAAGACACTGAACAAAAGCAAAAAACTTTGTTGCAATTGTAATACCCTCTTGAGCCAGAGACTTGTTGCTTTAATTTTGTTGGAACAATTTTCCTAGCATTTTTATTGCTAGCATATTTAAATTGGTTTTGGTTTTTAAAAACTGAATACCATTTATTGTTTGCCGAAAAAAAAAATAATGGAGTATGATTGCCTTTCGCTGTTTAATCATTCATTTTACCTCTTAGCTTTGCAAACTATTGCTAACCAAAAACAGCAGTAGGTTATTAATAAAAGAAAAATATAAATTTTTAACTAATCAAAATAGCCCCTTGGTAATGTATTGGTACAATTATTATTTACAGTTCTTTTGTCGATATAAGGACTTAAACCTGTTTTTATTTGTTGAATAGTAAACACATTATGCTTTTCAGATCTAATGGAATTTTGAACAACTTCGAAAGTTGTATTTTTAAAAAGACAGTTGTACTAATCCTCAAATGATATACATTTTAATGCTAATGATTAAACCCCTTTAGCTTTTTTAACTTTATAATTTGAAATAATGTTTTTCATAAACATTTTTCTAAATCCTTGATGTTTTATTTGTTCAGTTTTGTCTATGTCTTCTGCGTTTTTATGCAATTTAAAACACTACATTTTCGCACGTAAACCTATAAATTCAGTCATTATTGCACTATTGTTTTCATCCCTCATTAATCCGAATACCTTTTTGTTTTTAAGTGGTATATTAAAAACGTTATTTTCCTGACAGTCAGAAGTACCGAATTGCATGGCATCCTCTAGAATATGAGTGTAAATGTCTTCAACTTCAAAATGATATATTAAACTGTCTGTGTCGGTGTATAATAATTTTGAGTTGCAATTAAATTTGTGTTTAATGTAATTATAATGAAAATCATATAAAAATAATTTGGAAATATTCAAAATTGCTATTTCAATATAAAAGCTTTTATTAAATTTAATTTTAATATGTTCATTTCAATTAAAATAATATTTTTATCAACCACAAACATCTATGAAAATTTGGTTGCGAAATATAGTAATTAGCTCCAAATTTTCCAGACCATTTAGTCACCAACTTTACATCTCGATGTTTCTTATCATTTTCAATTGTCTTACCAAATACCGCATTATTGATTAACTTATAATTATTTTTTGTAAATTCGGTCTTACTTTTTTTCCAAGTTCAGTATTTAAACCAATATATTTATACAACCAACGTGACTGCTTAAGGGGTTAGGTGGGTTTCAGAGGTTCAAAAAAAGGGTATTTTTTTACAATTTTTTTTTTAATATATACAATCATATATTTTATGTAAACAATTCAGCATATCAAAGATACATATTTAAACATAATTTTTTAAACATTCCGAAAACTCAGCCGTTGGTACCTCATCTCCCTTGACGTCTTAAAAAAATGCTCTTGCCGTGGACAGCATAACTCATTATTGGTTCATCTAAAATCAAGAAACCAAAAATATTTCGTTAGTACATAGATAAATCTCGTTATTGGACGAAGGAAAAAAAATCAAATTTGAATTTTTGACAGACTTTGAACAAAAAAACACATTTTTTGGTCAAATTTTCGTCATGTATTGGCTCGAAATAATTAGTTCTAATAAAAAAAAACTTCGTTCAATGACTAGATAATATTATTTCAAAGATGTGTGCAAAATTTGAACAAAATCGCTTCATAACTTTTCGAGAAATCGTGTCCACCGACTTAAAAAATTGAGTTTTGAGATAAAAGCGTTTAAAGTTTTAAATTGAAATAACATGCAATTTTTTTTTTAACTTACATATAATCATCGATTCCGGCACAATAAAGCAAAGCACCTGCTGCTGCGGCAATATCCATTGCATCATTTTGCTCTTGCCTGTGACGAATTCTTGCTTCACGAGTCACAGCGTCAGCTTTCTTTTCGGCAATGAGTATGCGGTTCTCATCTTCTTTTCGGCAATGAGTATGCGGTTCTCAACTTCTTTTCGGGCATACTCGTAGCTGTTTTAACCAAGTTTCAAGTCCATGCCATGCATAAAAAGCAACAAAGCTGAGACTCCTTCGTTGAAAGCGCCAGCAGCGACAAATGCAGCAATCTCTACTATTTTTGAACCAGCAGGAAGTATTTTTGTAGTAATGTTCCAAATTAACTGGTTCAAATTTTCATTATTGTTTTGCGTGAAGCCACCAACACAGCTCTCCAAGAGCTCTTCTTTGCTGAGTGCTTCATAAATAGGCTTGATAGCTGATGAAACCTCACTTGGTAATGGATTATAGTCGTGTTTGTATGATGAAAGAGTGTTCATTGCTGAGCCACGCTGTCAAGTGCATCATGAGTTAGGGTTCTTTGGACATTTATCGTGCTGTGGATTTTTGTCTGTGGAGATATAATGAAAATAAGTTGCCCATATAGCGTCTCTCATATTTGCACCGAAAAGCAGTTTCTTCTTATAGCTAGGCCATAATAAACTGTTAACTTATCAATAAATTTGGGAGCAAGTTTGCCTTTGCCAGACAGAGTTTTATTTTTCTAATTATTTTACCGGTCTTGTTTTTTTTTCTTCAAAAGTTTTCTTGACCAAATCACGTAAGCGCTTGCCCATCCTCTTCTGCACATGTCCTACGTATTCTTTTTTATTTATAATAAAATCGTCGCCATAAGGTTTGACATTAAGAACTCCGGAATATGTTTTGGAATCCCCGTCACCAATATAATTTGGGTACCCTAGGCCGTATTTTTTAAAAGAGCGTTCAAACATTGCAATGATTGATGAAACTTCCATATTACCAGCTGGTCCTTGGTGATTGGCACTACATTCGTTTTTTCTAAAATGATCTTCCTGCCACTCTTCAAATTATGTTCAGTTTTTTTCCAAACGTCACATAATTTACAATATGAACATTTTACAAAAATATCCAAAACTTTTCCGCTATAATACCCAATTAACGTAGACACATCGTATAATGACGAAAAGTCGCGCTTTTTCCAAGTACCATCACTTGGTATAGTTACATCTGTCGTATCATCAATACCACTTTCATCACACGTTAATTGTTTTTCTTCTTTTGCAGCCGATGAAAAAAGTGGTTCAGCAACCATCTGAACACATTCATGAATTTTCTGAACAAAAAAATCATATGTTACTTATTCAGAAAATAACAATTTATATCCATCAAGCCACAGAATTTTTTACATCCGGCAAGTTCTAAGCCTAATATTCGCATCACAAATATAAACCTACGATTTATTTTATATGATTTACCAATTTTTTGACACGATAAAATGTATATAGGCTGACATTTTTCACACTCTACGAGAATTTTGAAACCAAGGCCAAATTTCACATACTGTTTAAAATCCACTTTACCATTACATATTTTGTCCTCTCCATTCTCATTTATTACATTAGAACATTTCACAAAAGTAGATAGTGTTGAAAAAACAAAAAAAAAATCGATGATTGCTTACTGCAGAATACCGTCCTCTGACACGTGTTTTTCATCTTGGCTTGAGTTTTTTCGCCGAAGTGCTGGTGAAAGATTCGTCGTCTATCTTAGCAGTTTTCGGATTAAATGATTGTTTTCTTTTCTTTGATCTATCTTTTCTTCGACCGCTAGTTGTTCGATCAAATCTTGTAACTTTACTCATATTTTATAAATAAAAATTTATAAACACTTGTAGTAAAAATTCACGAACACTTATAACCTCAAATCAACCTATTGGCTCAAGAAGCAACAATCAACTAAAATATTAAAAACTAATTAGAGTTGCCCTTGAATTGTAAAAGAAAGTGGGAAAGGCCGACC
Organism: Cosmopolites sordidus; assembly: GCA_031761425.1. Taxonomy (NCBI): domain Eukaryota; kingdom Metazoa; phylum Arthropoda; class Insecta; order Coleoptera; family Curculionidae; genus Cosmopolites; species Cosmopolites sordidus. The sequence continues at coordinate 500,543 of JARFXV010000658.1, read as the reverse complement.
AACAATAGCTATGCAGCTGCTTCCGTATACCTGCGAAGCGCTGCACTGACGTGGCCTGATGGGCGGAACTTCCGAGGGGTCTATCTCTTAGAATTTTACTAAGAAGGGTCTATCTCTTAGAATTTACTTTGAAGTTAGGAGAATATTTTAAACATATTGCACTATTTAATAAGACAAAAAAATCGATTTTTTGAAATTTTCAAACCCACCTAACCCCTTAAATTTAAAGCATCTGTGAATTTTATTAATTACAAGACCTAATTCTAAAGCTTGTTTTAAATTTCTATAGTGAATTACATGTTTTTTTTATCATAAAGAGTGGTTAAAAGTTTATTTAAATTAGATGGTGAAGTAGGTGGTACTAAATGTTCAGGACAAAGTGGCAAGTCTTTGTGAAGATCAAACAAGTGTTTAGAATAATGAAGGTCAACTTCAAAAATGTACCCATATTCACTGTCTTTAAATCAAATAAATTTGGTTCATTATGAAATGCATCTTCACATATCCACTGAAAGTCTCCTATCTGTAAAGGAAAGCTCATCGCTGCTCCATACAGATTATTAACATCAAAATACATGATATATGAAGATGGATCGTGTGAATTATAGTCTGATCCCATGTATTTGTTATTGGCTTTACCGTATTTATAGAACATTGAGAAATTCCTCCCCGAATACCCTTTTCGATAAACATAATCATATCGATATCAGTCAGTAGTTCTAGTTCTACTTCCGTTATCTTAAGCATGCAATCATATGCATACCACGTTGCTGCAAAATAATGGAGAACATCCAGTTGATATGTGTTTAGACAATCTTTACGAAAATTTTCAAAATGTATCCACAAGTAATAGAACATCAGTTTTTAAATAAAGTTCAACATATTCATAAGGAAAAACGCCTTTTCTCGTTATTAAATTAAATTGACATTCATTGTAAAATAATTTTGTAATTGTTTTTTGTTCCTTATTTAAATATTATGTCAATTTCTCCAAACTGGTAGACATAAACCTATATGAATCCAAGAACCGAAAACTAATTTTTGAATTTTTTCTAGATTTGGTAAAAGAAATGTATTTCTCCTTATTAATTGGTAGTAAATTGATTGTTCCTTCAGTTTCAGTGGAAAGTGTTTTAATTATAAAGTGGTTGTCATAGTCTGAGATATTGTGAAAGAGAAAATGAATTATAAAATTTTTCTGAAAATTCAAGTTGCATGATTTATGAGCGCCACCTCTATAGACTCCAGTAAAATGATAGTGATCTTTTACTTTATAATCGTCTTCGGAAAATGATTTACAGCAGATGTGTCATAATTTAGAATGATAAAAGGTTTTATTCTCCTCAGAACTTAGCTGTTTTAGTGGAATAGTGTTTAAATATATTATCTCTTTTGATAAATTTTCTTTAGTTCTTTGGTAAACCATTCTACACACTTTTTACCACTGTACATTTTAAAGTCCAAAGTGAATCGTCATATGAACATTTTAGATAATATGCGATGCTAAATGGTTTATGTTTTTGGTATTTCTTACTTTTTGTTACATTAGTTGCTGACTGTTCTTTAAATTTTAATAAAATATTTTCTAAATCTGCATAAATTACAAATGGCAATTTTATTTTATGGGAAAAGTTTTTAAAACTAACTATATTTTCATGTTCTTCTAAAAAGAGATTGATGGGTAAATTTAAAATAGAAAATTATCATTTTATATATAATTTTAATAATTGAATTATTTATAATTTGTTATCTAATCTAACATTAATAAAATATGTTAACTAATAAATAGTCATATGTTACTATGTGAAATATATTAATAAATTGTATTAATATATACAGATAATTTAACTACTAGAGATATTACAGTAAATTCCTATGTTATAGAACAAACAACAAATGTATTGTTGAAAAGATGACCCAAACAGAACTACCTTACTTGTGTTTGAAAAATAGTAAGCAAGTTTCCCAGGAACCATTGTTGCAGTCAGGTTTTGAAACCATTCTAATCCACTTCAGGGGAGCAAATTTATACTTTATTAGTACTATTAATTTATGAATTTATTATTATTACACGAGCTAAGCACTGTCTGTAAGAGTGTATTAGTTGCCCTTATGGATTAAACTCTATTCATATACAGATATGCCTAATTTTTAAAATGATGTCTAAAAAGGTATCGAACATTGGACCATTCTTCGGTCAACGCTGACAAGCCACGGCAATGTCATTGGTGAAGAAGTGACGTATTACATTATTTTCGGCCAACGCTGACAAGCCGCGGCAAGGTCATTGGTGAAGAAGTGACGTATTACCTTCTTTTCGGTCAAACCTGACGAGCCGGCAAGGTCATTGATGTTTTATGTCACTTATTTTACCGTTGCCAAGCTTACGTGATATGTAAATTAGTTTTGCCTTGCCTTGCCAAGATCAGTCACATTACGTTTTCTGCATAAAATCGGTAAGTCCGAAGGTGAACCACATTAAGGTTTTTTGCATCAACTCAAGGTTTTCTGCATAAAACCAGTAGGTGTGAAGGTGAACCACATTAAAGTTTTAGATTATTTATTGCTAAATAAAACAAATTTATTCAATTTTTTATTATTACAAGTTTTTTCTATCTTGTATTTAGGTGTGTACAATTAATATTTTTATAAAAATTCAATTTAATGCTTGTTTTTAATGCTCAGGTAACCAACAGCTACACTGATAACATAAACTAGCAGGTAACCAAACGATATTTTTATAATCAAAATCAAGTTCGCCCAAAAAAAATGTCATCATGTGTTATGACATTTTCCATTATACTTTTATTCGGTGCGACTGACTTCAAGGACAGTATAGTCAGGTTTCTTTAAAAATGCCTTCTCTAGAAGAGGCCTGCAGGCTTCAATTCTTCTTCTAAAGCGGCAGTTTCATACAGCAGTAGACTGCTATAACAATTCAATTGTGTAGTGGGGGATACATTGACTGCGATAATTTTACTGCTTCGTATTGTTCCACATAAAATTTTACACTTGTTGAAATTAATGGTTATAGAATGGCGCCTACGAAAAAGCAACTTGCAAACTGTATGATTATTTACTTACTATTGAAGAAAAAATTGGTCTCTAAACGACATTCTAATAAGAAAAGGTATTGGGTCAAACCATCTTTATTAAATAGACCCAGTTTTGACATCGAAAACAATCTGTTAGTCAAGTTATTAGCCTCAGATGGAGAAAATTTCACACGGCTACCATATGAAAAATTTTTACAATTACACGAAATGGTAAGTGAAAATATATTTTCCATTTATTGTTTATTTGTTCGCAGAATAAGTGCATGTATGCTTTAACAGAGCTATACAATTTTTTTTATCTTTATTTTAGGTTGCTCCATTAATTGCCAAACAGGAGACTTACATGAGAAGTTCTGTAACTTCTAGACTCCGCCTGGCTATTACTTTACGCTACTTGGCAAGTGGCAGTTCTTATAAGTCTTTGGAATTTCTCACCCGAGTATCACGCGTAATAATTGGACACTTTGTTCCAGAAGTATGTAATGCTATTGTCGCAACTTTAAAAGATTATTTGAAAGTAAGTCCCAAATTTTAAAAGACAAAACACTTTTAGGTTACATCATCAAAAACTTTATTACTAATAACTTAGTGGAGGCAAATTATTTCCTTCTTAAGAAAAAATTAAAACAATGTTAAATGTATTTACACCTTATTAACATGTCAACATAATATGCCGAGTCAAAGCAATAGGTACCAGCGGTTTAAGTCAAAAAGAGTTTCAAATTTTTATTCCATAATACCGTGAAGTGCTCTTGATATAATATCTGTAGTACTATCATGAGACTCGTTTTCTGTCTCAGGTTTATTTAAATCCAGTAAAACTGCTGAGGATGGAGACCTTATATATTCGTGTACATCTGCAATATGTGATGAAGACGAGGACGGCCGGGAGGAATCAGATGGCGGACTGAAGCTACGTCGATGTACTTGTAACAACCTATTGTTTATAATTTCACTTACGTTCTGTTGTAACTGTAACGCATCCTCAATTGGGATTGTTTTCAATTGTGATGCTATAAGATTTCCAAAATTATCAAACATATCTTGATCGTTTATTTTAGTTAATTTATTTATGGCAATATCAATAGCATTTCCTGCCGAATAAAGACCTCGTAAGTTTGCCTTTTTTTCTTGAATTGAATTGTAGGAGTGATTGTAGGTGCTGCAGAGTTAGTCAGTTCGAAATTAGTGGCGGAAGATAAAACGTTCTTTCTACTCACTTCGTTAGGTTCTTCATTCTGTAACAAGGAAATATTTATTTAATTATGTAATAATATAATGTAAGAGACTATAGCATCCTCACCTAAGCAGCTAGGCTAGAATTGAATGTAATTTAGATGATTTCAACGATGATTGATATACTTCAACTTTTTTTTGTAGCTTCCAAAATACGGAAGGAGAATGGAATAAAATTTCATTGGAGTTTAAAACAAAATGGCATTTTCCACAAATCATCGGAGCGCTAGATGGAAAACATGTGTCTATTCAAGCAGCCCCAAATGGAGGTTCCTATTATTACAACTACAAAGGTTTTCATAGTATTGTACTTTTGGCACTCGTAGATGCAAATTATAATTTTATTTATGTTGATTGTGGAAGTAACGGTAGAGTTTCTGACGGTGGGATATACAGAAACAGCTCCTTATATGAAGCGATCAATGTTAATAGTACACTAAACATTCCTGCACCTAAACCATTACCAGGAAGGAATAGAAAGGTTCCTTATTGTATTATAGGCGACGATGCCTTTGCACTAAGCCATAATTTAATGAAACCGTACCCACGATCCGCAAATCTATCAGTGAAGCAAGAACTTTTTAACTATCGATTATGTAGGGCAAGAAGAGTTGTCGAAAATGCATTTGGGATCCTGTCTAGCAGATTTTTAATATTTAGAAGACCAATGGATACAAATCTGAAGACCACAGAGTTTATAATAATGTCCTGTTGTGCATTACATAAATATTTTCGCCCAGAAACATTTGGAAATACAGAAATCAATGCATCATTTAATGTACTGCCAAATATTCGACACGAAGGAAGAAATATTTCATCAACCCTTGCTCGTGACACTCGAGAAGAAGTTGCAGATTATTTTGTCACTCTCGGGGATATAGATTTTCAGTGGTCAAAAATTTAACAATCATATTTGCATAATGACATTAATATTTGTAGCATTGCGTCAAAAGTAATGTAAGCAATAAAAAAGTAAATACATACCTGTGTTAATTGAGATTGCAGAGAGTCCAAATTCGATATAGTTTTTCGGGGGATTATCACATCATTCAAAAATTTCATGTGGTCAAACCACGGTACTATTGGAATATACACGTCATCTGTACTACTTCCAGTTCGTTAATTCTCAGTAATCTTCTTTTTCTCCAATAAATATGTCGCTCTTATTGAAGCAATTTTCTTCTTTATGGTTACCTCGTCCAACTCCAGTTTTTCTACTATATTTGTAAATGCAGCTTTCCGTTTAATAGTATTTTTGTACGCTGGGGACCTGATGTCCCATAAACATTCATTTTCCCTATATAATTCGATCAAAGTAAAAAGTTTCTCATCTGAGAACGCAATGCGTTTTACAGATTTCGCCATCTTGCTTATTCAAATTTAACAACTGCTATATAAAAAGTAGAAATATTTCTAGTCAACGCAGTAACTTGGATAACAGTTAACTGCCAACGAAGCATGTATGATTCGAATAAATAAACGACTAACAGTAAAGTCACGCCCCCCAAGCAGTCGCTGCGATCGCACTCTACTGCTGTGTGAAACTGCCGCTTAAATCTTTCTCTATCTCGTGCAAGTTGTTCCCATTCACTTTTTCTCTCTTCTTCAAGGATCAAATGTACTGTTAATTTTTCATTAAAAGAAACTATTCTTCGGTTATTCTTTTCTAAGCAGTAGGACTGCAAAATAAAAAGTAAGTTTTTTAAAATCTTAGCCTAAAATATATTTTACAACATGCAAGTTGATCCAAATGCCGCTTACCCGCGTTCTGTAAAAGAAATATCCTCTAAATAAATTTGTGTAATTGAATTGGTTGAGAAAATAAGTATATTAATAATACCTGTACTTCCATTATTTTAGGATAGAAATTTTTTTCACGAATTAGTTGACCGATTCGATCTCCTCTTTTGATTAAAAAGTTCTCATCGGAATGGTTAAACAGGACTACTTTAACTATTCCTGTGCAATCTGCATATTATATTTAAACATTCGTATTTGAAAGTACCTCCAACAGCAATAAAATATTTTAAAGCTAATCCAGACCTGGGTGCAATTCTTCCATAACTCCCTCCGGGTAGTTTAATTTTTAATCCTGTGTCAACTATACCCCGACTTTTGCTGGTATTATGCAATTATTTATACTTTTTAAATCGCAGGTAGCATGAAGGTAACTCAACAAATGTTGAAATACCTCCGTTTATAGGTTTATGATCATTGATGTTCACTTTCAACTGTAAAATTTCAAGTGCCCAACCCGAATCTCTTTCTTGAAATTCTTCTAGTTTCGTTAAAATACGATCTTTAACATGATTGTTATACCAATCTTTTAAATTTGTGTGATGGTCAATTGGATAATTCCTTGTTGTAAAATCAGTTGTTTAATTTCAGTCTCGACTGATTGAGGTTTTACAAAATTTTCGAAAAATATCACATTAACTTTTAAGAGAGAACATTTTAACGCCTCTTTAATTTTAATAGCAAAACTTCGGAAAGCTTTATTAAAGAATTTGTTGGGATCTTTAATTTTTATATTTATTATGGATCCAGTCTTTATGCGATTACTAAAACATGAGTCAATATCTTGCCATATTAGAGAACGTTTTTTACTTCTACAACTTTGATTTTTTTTTAAATTGTGTTTTAAATTTTTAGTATTTTAAAAGAGTTAAAGCGGATTCAAATTTGTTGTAATTTTTTATATTTTCATTTTTATTTTTTAAATATTTTTTAATATTTTATAACCTAATATGAATATTTAAAAATTTAATCCATTTCAAAAATATTCTTTTGTTCTAATTAACTTACTAACACGTTCAATCTTTTTTACACTCTGTTGCACAATTCTGTCTATGGTTTCTTTATTATTTGACACTATATCAACGAATAACCTTTGCTAATTAAATGATACAGTCATTCAAACAAGTATTTTACAGTGATTCTTAATTTTATTCAAGAAATGCAGGAACTTAAAATATAAACAAACGACCTCGATGCTGCTGCAATTATCATTATTAATGCATAAGGGGAGCTGGTATTTTATTACGAAATAACCACAACAGCAGAACAGTTATGAATACAATAAGATAAGATATAATTTTTATGCTGAAAGATATAAATACTTTGTCATTTGAAGCATGGCACTCCTGTTTGTATTATTAAATAAACATTGAAATTACTATTTTATTACATTTTATTTCGAAATATCAACAAGGAAGACGACGGAAATGACCTTAATTTATGTGGTAATAGCAGTAGTTGCAATTAACTATAAATAATGTATAGGATCGGCACACAAAGATATTTTTTTTACTGTTAGAATTACATTTTATTACGCAGCATCGCTAATTTTTAAAGACGTAGGATTCATGCAGATAAATTCAGTGCTTATTTGCGGTATTACCAACAACAATAACAATAAAGAATAAGTACTTGTGAAAAAAATGGCCACAATTCCGTCAACTTTAATATTCCAAACTTTAAATAAAAGTGAATTTCCAATTAATATGGCTTATGTTGTCGTGAAACAGTTATTTAGGTAAGTTTTTGATTTTTATTTTATTTTTTTTGTTAATTTATTTCTCTATTTGTTATAGATATGGAATAAAGAGTCTGTAAAGTTACAGATATGGAGATATATCAATTAAAAGAGGAATCGTTTTTGTCTTGTTATCGTACGCACCAAAAGATGTTACATTATGGAAAAAAAATTGATAATTTGCCTTTACGTTATGTAAGAATGCAAGTTGACAATGAAGAAGAATTTGAATTGTTGGAAAAAGCGGTTCAAAAATACCGCTTTAACATAAATGACGATGACGACTTTATTAAAAATTAGACTAAAATTGAAGAGCAAAATCAACAACAATATTGTGAGTCAATAACCCACAAAAAGATAAAAGTTTTGCAAGACATAACATTACCATCAACATCATCGTCGTTACCATCGTCAATCCTCGAAACGTTATTGAAAGACATTGAACAAGCACCACCACCACCACTATCAAAAAGAAAGAAAAACATTCAAATCCCAACCGAACCGCCTGTTATTATGGATGATGAACATTTTGAGGAATTTCTGAGATTTTTTTTAATACGTAATTATTGAAATTACTTTATTGCCTTTTATTTCAACAAAATTATTTATTTTCGTATTGCTATACTAAGATTAGTCAAATTGTTATTATTTTAAATGTAAATAAAATGGAAAACGTGTCACGACTTGTTTTTGAATAAAAACTCATATTTAAGCCAAGTCTCACCGATTAAACTTAGTAGATACAAAAAGATTCCATTTATGCATAGCATTTATAGCAATAAGTGGTTTAGTAAAAGTTTGTGATTTTTTTTCTTACAAATGTGGATGGCAGGTATTCGTGAATTTGAAATAGTGGATCTCGAAACTGGAATAATTAATTTACATGAATATTTTCGAAATCTGAAATTTGATGCAGATCACGAAGCCGTATATGGTTTTGGGAAAATTTCATTCCATGGAGGAGTGTCGCAATTACGCGGAAAATTATAAAAATGCAATGGCAGCATGTGAAACTTAATATAAAAAACCATGACTTGAATTATTTTATTAACGTTAAATCATTGTTAGGTTTACAACATTTTCTATACGTTTATTTCCTAATGATAATTCCCAAGAATTGTAATAATTGTATAAAAAATAATTACTAAATAAACTGGAAATTCCAAAAATTACCACCTTTTCTTTTTTTAATTTTGTTTACCCAATTAATACTACTCAATTTAATCTAACTGTTGGAAAGCAAACACACATTTTTAAACATATATCATTTTATTGGATAAAACAAGTGATTATACAGATCAAGTACATTTGCTAGTGCACAAATACATGGAGATTTTATATGATAAAAACAACAAGGTTCTTGCTCTCTTATATTTAATTGTATTTCTTCTGATTGAATTATAGGTTTCATCAAATTTTCTTTTATAAAATTTTCTTTTTCTTTACCTTTTACGTAAACTTGATCAAGTTTTGCTGTTAGATTTTTGACGATGTCACCAAATTATGAGCCGGGGTAAAGCCTACTTCCCACTTCAGACAATGGTGATTATTCATCAACTAAATTGCTTGCCTTGCAAAATCGGGTGACCGTTGATTCATTGGAAAAGGGGCTTTAAAAATATAGTGTCACGTCCTGGATTCATCGTACGCTGCTAATTATTTTGGCACAAACTTATTATTTGCAATTTTAAAACCTTGCACATCCAAAATAAATTTCATCTTCAAATTATAACGATTGAAAATATTGGTATTATGACCAGAATAGTGTTTAATTATATTTTATACACAGTTTATATAGGAAAATACATTTCATGCAATGTTGCGAATTTGTTACTTTCAATGTCTAAATTCAAATCATTGTAAGGATATCTGACGGTGTTTAAAAATACTTTTATATTCCTGAGGCCGATGTCATCAAACTCACTCATATCGCTTGTTTTACTATCTTTTCTTGACGCTTGAAATTCTACAATTACATGTCTTGGAGTTTCAACATTAGACGATATTTTGACTGTCCAATTATGCCGATCAGTTTTTAAAAGTTCAGGATATTCTACTAATTCCCAACTTCTAAATGCGATGACGATGTCGGTTTTTTTAATAATTATTTTGGTTAGTGATAATTCTTGAGGAATTCCAACGGAGATGTGTGGTATACTCCAAGTAATTTTGTCAGGAGTCACTTTTGGAACTTCTGAAGGACCTGTAGTTCTAATTGCATTGAAATCTGTAGTATCTCTAATTGTAAAAAGTTCTTGTTTACAATTCAATATTATTTTCTTATAATCTTCGAAAAAGCCCATTAAGAATTTAAGCGGAATGCAAACGTTAAAAGAACTAGTTTTTTATTAGTTATTACACTTTTTTCTAAAGGAAACCATCCAGCATTTTTTATTTTTTTTCATTCATTTGCATTGTATGAAAGATATGCCTTTAACGTTGACGTTAAACCAACGTCTCTAACTGAATCTATTGTTACACCGTTCAATTTATTTCTAATTTCTCGAAATAGGAAGGCTATACCATTATTGATGAAAAAACTTGTTTTCGAAATACTCCATCTGCTTTTGTTAGTTCACCTTCAATGTAAAGAAAACTTTTACAAGGAAGTGTATATGTATCGATATCGTGCAGGGGAATAACAATTTCGTCATTATTTCCCAATTTTGTTGGTAGATATGGTTCATATGAATGAATTTCTGAATGCACTATAGAATCATCCATAAAGATCTTCTGGCTAACATTTAAAATATCCATATTAGACCAGGACTTTGAGACCAATTGATTTCAGAAAATTCTTGTTGGCAGTTGTTAACCTTCGAACGCTTTCCTTTGAACTAAATCCTTTCTTCTCTCGAATACTGACATTATAAATATTTCTTGTTGTATTCTTATTATATAATATTACCATATTTTTACAATTTTTTACATGCCGTCGTAATGTAACAGTTTCTTTTCGAAAATTAACTAGGTTTAAATTTTGGTTCACTATTTTAATTATAATTTTATCGATTACTTTGATTGTTACAGGAAAATATAAGATCTTTTGCTGAGATTCGATTATTTTGAATCCCGGAGGTACATTAGGGAAACATTGATGAATTAAATGAACAGGTCTTCCATTCAAGTAGGAACCCTCAGCAATACTGCGTCTATATATAATGATTTCACTTTTATAATTTCCGCAGGGTAATCTGTGATGAGAGCTGATCCAGTCCTTTTCCTTTTACAGTTCGATTTTCAAACCCTAAAATGCTTCCAATTGTTCTTTCTTTAAAAGTTATATTCGTCATAGATTTAATCACTGATTGTAAAGTATTACTGTTGGCGAATAGTCGAAATACAATACCTTTAGAATTAAATTGTTTTTGAAGGTTTTTTATATCAAATCATTTATATCAAGAATTTCGCAACTTTCTGGTGGGATTCCATTAAATGTTTCAAAATTCGAAAGGCCAATAACATAATCTGATTCAGGATCTAAATACATCGGTGGATGAAAATCGGCATGTAATATTGCCGATTGAGCAGAAAGTGCAATAGTAAAGGACATGAAAATCAAGTCTGCAGATTTTTAGGAAGAATAACTTAATATTAATATTTACAAGCTTTATAAAAAAATTCTATACATAAATGTCCGCAATTAAAAGATTTAAAAGATTGATATTTAGCGTGATTATATTTCACAGGGTTTTTGCTACCATCGCTGAGAAAATAAGAAGTAACCTCTTCAGGAGGCCTTACATTTCCAAAACTATCAAAATAATTTACGTTTCTATCCTTCTTAACATAAGCCGTCCAATGTGTTCCATCTCCATCAGTATCATCTAAATTAATAAATCCAGATTCAACGTTTCTAATTTTTTTCGGTAAATCATTCCGCATAAAAACACCTCGGAAATGTGGAATATTTAAATATATTATCAAACTTCAATAATTCGAAATTGTCAACGGTCTGCGAGGTAGCATATTTAACAGTTTTTTGAGTACGGTTTTAAATACCCTTTTTTGTATGGACCACACCCTTTTTCGCATTTAGAGCAAATTCGAAAGATGTAATTTCGTATTATTGTACAATGATTTCAAAAGAGATTGATGGGTAACAAACACATTGGACACGTTGGACAAACACATTGATTTTGGGTGTCTGATACCTCGCCTGCGTCTTATTTTGATGTGTTGGTGCTCTCAATTATGGTAATTCTTGTGGCTGTAATTGTTTATAATTTTTCTTGCAATTTGAAAACAGCTAGCCAATGTAAAATATATTTAAGGAATCGGCCTTAGGTAATGTTCGAAATAATATGTTTTACATTGCAAAATATTCATATTGCAGTATTATCTAATTTATTTGTTGGAATCTTATACTGGTAATCTGATGCTTGTGCATTGCAGTTTAGAAGTTAATTTTCTGCATAGAGTTAAAATCTTTTTTTCTTATAGTTCAAAGATATTATTAAATATCCCTTTGACCTAATATACATATCTACGTGTTATAATTATTTCGGCTGATGTTTATTTTTTACTCTCTGGTTTTTAACCCCTGATTTGACTGCTTCTATTTTGGAGTTTGGGAATGTTTCAATCAGAATCACTATTTAGTGATGACTGCATTTTTAACTTGAAGAATTATGATTTTTTTTTTCCGAGAAAAATGGCTTCGGGTTTCAATTAGGTAATGAAATGTTTACAGATTATGTATGAAGGCACTTCATATTTTGTGTTTATTAATTCGTTTAGAATTGGTGTTTATATCGAATGTGGGTATGCTGTTATATGTGGTGGTTTTACGTTAAAGTGTCATGAATTGTAAACAAAATAAGAGTAAAACGTATGGGTTGGAAATGTGTTCACATTTGATGGAGAACACGCAGGCCATATGAAACAATATCGGACGATAGTTGACAAACAAGTCTCCAAGTCCTTTATGCAATCTTTTGCAGGAGAACAAATTGAATGTTTGATTGATGTTTTCTTAAATTTTTAGTCATCACATAGGCTTGTATTTAATTTTCCTAAAAGCTTTATCTAATCAAATTGCATTAATGATGGGTTTAAAAAAGAGAAAGATGGGGGTTGGACTGTGGTGGTTTGGTGGGGAGGTAAGTTGATGGGGGCTTGAGGGATGGTAGAAGGTTGGAACGCAAACGGTTTGGGACATATTGTCTGACTAGGTATTCACTATCCTACATGAACCCTCTGAGGAAAAGAGGACTTTAGAAGATACTTCTTCATTCTTTTTGGTGGTTATACGTTTAACTGCTACAACTCCTTGTTGGTTTAAGTTTTCTAAAATTTCAGCCTTCGCTACAATTGAAGAGATCAGGACCGGATACTACTCCTTTACAGAAGTTTAGAGAACAGTGTGGTTTCACAGAGACGACAGAATTGTGTATTTTTTTTTCATTGTAAGTATCTTTTCTGATTGCTTGATATTAGCAACCAAGATTAGAAGAGAGCCATCGCTTACTGATTTAACGTCTCCGACAAAGCCAATCGAACACTTATGTATGATAAACGGGGAAAGTTTTCCCAAAGATTCATTTTCGCATTTTACGAAATATTAGTCAAAATCTTGTTCCTTACGTATAAATTTAACGGGTGACACTACCTTGGTCTTTCGGGCCCTGTAAATAGGGGAAAATTAGAAATACTTAACGACATGAGAATCTCACTAGTGTGGAATGAAGTCATTCATGGTTGGAAGGAACCGTGAGAGTTCAATACTTTATGGTAGGATTGGTTGGGGATATTATTATATTTACCTATATCTGCATTATACAAAATGTTGTTAATTGCATGTTCCACTTGCACTCGAATCCGCTGATTGTAGTTTCTCATTTTATTCCCAACATGGTATCCTTATGTTACGCATGCATCTGCAGATCGAACCCCAACTGATTCCTTTAAAATTGCAAAGGCCTCTTCCAGTCTGGTATCATCATTTTTATTAGATGTATGTTTATTCTGTGTTGGGGAGTTTGGGGTATAACGTGGCGTTCTTTCTTTTCAGTTTTCTCCCTACGTGCGTCCTTTGAAATGTTTCGCTGTCTGTCTCCTTCGATCTACTTGTTGCGACTCAAACTTTTCACCATTTTGATCTTCTGGTTCTTCCTAAAATAATAATAATAAAAAAGTAACAAATATTTTGTTAAGTCGCAGTATAAACAAAATAAATTAAAATGAAAGTGCATTGTGTATGTAAATATAAGCGGCGCACCAGTATTTTTGACGTCACTACATCTACAGTATCATGTATTTTTTTATATGCCTTCATCACTAGCCGAATGGTTAACAATTTCATAAATATACGAAGGTGTTGGGAATTTTCTGCATATTTTAGGGTCAGTGGATGGAAAACATACCATGTTAGTGTTAAGCAGTGTTAATATTAAATATTATTTACCTTTCCCCGTTCCAATTGTTTTCTTCATTTAGACTTTTCCCTACGCAGCGACCCAAGTAGACTTAATTTTTGCTTAACATCAGCCTCATTCATTGTTAGATTTGTTGCTATTGATTTCCATACATCAATTTTTTGGTTACTCTAAAAAATAACTGATGTTTTGGATTCCACAAAATGGGCCATTTCTCATAATCATCAATTAATTGTAAACATAATTTATTATTCTCTCCCATAATTATTTACGATTGCCCGAAACAAAATTTCGCCCGCACAGGACACGGTTCTAGTTCAAAATTATCGACCACACTGAGGAAATTACGCGTAAATATTCTTTGATTTTTATCAGAAACTGACAAGAGGCGGTGCGCGTTCTTAGACTTTTCGCTAATGTTGTAGGTTCTTTTTACGAATGTTTAAAGTTCGTAATCTTCTAACATGGGGTATTATAATGTTCAATAGCCTTAATACTAGGATTTCAGTTTTTAACAATCTTTGAGATCAAAATTAATAGAGGGTGTAACTATCTAACGTTTGAACAACAAATTCGGTAATTATAGTTGAAAAGTTTGCAATTTTATTAATTTTAAAAAATCCAGTTTTCTCTAAGAAAATATTAAATAGAATACAGTTTTTTCCATTGTATTTTTTTATTGCAACATAAAGTATATAGGATAGGGTTATGTATGAAATAAAATGACGCCTCCAGCCCAGAATCCGCACCAAACAGTGAATGCATTAGTTTTTCGAGAATCATATGTGGGTTCTTTGAACCCCAAATGCAGCAATTTTGACAATTAACGAAGCCATCAATATGAAAATGAGCTTCATCGCTTAGGATGATTTTGCTCGAAAAATCAGCATTCACTGGTTCAATAATCCATTCAACAAACTCTCTTCGCTGTGCATGCTCATTAGGCTGCAGTTCTTGTGTAAATTAAACTTTATAAGCGTGGAGACGCACATCTTTAGTAAGTATCGGGTGTGTTATTAATTCCTTTCCGTTTTTTTCGCTAAAGAAAACACGTTATTTACAATTGATAGTTAAAATGTTTTCATTTTAATATTTAAAATGTTTTCATAGTTAAAATTTATTCAAAGTATTCGCTATTTGATTCTATACATTATGCCCATCTCTTAGGCAATTTATAGATTCCATTCCAAAAGAACAGTTTCTTCTTTGGCAAATTGGCCAAGTTCTGCTCTGCAAGCGCGTGCCCCATCGATGCAAAAAGGTGGTAGTCGGATGGAGCCAGATCTGGATAGTACGGCGAGTGCGATAAAACTTCCCATTCAAGTGGTTTCAACTAGTTTTGCTGTATGAGACGGCGCGTTGTCATGCTAAAAAATCACCTTATCATGTCTTTGAGCGTATTGTGGACGTTTTTCAATCAATGCACAGTTCAAATTAATCATTTGTTGTCGGTAGCGATCAGCGAAACAGTAACTGTTTCTCCAGTTTTCAACAGTTTATAATACATGACACCAACATGGTCCCACCAGACACAGAGAGAGCATGGTTTTGTGACCAAAGCGATTTGGCTTTGCAGTCGATGGGCCGGCTTCACCAGGTGATAACCATGATTTTTTTCGCTTGGGATTTTCAAAATAAATCCTTTTTCCATTACCCGTTACTATTCGATGCAGAAATGACTTCCTTTCATTCCTTTGAAGCAGCATTTCACAAACGATTTTTCGATTGTCCAATTGCCTGTTATTCAATTCATGTGGCACCCATCTTCCGATCTTTTGGATATTTTCTATCGCTTGTAATTGTTCACAAATTGCAACTCGGCTCACATTCAACTTTTCTGCCAATTGTTTTTGAGTTTGTGTTTGGGTCTTCATCCAATAACCCCCTGAAATTCCGCATCTTCAAACGTTTTCGGCCTACCAACCCTTCTTTGTCTTGAACGTTGAAATCACCACATTTGAATTGTCGAAACCACGTTTCACATGTTCTTATGGTTGGAGCATGCTCACCGTAAGTCTCTATCAGCAAACGATGACTTTCAGCGGTTTTTTTTGGTGAAACAAGAAAAGTATTGCGTACCGCAAATGTCCGTTTTCAGGCACAAAACTCGACATTTTCAAAAAATTATAAATCTAACTCTATTTTGGCGGAACGTAACTTGTGTAGGTTTGAGGTTAATGGAAGTAGAATAAAATGACATATGTATCAAATCCTAACATTGCTTACTTATGGCTAGTGAAATCTGTTACAAAAACCGGAAAGTAATTACCGACACACCTGATATACGCCGTAGGGAGCTTGAAATTTACAATTCTTGTCCACTACCCCGAATTGATGTTCCTGCATTTCCATCAACACTCTCACGCACTGCTTCGATATTATCATTTGAACCGGTTGTTATTGGACGGCCAGTGTGTTTGGCGTCCTCAATTGGTCCAGTCTCCCTGAATTTTTTAATAACTCCTCACAGTTGACGAAGTTAAATCAATATTACGACCATATTTTGTACGAAATTTGCGAACTGTAGTAGCCAAACTTTCATTAATATAAAAGTTTGAAACGCATTGTTCTTTAGGGTAGTGATCCATTTTTTCTAACCCTAAACTGTCACCTGTCAGAACTTTACATAATATTAGGTTATCGAGAATTTTTATAAGTGTTGCTTGTTTCAGATAAAATTTTTGAAGAGTATATTTTTTTACAAAGTAAAAAAGTACTAACTACATTTTATTTGGGCGTCTCTGGCGAAGTCCAAAACCTTTTAAACACTTATAGCATATCATGTGTTATTTCAGTTTACATACAGACCTTCAAGAAGAAGTGGATATGTTCCATTTAAACTCTTAAGATACACACGCAAATAAAGCAGGTTATCCAGCGCCTAATTTTGGCGCTGAATACCAGTGCCGGTTTTCCCTCTGGTACGTACATAAAGAACGCTAGTTATCTGCCAGTATGAAGGCAAGATGCCTAGTTCATCCTCCGATGTAAAATTTGTACTACTGGAAGACAAGGGGTAAATTGAGAGCGAGTAATTTATGGAGAATATCATCACCTATTTCTAACTTAGAAAGAACATGAACGGTTTTTTTCAGTTCGGTTTTCGATGGTCGGAAATGATAAAAAATCTTTTTTTTAACGACTTAAACAATTCTACATTCAATTGTGGTTATTTCTATATAGATATCATGAGCGTTTAAAGACTGCAAAATGCATGTTTAAATGCTAATTTTAAAGTTTGTAGAGTCACAAACTTTGATTTACAAAGACAAAGACTCATTGGAGTTCTGTGTAACTCCGCTTAATAAAAACTCTCGTACCTCGACCCATCTTGGAGAAAAATAAATATAATGTCGAACTGGGCGAACTGGGGGGTTCTTTAAAGCTCTCGAAAAGCAAAACAATAGAGCAATACTCTGAGGGTTCTGATGCAATGTCTATTCGTTTTCACCTCGAAAAACCGATAAATTCAAATAGACAAAATCGGCTGTCCCAGAACTGCTAAAGCTATTGTAATGCGGTTTTTACCTAAGTATACAGCAGTGTTTAGTGCTTGTTTTAACGTTTTTAGGTGTTATTCGAAATTGAATAAAAAAAGGTCAAATAAAACTGCTAGTAAAGATTAAAAAGCCGAAAAAAAATCAAGATGCAGGCTACAACCTTTTTGAGAAAAAGGTTCTCAAAATTGGCAATTTTCAAATATGGATAAGGCAATCATCGGTTTCCCTTAAATATATTTAATTGAATATGCATTTTCGAAAAAGGCGCATGTCTGAATATTTAAATTTTTTAGAAAATGAAATTACAAATGAAATGAAAAAAAAAAATATTTTCTAAAGAAGTATAATATTTAGAAAATTTATTTTAGAGTTACTAGGGTCAATTGGCAATCGAAAGTTACACGTTAATGTTATTATATATGTATATTTAGTTATTTTGAGTTTATGAGGTATACCTTTTTCGGTATTATTTATTTATTTTAGGTATCTAAAATTAAACATAATAGTTAAATTAAAGATAATTAAAAGATTTTCTTTAAAAATCTTCTTCTTCATTCTCTCTTTCGTTTGTAGTTGGCCATTGCAGTACTTCGTCATAAAATTCTGTAAATTCTGCTGGTATATACTGTTTCAACTTTGCAATATCTGCAATTTTCAAATGATTGATAGGTACTTTGCCACTATAAGCTACATCAGCTTGCGCGTAGCTACACAGCTAGTGAACGTAAATTATAATTATCGAACTTGCCTTCGATAATGCCTGAAATATGTTTTATGCTGCAAAATATTCATGTTGCAATATTGTCTATTATCGATAGATATTGGAAACCTTAATTGTCATTGTAATCTGAAACTTGTACATTGTGGTTTAGAAAGTCTGTTTTCTCTGAATTTTAACCACTGATCTGGTTGCTACTTTTATTTCGGTTTGTATCGCTCATTATTCTGAAATATGTTGTTTTATCAGTTGTTCGCCTAGAAATGGTTGTAGTTTTTATATAAAATGAGAATAGGAGCACAAGTTTGATGGTGTATTGTTTATAGTAAATAAAGAATTGCAAAATGAGAATTAAAACTATAATTTAGAGAAATATTCACATTTGATAGAGAACTTGCAGCTAATATGAAACAATAGTAGAGGTCACGTAAGTTTGTCGATAATATGAACCTACTTATCCTGGAAAATTATATGCTAATAGATTGGTGATCAGTGAATGTGATTGGTTCTATCTGACTTGTCAAATATACTTATGACACTCTATCTGCAATTGTGTATTGATGTGGAAAATGAGCACTTTGGAAGAAGGTTTACTGAAAAGGAAACATAATAAATGATATAAACATAAAAATTTTAAAATTAAATAAATATTTCAGTTTTGATATTTAACTGTTCGTCTGTAACCGTTTTTTTAGCACCTTCTGTCTGTAAACCTGGGTATTTTAAATCTAGCCATTTTTCATTATGTTAATGCACTTAAAATTTCAAAAAAATACATGCTACTGTTCGAAACCTTCAACTTGATATATCTATCGTAAAATTGTAGAAAATATATTTTTGCAACTATTATTTCTTAAACAAATGGAGCAACTTGGTAGGAAAACAGTTTAAACTTAAAAAATCGTAACTTTATGGAAAATGAAGATATCTTAACTTTAACATGTTAATCTTACATAACACAAACGCTATATGGCAAAGTACAATTGTATTTATTACATTCCTTGCAAACATCTGTTTTTTTTTTGTACTTTCTCTTGAGCTATGTTCTTTGTTCAGCACTTCTATAATATTTGTTTCATTTATTTCCAACAGACCTAGAGCAAGCTTTTCTCTAAATTCGGTAGTTGACAATTTATACTTCGTGACATTTTTCTATTGTTTTATGTACCTAAATATATAAATATATAGAACAATACACATAATAATTAAATACATTAATTTATTTTAAAAAAATTACATATTTACATATAAAAATATGATTTCATTTATCTTTTTTATATTCAGTCTACTTCTTTTTTCTGTCACAATTTGACCATCTTTACTGAAAATTCTTTCACATGGCACTGATGTAGACATAAGATAGCCTTTTTGGAGAAATTCGTTTAGTCTTGGATAAATATTTTTTCTTTGTAATCACCTTATTAAAGGGCCCTCGTATCGATATGTTAAGAGCTCATTTAAAATTTTTTCTATTTCATTAACAGCTGCTGATGTAGGGTTTCTGGAACTTTTTATGTTTATTACTTTGTTTTCGAACTATTTCCATTCCATTTGTACATTGAATATTTACTGTATCAAGTGCCCTAATTTTTAATTATATGTCTGGGATTTGCTTTCTTTATGTCTGCAAATCCGTGTTTTTTAAAACGTGGGTCTAAAATCGTAGCTTGTAATATAAGCTCATTACTTTCATAATTTTTAAATCGGGTAGTAATGTTGTTGAGCAAAACATCAAGCATTGGTTCTAATTCTTTGCTTAATATTGTAGCTTTGCAATATAGTATGTGATTTTCCATTGCTTATATAAATAGAAGTATTTTTGAAATACTAACGTTTTTCTCTGCAGTTATTTTAACAGTCACGTCATGAAATATTTCTAAAATAGATACATCTTTTATTATTTCCCATTCTCTAGCACTTAAGGTACTAGAGAATGGGATTTTGTTTAGGGTAGATTCAATTTATCGAAGTCCTTTTTGTACAATAATATTGATAGCATGTGCAAAACAACTATCGCCAATTCCCTAGCCTAATGACTGCGACAGTATGCATTATCGCTAACTATCCCTACAACTTTATTTTAAATTTCCCACTCTCTAATTTTTCCTGTAAAAATACACAAATATTGTCAGTTGCGTGTTGTTCATTGTAAGCTACACAATCTAATAAATTTATAGTTATATAACATTGTCATTGGTTACAGATGTCCAGCTATATGTAGCAAGACATACTGCTGATACTCTATTAATTTTTTCTTTAACCCCCTCTTTAATATCTGATATCGTTTTACGATTAGGCACAGAATATCCGAAGCATAACATATTAATAATTTTTTTAAACTCAACATCTTTCACTGCGCTAAATAGGTGGTATTCTTTTACAATCATTCACAATAACTATTCATCAAATTGTCTCGAATTGTTTATCGGCACTTGCTTCGTACTCACTAAAAAATTGTCCATACGGCCTTACGTCTTTTTTTTTTTTTTGGAGTTGAGTCAAGATGTTCCAGGCATATGCTCCAGTTCAATATTAGATTTATCATTATTTTTTCTGGTTGAAGTAAAGGAACCATATTAATTGCCCTATTAATGGCTATTCCTAAAATAAAAACTATGCTGAATTTCCGCTTTTATATACAGTAATAATAATACCATACCTGGATGTTTTGTGTGCATATGTCTTGTCAGATTTCCTGTAGACCTTTTTCAAATATTTATAAAATTATTACAATAATTGCACTTTACTTTATTCGTCTCTTCGTCAAAACAAAAATGATTCCATATTTCACTCTTTTTTTCTATAACCCATCATTATTTATTTAAGCAATTCGCTTGTGATTTGAAATATATCTATCGTCTATTTTAAATTATTTAGTAGTCTTCGTCTAACAAAAAGACCACTTGTAAAGTAAGGCGAGAAATAACTCAAAACACAAAGAAATCGTTCCTAATGCATACGCATATTTGTTTATACAAACGAATTTTTATTTATGTTTACTACTTCGAAAAGACATTACAAATAAATTGTTCGTAATGCATATGAGAGAGTGGGGAAATGGCGTATGGCTAAGGGAAAACTGAAATAACAGTGCAGGTTTTTGAGGTAGAAATGATTTTAATGCTTAATCAGTCGGTCCGTTTATCCTACCAACTTAAACTTAATTCAACATTATAATATAGTATTTGAAACAAAAAGGTCTTCCAAAGAAAACAACACCTTTGTTGTTCAGCATTACTCGACACGCGACGGGTAATACCTAACAGTGAGTGGGGTAATTAGGAACTAATATAATTAAGTTTTTTAACGACAAAAATCACATGGATAGCCAGCCGATGTTGAAACTTGGTCGGTACATTTGTCGTGTGCCCATTGATGGCAACCACGACACAATCCAATCTTCCGTGGGAGGGCTATCGTATTTCTCACTGCAAAAAATGCAAAAATAGTCAGTCTTCTTCTTTTTTCCTCATTTGTGGTTAAAATCTTGAAAATCTTCTATATCTTTAAAATTTCTTACGGTTTTTTATTCTTTTATTCCCTGGCTCAATAATTTCGATTTCCTGGTTTTTTCTTTTTTTCTGGATCTTTATTGGTTTTTTCCCCGAAATTTTCTCGTTTTTCTCCTTTATTAATTTCTTGCTCTACTTTTGTTCTAGTTCTGCTTTCAAAGGTGTATAAGTCAGGAATCACAGGTTTATAGGAATCACATGTTTATTTACTATATCAGACAGACGAGTAACTTTATTAAAGTCATTTTCTGATGTTATAGTAGAATTTAGACCATCCGAACATTGTGGGATGGTCTAAATGGATTAAAAAAATCTAATGGGACTCGACAGCAAGTCGATATCTCCATTGCAATTTGAACATGTTTATTCCGGTCAATATTATGACGAAGTTTATTTTTCTCTACGAATATCAATGAAATTTTGTGTACCATCTCAATTGTCAGACCGTAATAAAGCTTGCTGCATTATAGGATATGATGCTCAAGTTGCTTCATCTTCGGAAAAGATTGGTTTTTTCCCATTCCTCGTTTGTTTTATAACTACATCTTTTAAGTGGTCAAATGTTGTCGTTTTTGGCACCGAATAAACAATCGACGCTTTACCTATACTAAGTTTTTTTTACATCGAACCTCTATAATATTTATTCTTCTATAATATTTGTTTCAATTATTTTCAACAGAGCTAGAGCAAGCTTTTCTCCAAATTCGGTAATAGACAATTTATCCTTCGCGATATTTTTCTATTGTTTTATGTACCTAAATATATAAATATACAGAATAATACACATCATAATTAATTAGATTAATTTATTTAAAAAAAATTAACTATTTGCATATAAAAATATGATTGCATTTATCTTTTTTATTTTCAGTCTACTTCTCTTTTCTGTCACAATTTGACCAGTTTTACTGAAAATTCTTTCATATGGCACTGAAGAAGAGATAAGGCAGCCTTTTTGGAGAAATTCGTATAGTCCTGGATAATTTTTTTTGTCTTTGAAACCACCTTATTAAAGGGTCCTCGTGTCGATATGTTAAGAGCTCATTTAAATATTTTTCTATTTCATTAAAAGCTGCTGATGTATGGTTTCTGGAACTTTTTATATTTATTACTTTGTTTTCAAACTTTTTCCATTCCATGCCACAACTACTACTTCCTAAAACTATTTGTTGATTTTCTGCACATTGAATATTTACTGTATCAAGTGCCCTAATTTTTAATTTTTCTATGGCTTGATTTGCTTTCTTTATGTCTGCAAATCCGTGTTTTTTAAAATGTGGGCCTAGAATCGTAGCTTGTAATATAAGCTCATTACTTTCATAATTTTTAAATCGGCTAGTAATGTTGTTGAGCAAAACGTCAAGCATTGGTTCTAATTCTTGCTTAATATTGTAGCTCTGCAATATCGTATGTGTCTTTCCATTGCTTGTATAAATAGAAGTATTTTTGTAATACTAACGTTTTTCTCTGCAGTTATTTCAACAGTTACATCATTAAATATTTCTAAAATAGATACATCTTTTATTATTTCCCATTCTCTAGCACTTAAAGTGCTAGAGAATGGGATTTTGTTTAGGGTAGATTCAATTTATTGAAGTCGTTTTTGTACAATAATATTGATAGTATGTGCAAAACAACCCAACTATCGCCCCAATTCCCTAGCCTAATGGCTGCGACAGTATGCATTATGGCTAACTATCCCTACAGCTTTATTTTGAATTTCCCACTCTAATTTTTCCTGTAAAAATACACAAATATTGTCAGTTGTGTGTCCTTCATTGTAAGCTACACAATCTAATAAATTTGAGCGTAGTTTCAATTTCTTATTGTCACTGTCATCTAGCCAATGCGTAGTTCTTGATATAACATTTTCATTAGTTACAAATGTCCAGCTATATGTAGCAAGACATACTGCTGATACTCTATTCATTTTTTCTTTAACCTCCTCTTTAATATCTGATATCGTTTTGCGATTAGGCAGAGAATATCCGAAGCATAACATATTAACAATTTTTTTAAACTCAACATCTTCCACTGCGCTAAATAGGTGGTATTCTTTTACAATCATTCGCAATAACTATTCATCAAATTGTTTCGAAATCGTCCATAGGGCCTTGCGTCTTTTGTTTTTTTTTGGAGTTGAGTCAATATATTCCGGGCATACGCTGCAGTTCAATATTAGATTTATCATTATTTTTGCTAGTTGAAGGTAAAGAAACCATATTAATTGCCCTATTAATGGCCATTCCTAAAATAAAAACTGTGCTACATTTTCGTTTTTATATACAGTAATAAAAATACCATACCTGGATGTTTTGTGTGCATATGTCTTGTCAGATTTCCTGTAGAACCTTGTCAAATATTTATAAAATTATAACAGTAATTGCACTTTGCTTTATTCGTCTCTTTGTCAAAACAAAAATGATTCCATATTTCACTCTTTTTTTTCTATAACCCATTGTTATTTATTTAAGCAATTCGCGTGTGATTTGCAATATATCTATCGCCTATTTTAAATTATTTAGTAGTCTTCGTTTAACAAAAAGACCACTCGTAAAGTAAGGCGAGAAATAACTCAAAATACAAAGAAATCGTTCCTAATGCATACGCATATTTTTTTGCTACTTCGAAAAGACGTACAAATAAATTGTTCGTAATGCATAGGAGAGAGTGGGGAAATGGGGAACGGCTAAGGGAAAACTGAAATAACAGTGAAGGTTTTTGAGGTAGAAATGTTTTTAATGCTTAATTAGTTGGTCCGTTTATCCTACCATCTTAAACTTAATTCAACATTATTATATTATTTGAAACAAAAAAAATCTTCTAAAGAAAACAAAACCCTTGTTGTTCGGCATTACTTGACACGCGATGGGTAATACCGAACAGTGAGTGGGCTAATTACAAACTAATATAATTAAGTTTTTTAACGACAAAAATTAGATTGATAGCCCGCCGATGTTGATGAACACATAATCCAATCTTCCGTGGGAGGGCTATCGTATTTCTCACTGCAAAAAATGCAAAAATAGTCAGTATTTTCATTGTTATTCATCTCAGTCTTCTTTTTTCCTCACTTTTGGTTAAAATCTTGAAAATCTTCCATATCTTTAAATTTTCTTACGGTTTTGTACCCTTTTATTCCCTGGCTCAATAATTTCGATTTTTTCTATCTTTATTTGTTTTTTCCCCGAAATTTTGTCGTTTTTCTCCTTTTCTAATTTCCTGTTCTACTTTTGTTCTAGTTCTATTTTCAAAGGTGTACAAGTCAAAATGATTGAATGTTTTTTCCTTATATTGCGTTTCGATGTCTTAGTAGGAATCACAGGTTTATTTACTATATCAGATAGTCGAATAACTTTATTAAAGTCATTTTCTGATGTTATAGTAGAATTTAGACAATCGGAACATTGTGGCGGAGGAGTGTGTCTATATCAGTAAGAACATTCGAACATTAGTTTAGAACAAAGTTTTTTTTACATCGAACCTCTTCTAGGGTTTTCTCTAGATCTTCTAATTTGTATTTTCGTTCAGTTTTCTAACATAATTGCCAGGCATCTAAAGCTGGGCCCACACCAATAAAGTTTTGCGTGTGTGTCGAGTTTACTGGGACAATTTGTTTGAATTATCTGTTCCAAAATAGTTGGTTCGTGAGTGTGCTGCACGGTGACAATATTTGTATGTGACTTTATGTGTCAGAGCGTTTACATTGCCGCGTAGGCACACCACATTACAACATATACAGCCCGCACAACGCAAATTTTTATTGATGTGGAGGTTTAGCAGATAATAAGCAAGCTTTAAACAGATAATAATAGTTATAAGTATATCGGAAATATCTTATTGTTAGTTCACACACACACACACACACTCAAACACACTTTTGTCAAAATCGATGCAGCAGTTTATCCGTGAAAACAATGCACAATGTATGGAGTAATGCTAAACGTTCGTAAATAGCCGACTCAATTCGTCCATGATTACCTCGCGCTTTCAAATTTAAAAGTGTTAAAAAATATGAGGTTAGATTTATGTACACCGCTACTAAGGAACTTAATATAACCTTGGATATGTAGCTATTTATCTTTTCAAGTTTTTTAATTAAAACCAGACCTCACTGATAGTAAATGAGTACCAAACAAGTACAAGAAAAATAACAAAAAAATGTTAGTATTCATTCCTTGGATGGCATGTGCGTCTGTTTCGTTCCGTTTGTCACGCGGCACTAAAAGTGGCGTGATCTTTAATATGGTGGCTAACAACATCATGTCTTATCTTTCTAACTTACTCTAATCACTGCGTTCAAGATTTCACCATGTTCGCCGTTCCCCCACTCTCCCTTAACATCAAGAGCTCTTTGCTGTATACTAGCAAGAGCTGTAGCTAAAATATCAGATGAAATGGTTGACGGCGCAGTTGATGTGTCGGACAGCTGTTCTAAAGTACTTTTGTTGTTGCTCTATGGCAAATATGTACTGTTGCTCATTGGATAGCTTCTGAATCTGGAAGATTCGTATACTCTGGAGATTGCGCCAAGAATAACTGTTCATTTACTGAAGATGGTGTGGATTGGATGCTGCCTGATGTTGTTTGAGAATGTAACTCTCGAAGCTTAAATGATGTTAGTATTGATTGTATTTTTTCTTGAGCAACTATGGCATTATACGGTTACAACTGTGCCGCCACACTTTGGCCAAAAATATCAAATTAGTTACCGACAAACAAGGGACGAAATCTGTGAACATTTCATAACAGTCGGCGCTGTGCCCTGGCAAGATGGCAATGGCATATTTATAATCACTACATGTTACCTATATGTATTATTAAAGGAAAAATAAATCGGCTATTAATTTAATTTTTTTATCCTTAGAAAATCGTTTTCAAAATGAAAAGGTTAAGAGCTCATTAATTTTTCATTTAATGACCTTAAGAAGGCGCCCTTCAATTATTTTTACCGACTTAGTTTTGACTTTTAATAAAATACTTACAGAAATATTATCGTCTGCCTCTCTTGTACTTTCCGCATTGTATAAAAACTTATGCATCTCATGAAACCACTTTAAATGAGGGACGTGTATACTAAGATCGTAATCCGTCGAGAGAAGAGTTTTATTTTTAATTTCTTGCGTTCCAGACCCTTCAATCGCCATAATGTTTTCTGTTTCCTTGTAAGCCGCTTCTCTGGCTTGTTTATTTTTATAAATAGGTATTTTTGTATTCGACAAACAATCTCGAGCTCCATACTCTTACACGAAGTTTAACGTTGTCTTTTTATCCCACCATGAGGTAATTTTTTTATTTAAACTATAAGAATACTGATAAACAAATCAAATCACAGGGGCAATACGTGAGTAAGTAAATAGGCTTGGATTATGTTCAATTGATTAAACAATTAACTAAATGGTTTACTGGCTCAAATACTATATAGCTAGGTTCATACTATGCGAGTAAATAAGAAACTAAGAATAAACTAAGTTCCTTGATTTAGTTACGTGCTTTAGCTACTATACACGTGTAACTGCGGCCTTACATTTGAGTTGTACAATCACCGACTAAAGTTTGGTTCGGATTATGCTAGTAATTTAGTCGACTGGTCAGTAATTTAGTAGCTAAAATACTTGCTACTGACCAAAAATCGATTTGCACTTTAGTGGGGTACAGTTCACAAGTGTGTGGTTGTTTGCAAGATGAACAGCCTGCAACGCAATAAAGTAAGTAATAGAAGAGACGAACTAGGAGCTACGAATTGTCTTCTGAAGGAATTAATATTAGAAGCTCTCAAAGAATACTACGATAATTTGAGAATGTCTGAAAGTTCTGTAAATTTTCTGTTAATGAAAATACAGTCTCAAATTCAGCGTAAAGATACTCGTTTAAGAAGTGCGATTCCGGCAATTACAAAATTACAAGCAGTTCTCTACTTGCTACTGGCTGTAGTATAAGGACACACACACATATTTAAACTCGAAAAATCAACTATTTCCGAATTCACATAAGTTTGTGAAACTATCTATGAATCATTAAAGGGGTTCATCAAAGCAAGGCTAAATATACTAAATTAATATCTAATAGAAACATTTATTTATTAAAAGAATCATTTCTTTAACATTGTTAGGTATAAGTTCAATTATAAGTGATGTATCTGCTCCGATCACTGTTAATTATCAACATTTGCATTTGCATTCGATGTAATTGTAGCATTTCGCTTCGTTTAAATATTAATTATATTGCCTGATGGTAACATATTCGAGGAAAGCTGATAATCGGTGACTTTAAATTGGTCATAAAAAATACTGTTTGAAAATACTCCGCCATGTGTTACTGGCTTTTACCATAATAAATTCGTAGTTTGCGTTCACCACTGCAAGTAGAACGATGCTAAATGTTTTTTTATAAATGAAATAGTAAAAACCGGAACACACGGGTTTTCTTATTTCCACATGCTTGCCGGGTGGAGTGGAAGGTGGGAAGTTCCACCTTTTTCCAAACTCCTCAGAAACAGAAACCAATTCTTCTTTCGTCTTTGGGATCTGCAAATAAACATATACATAATGGTTTTTTTGACAGGAGATGGAGTGTCATTTGAAGTTACTATATTAATTTTTTTATTCTTACCTACCTTTATATACCCTCTTAAAACTTTAATTACAGCGGAACAGGTCTTCATTATCTTCAATCCTAGACTTTGTTGTGATATGGCAGTAAGAAATTTCAAGTTTTCAAAACTGTCATTTTGCTAAAATCCTGAGATTCGCTGACAATCTTTCATTCACAGTAATTGCATTCCACATAACGGTGTCCTGCTTTTGTATTGATGGTCGTACTTTCTCTAATAATTCATCATATGTTCCATCACTATCCATTCTTAAAAAAAATTAAAATCCTTGGGTGAACTAATACGTAATTCCTTCATTAAATTAGAATGAGAAAATTCTGTTCGGTTTTGAAACCAATTCTTTGATCATATTTTTCTTTTTTTTAGTTGCCATTTGATCTCTACATAATTCATAAATAACAAGATACAACAATTCTTCAGTCATTTTAAAAATCAAAAACCTTCTCCATGACAAATGAACCCAAAACACATACGTACAAACAAAGTTGAACAAACCGTGAACAGTTTCTGAAGTCTGTAGACAAAAAGTGATGTCGGTGACAATGTTGACAACTATGTTGAAAGTCTGTGACAACAGGTTCAACTTGATTGTCGACCATGTTGTCAACCAAGTTAACCGTCTGTAAGCCGCATAAGTGACGGTGATCCAGTGAGCATTTCGAATTTTAGTAATCTAGTAATCCAGTAATGTCCAGCAGTTCGTCTGATGAAGAAATGCTTCTTTTGTTAACACTCCGTTATAAGCGCTGCCAATAATTACATAGTTATACGTTATGGTAGCAGAAGAAAAAAAATGATAACATACTTTATACGTAATCAGTCTTTATTGACGCTTATAATGAAAACAAAAAATTTATTTTTTCTCTCATAAAACAAAACAAAAATCTTTTCTTCTTAAACTAAAAAAATATGAAAAAATTAACATAGGAACTATGAATTTGAGATTTTATCTGCTTTAGTTCACTTATCGAGATCATTCAGACTTTGGTTATATCACTGTTACGTTTCTTTATGTTTCTAGGAACATTTTTCGAGTAAAGCCTCGGCTACATTTGTGGTCGTATATGTTGAATGGCTTGGGTACGAACGCTGGTTCTAAAAGGTGTTGCCTTCTATTCGAAACCCGATTTCGATTTATAAGATCGTAAAAGTGATAATGGAATATTATCTTCATCCGAACTTTCCGACGACTGCGACTATGAAATCATTTGTAGGGTTATTGAGTTTGATGTTACCTGTTCCTCTTCATCATATTGCTGTTCAGACTGAGAGTCATGTGGTTCATCTATGCAGTGGTCGTTCTCATATTTACTACTCTGCAAGTCTGCCAAAGGGTTCTTTTCTTCCTCGTCAGATCCTTGGAGCCAATCAATTTGTTCCTTTGATCTGTTCATTTTGGTTTATAAGTACCTAAAACAAGCAAAATACAATTTTATTACAACATTGTCAACCGAAGTATTACTCAAAGAGCGAATACTCAATGAAACTAATAATAGCTATTGGAAGCAGCAAGTTTTGTAGGTAGATTGTTTAAGTTACATTATTCAAAAATATTTGACGTGACTGTGAATATAAACTGTGACTTTAGCAACAAAACGAAAAAGGAAATGGGTATGTCATAGTCATAGTGTTAATTTTATTGTTATGGGTCGTATGCAATTATATTTGACAAAAAAAAACATGTTACATTATTAACTTTCGGTATACTTTGTGTCCCGCGCAATGCTTTCAGTAGTTCCTCGTCCAAATATTTTGCCGTTGCATTTAATTTATTAATATTTTTGTGTTGCGGAATACATGCAGAAAAAGAATTCGTTATGACTACCATCAAAATCTTCTTGTTCTTCTTCTGCCACTCCTAGGTTTCCTTCCGTTGGTCGATTTTCAATGCATGGAAGCAAGAATAATAATTTATCGAAGTAGATGTATTTACGTCTCTTGGTTGTAGCTTGCCCTGACTTCGTATTCTTTTGTGCATTCAATTCCCTAGGAAAACAGCTCTGCAAATTTCTCCATTTCTTCTGCTTTTCCTGACCTGCAATGAAATTATAAAAGTAATTAACATTATCTTAAATTTAATTTTTCTTTTACAGGTATTTGGCCACCAGTACCAATTTTAATGTGCTATCCTTTGAATATCTGACTGGAACGAGTACAATACAAGGAATTACTAAAACTACATGTCAGGAAATGTGGAATATACTACAACCATTGTATATGGCTGAAAAGCAAGAAGATGACTGGATTCAAATCGCGGATGAATATTATCATCGCTAACGCCATAGGAGCAATTAATGGTAAACATATACGTATGGTGAAGCCAGAACACTCCGCATCATTACATTTTAATTATAAAAAATTCTTCTCTTGGTTTTCATTGGCTTGGACAGACGCGGATTACAAATTTGTGTATGTGTATGTCGGATCTTATGGAACAGCTAGTGATTCAGAAATATTTCGCACTTCTGAAATGGGCAAACTACTTTTTGCGAAGCAGCTAAATATTTTACTTGCAAGGAAGTTGCCCAATGATGGAGACGGAAATGTCATGCCATTTGTTGTTGTAGGTGACGAAGCCTTTGGGATAGGAAATCATATATAAATATATGATTATTCAAAAAGAAATTTAAACTACACTAAATGAATTTATAACTATAGACATACTAGGGCACGCCGTATGGTGGAATGTCCTTTTGGCATTCTAGCCAATAAGTGGCATATTTTTCACCGTCCAATCGATGTTAACATTGATTTTTCTGTTGCCATTATTAAAGCTTGCTGTGTACTCCACAATTATGTAAGAATAAAAGATGGAGTACAATTCACAGATACTCTATATGAGTGCCCTAGGGATAAGTAGAGCGATAATGATAATACACATAGGCCAGAAGAAGTAATATGACTGATGTGCGGCAATATTTCTCGAATTATTTTATTTCACCGCCGGATCTATTTCATTTCAACATGACAAAGTGTAAATATTTGTAGTTATAATATTAGTGTAATTATGTAAGTAACAATCTTTTAACTTTAAAAAAATAATTTGATTTGTATACGCAATTAAAATATTTATTTACTTGCCTTGTTTTCTTTTATTTTGTCAACTGGATGGCGAGTTCACTCCAACCAGGTACAACAATTTCACACACCTCTTCCCATAATGTTGTCTTTATATTTATATCTGAATATTTTTTTAAGATTTTTTTTTATACAAAGGCGGTCTCTTTTCAACTTCTTCAATCAAAGTTTCTATTGATGATTTATTCAACGATTCAGTCCAGTCGGCGAGTGTACGCATTCTCATAATATACCATACTGATAAGAAGTCGGCTGATAGCTGGCCAACTTTTTAGTTGAATAGGAATCTGGGAGCCTAACCAACTTTTTTTCGATCGGTCTATCGGCCGACTAGAATCGCGTGGGTGCGCGGACTCACAGAAAGCATTGATACTAACAAGCAACCAACTAAACTGTCGGCCGCTTAAAAGTCTGCAGTGTGCGGCGGCTCTAAGTGTATATACCCCGAAAAGAAAATTAAATAAAACCAACACCAATTAATAATTTATGACACTTATTAATAGGAAATATATTGTAAAACTAATAGTGAATGGGCTTATTTATTTATACATTTTAATAGATTTTTATTTAAAAAATAACAAAAACTAAACTTTTTCTTCAACTTATAAACTATTCAGTTTTTTTTAATACTAAATTCAAATGGCACATGCCAGAATCACAATCTTTTCAATTTATGACTACTGTATATCTACTTTTAACCTATTGACAATTTATAGTAAGAGCAAAAAAATGTTAGCTGAGACCATAAACATCTAACTTACCGCAATCTTGACACAACAAATCTGCATGTTCCAAACATATCGGCATATTACATTTTTTACAGATGTACCTAGCCTTTCTTTTTTCCTCGGGGACATTGTATTGTATTAGGTCTTTTTGCCGACGGTTCTTCTAGGTTTTCAAGGGATTTTTCTACTACGGTTTCAGTTGTGAGTTTTTGTGTGAGTCTTACTTGTGTATTTTTATGAACTCTAATGTCTGATTTTCTTCTGGTTTCGTATGTATGTATTTGTTTGTTTGTCGTGAATGTGATAGTTGCCTTTAATTATTTATTATGAATTTTGTATAGCAGCAGTATATTGTGATATTGTATTAGTTGTCTGATGTTTAGTTCTTTTGTTTTTTTGTATAGTTCTTCGGTTGGCGTTAGTCTGTTGAGATTATATAATATTTTCAATGTCTTATTTTGTTGTCTTTGTAGTATGTTTAAGTTTTTTTCTGTAGTATTGCTCCATGTATTAATCATATAAGCATTTTTAGATGAGAATAGTGTATGGTACAGTGGTTTCTTCATTTTTGTTGGTATGATGTGCTTCATTTTTAAGAGCAAAGTAATTGTTTTGGCATTTTCTTTTTTTATTTTATTTATATGCTTATCCCATTTTAAGGTAGTGTGTATTTTAATTCCTAGGTAGTTAATTTCGGAAATTTCCTTTAATTTTTGGTTTCTTATCGTTATGTTTAGGTCTCTTGCTTGTTTCTTCTTGTTAAATATTATGTATTCTGTTTTTGTTTCGTTTATCGTGAGTGAGTTGTTAAAACACCATAGTTCGTACTTTTTTATATCGTTATATATATTCTGTTGTAATCATTGTCAGAATACAACATCCACAAGTCATCAGCGTAAGCATACATTTTTCCAGTGAAGTTTTCTTCGAATAAATCGTTTGTATAGAGTATATATAACAATGGTGGCAGGTTACCTCCTTGCGGCAAGCCGTACGCAGCTGTATTAGTGTTGCTTTCTGTCTCTCCTACTTTAGTCTTTTGGGGTCTGTTCATATAGCTTTCAATTGAACATATCTGTTCAAGTAGCTTTCAATTATTCTTATGTAATTATCAAATCCATATGCAATGAGTTTTTCTAGTAATTTTTCTTTATTGATTGTGTCGAATGTTTTTTTCATGTTGAAAGATATTACTACGACCGTGTGTTTCTTTTCTATGCATTTTTTAATATTTTCTATCAAATCATAAACAGCTGAAGTCGTGCTCGATTTCTTTTGGAAGGCATATTGTGCTATATTTATGATGTTGTTTTGTGATATATGCTCTATCATTCTGTTGTGTAAGATTTTTTTCTGTTATTTTATTCAGTGCTGATACTAAAGTAATTGGTCTGTAATTTTGTGTTTCATTCTTTTTTTCTTTTTTGTATATGGGGACTTTTATGGATTGTTTTAGGTATTGTGGATATATTCTTGTGTCTAACATTTTATTTATTAGCTTTGTAAAAATTGGTATTAAGGTTTTCTTATTATTCTTGATCACGTCATTTGGTATTTTGTCAAATCATGGGGCTTTATGTCGATGCAAGTCTTGTATTATTCTTTCTATTTCTTCTTGTTCTACATTTTTAACATCAGATTTATTATATATTTTATTTGTTATAGTTGTTGTGGTGGTTTTGTTTTTTCCCTGTATTTCTTTATCAGCTAGTTTTTGACCTATTGTGGCAAAATAATTATTTAGTTCGTTTGCTATAGGTTTTGTATCGGTGCTACTAGTTCCGTCTTCCTTGATAATTTCTATAATGTTATCATTTTTCTTGGAGTGTATTTGTCTATTAATAAATTCCCATGTTTTTCTACTGTCTTCTCTATATTCATTGAATTTTCTTGTAAAATATTGCGTTTTAGTTGTTTTTAATGTAAGTGTTGTATATTGTTTTTGTTCTATATAGCTTACTTTTAGAAGTTCATTGTGTGGATGTTTTCGATATTTTTTGTAAAGTGTATTCCTTTTTCTTGTTTCTTTTATTATATTGCTATTTATCCAAGGGCAGTCGTTTCTTCGTTTTATTTTCGTAATGCACATATTTTTTTCTATAATACTCTGTAGCGTTTTTGAAAGATCTTCATATGATTTAATTTGGTCATAGTTTAATTCCGAAATCATTTTATTTGTTTTTCCATTGT
Source organism: Cosmopolites sordidus (assembly GCA_031761425.1). NCBI lineage: Eukaryota > Metazoa > Arthropoda > Insecta > Coleoptera > Curculionidae > Cosmopolites > Cosmopolites sordidus. Next base: position 466,000 of record JARFXV010000658.1, on the reverse strand, counting down.
TTCTTTTAATTGCATTGCAGTGTACATAGGTAGGTCTTTTTTTGTTGGTGGTTCTATTGTTAGTTTAATTATATTGTGGTCTGATATATCGGAAGAAATTATGCTCATGTTAACGAGCTTATTTTCAATATCTGTAATTACATGGTCAAGTATGGTATTGTTAGAATTTTCATTGTATCTAGTGTATGCACTCGTCTTTCTTTTATTCAGAATTTTATAGTTTTGTTCTTTATACATGTTATAGTAACTGTCAATCAAACTATTTTTCCCCAAAATATTTACATTAAAGTCACCGATAATGATATGACGTTTGGTTCTGTTTATTATATTATGTTTTAAAGTATATTCCAACGAGTCAAAATTGACATCGGGAGGTTTATATATAAGGCTTATTAATATATCTTCTGAAGTTAATTCTATATTTATTATTTCTATTTTGTTTATAATACATTTTACTTTTTCTTTATATTCTGTACCATTTCTTATATACATCAGTATACCTCCTCCTCTGGTTTGGCGTGATCTAAATATTGCATTGTAGCCGTTAATATTATATAAATCTTCCTCATCTGGTGATAACCATGTTTCTATAAGGGCAATTAGGTCCAGATGGTTTTGTGTTTTTGGGATGATCTCAATTTCTTCAAATTTGTTTCTGATGCTTCTTATATTTTGCATTACTATGTTAATCATCTTGATATTCGTTATGTAGTTGCATGTAATTATTATTGTTTTGCTAGTTGTATTTATTGTTTTAGTTTTTCGACATCGGACAGTTGTTTAATTTTTATCTTATCACTTGTTTCAGTTTTTCTGGCATATACATCACCATCTCGAATCCATGTATATTTAATTTTTCTTTCCTTTTTTAGTTGTCTAGTAGCATAGAAAATTTCCCCGGTTAAGTTTGTTATATGTTCGTTTACATAAATGTCTTTATTTCGCCCTTTGATGTGACATTCTCGGGTTTGTAATGTTCCAACTTCCTTACGTGCTTTTATTATGTCAATTTTTGTTTGATTGTTGTTTAGTGTAACTATGATTGTGTTATTTTCGTTATTGATATTTTTTCTACAACAGTTTTGTATATTTTCAATGGTGTTTGTATCACAACACATTTGTTTAAGTATTTTTATTACGATCTCCTTTATGTTCTCATTTTGCTCGGTTTTGTCCACTCCGCTTATAATAATATCATTTTTTATTTTTTCTCTTTCGCTTTTTTCTATAATTCTTTCTAGCTTTGCCACTCTGTCCTTCAGCAATTTGTTGTCTTTTTCTTGATTTTTTAGGATCTTTTTCAATTCTTTATTTTCGTCTTGCATTACAGCAAATTTTGCTGAAATTAATTCTAAACTTTTTTGAAATCTTTAAATTTCTGCATTTGAAACAGTCTTGTCGATTTCCATTTTATCTACGTCTGCTATTGTATCCTGTTTGTCTTGCTTTGTGCGTTTGTTTTTCATTTAGTTATTGTATTGTGTTATTATTTGCTTTTGTCGTATGTAAACACGCAGGTATATAGGAAAAAAGACAGGCAGACTCACTTCACCCTAGCAGTGCCTGCTGCAGGGATTTTCAATTATTACATACAAAAGGAAACAGTAGGCAACGGACAAGGTCTTTTGTGTTGGGCAGTATATAGAGGTAGGAGATCGGCGACGCGACAAACATGCAAAAATGCGGAATGTATCTATCTTGGTTTAGATGGGATACGTGTTAAATTTCGGTAGATATTTTATTAACGAAATGCAATTATTTACTTTATTTTGTTGTGTTATTACTTTTTATCGATGCATTCAGTAAATGGGTTTATTTTGGAGAATTTATTTCTTTGTCACTCACTTATTTCGCCTTGTTTTATAATAATTTTAAGAGAGCTCATTAAACACGTCCACACGGACTCATCTGGGAGACTCATTTGGACTCATTTGGGAGAAGTACTAATTTATCGAGAACATAAAAAATCTTCAACTACCGCCTGTTAAGAACTCGTCGCGTAGTTGAAAATGCATTCGGAATTTTGGGTTTTCGAGCGACCTGTAGCGGTTGCAATTACTTCAGTGGACTAAATTGTCAAAACAGCATTAGCATTATAACTGGTTATAAATAAGTTTGAGTGAAGGATATAGCCTGGAGAGGCTCCCTCGACACTGAAGATCTTAATACGCGGTGCACTATACCATGTTTTTGGAGAACACAGAATACTTAAATGATTGGTTTGATTAAAAATCAAGAGGTGTGAGGTCTGGGAATCTCGCCGTCCATTCCACAGAACCTCTCCATTTTCCGGGAAATCTTTGGATATTGGGTATTGTTTTCCCTAAACATATTAAGGAAAACAATTATTCAGTTTCAAAGTTTTTTGAATGGAATGTGTCAATTGAGATACTTTTGGAATTGACTTAGACGAATCCATAGCGAAATGACCTAATATTTCAATTTGCGTAACTTCGTAATTTGCGTAACATTCATTTTGCGCAACTTCATAGAACTCTTACTTGCTTATTTACTCTGTTGCATACGGAGCCGGCTTCTTCAAACTTTTTTTACCAGCTTTATTACATACCTGTGACCTACGTTTCTCTTAGGGTGCATGTCGTTAAATCTTTGATCTGTTCTGACAGCGATTTTCAGTATCATACATGAAAAATATTTCTGTCCTTTCTTGCAGAGTTACACCATTTTAAATTGAATATTAAGTCATTTTTTTGTTAAACAGTAAATAAATTACTTGTTGCTGTTAGATGAAAAGTCACTTTTATAAATAAACTTGACTTGTTCGTTTCTGTGACTCTTTAGTCTGAATAGGAATGTCACAGTCTGTTACCTTTTTAAATAATAAAAAAAAGATAAGTGAGGCGATAACTGGAGCACATTTTTCGCTCGATTCTACGGTGATTCTGTAGGCAAATTAACCGGCAAACCTTTCGAAATGCTCACGAAGAGTTCGAAAATAGGCTCTATTATTTTTTTGTCAATAACGGAGCACATTTTGGAAATTTAATTAAGTGAATGTTGAACATGAAGTCGTATTTTTTAATTTATCTAGTAAAATGTTAAAATGTGTCGATATTTTAGAAACCGTTAGATTTGGCCATAGGATATGTAAGAGAAAAAATGTTTATTATTTCAAGAGGAATCCAGAAATATAAAGCAAATTAGGAGTTTCCATTAAAAAAAATTTAAGATGACATACGTCCAGTTTTTCTGAGACACCATGTATAATTAAAAATATAATTGAAATGTTTCTCCCTTTAAACAAAAGTTGATCTGTTTCGACCTTTTATATGAAAATGTCTACCTGAAACTGGGGTGGCTACTTTTGAAATGAAAGCACTGTATAATTGGGTACATATAATTCTTCTGTTCCCATTCCACTTTTTTTTTGGATTTGCACACCAATGAGTGTTTTTTTCTTGTACATAGTTCTGATCGTCTTAATTTTGTTTTTTATTTACATCAGAAATAGTTAGACCAGAAATGTGCATTTCTTTGATTATACAGCTCAACGCATTCTCCCGCGCATCTTTTTTTCCTACACATTTTGTCATTGTTATCTTTTTCTCAGTGATTGTAAATGTGTGAGCTTCACATCTGTATTTTCTCTTAGTGCCTGTGGTGGGTGGTATAGAAGGAATTGGACTTTTGGGTTGACCTGCAAGTTCGTTCGAGGGTTGACAAGCAGAAATATGTCTAGTTCATTATGCAATTTTTTTGCAGGAGAACATTTTAAATGTTTGATTCATGTTTCCTTACATTTTTAGTCATCACAGGCTTGTATTTAATTTTCCTAAAATATTTATCTAATCAAGTTGCACGAATGATAGGTTTAAAATCAATTGCCTTAGATTTAACCCTTTGTTCGTGATAATATTATTTTTCCAAAAAGTTTAAGTAAACATCAACAATACTGTTCCTTAATGTTTTTAGAATATACAAAAAATATTTTGTGATAATTGTTGCTTTGATAAATTTTATACCATGGTAAATAGAGTAGAGTAGGTGTAAATTAAATATCATAGAAGCTATAGAAACATTTTATTATTTGAATTACATGTGGAATCTAAACCATTATTTTTTATGATATAACATAAAACAGTTATTTTTTTCAGAAAGCAACAAACCCACTTGACATGTAGTGCACATTCACTTTGTTCTGCATCGCTTTTTACTTGTGTTGCAAAGGGCGCCTTTTTGACGTGCTATCAAAGAATATTGGCGTGCAGTGATTCACAAAAGTGTTTATACACTCCATATTTTATAGTTAATTGGTAATAAATAACATATATTAATGAAATAAAAAATATAGACCTATAGAAACTGATTATATTTGATCTTTCACAACATATTTATTAATAAAAGTAATCTTATCTACATAGAAACTAAGAACTATTGAAAAACACGGCTCACAAAGGTCTTCATACATTTATTAAAATAAATTCATAAAAATAATAATAATTAAAATAATTCTAAAAACAAATTTAATATTTCGTGGTACCTCTATTAGCATTTATAACAGCCTATAATCGTCTAGGCATAGACAAAACTAAATTTTCTGTAACAGCCGCTGGAATCATAGATCATGCTCTTTCCAAAGCTGTTCTAAGGCTGCGTACATCTGTTATTGTCGATCGCACTTCTGAAACTCATATGGGCCGGTTCAATTCTTCCCAGAAATGTTCAATTTGATTTAAATCCGGTGACTGAGGAGGATGATCAAGGGTTTTGGGGACTTTATAAAGTATCCGCTGCTTCACGTTTTGGGTAATGTGCTTAGGTTTATTGTTTTGTTGCAGTATCCAACGTCTGCTAAGACCTAATCGATCAACACTAGTTAACAAGTTAGCATGCAATATTTCAATATATTTCATCTGATCCAGTGTACATATTTTCAGGTTTTAACTCCTCGTTAACCTTTCTCCAAACTTTGCCTCATCCATCGCAAGCGTAAATATTAAACTTACTTTAATTCAGTAAACAACACGTTTTCCCAGAAATCAGTTTTGATACTTCAAAGCATAAGTTAAAAATTTTTGTTGGTTCACTTTCGTTATAACCAATACTGCTTAATATTCTGCGCACATTTTCAGCATGTACTATTTTATTAGTAATTGTTACCGTCTCGGGCGCTAAGGTCAGCGCGCTTTTTTTGGGATTTTTCTTTACTTTTTTTTACTAACAAACCGATATCACGGATCTGAGTTTGTTGCTAATATTACCGGTTTGTCTATACTTTTTCATTCTGTTTTTTCTTACAGTTTTAGCCATTTCACCGTAAGACTTTCCATCTTTCCGGAGTTTAACAATTAAATTTCGTATTTCAACACCTGTTTCTCTTCTTTTATTATTCATAATCAACAGAAATTAAAATAGAACACTTATATTACCTGTTTCACTAGCACATGACATGTCAACAATACTGAAAACAATTATTACACGTCTTTTCATTGTATTTTTGTTGACATTCGTCTACTTTGCTTAATACCTGAAACTGTATGAAGACTTTTGTGAACCGTGCTTTTAATAGTTATTATTTTCTGTGTAGATAAGATTACATTTATTAATAAATATGTTGTGAGAGATAAAAGATAATCAGTTTCTATAGATCTATATTTTTATTTTATTAATATGTTATTTATTGCCAATTAACTACAAAATGTGGAATGTATGAATACTTGTGTGAGTTACTGTAAATATGAACAAGAAGCGATATTCTACGAAATTTACATTAATTTCCGATATCTAAATTCTATGGCCTCCAAATCAATTTTGGTCATCAGTCCCAATGACTACATTCTTATAGATTAGCGTAAATTTTAATAGCTATGTTTAGGGCATTTTATGTTCATTTTATATATTAGTTTTATCATTTAGTTTTATTTATAATAACATGAGGAAGTTTGTTATTTAATTTTGCTAGGCAATGAATGAAAAACTTATTACTAACTAAGATTGTTAATCTTAAAACGAATTTGAATATCACTGAAATTGAAAAAGCCATATCCTCACTGTATCGACACTCAATTTTATCAATCAACAGTATCGACCGACAAAATGAAGAGGCTCTTCCTATCCATCTTAGATGGATAAAATCGATTTAGACTTAAAACCGACGCTGTTGATTGACAAACTCGATAAAATAATGTTATGGAACTTGAAGACTTATCAAACTCTTGAAAAATTCTGCCTATTTATTTAATTCATAGGCATAGGCACCATAGCATGTTTCACACTTATTTCATAAATAAGTTATAAAAACTTTCGATAAATAAAACACACACAAAATAATGAATATAAATTTAACAAAAATATATATAAAAGTTACGCAATAAAATGAAATTAAAGTTATTCATAAGCTTTTAGCAACTTGTACATAAGAGCGATTGCAATTTCATAGTTTACACTTGTAGAAGGATACATGATATATACTAAAGGGGTGCATTTACTGCTGAAAGAGAAGGTGCGGTAACATGATGAAATTGGGCTAGACAATATTTCATAAATAAATACATATGTATAATAATTAAACAAACATATTACTAAGGCTATACTAATGCAGTGTAAGTATTTTTTTTATAAAAATGTTATAAAATTAATATGTTTAAATCGAATCACACTTTTATCAACTGATTAGTATTTTGATGGGTAGTATGATATGTGAAATGAGTTGTCAGCAGGTGTATGTGCCCCAAAAGTCAAGCGAATGGATCTCTAGTCATTACTCAACTATTTTAATGATCTCTTAATTCTGGTTTTGCTGACCAGTAGTCACAATAACTGGGTAACTTTTTTATCCCCATCAAAATGTTTATGCCATGATTTCATTGAGAAGTAAATGACGATGCCCTCAAGGGATTGAATTTGTTAAGAAGATTAAGCAGAATCCATCTTGAAACAAGAAAGTTCATATTATCATTTATGTCCCTCAGTTTATTGGGTCTCCGGAATGTCCCAATAGGATTGCATTAAATATTGCGAGATTTTCATCGATGAGAGGTGATCTTTCGGATAAAAGCAGCCTATATAAGGTTGACCATGCTGAATAGAGTAATTTGCGAGTAAACCTTCTTTCTTAGTACCTTTTAATGGCTTTGTGACCGCATCACCAGGAGAAGAGAAGGGAAGAGTCCTGTGCTATGATAGATTCTATAAGATCCATAATTAGCCCTATAACCGGATGAGAAACGAGGATAAACGATTCTGGATAAGGCATTCCTAGATTCCGAGTATATGACCCAGGAATTTGTAGGGTTTAACTTGATATAGCTGAATGATCTTTCAGTGGTTACAAGCTCCACAGTAAGTACACTTATTGTGCCTGGCAATTTAAAGCCAGAGGAGGGTCTGTCGTGAACAGTGAAGCCACAATCGTCTCCGTGATCTGACTTGGATCCTTCTATATAGATAGTTTGGCATGGAGAGTGGGACTGGATTATATGTTTATATTGGATTTGTAGATAGAAGAGCACGTGGATTCTTTATCGTATCTTAGTAAAGAAAAGTCAACCTGGATGGGATGTAGTTTGGGTGTTGGACTCTTCTGATAATTGCTGAAAGAGGTATCTGAGGTCTAAGGCCAGGTTATAGTGGACGCAATTGGGAGTATTGGTGGACGATGGAAGAATGACTGGTATTCAGGAATGAATGGCCTCTGTCAGAGATCCGTAGCATACATTAATAGTAGTTTAGGTTGGAATCAGTTTTGATTGTAGAATTGTCTAGGGACTGGGGTACCAAAATAGCGACACCTCCTGAGGATCGCAGGGCTTGTTCCCTGTATTTTCTTATAATGTTATAGTTTTAAAACTAGGGCAGGAGGAATCGTTGAAATTTGTTTCCTGTAGAAGAATTATGGTAGGCTTATTATAACTTGAGGTGATTAACTTTAATTCTTTGAACTTTTTGTTGAAGCCATTCATATTCCATTGAAGTGTGGTTGGATTGAATGTGAATATAACGAGATTATATAAGCGTGGTGACTGTTATAGAAGCAGTAACTACTAGCTTCCAATGTTAGGTCGAGAAGTTGTTTTACTTTCTTTTGACTTTGATTTTGATGACCAGTCTAAATCCCTATCCTCGGTGGAAGAGGATTTGTTAGAGGACTGGGATAAAGATCTCGGGTTTTTGTGAGCCGAGTGAATTTGTGGATGATGGGTGTGAAGGGAATTTGAGGGAGTTGAAGTAGAGAAGAGAGAAGAGGGAAGGAAGTATTGGAGGCAGTAAGTGGGGGTGCTTTGGATGGAGTAGTATCAGTGAACAAGGGGATATTGACGGGGAATGGAGGGGAGAATAGAGGAAGTTGGAGAAGGAAGGAGGTCACAAGGTGTAGTAAGAGGCGCCTTATCAAGTGCCTTAGTTGAGCACTGGTTAATGTTAATATCGCATTGCGTAGCGGTAGACATCATAATTTTATTACAACTTGCAACAGATGCAAAACTGGGGGTAGTGGAAGGGATGGTGCTTTTGACCTTAGCTTTTGCAACAAAATAAGGGATTTTTTCCGATATTTTTATTCTCTGAATTTGATATTTTTCTTTGAAAACCAGGCAACCGCTGTATCTAGGAGAGTGATCGCCATTACAGTTAGGGAAGGTGAGCACTGAGAATCATCATAAACGGCACTATCGCAGGAAGGGCATATTGGAGAAAACGAACAATTTGATGATATGTGACCGAATCTCTGGCACTGGAAACATCTCATAGGATTAGGAACGAACGTACTGTCTGACTCTTATTAATAGGTAGACAGCCTTAATTCTATAAGGTAAAGCGGTTTTTCTAAATATTACTATTAACTTTTTTTGTGATGATTCTTTTGACGACCTCAACTCCATATTGTTTCAAATTTTCCAGAATTCCGATTCTTCACAATTTAGGAGGTTTGTGGTTGAGATTGCTCCTTTACAATATTTCAGGGATTTGTGCGGTTCGACCACAACTTTGAATGTGTGTATTTTTTTGAGATCCAATATGCTCTTGGCCTGTTTAGCATTTAAAAAAACTGCTAGCAACGTACCGTCTTTTAGATTGTTAATGGTTCTATGTCGCCTACATTTCCTAAAATTACTTTGCGGATAATAAATGGTGAGACATTTTTTAACGACCCTTCAGAACTTTTGATTGCAAAGTATTTATCAAAATCAGAATTATTATAATTTCTCTCTACTAAAGACGCAATCTGGGGCCTTTTCGACCCTGATAATAGCGGGAAAGTTGAATTATTAGAGGACATATAGTATCCACGAAATTGAAAGAGGGAAAGTTTACAGCAACAGTGCTCCTTATTGCAGAAACCCTAGACACTTCAAAGGGACGGGAGGTACTCCGGAGGCCCGGTTCGCGACAGCTGCCATTCAGCCCTCACCATGGATCGCACTACAGTTTGGCTTAAGATGTATAACAGACAATCAGGGACTATTACAGGACAATCACAGACATAACTAGGGTGCCTCGGGGACGTCAAATCCATATTCAGAGGAAGAGTGAGGACTTCCCCTCTAAACTTGTGAGGGGAAGCTCCATATAAATCTTCATACATGTGTGTTTCTTGAGTTTCTCTTTAAAAATTCGTAAAATTTTGTGTACCCGATGTTGAAAGTAATTTTTAATATTTAGGAAATGCTTTGCTGACGATCCTATATGATACATATCTCACAATTTTCACAATATTTATCTTTAAATAAAGTAATTATTTAGTTTAAAAAATTGTGATAAATCAACCGAACAAAAATTTCTTACTTTTTTCAGAGTTCAATTTGAATTTTCAATCCAACGGTTTAAAAATTACTTCCTACCGGTATTCTTTAAAGGTATCTTTTATCCGTTATCCTTTAAAGGTATTCTTTAAGAGGTTATGTTTTCGATCACCAGGTTAATCTTGTTGCAGAAAGTGGAGTTAAAAATCTTGAGAGCTATATACCAAATGATTATTAATATTATAAATATTTTTATATACGTAAATTTTTTAAACTCTATTAAAAATTAGTTATGTTGCATAATCATTTGGAAGGTATTGAATTCATTTTGTAAGAAGAATGATATACATATTTTTTAGAAAATAGAATTACTTATAAGAATTCACTAATTTTTTAAAACATTTCTCAACATACTCCAATCTTTTTCCATCCACTTCGTTAATATCAATAAAATTGATAAAATTTTCAAAGGCAAAGCTTGAAGATTTACTATTGGAAAATAGGCTTTCTGGTTTTATTTACAGTGAAAGATGGTTTTGAAATAACCGGACCCTCTTCAATAATTTGTGATTCAGGGATAAAGGGGTAATATGATTTTTACGAAGTACTGGAAACGTTGCTAATAAAATTTTGATTAGTTTGTTGGAATCGCTAATAATAAAGGTTTTAATTAAACTATTTTTACCAATTTTATTCGAATTTTCTCTTATTAACGATGTTTCATTTTCTGTCTTAAAATTTTCAATTTCTGTCAAGTCAAATAAATCAAGTGAGTTATCAATGACTTGTTCATTAGTCTTTGGTTCCAGTAGTTTGTCTACAGTCATTCGGGTCAAGTGTGCGCACTTAAACATTCAAAGTTGTATCAAAATTAGACGATAAGAAATAAGGAAAAATGAAACCATGCATATTAGAAACTATTTATTGAACAAATAATTAAATTAAGAAATAACACATAAAACCTTGACACTTAAAGGAAAAAAATTATTAGAAAAATTCAAAATGCGCACATTTGATCCGTATTGCAGCACTCGTGTGAGGTAAGTATTCGCATTTGGGGAAACCGTGCGCATTTTTTTTTAGTCATAAATGTCTTAATAGCAAATTGTCTTGCAGACTAGATCAATGTATAATTAGAGTTCGATTTATAAATATAAAATCACATAAAATCAGATGACTAAAAAGGGACTTCAAAAGAAATTGGATGATAATTTTAGGAGGAATCTTCTTGGCAATTATCACATTCAAAACTATCTCCTCCATAAAAAGTGCATTGTTCATGCCACCAATTCATGCATTTAATACATTCTATCCATTCTTCAGTAGGAAATTCTGTATATTGTTCCTTACACAGTGGACAAAAATATTTTTTTAAATTTGACTTACAAGCCTCCGACTTTTTTCCCAACTTTTATTTCGTTAGTACAGTTTTTTTATTTTCATGTCCGGAAGGCGCAGCATCGCTCAATGCTGGTTTACGAATTCTTTTCTTTGGTTTATTTTTTTTCTTCTTCGAGTCGTTTTTTCTTCTAACTGTTGTTTATAAGAACTAGCTCTAATTATTTGGGATTTCATTGGAGTTCGGTTGGAACGTCTTTTCTCGTTTATTTTTGGAAATAGTGAGATCGTCGAGATTGATATATGTTGATGTTGATTCTCTTTATTAGAGCTTGCATTCTTTGAAACTCTGGCTGTAGATGTTGATGGAGCTTCTATAGAAGGTTGTTCATCAATATGATCTATAATCATAAGAGTTGTAGGATCAAACTCAGCAATGGATTCTTCAACCTGTTCAGTATGATTGCTTTCAATATCTGTTGATGTTTCAATCCTTGCTACTGGTTGTCCATTTTTATCAGAGGATTCATCCTGTTTAATAACAACATTTTGTTCATCTTGAGGAACGATCCGGACATTTTTATTTTAACATGTTTTTTCCATTTTAGTTTGGCATCCAGGTTAAGACCCAAGTATTTGGCTGTTTTTTTTTTAATGGAACTGTATTATTATTTTATTCCAATGGGTGGTAATTTATGTCTCTGTCGGTGAACTTAATATGAACAGATTTATTTTCGTTTAGTTTTTCATGCTATTGTTTGGTCTAAGCTTTTATGTCATTTATTATGCGTCGGAGATTTACAGTTGTTTCTTCTATGGTGTTTCCAACTGCCAACATTGCACTATCATCAGCAAATGGGGCTAGTTTGATGTGTACTGTTACTGGAATGTCGCATGTATAAAACAGATAAAGCACAGGTCCCAGTTCGCTGTCTTGCATTGCACCTTGCATTTATTGAGCACTTGCATTTATTGATTTTAGTTCTGAGTATTAATTTTCTTGCTTAATTCTGAATTTTCGCTGAATTATATATGATTCAACAAGCTGCACATACTGGACATACACTGGTAAGCATCTTTTTAATTTTATAATTAATTCTTGATGCTATACTTTATCAAATGCTTGAGCAACATCCAGAAAAATGCCTGAGCATATTTTCTTTCCTTCCAGCTATTTTTCTAAGGTATCTGTTATTTGGTGCACTTGATCGAGTTTTGAGTGTTTATTATGAAAACCAAAGTGGTGGTCGGAAACCAGCTGTTTTTGAATTATTTTCTACAGCCTTCTTAAAAACAATTTGGCAACCATTGCCAACAGTGAAATGGGCCTATATGATTAAATTTCATTTACAGATTTGCCTGGTTTTGGTATCATTAAGACTTTTGCTGTTTTCCGTAAGATTGAAACACATTTTTATTTATTTATTTATTTATTTTTATTTTTCAACGGGCTCAATTATAAGATTGTTAAACCTTTAATTAAAATAAATTCTAATTAATATAAAGATGACAGTATACTACCTAATTTTACATAATTACCCTCCACTCAAAAACTAACACACACCTGACTCAGGAATGAATTATAAGATCCAAAGAAATCTATATTGGGATGTTCATTGGCTAGTCTGGTAGCTCTTGAGATAAAGTTGTTTTGGCCATAGTTAGTTCTATGGACAGGATAGTGAAAACTGTAAGTAGCTCTTGTAGTTCTCAGTGGAACATGAATATTAATTTTTTCAAGGAGTTCAGGGGCCAATACCCTTCCATGAATGATCCTATAAAGTGTTATAAGATCGCTTCTCCCATGACGAACAGTGATGGGGACCATATTAAGCTGGTTGAGTATTTCACAATCCTGATAATTATCCAGTATGTTTAGCTTGTAGGCCACTTGCTTTAGAAACTTGTGCTCAACAGATTTAAGAGCATCAATAGGTATATACCCCATAAAAGGGGGACCAGACAGAAGATGCATACTCTATATGTGGACGTACAAGGGAACTGTAAAGGGTTTTTAAAGATTGAATGTCATTGAAGTCTTGGGTACATCTTTTAATGAAACCAAGCATTTGGAAGGCCTTGTTGACAACATTGTCCAAGTGAACTGAGAACTGCAAATTTCAATAATGATACCAGTCAATGGATACTTTGTCTAGGATATGATGGTTAATATGATAATTAAATTCTATGCTGGATCTACCACGAAAAAAGGTCATTGCCTTGCATTTAGATGGATTTAGTGTCATACCGTTTCTGTAACACCAGTCGAACAGAGAGTTCAGATCATATTGAAGTTTGTCACAGTCTTCCTGGGATCTAACAACGCAACTAAGCTTTAGGTCGTCAGCAAACAGTAAGTGAAGGCATGAAGTGAAGCACTCCCCGATGTCATTCATGAATATAATAAAAAGAAGTGGCCCAAGGTGTGAGCCCTGAGTTACTCCAGATGTAACCAGAAACACTCTGGAGAGAAAACTGTCTATTCTGACAAGCAATCTGCGATTGGTCAAGTAACTGCGAAACCAATTTTAATTGCGAAACCAAAATTTTAATCTAAATTTCGTATTTATTAAATGGGTAATTTTAACAATGCCTTTTCTAGGCAGTTGTATAAGTATTTCTCCTGAAATAACACCAAATCCTGGGGCCTTTTTGGGATTTATATTTTCCTTAATTTTCTTCTTTGGGTGTAACCAAGTCTATTTCTGGGTTTTCTTGAGTTCTACTTACCATTTATTTCGGTAATTGCTTTATATAGATATTTGCCCTTTTTTGTTATTTTTACATTTTTCACGTTTAAGCGTGAGCCCCTAAGAGTGTTTTTAGCGGGGGAAGTATCCTCCCACGTCGAATTTTACTACTAGCATATTCATGAAAGTTAAATATTCAGCTTTTTGTATTCTATGTCTTAATGGTGGTGAATACATCGCTTCCACAGTCATTTCATATTTTTTTTGTTTTGATGCTTACGCTAACAGCTTGGATTTTCTCTTCTCATTCTACTACTACTTGTCCTGGAGGTTAAGTTGACCCGAAGGCCCTGACTTGTATTCACTGATTTTTTCGAACGTCACGACATTGTCGCTTATTCGAAGGGTTTTAGCTGCCGTCCTTTAGGCATGGAGGTGATGACCGAAGAGGATGGTCATACTGGGGCAACGGCCGGCAATGAAGCTGCCGTGGCTCTGATTAGCGGATTGTCCGAAAGGGACGCCGTCGCTAGGAATTTGTCCAGAAGTCTGGACAGGAATGTCTGAAGCTCTGGTGTGTCAGTTTCCCGATGGATTTGCGCATTCCTTACAAACCATGGGGCACCTACTATTGTGCGAAGAGCACGTGACTGGAACGATTGCAGATTTGCAATCGACGTTGGGAGGAGGTACGGGAACCAGGCCTGAGATCCGTAGGTGAGGACGGATCGGACCATGATTTTATACAGGGTTATTCGGATGTTCAGCGAGAGCTTACTTTTGCCGTTCATTAGGGGGTAAAGCAGACGAGCCATGGCTCTTGCTTTCCCGGTTGCCTTCTTTAGGTGCGGCACCCACGTGAGGGCCTTGTCGAACTCAAGGCCCAGGTAGTGTGCCGATCTGGCCCATTTGATGGGGACTCCGTGGATGCGGATATTCTGTCTGATTATCGGCTGTCTTCTTGTGAAGAGGACAGCCTGGGTTTTGCTGCGATTTATTGCTAACCTCCAGTAGGCTAGCCATTTTAGGGCTTTTAACGTCTGCCTTTGGAGCCTGGATGTGATCAGCCAGGTCCCGTGGGCTGACGTATAAAAAGCGGTATCGTCAGCATAGAGTGCCGTCTTTACATGCGGAATTTTAGGAAAGTCCGCCATGTAGACGTTGAAGATTACTGGGGCAAGAGGGGATCCTTGCGGTACTCCCGCTTCGATTCGCTGGACTGAAGACAAAGTACCATCGACGAGCACTTGGAAAGTGCGTCCAGTCAGGAACGATGCCAATAGCTTGACTAGGTCTGTTGGTATACCCAGCCTGAGCATCTTGACTATGAGTCCGAGATGCCAGACTCTGTCGAAGGCTTGCGAGAGGTCTAAGAAGACGGCTCCCGTATGGCGCCTGCCACCGAAACTCTGCCTGATTTCCGTCGCGAGCCGTGCCGCCTGGTGGACGGCCGCATGCCCCCTTCGGAAACCGAGCTGTTCGTCCGGCAGTATGTTCTTGTCGGCAAGAACGACGTTGAGAGCGTGTAATGTCGCCCTCTCGACGATCTTACCGAGTGCGCTAAGCAAGCTAATGGGTCTATAGCTACTTGGCTCTTTTGGGCTTTTTCCTTTTTTCAGGATTACTATGATTTGGGCATGTTTCCATATAGCTGGAAAGTGCTGAAGTCTGAAAGAAGCGTTGACGATATTTGCCAACTGGGCTATTTGCTTGTTTGGTAGCCGTTTCAGCTGCATCGGAGAGATACGGTCGCGACCAGGAACTTTTCTAGATTTCAAACCTCTGATAATATTGTGTATTATCTTCGGCGAGACTATTTGGCTGATCAAGTAGCCGGGATTGGGAGTTCCTTGGTAAGATAAAATTTCTTGCCTAAACTGTTCAACTTTAGTCCTCTTTTCGGCTGAAGGCTGAAGAGAGGTCATCTGCTTTTGGTAGGTCACGGCGAAGAGCTCCGCTTTTTCCGCCCCCGTGACGGCGTGAGTATCACCCGTCCTCAGGGGAGGAATCGGCGCTCTCGCCTTTCCCACCAAGTGATTGGCCGTTTTCCAAATCGATCGATCGGCCCTGTCGATTGACGCTAGATAATCGTCCCATCTGTCAATCCTGAACTCTCTGAGAGCCTGTAAGGACTCCCTTTTGGCTTCGTTTGCACGTCGCCCGAGCTCAGGGTCGCCAGTCAGTCGATAGCGTCTGTATAGTCTGTTTTTCAGACGGATCTTCTCTTTTACCTCGGACGGAATGTCTAAGGTGGTCCGAGAAGGGTCCGTCTTGAAGCTAGTCGCCACTTTCGTGGCTTCTATTATGTCTTTGGTTAGTTTCTCGACCGCATCCTCTAGCTGCTGAACGTTATCAATGCGCGGGTTGGGCCCGCTGTTTTGCAAATGCTCTTGGAATTTGCTCCAATTGATGTTAGATACCTTTCGCGGTGGGAAGGTGTCCACCTTGGTACCTATGGTTAGGATGACCGGGTAATGATCCGACGTAAGCTCGTGGACAACCTGGACAGTGCAATGATTCGTTAGATTTCTCACGATGAAGAAATCTAAGAAGCTGTCGCGACGGGATGGTTCGTCCGGGACAAGCAGGTTCAGCCCGTATCTATCCGCCATAGATAACAGGTCAGCACCCCTCTTGTTTATCCATCTCGAACCCCACATTTGTTTATGAGCGTTATAGTCCCCTCCAATGATGACTGGAGTGTTGTTAGTCAGGAGCCTGCTCACTTCACCTGAATCGAAGTTGTTGCAGGTTCTCTGATACCATGAAGATAGGTTTACGGGACTACCTTCTAGAGCCACTTGCACCGACATCACCTCTGAGGAAGTAAAGCCCGTCGGAGGCAAAAGGTTGTGTCTGATTCCTCTCTTGACGAGAATCATCAGGCCACCCTTCGCTCCGCCGAGACGATCCTCCCTGTAGCAGCAAAAGTTCCTCACGCCGAACCGTTGGCTCGGCTTGAGGAAAGTTTCCTGAATCAGGGCAACGTCGATGCCGTGGTCTTCTAGAAACGCCATTAATTCCAACTTTTTCCCGTTCAGGGAGTTGGAATTCCAAGTCACAACGCGCAATGAATCTTTATTGTTCATTGGCGGTTTGGAACATGGCTATGGCTGCGTTCAGTTGCTGCTGTACCATGGCAGCCATCTGACGCATCATGTTCTCCATCATTGCGGAGAAGTCCGGCAACTGGATTTTTGGAAGAGTGGCCTGTGTCGGGGCGACCGTCGCCTCGACCGGGGTTTTTCTGTTGGTTTGGGTCCCCCAGACGAATGTAGGGGGTGGAATCTTCGGCGGAGTTTTGACTGGGGCGGTTTCCTGTGCTTTCTTGCCCTCCAACCTGTTCGGGGGTTTCCTGGGGCAAGTTTTCGCGTTTGCTGGGTGAGGACCACCGCAGTTAACGCATTTAGCCGGAATGTTCCTCGGCTTTTTGCAATCTTTTGAGGCGTGATTCATTGAACACCTCATACATTTTGGTGGGGCGTGGCACTTCTTGGCCGTGTGCCCATAGACCTGGCAGTTGAAACACTGCGAGGTCTCACCGTTGGATCGTACATTCTCCACTTTGATTTTCTGATGCACCAGAAACTTTACGTTATATATCCCCTTTTGTGACTTGGGGAGGATGACGTATACCATTGCTAGTGGTCCCTTCTTATTCCTCCATCTCTGGACTTTGGATGGGGTGAACCCTAGCTCGACGAGCTCTTCTCTAACCTCGTCCTCCGTGACCGTTTCCACGATGTTGCGGAGCAGGACATGAAGCTGCTTTTCATCTCTGGTGCAGAACGTGTGATAGGGAATTTTTTCCCCATCCAAGAACGCCGTCAGTTTCCTGTAATCGGTTGACGTTCTAGGCTGAATCTTGACCCCTTCTGGGCGATTCAGCGCCTTGTCAGTGCCGATTTTCTCTTTTAGTATGAAGGTCATCACCTTCATGTACTGCGCTTTGCTGCGTAGTATCACCGGCGGGACTTTTTCGGTCTTCGCTACCGGTATTTTCTTTGCGGTGGTTCTTTGGCGGTTTTTTGGTCTTTGGCTACCGGGGTTGGTGTTGCGCTGGGGCCCGCCTATCCGACGGGTCTTTTCTTCGGTGCCTGTTCTGGCTGCCTCTCTTCCTCAGAGGACGGCCTATTCCGCTTAGTACAGCGCCTTTTTCTACCAGTGCTGACCTCAAAATCGGAGTCTGAAGAGTCTCCGCCGATGGAGACAACTTCACCTTCACTTTCTTCCTGTTCCATTCTGGATATCACAGGAATTTTAGTCGTCGATTTGATGCCTTTTGGCGATTTCAATGGAGGGAAATCGGCATCGCTCAATTTCCCATCGCCAATGCTTATTTTCTTTTCATCCTGCTGTTTGGTGCAGGCCGTCTCTTTTTCTTCTTTAGGCGCCAGCCCGTTGGTGCGGCCAGTCTCCTTTTTTAAAATTTTTGCCGACCCTTTGGTGCTGGCGGTCTCTTTTCGGGGTGAATTTTCCGTTCCGTTGGTGCGGGCGGTCTCTGTCCCTTCCAGATTATCGATTTTCGCATTTAGCGAAGCCACCTGGTCCTTTAATTGCTTGATGAGCTCCTTTAGCTCGAATATCGTCTCATTTAATCCGTGGTTATCCCTACGGGCCTGCGCTAACTCAGCCTGAAGGGCTGTGATGACGTCATCGGGCCCGTTGGACGGGCCCGGTAACACGAATGCCATTTATGCCAAACAATAATCACAATAAAATATAAAAAGCAATGTAAATAGACAAAAGCAGCGCATAAGGCGCTGTATTGAAGATTTAAATGCCTTAAGATATTATTTATACTTGTTTTATGCCCAAAGACTATCCTATCACTTACCGGCCAGGATCGTCGAGGAAAACCTGTCGAAAATATATCCAACACTCTCCACTTCACTCGTATCGCACTGAAGCGATATATCACGCACTAAAAACTTTGGAAAATAGATCGTTTCTAAAGAAACAACCTAATTCCGGAAAATTCTTTGTTAGATGCCACGTGTAGCTGCACTTGGATAGTATCAGAACACATTAGCCAATGGGAGCGCAGAAAATACGTCCTCACTGTGTGAATGCTTCTGATTGAATCTCTCTTCTCATAATGAATTATGTTATTTTTAACTATGATTGCTACTCCTCCCCTTATGGAGTTTTGTGGGTGTAGTGCATGATAAACTTGATATCCCTTAAACCTTACATACATTTGATTCGTGAAATGAGTTTCCGATATAAAACATACATCAATATTTTCGGTTTCGAAAATAACTTGTAACTCCTGATGTAGCAGTCTATTTGCATTCCATTCTAATATTCTTAAGTCCCTAACTAGTCATTAAGATTAGTGCGACGGTATCCACTGTGTTTTAAGTTTGGTTAGTCTGTCCAGGATACATTCGTTAAACTCTTCTTGTCGTACTAGGATTTTAAATGATACACTTGTAGCTTTTTAATGTTTTAAACGTTTATTATAGATTTTGTTCTACATGTTTCGCCTTTTTATGGCTTTCTCAAGAGTATCTTGAATTAATACTAATGGTTAAACACAGTTTTTCCAAGTTACAGGTAATTTTTTTTTTTATTTCTTGTTTTTTTTAACGTCTAGTAGAATTATCAAAAATATCGCCAGGTACAAAAAAAAGGGATATTCAATTACCATATGATCTTATCTATTACCGGGGTGTTATGGAAATTTAACTGGTCATTCGTGGTTATTATATGGCTATTTCTTAAGGGTTTTTTTTCTGAGTGTAATATTTCAACATTGTTTATATCTATAAAATGATTGTTTTCAATACACTTCTTGTCGGTTTTCTTTCTGTTCCATTTGTTTTATCATTTTGTCTACTATTAATGTTATTGGATCGGCGCTTAGATCAGCACTTTATTGCGATGCGCTTGTCGCTTGAGCGAATGGTGTATTGTCTTCTATCTGTCTGTATTCTACATTTCAGGAATTCCTTGTTTCAGTGTTTTGATTTACTGGCAGCTTTTTGTTGTTAGTTTAGTTTCTCAATTCTTGTAATGCTATTACGGTGCTGCATCCTCTGTAGTTTGCAGAATGCGCCTCTTCGCAATCGATACACTTGGAGTGCTTTTACGTATGTTTTCAGCATATTTGGCGCATCTTGCTTCTCTTCCGCAGTACTTATTTATATGTACATATTCTTGACAGTTCCTGCATTGCGGTATGAGTTTGGGTTTTTTAAATGCCTCGATTGTCACCCGCATGCGAATTATTTCCTTAATTTCGTGGATCTTTTTAATGTATTTGTATTTGCCGAAGGTTGACCCAAATATTGTATTGTACTTTCAATATAATTTGGAATTTCGAGTAAAGATTTTATAAGGCTGTCGCGAAAGTCTAGGAATCTGCACGTTTACAATAATTTTTGCAATATTTATTTTGTACTGATAGAAAACATTCCATATCATAATATCCAGCATGTGAAATATTACCTTTTTGTACCATCGAATGGTTTTTCTGGGAGTCGAATAAGTTGACGTCATCCGGTCACATCTATCGATGCCTGACATATGACGGTTATATACGGCAATTGCTTCAGGCTTTACCATTTTCTTGCCATATATATTTTTAACTGGAACCAACTGGGGGTTATTTCTAGTCATAATGACTAGAACGTCGCGTTTGTCTCGCTATTTGAAAACATAGACTTGTTTTTTGCGAACCCAAAAATGATTACCTTTTTCAACTTTTTTGTGATCAATTGAGGGGGATTACCTTTACTGGTATATTGTAGAGTTCCATTATTCCAATTCCATATCCGAAAACTGATAGCTATTATAAGAAATATCCGTAGATAATGCATGTCCTTTCATAACGTACGGTTTCATTAACTAAATACTCTAATTTCGTAATATCTTCGTTTTCATTTTCCGTTTTGTCACATTTCAGTATCTAGGAGATAACGATCTGAGTATGTCAACTCATAAAATGTAATGCTATGCTTGGCTTTCTTATTCTTATGACAAACTTTGAAACCAAGCCTCTCGCGAAAATGCAACAGTGACTCATCCAAGTAGAGCTCTTTTGTCGGACCATAGACGCTCTGATATTGGGTAATAAGCACATCACACAAAATGGTTAAACTTTTTTTTTTCTTTTTTGAAAATGTAGTTGAACAATATAAAATTCTCAATATTTGTTTAAAAGACCTTCTCCCCGAAATGACAACTAAATATCGGTTGAAAATACAACAGTCAGTGTAGGAAAAAAATATTTGAAGTTGTAATTTGTCTCTGTAGTAGACATAAGGCTAAAAATTTCTTCATTTCATCAATCGTAACAGAACGATCTGCGGAACTCGAGAGTTTCTAACCTTAGGTCTATTTGTTGTGGTCAAAGCTTGTCCATAATTATTTGAGCAATCGACTACAAATGTTATTATATTATCCGTAAAAAGATGTTTGAAAAGATCTTTTTGAGTATCATTGGTGTTTATGTTTATCTTTACATAATTAGTGGACACATAAAAATTAAAATCTAATATATCAGTAGTTGTAAAATGTTAAATCAGCAGTTGTCGTACCTCAGTCTGAATCATCTTGTTTGGGAGAGTTAACTTCTAAAGAGTGTTGAGTAATGTCCTTACCTGATTCTTGATGTTGAGATATGTTCTTTTCAATATTTTCTAAATTATCTTTTTGAATAATTGCTGTATCTGGGGCCAAAGTTTCCTGTTGCATGATTTGGATCTTTTGCCCTTTGATGGTCTTAAGACGAGATAAAACCGGTAGATATGTTTGTTCTTCTAAATCAGACATTTCGCTTTTATCTGATTGAGCACCTTCACTTGGTACTTACCTGAACGATACTCCCCACAAGAATTGGCATGAGGATCCTTGTCTTCTCGCGATAAATTCTTATATACATTTCGCAGTCGCTTCTGCTCTCTTTGATACGGATCGTAAATACGTTAACCGGACGCACTCGGTGCACGTGTCACGCCGACCTGACGAATTCGGTCCTTGGTCCCGCTGTCTGGTTGTTGTTGTTTCTGTAGTGGGGTGGTTTATACGTCCTCGTCGGCACGGTTACTCAGTTCACCGTGCTTCCTCGGGCATGTATGCACCGGATACGTGGGCGGCGGCGGCTGCCCACGCCTGGCTTTTCCCAGGTCCTCGGTCAGTAGGGTGTTGCCGATCGTAAACCTGAAGAACCGGTCCGTGATCGTACTTATCTGCTCTGCGAGCGGCCGGAATTCTGCACGGCGAAAGACTTTAGGTTGGTTACCATCTCTCGTCATGTGACTTGCAAGGCGGTTTTGATCTTTGTCTCGATTGACTACTGACGTTTGGGAAGATGAGGTGGGCCATGGTGCCCACCCTCCTCCATAACTTTTGAAGGTGTTCTGCGCCGTGGTTGCCGCTGTCGCAGCAGTGATGGAACTAACCTTGCATTTTATGCCTCACCGTCGCCTCGGTGGTGGCGTCGGTGAGGCCCTTGTTCTGCAGCGCGACCCTTTGCAGATGGTCGGCAAAGAGTCGCGCCTGGTCTTGCGCTTCCGAGACCAGACATCCGCTCGCCGGTTCTCGGAACTCGTCATCGCCGTCGCGCCTCTCCGCCTTGATGATCTTCCAGATTCCATTGACCGGGAAGGAGCCCCACCTATCCCTTCAACTGGATGACATATGTTTCGGTCTCTCAAGGTTCAGACTCTTCAGGGCGCCGACATATACTATCATCATCATTCTCGGATTATCTATGGCTGTCGCCGCCTCTCCGTCCCCAGTTTCCAGTTCGTTCTGTCGTGACACATGTCCTCTTGCAAATCTCTTGCTTCCATGGCTTCGTCAACGCCGTCTCTCCAACTTCTTCTTGGTCGTCCTCTCTTTCTTCTTTCTGGAGGTATCCATTCCAACACTTTTCGTGGCCATCTTGTCTCATTCATTCTTTTTGCATGTCCGAACCAAGTCAATTGTTTTCTCTCTATGTCGTCCACAATATCTCTCTCGATGTTCATGTCCCTTTTAATGTTTATATTTCTTATTCTCTCAAGTCTCGATCTCCGACAGCTCCTTCACAAAAAATCCATCTCCGTGGCCAGTAGTTTTCTTCTATTAGTATTATTCAAATCCCACACTTCTGAACCATAAGTCAAAACACTCTTTACGATTGAGCTATATATGCGAAGTTTTGTTTCTCGCCTAATTTTTCTTTCCCACAGGACAGAGTTGAGTGCTCCAATGATTTGTCTACCTCTTATTATTCTTGTTTGAATTTCATCATTACTATTACCTTGCCTGTTGAAGATCACCCCTAAGTATTTAGCCTTGTCAACGTTTTTTATTGTTCCGTTTTCCAAGGGTAAATCGTCGTTGTCATTACTACTCACCGCTAAGTATTCACATTTATTTAAGTTAATTGTGAGACCAGCTAGTGTGTACTCTTCATTTAGTTTCCTCACCATATAGCTCAAATCCTGTTGGTTTTCTGCAACCACTATCTGATCGTCGGCGAAATAAAGAGTATATAGGGTGTCATCCCCCACCCGAAGGCCCATGTTCCAACACTTCCGTGCCCAGCCTTTCATGGATTGGTCTACGTATAGTTTGAATAAGGTGGGAGATAGACAACATCCTTGTCTTAGCCCCTTTGTTGTATTGAATGATTCAGATAGTGATGTTCCAATTTTAATAACCGCAGAATTCTGTTCATAGTAAAGTTGGACGGCCCGAATCAATGTTGGTCTAATCTTGAGAGTTTCCATTGCTTCCCATAATTTCGATACTGGTACACTGTCATAAGCTTTTTCTAGGTCTATGAAAGCTATATGCGTCTCCCTGTTTCGCTGGGTTCGTTTTTCTAGGGCTATTTTTAGAGTGAAAAGGTTGTCTGTGGTGGATCTCCCTGCCCGGAAACCGGCTTGTTCTTCCGCTTGTTTATCCTTGATGTCTTCTTCTATTTCATTTCTAAGGATTCGGGAATATATTCTTCCTATTGTTGGGATTACCGCTATACCTCGGTAATTCTTAGGATCATTTTTTGAGCCTTTTTTGTGAATGGTTGATATATATGATGTTCTCCATTCGATCGGCGTTTCTTCCCCATTCAGAAAATTTTCACGTCTCTCTTCCAAAAGATCTTTAAAGTGGTGTACCCAGTCTTCATTTGTTATGCCCCCTAAGTTAGGTATTTGTTTTTTTGATGTTTTTACCGACTTTATGGTCTTCCAGGCTTCTGAACTTCGGGTTCCTCCTAATTGTTCTATGTACTCACATTTTTTCTCCCAAGACAGATTCTTTCTCTTTAGGACTTCGTTTTTAACCTCCCTATTTGCTCTTTTGTATTTTTGTCTCGTCACATCATCCTTCTTTTGAAGGAGTTTCTGGTAGAGTTGTTTCTTTTCTTTAATTTGTTGTTCTATTTTATCATCCCACCAGTCAGGTTTGTTATTCATCCGTATTTTTCCGACAGATTCGTCCGCAGCCTCAAGAATACAAGCTTTTATATGTTCGTACTCTTCTTCTATTGTTCGTTGAGTTTCGATTAGTTTTTGATCCAGTCTTCTAAGATATAAATATTTAGTACTTTCATGTTCAAAACTTTGTAAGTTATATTTTGTCGTTGTCAATCTATTCTCAGTGAGACTGCTGGTGGTCGATTGAAATTGGTGGTGATTGGTGGTCGACATATACTATACCATCAAAAATAGGGAGACCCTATCCACAGCCAACAACCCATGTTTTTCGCCGACCTCCCGTCGGATGGCGTATATATGTAGTGTTAGATTTTCTTGGACTGCGTCCAATGAGACAGCGGCAGTTGAGTGTCATCAGACACCCAACCGTTGGGTTCCACAATCTCATGTGGAACACACAACAACCTGCGTGTCCGCCTAAATGAACACTTTTGTTGGTTGATTGACCGGGAAGGAGCCCCACCTATCCCTTCAACTGGATAACATATGTTTCGTCTCTCGAGGTTCAGACTCTTCAGGGCGCCGACATATACTATACTATCAAAAATAGGGAGACCCTATCCACAGCCAACAACCCATGTTTTTCGCCGACCTCCCGTCGGATGGCGTATATATTTAGTGTTAGATTTTCTTGGACTGCGTCCAATGAGACAGCAGTAGTTGAGTGTCATCAGACACCCAACCGTTGGGTTCCACAATCTCATGTGGAACACACAACAACCTGCGGGCTCCTTCCCGGTCAATCAACCAACAAAAGTGTTCATTTAGGCGGAGACGCAGGTTGTTGTGTGTTCCACATGAGATTGTGGAACCCAACGGTTGGGTGTCTGATGACACTCAACTACTGCTGTCTCATTGGACGCAGTCCAAGAAAATCTAACACTATATATATATATATATATATATATATATATATATATATATATATATATATATATATATATATATATATATATATATATATATGCATATGTGTATATACAATGGTCGTGTTATAACCGTTCACTTCACATACCTCTCTAATTAATTTTAGTTCTTTGTTTAAAAGAAAATTGACTAATCTATTTACCATAAAGTTTAAACTAGCCATCTTATTTTAGACGATATGAATCGTTAGGAATTTATTTCGAAGTGTTGGTGCTAAAACATCCGGAAATGGTATTGTTGTTTTCGAGTTTATGCGTGAATACTATGTTTTGGGACTTATTTAGGTTCTTAATAAAATCAAGTTTTCATTATTTGAATGGAAAATTGCAAAAATTTCTTCCAAATATCTTAACGGTTGAAAAGTATCTGAATTCATTTTTCGCCTCGGTTTTAAATTTACAAATCGCATTGCATAATTGATGTTAATAAAAATGGTTAGGTTAAATCGGGATGTTGTAAAATTAGGTAGTTTATGAAAATATATTTACAGAGTTGGAAGAATTCTTCGACGAAAGCTCGGTCATGAGTAACCATTTTATTCTTCTTCAGGCAATAGGTCACTGGTTTTGTAATTTTTGCGAAATTGTTTATAAATTTCCCATAATAACCTATTAGACCTATTTTCTTCTGCTTTTTGGGTATCGGGAATTCTTTTATAGCCTGGATTTTTTTTGTTGGGTGTTTATGACTTCCGGTTTAATTTGACTGCCTTATGCAGAAGTTCGAATTTGTCTATTTGTATTTTCGTATTGTTTTCAATTAGCCTTTAAAACACAACTTTAAGGCTTAATATGTGTTCTTGTAATGACTTACGAGAATATAATTGTCGTCCATGTAGACTAAGCAAATTTTGCCTTGTAACCCTTGCAATACATTGTCCATACCTCTCCTCTGAAATATCGCTGAGGCATTCTTTAAATCAAAGGGCATTCGTGTGTATTCATAGTGGCCATTTTCGATACTAAAAGCTGTTTTTCTATAGAATTTGGGTGCATCTCAATCTGATAGAAGTCACTCGCCAAGTCTAGCGTTGTGAAATATTGTACCTGGCCCAGTTTATCGAGGATATCTGTTATGTTAGGGTATCTGTCATCGATGGTTTTCTCCTTTATTTTCTTATAATCAATTACCATCTGCCATTTTCTTTTACCTAAGGCGCCGACTTTATTAGAGACAATCCATACGGGGCTACTCCAATGAGAGTTTGATAGTCTAATAATGTTGTCGTTTAGCATGTATTTATTTACCTTTTACCTCGTCTTTATGGACGTATGGATATATGTACGTCTTCGTATGGACGGGTAT
The DNA here is from genome assembly GCA_031761425.1 of Cosmopolites sordidus. Classification (NCBI taxonomy): domain Eukaryota; kingdom Metazoa; phylum Arthropoda; class Insecta; order Coleoptera; family Curculionidae; genus Cosmopolites; species Cosmopolites sordidus. The sequence goes on along the minus strand of JARFXV010000658.1, from coordinate 439,603 downwards.
TTGGTCTTTCGTTTTTATCTCGTGTTTGACATGGTCGCTAAAGATCAGTCTATTCTCTGGTTTATGCAACACTATGGGATATGTTCGTATTTTTTTTTGCAAAGCTTGTTTTTCTCCCGCATTTAAATGTTAGTATTTTATAAGCGAAAAAACATCTTGAACCTTATTTCCACATTGGTCAATGAAGTGAAATTCATGCTTTGCTTTGTTTAAGTTACAAATTTCATAATTACTTTTATCAAATGGTTTTATGATTTTTCTGGGTGTTTTGATATCCATGAATTAAAAAAATTGTGTTGGGGAGTTGTTATTTATTTCCAATGTGAATTGTCCATTCGAAATTTTCTCTGAGGTCTGTTTTGATTATTACTTTCTTTTTTGTCATTGTGGGAATATCGATTTTTTGAAACGTGAAATCATCACGAAAATATAGTGGAATTTATATTTTATCATTATATAAGCACTGATTGGTTAAATCGATATTAAGATTTGTTGTATATGTCTAAGGCGTGGAATGCCGTCAAGTAATCGTAAAATGCAAATAGAATAAATTCTAATGATTTAGTAATATATTCGGATAAAAGGTTTATAGAAGCTTTGTGGGATGCTTCGCGAGAACCAGTACACGTTTGTGATGCACTTTTAGATGATTTGATTTTATCAGGAAAATATCGTTCGGCTATAGAAGGGCGTAAAAGTGATGTGTGTGATCCGGTATCTATTAGTAGTAATGTCTTGGGATCTGAAATATAAATAAACGGAACTGCATTTATTTGGAATTCATTTAAGCTGAAGTATAATGAATTATTGATTGTTTCTTTGTGATAGTTCATTTTTTAAAAAAGAAATAAAACATTTTTTTACGTATCACTTTTATTTTTAAACAAAATTGGTGTGACTATAGTTTCGTAAAACGACTTTACATTCTCAAACACTACTTTAAAACTAAGGTTTTACAGCTGTTTATATATTCTATGTACCTAATTTTATACTTTTATTGGGGTTACGACAAACACTTACCATAAGATCCCATTGAAAATTATTGGTCACAATGGCACTTCAGTAAAATAAATAGTACTTACAAAGGAATAATTATTTTATTGGATGCTGATTTCTTGCCTTATTCTGGCACACAGTTCATCTCGATTTCTAGACCTTGTTTTATAAACTGTCTCTTCCTATCTAGCGCTTAGGAACTTTTTGGTTCAACCATTGACGAACAATCCTTGAATTGTAGATGAATGCACCATCTAGCTGCAAACACATATCTTGTCGCCCATTAAGAAGATTTTCAATTGCATTCCAAAATTCCCCGTCGAAGAAGTTAACTAAACGAGCTGCATCCAATGATTCATTAAAGAAAAAATGACCAATTATTCGGTATCCTACACCACACCAGACATTGACTTTCTGGGAATATTGGCCTTTACAATTTATAAGCCAGTGAGGATTACCTCACGCACGGTATCTACAGTTTTGAGACGATACAACCCCATTAGTGGTAAATGTAGCCTCATCAGTAAACATAATCTTCTTTAGGAAAAGTCTGTCATTTACAAAATTACCTTGGGCCCAATAACAACAGTTTAATCTTTTATTATCATAACTTCTTTCAATGTATATAGAACTTTGGTTTATAGGGCTTGATTTTGTGACGAATGAAACATCTTATGATTTTAACCTTGCTAATATTCAGGTGTGACGATAGATCTCGATAGGTCTAATTTTCTCAGATCGCGCAATCCAAGGATTCCATCGAAAACATCGTGAAAACCATGTAATATTACTTCTAAGTCGTTGTTTATTCTGTAATCTATTAAAAGGGATATTTTAGCTTTGATTTTAATTTAGTATTACCAGTAGGGTTGACTAGAGTATGAGAGGAATTGAAGATTCTGTTCGGAAAATATTGTTCTGCAATTATTGGTCTTAAAATTGATGCGTGACAACCGGTATCTATTAATAATTTAATTGGGGGCTGTAATATTTCTGTGTAAAATTTCTATGTATGCTAGAGAATTTACTTGAAAACTATTTAAGCTTAAGGCTGATTGGTTTCCGAGGCTTCGTTTTGAAAATTTATGAACTGCTTGTCATTATCTGGGTTTTGTTCGACTTCGCTGTAATATGTTTCCGAGTCAGAAAAATACGGTGGGCTATAGTAATTAGTTTGGTAGTCATTGTCTGGAGTTTCGTAGGGGTTTTAGAGATTTTGTGGGTCGGGGTTCTCGTAATAATTATTTTCATCAGTTTGCGAATTGAGGTTAGTTATTTCAGTAAAGACAGAGGCGTTCTGTGGGGGTTTTCCATGAATGGATTTTGGGTTGATTTTTATATTCTAGGGATGGTATTCTGCTACTTGTAGACATCGGTATAGATTTTCTGTGGGCTTATGGGAATTTTTTCTCGAGAAAATATCTGCGGTTTCTCGGTTTGTGGGGAAATGATATTTTACAGGTCGTAGGCTAGATGTTTATAGGTTGACTACGGAAACTGGTTCGGTTCGGTTCTGGTACTGGTTCGCCGGATTGCATTAGGGGTACATTATGGGTCTAAAGGGATGGCTATTAAGATTTGGCATAGTCTGTTTTATTGGGATAATAAGTATTGACCGGAAAAATGGTTAAAGTTCGTAATTGGATTTCGGAGATAGGGCTTATAGGAGATACGGATTTCTTGGTTTAAATTGGGGAAATTTATTTATAATTAATTTGTTGTTCTATTAATGAGTGGTTCAATACGAGATAATTCGCATCTTCCAATGATTTAGGATTATGAAACATTAAGATGGTTCTTAACTCCGAGGGTAGGTTTGCGATAAGCTGTTGTTGTTTTTTTTTGTTCCTTGTGAGAAGTTATTTTCCGCATAAGTTGTATACATTTTTGAAAGAATTGTTTTTAATCTATTTATAAATTCGAATGGATATTCGTTTTTATACCTACAAAGAAAATTTAACCGCTGAACTAGAACCGAACTGAACCGCTCTTTGAAACTAAAAGCAATTCTCAAATTGTTTGCCTTCGGCACGAATAAATGCTCTTCACCGCCTCAGAAAAGATCTTTTCACCGGTCGTGCGAATTTCCTTGCATTTATTTCTTCTGTTGTTTCAACAATTATGTGACGCAGTTCGGCTAGATTTTGTATTGGTTTTGAATACACTTTTTCTTTTATGCAGATCCAGTAAATAAAAGATATCAAGGGGGTTTAGGTCCGGAGAACGAGGAGGCCATTCAATTTAATCACCTTCCGGGATACTCTCTGTTCAAATAATCCTGTACAGGACGAGAATAATGCGCTGAGCAACCATCTTGTTGAAACCACATTTCTCTGTAGATATTGAGTAGTACATTTCCTAACAAAGTCTGCAAATCGTTTTGGAGAGAATCCAAGTAGTTGGAATCCAGTCAGTAGTCCACATGTTAACTTTAAATTAATATTAGGACCGGCCTTCACGCCTTAAATGCGTGTGCCGTGTGCCAACTATGTAAGTTATGCAAGTTAAAGGACCGTTTTTTTAAACGTCGATAAAAGTTTTTAAACGTCAGTCCATAAAATTTTGTTTGGAAATGGCGGATCTTCATGTTTTCTCGTAAACATTGTTCTGTAAAAATCGCATAATATAATATAAAAAGCAATATATTAGACTATTAGTCCGGGAGCACATCCGATCAAATCGAAAACAAAATTCAATAAAAAAATACTTATCACGCATGATAAGATTTGTAATAGGCTTCTTTGAGATCAATATGAATTTCCATTTAAAATTTCTTGAACTTCCTTTGTTGTTAGTATTGTTTTACTTTCGAAGTAATGTTGAAACAGTTTTGTAAGGTCTTTCTCTTCATGTGTTGTCCATGATTTTCTTGTACGTTGGTCAAAGCTTTATTATCGGAAGTGACGTTTTCTAAAATATCCTGTAAATAATCACTTCTGGCAAATGAAAATAAAGAATTTCTTTAATATGTTGATTATTTCCCTTTAATATAAATGCATATATTTCTGAGCTATATTTGTCCCTATGATATAAGACAATGAGTAAAAAATCGCATCCATCATAAAAAATATTTTTATTTCATGTTGAAATACTAGATGTTGAAGTCGATGGTTCAAGATTTTTTACATTTTGATGGTTCAAGATTTTTGTGACAATGTCTTACTTAAATTACATGCACCGTATTTTTTGTTTGATAAATGTGATTTGTGAAATGGTTTTGATAAAACTGGTACCATATTTAATACGAAACGTTAGCTCTTCCCTTAGTGTAACTGTAGTTAGGTGCTTTCTGAATAGGGTAGATTTCAAGGTTCGGCACTTTAAACCAAATTTATTGCAAAACCTATTCAAACAAACCCTCCCAATGTTTCTTTCTAGTAACCAATAGTCCACAGTATTAATTGATAATTGTGCGCAATCTGTATTAAAAAATTGCAAAGTTAGACATTTTCTTATAGTATTTTTATTTTTCATTTAATGCAGAATGAAAATTTAAATTCTTAATTTTTCCATTTTCCATTTTCTTAAAAGACCATTCCAACCATTTTCTTAAATATTTCAAAATGAAGGTGAAAATAAAAAGTGTCTTTAAAATATTGATGCTGCTGTCGATGGTTCAACCTTAACAAATGCCTTTTGAGACAATGTCTTACATAAATTATATGCACCATATTGGTTGTTTGATAATTGTGATTTGTGAAATGGTTGTGATAAAACTGGTACTATAATTTATTTTTGTGAATATAAAATGAATGACCCATAAAATCATTAATAAGTCTTTGAACCATTTGCTCTTCTCTTAGTGTTACTGTAGCTAACTGCTTTCTAAATAGCATAAATTTCAAGGTTTAATAATTTAAACCAGATTTGTTGCAAAACCAGTTCAATACTCCCGTTCCATATTTCGCCAATAGGCGTTGCAAACCGAAATTCATTACTTGTATCTATATTGGCATCCGTTCTGTTTTATTAGCAATTCAATTACTTTCAATATTTTTTTGTGAAATAAGGTTAGTTAAACATTAATTCAATTTACATCTAGTTTGGTAACATGAATATCCAGCAGCAATTAGTTTTTTCTCCTTACTAAGTAATAATTTGGAATCATTGTCATTTTGCTATCGTGCTTGGTATTCAATAATACGAGTTCTGTTGACATCACTAGGACGCCTTCTATTGAAAGTCATTATTTGAAGTAATGTGTATTTTGAAAGAGTTATTCCAATTTTTTAACGAAAAATGAAATTTTAGAGATTCAAAAGATTTATCCAATTCGATAGTTAATTTAATTCCTGACGGCTATGTAGTATTATTTTTTTCTGTCTTTGGACTTGAGCTCTTGTTTCGGAAGCAACCTAGTTATGTTGTTATAATTGATTTGTTAAAAAAAAAGCAAAGAAATCAGTTTGTTTATATAAGTCGCTATTTCTGCTTTTAATTGCTTCGCATTGTAGCTGTTTTCCCATGTGAGCAATTAGTGTACATATGGAACGTACAAGATAAGGTTTTGTGTAGATGTTATTCCTGAAAAAAATGAATTCCTGAAACAAATCCTGATAGTATAAAAGTATTCCGATACGAATTAAGTAAAATATTTACCTTAAACCCCTAAATTTTTGTATTACATTTACTACATCATTGAGAACGTCCACATTGTATATTTGGGCAAACTCTTGGATTTACTTTGGAATTACTTTAAACTTTGGAATATTTGGATTTACTTTTTGAACATATTCTCACATATTTGCCGAAATGGGTATGAGTTTGATAACATTGAGTCTGACAATTTCCAAAAATAATAATTAGTTTATTTTTCTTGTCAAAATTGATCAATCAAAAAATGAATAAAAAATTAAAATATAAATCAATATAATTAATTTATATTTTAATTTTATATTTGAGATTTATTAAATCTCAACTTTGAAGCCATTTTCAAGAGAATCTAGTTGCAAGCAATTTCGGCTCTGGGCAAAAGAATGGTTGTACTTCTGGGTCTCGACGGCGATGGCGAGGTCGCAGAGCGTGGAGATGTTATATATGTCCTTTTATTCGCGGAGTAGGCGAACTTTTACGAGGGGCATCTAAACGCCATTGGCGCGTGTCATTCTGCGTAGTTCGGAAGGATGGAATCCTTTCGAACCTTATGTGGGTGTCGACACCGCGGATGACGACGTTGAGTTCCCGATCACAAGTGAGGAAGTGTGTATGATAAGCGATCTTGTTGGTTAACAGGAACCTGGTGATATTTCTATGGCTGTCGGCGGAGGTCGGGAAGGACTGGATGCCAAGCCGAACTGTCCTGGCCTCCGTGAATTCCCAATTGTGTGAGTGGAAGTATTTTGCAAGATTGCTCCAGTGGCCTGTGTCGCGCAGGACTACTGGTGTTTTCTTGAATGGCAGTTTCGGTGTTGGATTGGTTTTTTTGCGGGGGCGGTGGTTGACGCGGACGGTCCGAGGGGTTTTTTGTCGCGAACGTTTTTTGAAGGGAGTCGGCGAAGATTTCTGCTGGGTTGTAGCGATGCGCAGGCGTGCCTACCGGTTTTAATAGGGGGGAAAGATTGGCGGTGGGACTGGAATTTCTTGGCTATCTTCTTGTTATTTTTCTATCTTAAGTTTGGTTGTTGGTGTGATCTTTGCTGATTTGGGAGAGAAAGTTCTGCCAAGCGGAGGATTTGCACACATTGATTTAATTGACAATTTGGGTGGTGGAGTATCGTTGGAAGGAGGAGGAGATTGTGGTAAAGGGGGGAGGGGGTAAAAGAAGAGGGCGAAGTAGTGGTTCGGATGGGGGGACGTTTGGGGCAAGACTTCCAGGTCGCGGGATGATCACCATTGCAGTTGAAGCAGGTGGCCGGGAGGTAGGCATTTTTAGAGCAATCTTTGGCTTCAGAATTCAGAAATAGCAGAAATATCTGAAACATTAATATTATCAACATTTTTATAAAACTTGTTGATATTAACGTGTTGGTATTGTCAGTACCATTATGCACATGACAAGCATACTACTTTATTCTGTAGTGGACTGTGCTGGATTAGATTTAAATTTATCAAATTTGCTATTAGATTTTTTGTATAAAATAAATCTAATATTTTTTTATTCCTGTTCTTTCCAACTAATTGTCCTTTGTATTTCGTTCCTCTGATTTTTACCATACCATTTGGAGGTTTTTCTAGTGTAAGATGAATGAAATAAGCCTTTACTGATTTCTATTAAGGCATACAGTGTGACCTAAAAGTAATTGTGAAAGTTAATTGTTTTATACTTATATGCTTTGAAAACAAGATTGAAAATGTATTTAGTTGCTTGTTTTAACTGGTATTCATATAATTTTAAATGTGGCGCAACAGAATATTTTGCTTAATTGAAAATTAAAATATATTTAACAATAGAATTTTACTTATTACCAGAATTAGAATTACGGCTAATACTGTATAAAATTTTAATAAGACTAATTAATTGATTTTATTATATTCATCATATTACATATTACATCAAATATATTTTAAATATATTTGATGTAATATTTACGGTATTGACTGGGTTTGTTTTGTTCATATACTGCCAAGCAACAAATAAAATTTGCATATTTCATGAGGCTGTTTACAAACTCGGCCATCTCCAAATCCTCTAATTTTGAGAAAAAAACGATTTTCTGTTGTGATTAAACTATATGAGGCATATAGGTGATTTTTTTGAATATTATTCTTTATGATATTTTAATAATAATAACCAAGATAAATGTAATCGGAGTACATTGGTTATATTAAAAAAAAATAGTACAAAAATGTCATACGGCCGTTTTTGTAACCAGAATAATGAAATGACCGTTTTTGTAACATTTTTTTTAAAAGAAAATTAGATTAGAAAATTAGAAAACAACATATTACATTACGTTAAAATGTATTTTAATTACCAACTGTATAATACTCTAGCTCTAAACAAGTACTACACTGGTCTGTGGGTGGGTCGCAAATGAAACAATAAATCTTGTGTTGAAAATAAAACGGAAGTATGATTCTTCGCATGAGTTTCCCAACATTTAGTTCGCTAATTGTTTAATAAAATTTATTACTGAAGCACTTTTCTGAAATGAATTTCAATGAATTTTTGAAATACGTTTTTCAATGAATTGAAAAATCAAAATTCATTACCGAACAATAAGTTTAATGTTATGAATATGGAGGAAAAAAAGGAGTGTGAGCCAACAGGTTTTTGACCCACTATACTTTGAAATTTTTCAACAGAAGTAATTGATTTTGATTTGTAAATATGTTGAGGTTTTCTAATAGAAAATATCTTAATATAGTGAATATAAAGATTATTTGCGACATATTTAGATTGAGTTTAAATGTCTATTAAATCATGAGGTGGTAAAAATGTATCATTACAACAGGAATAAATAGAACATTGAGATAATTAAACTTTTTGACAAAAATTATGAACGGGGTGTATCATATTTTTTAAGAAATATAAAAAAAATATGTTGTTCTTTTCGCATTTTATATTTTCATATTCATTACATTTTTTCACATTATATAAATATAAATTTAATTAAACAATGACTGAAAATCAAATCAAAATTAAATCTAGTGAACACATATGGTTCCTGACCGATCCACAACCGATTTAAACACCTACGATTGGGAATTTTTATGCACAAGCAATTTACAAGATATTCCACCTCAATCATTTTTTTATTCGGTAAGGGGTTTTGGATTATAGAAACTGAAGATATCTCAACTCCTGGAGGGCAAAGATGTTTATAAACTCGTTTTAATAGAGCCAATTCTGGACAAGTATATCTATAAACAGCGGTGTTATCAAGAAAAACTGCCAGCCAACGGTGAGCGCCAATCGTACTGCTGGTGTGCCGAATTCGAATGAGGTATCCAGACGGTGTAGCATCCAGAATGATGTTTTCTGTTTGTGCTTGTCCCGGACCATCAATATTTTCTGTGCACTGTAATAAATTAATTCCCAATGACATCCCAAATTGCAACATGAAGAAGTAGAATATCCCTTGATCGTCTGCCTAATAAAAAAAGTAAAAAATATTTACTCGAACTTATTTTACTAAATCCATTTTTTTATTTATCAATCTATTTTTCCTATTTATTTATTAATTTATTTGCCGGGCACTATACTGTGCTTCTTGCACCATCAGCGAAAATATTGTAAATTATAATTTTCTATATTAATTATTACTGCAATTTTTAATATTGTTAAAATTTTCCATTTATGTATATTTATTAAAGAGAAGGATAACATAAAATTTGTTTGCATCATCACAAAGCTGTAGTACTTCATTGCATTTAGTCAAATGGGTATTGGAAGAAATACTGATAATTACTATATCTACTAATTGATTATTTTCTTAACCCGACATATGATACTTAAGAATCTGTAACGTGAAGTGACATGTGTGGTGTACCGCACCCTAATGTTTATTTTCAGGTATGGAGTTAAATTTCACATTTCCTCTGACATTTTTAAGATTTATTCGTTGTTTGTGATGTTATTTTTACTAGAACTATACTATATTTATATATATTATTAAATTATTAAATATTATATAATAATATTATTATATATAATAATATTATATATAATAATATTATATATAATAATATTATTATATATTATTATTAAATAAGTCTATGACTTATGAATGAATTATTAATGACTATTCGAATTCTAAAAAAATCGATTTTCGAATGACGATCGAAAAGATAAATGTGGAACTTCGTGAAAGTAACATTATAAAATATAAGAACAAAAATGAAAAGCTTAAATATTAAAAATGGTAAATATGGTGTAATTATAACAGAAGTAAATAGAACATTGAGAGAATTAAACTTTTTGAAACATTTATAAACGGGGTATATAATATTTTTTAAGAAATATGAAAAAAATACATGCTGTTCTTTTCACATTTTATATTTTTACGCTATGTGTTTTACCATTATATATGTTCACATTACCATTCTACGATTGGGAATGTTTGTGCACAAGCAATTTATTTATTGCAAGCTTTACAAACATATTTGGATTTGTGATCTCGCATTCGCGGACAATCTTCCGTGATGATTAAGCCCTGGCTTTTTCACTGGATGTTCATCGGAATTGCTTCTTATTCTGCGCAAAGCACTTCGAATGTCCCTTGGTACCCTAAAATTTGAGATTCTTTCCTAATAATCGCTTATCAGTTCTTTACCTAGTCAAATACTCCTTTCTGTCTAAAATTATACTCGCCATTGTTATCTCTATATATCATCAAGTGATAACATCAATAGAACTCTCTTCCGCTTTTTTGATAGATAGGATAAAATAGTACAGTCCTCTTGAAAGCCAAACAAAGTTGACATTAAGGCACGGGGGAGTTTTCTCTTGATTTTCGAATAGTTCCAACGGAGGTAAGATGATTTTTCGAAGTTTGACAAGCAACTCGTAACTGGTATATCAGTTGTCAAATGTAACATTTCGATTTGTACCTGACATCGGACTTACAAGTCATTCAACAATGTTGATTGGGCTATTGCTTAAATTATAGGGCCCTTCTGGTTGTTTCCCTGCATAAACCTTTATGTTAACTAAGCAATGAGTTCTTAGATCTACTAAAGTTTGCACTTTAATACCATATTTTGCAGGTTTGTTTTGTATATACTTCCGAAATAGGCACCTACCTCTAAATGATTCGAGTTTTTCATCTATAGTCAAATATTCACCGGGGGTGTACACAGTTTTACAGTTATTTTTACAGTTTATTTTCAGTAAATTTGTTAAACAAATCTCTTATTGCGGTCAGCAAGGCAAGTAAGAAGACATTGAAATCGCCTTAAAGCCATTGTTGCACGGAATATTTATGTGCCTGTTCCATCTATTTTCCAAAGATTCTCAAGAGATCGATCGATGATTGCTTTTGAAGACTCCGGCCAAATATAGTAGGCCCAAGACAGCTTTTAACTCAACCACATTTGATTTTTGATAATATGGAGACGGTTGCCACTGTTCGGTTTTTGAATTATTTGATTTGCCCAAGTAACAACATCGCGTATCCTGGTTTCATCCATAAAGAGAAGGAAGCAATCGAGGGGAGTTTTTGCACTTGTGCCACACAATCTGACATCGGGTAAGTGGGTAATTATATTTTCTGATCTAGTCCTAATGTTACGGTTGTAGCATTGTTTCCTCCATTAGATGCCGTTCTTTTCAAAGTAATACTTTCCAAATTCCAAGGTCTTTCCAAATAATAATTTTTACTGTCTAGATCTTCAGTTGATTCAGTATTTTCAGATGGGTCTCTATCTTCAGGTAACGGCTCCGCAATTCCATCAAGCATATCATCTGCATCCTGCTCTATATCTGCATTATCACTGTTCACGCTTACGTGGTCCGTGTTAGACTCGCCGTCAGATGGAATTTCGTCAATTTTACCATCTTGCACTTCTTCCCAAAGAGTCTGCAGGCGTCTCATTTCTTTCTCATATTCTCCCATTTTTCTAAAATTAAAAAGAAATCAACCATATATTCAAGGAACAAATGGAACACTAATTAACAGACCGTTACTTTCAAAATAATTCCACTATACTTTACGAAGTTCCACAATCCACAAACTTTTACTGACACATGAGGTGTGGTATACCCCAAACGGATTAAACACGTTACGATCGGTCGAATGCTGAATCTATACTAACAGAATGCGGCCCAGTTGAAAGAAGGGGATATACTAAAAACTTACTGAGCAGCGCAATACAGGAAAATTAAAAATACAGGCAATTTATTTTGCTTTGTTTTTTTGGTTTGTCACACCCCACATGTCAAATGACGGGGTAAGTCGAAAAACAGTTATGTTATTTCTGAAATAAACGATGTATTTGATTATTTTTAAACAATAACCAATAACAATAACAATAAACTTTATTTAGTGCAACAGCGGTGCGAGCATCAGGTACTCTACCCTTCTCCAACTTATTATTTTGGTTTGAGCATACCCCCCCCCCCCTCCTAGTGGTTTAGTATAAAAAAACGGTTTTTTATTGATTTTTATTTATAACTTATTTTCATGTATTTACAAGTACCTGAAAAGGAACGGTCCGATAGAAAATTTGTGTTTTCTCTCGAGAGTTCTGATTTTCTCTGTCCATGTTACGTCGTTGAACCATACGTGGACGGCATAGAGTAATATACTCTTAACCTATGATGTATAGAGTTGTAGTTTCAGTTTTTTATCTTACGGATTATCAGGGACTATGTAAGGTATATTATTCTTTTCACAGCATTGGCTCGTCCCCACATCTCTTCACTGTGTTTCCTGAATGTTAATTTTTTATCAAGTCCAACGCCTAGGTATCGGACATAGTCGGTTTCTGGAATAGGTACTTCTGATACTGACAAAGTTATCGGTTCGTACTGCGCGACTCTTTTGGTAAATATTATGAATTGCGTTTTGTTCGCATTGATTTTAATTTTCCATATGTGAAAGTATCTCTGTATGTCATCGAGATGCTTTTGGAGATACTCTCTACATTGTTTAACTTCCTCCTCGTTTTTGGTGATATCGTACGAGCGATTTACTATGGCAATTGTCTCATTGTCCAACATGTCTCTGGTGAGGTTGTTCCTCTCTTTTATTGTTTTGGCAATCAGGGTCGCTTTGTCAGCGTTACTAGGTATAATGATATCTCTATCGGACAGTGGAGGTATTTTGTAGGTTGTATCTTTATTTTTTCGCCTTTTATCATTTTCCAGACGTTTTCCTTATTCGCTTGTTTTTTATTGCGAACCATTTTGTTAATTTATCTATTTCTTATCTGGAATGTGTGGAATGGAACTGGAATGGAACTGTACATGTGTGGAATGGAATGTTCAGATTCAACCATATTTTTTGATCAAGTTTTTTATTAAATTCAGACCAATTAGTTTTCCTATAGTCCCTGTATATTCTTGTAATGGACACTTGTCGGAATTCCTGGTTCATTATTACCTCGACCGGCAGGTGGTCCATTGAAAGGTCGTTTATGACCCTCATTTCGATCTCGAGGGTTTTGTACACCGCGATGTCTAGGTACGTATTACCGTGGTTTAATAGGGAGATTATTCTGGTAGGTTCATCGGCTGCCATGTTTACCATGCTTTGTCTTTCGGCGAATCTCGTTAGTTCGCGCGCTTGAGTGTTTGTTATGGAGTCATTCCAGCGCGTGCTTCTTGCGTTTTTACCTGTTGCCATTCGGTTTATGTCGGCTTCTGTTATATACTAGCCTGGTCTGTTGTATACAGATTATAAGTCTGTCAATTTGGGCAGGAGATTTCACCGCATTTTAAACATCTAGCTTCGCGGAAGCAAAATCTGGATCCATCTTTTTAATCTGCTTTAATTCGCGGATATCGCGTGTGTTAGGCGCGATTGTTACGAGGTACGAGTGCGATTCATCCGACCTTTTTTTCATTTTAAGTGTTTCTGCGACGCGGATATTGTGCTCTTGCAGAGTGCTGGAAACTACGTTTAGGTCCATGGCGGGCCCTTGAAAACGACTGTTTTAATTTTTTGATCGTTTGGAGCGTGTGTATAGAATTTTACTAAGCCGTTGCTTTTCAGGCTTAATTTTTTGATGTGTGTCCATTGACTAATATTTTTAGATGTTTTTTGAGGCACTGAATTTTAAACATATCTTTAGGGGTCACTTTTCTGAGTCCGTTAATAAATCCCTGGTATTTCACGGGAAACGTGACTATCACGAGTGGAATTCGTGTTTTCTTGTTCTGGCCGCCAGATAAAAGTATCCTAGCAAAGGTTTGTCGCCGGCTTGGCGGCGGTTACTTTATTTACAGATTTACCACTTACCTTACTTAAATCCTCTTCTCTTAGTACGGAGAACAAGTTTGGGTCTTCAAATGCCAACGATTCTTCGCTTGAAGTGGACGCCCGTTATACTGCACCCCTTTCCATGTCTGACCGTGACGCTCTTCGCGTCTGCTTATTTGCCTTTGTTTGTTCGGGAGAAGGAGCATATTATCAAAAAACAATACATGTAAGTAATTATATTCCTCGTAAATTTTTGTTTGCCTATATACTAGTTATTTATTTTCAAGTAATTTAAAGTAAGAGTGTGTTAATCTTTTTATTACGTATCTTTTTGATTTCACAAATCCAAATTTCAAAAGTTTTTTGAGGTTAAAAATTAAAAAGTGATCTGAGGCTGGAAGACCAATTTATTTTGGAGACCAATTTCGTGGATCAATTTAGTCACCTAGTCAACCTACCTTGGTAGTAGTAGTAGAATATACCTCATATACATATATGAGTCTGGATATACTTCACATAGAAAAAAGTCAGTCTTTTGCCAAAATTTATCAAAATGTTGCTATTTCAGAACCATGCGGAGAATAAGAAAGACTGATCGAGGAAGTATACCCAAAAATATCTTCGATAGAGCGTGTCAACAAGTTATTTTTGATAAAAAAATTATGAATTCTACAGCAAAATAATTTGCTATACCGTATAAAACACTCTATAGCCACATGGTAAAAATGAAGAAAACGATAGAAAGCAATTCGAAATTGACGAGATCTGAATCGACTTGCTACGCTCGAGCGAGCTGGCTACACTCCAAAACTAGGAAGTTCCCTTATGAAGGCAGCTGATATTTATTACGGATTTACACCTTTTAAAACACGAACGTTTGTATATGAGTTTGCGAAAAAAAAAATAAACCTATCCCCGACTCGTGGAACAGCAAACTGATTGCTGGTGAAAATTGGTTAGGAAGTTTCCTGAAACGTCATCCCGCACCCTCTATACCATCTCCTCAAGCTACGAGTTTATATCGAGCCACATCGTTCAACAAAAACAACGTACATTTGTTCTTCGACAACTTGAAAACCGTTTACCAACATTTGAATCCAAGTGCTGGCGATATTTGGAACGTAGATGAAACAGGACTTACAACGGTACATCTTCCCAATAGAGTGATAGCTCGCCGAGGAATCAAGCACTTGGGAAAAATGAGTTCTGCTGAACGAGGTGCGCTGGCGACGGTCGCGGTTGCAATCTCAGCTCTTGGCAATATGGTTCCTCCATTCTTCATTTTCCCAGCTATCCACTATACAGAACATTTTATTAGAGGTGGACCTGGTTAGGTAGGTACTAATCTTTCTGGATGGATGAAAGAGGATAATTTTCAAAAATTCGCAAAATATTTCGTAAAATTCGTTAAACGTAGTAAAGAAAAGCCTGTTCAATTACTTCTAGAAAACTACGACTCGCATTTGTCTATTGAAGTACTTGATTATTTTAAAGAAAATGGGGTAACAGTTTTAATTTCTCCCCGCTGCGAAAATATCATTGCGATTAGCAGCTACAATTGATAATATACAATCTGGATTCCGAGTCACTGGAATATCACCACTGAACGAAGAGATATTTCCAGACTGGGAGTTTAGCGGATCTTATGGGACTGACAGTCCTACACCGGACTTTCCTACTATTACACTACCACCATCATTGGTTACTGACAGTAAGCTGCTCTATTCTCAAGCAAGACCTTCGGATGACTCATGTAACCAGATCGATGCTGCGAATTCAGCTCGGCAGGACGATGCTCTTACCTTTGTAATAACTGATTAAAGTGGCATACCAATATCGACTTCACATACTTCTTGCGAGTTGGTTTCTATTTTGGACGCAATCTCAGGAACTAATGACTATCAAAGAATCAAAACTCCTGAACAAAATGCTGCAACTCAAGCAAGAAGTGTGAATATGCCTTGTACTTCGTTTACTTCATCTGAATAAATAAGACCATTTCCAAAAGATGGACTACGTTCGGAAATTAAAAAAAGTTACTCGAAAATAAAAAAGCACTATTTATACAGACATGCCTGAAAAATAAAATCTTAAGAACCTCAAAATAAAACAACAATCTCGTAAGACGCTGAACAAGAAAACAAATAAACCAAAGATGACTGAAAAAAGGGACTAGTAAGGGTAAGAGCAAAGGAAAAGTAAAAGAAAGCTTCATGAGAGAAATAAGAGGAATAATGACAAAGAGAAAGAAGTCTAAAGTAATGAGGATGATACATTTTGTTTAGAGTGCACTGAATCCTATAGTTTGAGTATTCCTGGAGAGGAATGGATTCAATGTACTAATTGCAAGTTATGCAACCGATCTATTGTTCTATGAGTGCAAAAATTGCACCTCTCATTTAGAAGACTGATTTAGAGACTTGATGGTCTGATCACAAAAATGATATGTTCCTTTAAAAACATATAATTATATTAGTTATATTAGTTAAGACTATTTGTTACCAAATGATTAAAGTTAATAAGATTAGTTGTTATATTAGCTAGGTTACCAAATGATTAAAGTTAATAAGAAGTTTTCTAGTTTTGAATCAGATACTTTAATACTAAAAATATTTACAAATTCCGAACATATTTCACGCTGCCCGATATTAAAAGAAAAACCTTTACATTTCCGAAGAAAATGTCGCCGCTTTTGCTGGCAGTGTTGACGAAGATCCAAATTTATCAATTCGTCGTCGTTCGCAGGAAGTTGGGCTTTGTTATTCGACTACGTGGATAATAGCACCAGACCTTGGTCTTTTGCTTTTTCAGCTTGTCCAAGAACTCAAATCGAATGACCATGCGCGGACATTTGTCCAACATTATTTTCAGATATTAATGCCATTCAATGTTACTACACATAAAATAAATACTTTCAAGAGATCTAATTTAGTTGTTTTATCACAAAATATTTTTTATCACAAAATCACATTATTTATGTGACATTATATATCATGACATTATCTGTAGAAATCACTGGTTGCTAGAGTTCGTTCCTGGACCATTGAAGACCGGTGTTGAAGTAATTTTATTGTTCCGTTGTTCACTGTGTACTTTTTATAGTTTTCACTACTTTTCTCCGTTTTGCCTGGAATAATTTTACTGTAAGCTGTTAGGCCGACCACACACGTTCAGCTTCAAGTGACAGTTTGAACTGTTCCATTGAAACTGTACACTGTGAAGCGCACACACATACAGTTCAGTTTTTACAATGGATTCGAGGGAGCAGGGCGATTTGGTTGCTCTTGGTTTACTTTGTGCAATTTTACAAAAAAGTAAAAAATTGAAAAAGCGTAAAAAGTGGTGTAAGGAGTGGTTACACAGACGAAATCAATCTTCGGACATCAGCTTATTAAAAGAATTGAATGGAGAACCATTAGATTTCCTCAATTATTTGCACATGGCAGAAACAGTGTACTAAAAGTTGCTTTCGCTGGTTTCTCCTTTGATTAAAAAGAAAAATACAATAATGAGAACAGCAATATCTCCACATGAAATATTAACTGTTCCATTGAGATTTCTGGCACCAGGATGGTCGTATGAGTGTCTCAAATTCTCAACTAGAATATCACCCCAATCTCTTGGAAAAATTATCCCAGAAACATGTAACACCTTGTACAAAGTTTGGCAGAAGTATACGCAGGTAGGTATTTAGAATTTTTTCATGTAGAATAAGATAAATTAGAACAGTTTTTTTTAATGCCAAACTGCTTATGTTTATTAAATGGGTACCTTTTTAAAGGAATCTACTTAATGTAACATTTAGTCTCAAACAAGTTGGATGTTTGTTCTTTCTTTTTTATGAATCAACATTAAATTGAGAAAAATAAGAGGATACTGTGTTGTCCTGAGGAAGGGATAAGTGTCCGCTTCCATCATTATGAATCTGTGTAAACGAACCTTGCCCATATGTTTGAGACGATGTGGGGCATGGGGTTATATTACGACTCTGACTTACTGATGAACTATGATGGCACATTGACGATGTGATTTCTAGACCTCTCAACATTACAGCAATAGTTTTTTCCTATCAGATCAAAATGGTCGGTTGTTCCTTGAGTGTTTTGAAATAGCCATGCACTATCATCAACGGTTCTGCTAGCAGTTCATAATTTTTCTTGTCTTTTATTAGAATCAGGTCTTGAGGTTATTGGTTGTTTTGGTTGTGTTGCCACTTCTTGAACAACTGTAGTTGTCGATGTAGAGTCTCCAATATCAGCATTCACTTCGTTAATTGGGAGTGGATTTTCAACAGATTCCTGAAAACTGAAAACTTAATTTTGTTACAATAATATCGAACCAAAAAAAAAATCATCAAAAAAACTAATTTATTTTAACATTTATTTATTGTTGCCTGTTTGTTTCAGTTTCTCAACTCAGAAAAAAAATGGAAGGAGATTGCAGTTTTGTTTGAGGTAAGATGGCATTTCCCACACTGCATCGGTGCCATGGAGAACAAACACATTGATATAATTCCCCCACAAAACTCTGTATCGTATTATTACAATTACAAAGGCATTCCTTCTAGCGGATTTTGGAATAAATGGACGGATTTCTGGTTACGGTCTTCCTCAGAATTTGAAAAGTTGCTAAACGAGGATTTATATATTTCTGTTAGTTAGTGATTTCATATACATATTCCCGTTAGTGAGAATTTCAAAAATGTTCCGTATGTATTCGTTGCGGACGATGCGTTTCCTCTCGGAACTGATATTTTGAAACCATTCAGGTAGGGACTATTAGATTCAGCAGAGAAAGAGGTTTTTAACTCGATAACGATTATCGCAATCAGTTGAAAACGTTTTTAGTATACTTATCTCACGATTTTGTATCTTTTACTCCCCAATTACTTTAGAACCAGAGAATATCCAGAAAATAATAATGGCTACTTATGCTTTGCATAACTTTTTGATTGAACATCAATTTAGTACATACGCCATTGCGAACTTTACAAGAAAACACTCATAATGGATCTGTTATTTCTATTGGTTGCGATAGTTCATAATCGAACATGACTCCACTAAGTCGTCGTAGTCGAGGAAATATTTGTAATGATGCAAAAGAAACCAGAGAAAGTTTCATGAACTACTTCATGAATGATGGCTATATATCATGACAGAAGAATCAGATTTTGAAAAACAAATTAAAATTCTTTGATGTTTACCGAGAGAAATACAAATTTTGTCTTTGGATATATTAATAATATCGTGTTTTTATTACCTCATCACTTTTATCGTCCAGATTTGAAGTTGAGATCCTCGGAGTATCTTGATCTTGTAAGAAATCAAGCAGGTCGTAATACCAAAGTACCGACTTGCCGCCTCAACTTTATTTTTCTCCTTGCGAAAAGCAGATTTCAAACTGTTAATTTTATTGATCACAAACTTCTTGTCAGCACCAGATTCAACTTCGTCCAACTCTTGCTAATTGCAGCATCCTTCATAAGGTCATGATAGTCAAGACTCTTTATTTGCCACAGACCAATTTCGATCTGTACATTACAATAGAATCTACTATCATTGGGTTAGGCTTAGTATATGTCGCATACTAAGCCTAACCCAATGAAGAAAAAACCAACCGTTTGCGCCAGAAACCGAAATAGAAAAGAAATGTAGTATTCCGAGAGCGCAGCGAACACGTCTTTACTGCGCGGAATCCAAAGACACTCACTTACCTTCCCAATGAAAACTTTTTTTATTGTTATTAAATGGTTTTGACTGTGACATTATTCCGTCAAATACTCACCCGTATACTGCCAATGACTTGTGAGTATTTGTGCAATAACTTTTGCGCATTTTTTAACATTTTGAGTGAAACAGGCTGACTGTACACATACCTCTCTGTCTCTCTATCCCCATCGCGACGTTGCCTAGTCAAAGTATTGTGTAAATCAAATCAGACAGTGTATACCTGACTCTTACACTATCGACAGTACTACCTTAATGTATGGTAAACCGGCATTTTTTTTAAGTAACTTATTTTTTGCTTCGCTTTGTTCCTTGAGGATCTTTAGTACTTCATCTACGTTTTTGTTTAACTTGCCCAGCATTTATTGTAGGGTTATTTTTTCTTTCCCTAGTATGTAATTGAAATCCAAATCTGTACCATCCGAGATGTCCTTAAGTTCTTGAATAATTTCATGTGAACTGTTGTAATAATTATTTGAACTGCCCGCGTTCATTGTAAAATTAAAATTTTGAATATACTAACCAACAAGGCACAAAAATTAACTAAAATATACCAGATCCCAGACCAGAGGGGCCAGAGTAAAATAATTCCCAAATTTATTATTACAAACAACGAAGTTTATAGTTTTTGTAATTTTAAAATTCTTAGTACTTAACACACGCAACCAAATAATAATCAACACAAGAATGGTAACTGCATATGGCCGACTACTGTTTCCGGTTTGGCAATGGCGTAAGGCAGCATGAATAAAAACAAGGAACTGATAAAAACTTACCTTTGTTTGAAAAAATAAATTATTGTATAATTATAGTTACTGTATTAAATTAACGAAGACTTACTAGATACGGCAGATAATGTCAACTACAATTTAATTCTCAGTTTTAAATTTAAATTCAATAGTTTTAGAGTGGGAATATGATCAGCTGATTGTGTTGATTCCTGTCCTGCGAAAATGTACAAATTTAAATTAATAAAAAAAAATTCAAAAAGTAGTGTCTAATTCTGTATCTTCGACACGGCCAATGCGACAAAAAGTTATTAAAAAAGTGGAATCTCCTGTCATAAATTCATATCCTTCCAAAAATTGGTTAGGTAATCAGTTGCATCTTACATCGAGTTAATGTTCATATTTATATTAGCTATACATATTTGTAAATGAAATAAAAAGGCCTAGCATTCGCTAAATTATTTATTATTAAAATACATATGTCCTTTCTGTTTTTAGTTGTTCAGTGTTTATTGTCTCTTAAACAAAATTAACTTTGTATACAAACTTTATGATTTTCTAATGAAGTAATACTATGAGCAATCATATTTTCGAAAATATTTATTCCAATAAAATATTTTAAAAAGGTTGTTCGTTTTTTAAAAACATCTCTGTTTTTTCACAAATTTCAATTAAATCAAAACTTTGGTTAAATAATTTAAGAAGTCCTTATTCCAAAATAGTTGTGAAACGCACCCCCCTTGAGATCGAAACCATTGTGTTCTTCTATTTGGATCTTTGGGAACCTTGAAAAAAAGGTAAAATAGTTTAATAACACGAAATCGAAATGAAAACGGAAGTAACATTTACATTTATTAGTACAATAATTTCTGAAAAAATAGGATTTTAAAAAAATTAACACTTTAGGTTGTTTATACGAGTAAAGTAACATGTTTTATATGTATCAAACGAAAACTAAAAAATAATCTGACTTTTTAAGGTCTAGTATCTCAGAAAACTAAACATATATACAACAAAACAGACAAACAATAAACATACATTTTAATAGACGGTAAAAACTTAAGTTCTAAAAAATGATAATCACTACCTTGAATAACATTATAATTATATTATTTTATCTAATATCAATTTGACTACGCCTATGCATACCAGGCGATTTCTTGGCTTTCTAACCTTAAAATTTCATTCAAACAAAATACCTTTTTATTTTTAAACAGTTAGCAAATTTAGTATTAAAAGAACTTACCTGCGGGGCATTTCACCTGAAGCGGACAACGAAAAAAAAAGTGAGATTCTAAGATTTGTTCATATTGAGCATATTTGTACTTCTAGGGGAGGTGAACGTGTACACGTAATATTTATTTTTTTTATTTGAGGTTTAGTTGTTAAGATATGGGATTCTATAGAATTCACCTGATTGACGGAAGTGTTTCTTTGGAATTTTATTTTCATATTGAAGTAAGTTATAATAAAATAATACATGTAGTATTTTGTATAGAAAATGTATTCTTCTTTTTGATTTCCAAATCAGATTCCAAATTCCAAATTTGATTTTGTTTCTAGTTTTAACCAGATGTAAATATTTAAAATATATTTTTTAATAACTTCGACCATTTTAATTTTTATTATTTTACTGCAAAATAAAGCAAATTGAGTACGATGTCATACTGGGCGCTTGCTAAAGCTGACTGGTTTGTGCAAAAAAGGCTATACCTACATAGTAAAATTGCTGTGATGTCACCTATTTATGCATAAAGACATACATATTCTAGTTTCTAGTTTTACTCTTGATGCATATATATTCTTAATAATGACTTATAACTAAATGAAACAATATTGTATCAAAAGAAAAATATTTTATTTTATAATTTTTACAATTTTACTATTGCATTCAACACTGGATCGTTTTATAACCATGCCTTCAGTAGTTGGAACAAAACAGTGGTACGTTTTTGTCTCTGGAATAGTTACTGATGATTGCAATTGTGGTTGGGGAAAAATTCTTTGGCGTTCAATATGATCTTTGAAGCAGTAGTAAATTAAAGCACCGATCACCGCAGGGAGCCATATTAAATCAGTAGAAATGATAAAACTTAGTAATGAACGTAACTCAATAAGAGGTTAGAACAACAACTAAAAAAATAATGGAAAACAACCGTAGCTTGGTATGATGCTTCTATCTCTTTCTATCGTATAACTTTGATTCGTTCTGATGAAGTGATTCTTTTCGCAACTAAGAGATGGCGTTATTATTCGTATTTCGTCGTCATTATAGGTATTAAATAATCTTATAATGACACAAATAGGTAAGACATAATCAATATTGTTGAAATATAAGCAACGTTTTATATCAACGTTGTAATGTGTTTTTACATCACTTTTTTACGTCGCTTTAACAAGCGACTGGTATCACGTTGAGAGTGACATGTACGTACTGTAATTGATTTATCTCCTAAACTAATTTAGATCCCATTTTGCAATTTTTATGATAAAATTTATAAATGTTAAGCTTTGCTGTAAAAAAAATTAAAATCCTCCTGTATGCCTTTTTAAGACATGGAGTTGATCAATTGTCAAATATGAGATTGTAAAATTTATTCATAAAAAAGTGGAGTAGACCAAATTTTTCTGTAAAAATACATTACGTTTTAAGCATTTTTTTGTTAAAAAAAATTTATCTTGAAAATTTGGACTCGGTCGCTTTCTCCTTTATATCAACGATATATGGAGCTGATATTTATTATATTGTTATAGAATTTTCCTCCAAATCGACTATCTCCATATGACGTGTTTTCAAAAGCAAATCTTATTTCTTATTTTGGGGCTAAACGGCTAAACGACAGTCAAACTGGCTCCGTCCTGTTGGAATCAAATGTCCAGGTATCCTTCAAATTCTTGAAGAGCATGTGTGAAAAAAGTTTGAAGCATGTCGACATAACGCTGATAATGTATCATTACTGCCCGGCTTTGTGTTAAAAAAACGCGGTGGTGTTCGAAATAAAAACGGGGCGATTATTCCGGATGCCGACATTGCAGCCCAAACTGTGACCTTCAGTACTACGATCTCGTCGCATTTAACGCAGCTGCGCCCTTTCCAGTCGATAAGTTTGGTTATTGGCCCACGGATGCTCCCACTTTCTCAATGCTTTTATCGGTTCTCACTGACCTTCGGCGGCCGAGGACGTGTTTATTTAACGTTGAATTGTTGTTGCGAGCACTCCTCTCCCGTGTAGCGCTGTATGGTGACTAAATTTCCCTGAGTACCGTTTAAAACCTACCAAATTTTCCAACGCCTCCTACCAAATTTTCTACAACGCAACCATACATTAAAAATTAGGCTTTTGAACAACGTTTTTTGTCATAAATGGAAAGATCATATATAAGTTTTATAACAAAACTATTTTTTTTTATAATTAAAAAGTTATCATATCAAATTGAAAATTGATTTTGAAAAATTGAAAATTTTTAAAGCTAGTACCGACGACGCGCCGACAGTTCCCGAAAAAAACCCGACCGTATATAGCCTCACAATAGTAAAGAAAGCCAATTTCGCCAACATCGGGTCGGCTCGGTACAATTCGGAAGTTAGACCGACATTTTCTTTCGCGCTCTTTCCGAGAATCGGAGTCTCGGGCAAGTAAAACAATTTATCGATCTTAGTCATTGTTCTAAAGTTTTAACCTATATCTTTGACTGCGTTTATTGGTTTGCTAGTGATTTGAAAATAAACTTGCTTTTAATTGTTATTTAGGCTTTCGGTGCTGTTATTTAATTCATATGGGGAAAACAAAATTAAAGAGCCAAATTTGTAGGAAGGAATATTCCTGCGTGCCTGCAATTACTCTACATACAACACAACCGAGAGTAGTAGTAGAACAAAATTCGACTATCAATTTGGAAGGTAATCGTATATGAGAAGTCTTATACTTATGAAAGTTTTACAGGATAATCTAATTTGTAGATGGTCGAAGAGTACAGAAATTTGTGTCATCAGTAGGGATGCCACCTTGAAAAGTGACTTGACCCGGAGAGTTCGTGTTGACGACAAAAAAATAACACAAACACACCGTATTGCTAAATAAAATAAAACGAAAAACAACAAATCATTAGGCATTGATCACTTGGCTATTTCAATTATTTTTTTGAACTTAAAACTATATTTTGTGTTACTTTGGCAGGTTTTTAATAAAGCATTTTGTTCGCTTTTCTCTAAATACTCGGCAAATTCTAGACAAGTCATATTAAAATTTAATTTTGTGCATAATTTTGCCTTTACTAGAGCTACCCTCATACGGTTACGTTCGTCAGTCCACAGATTAGTCATCAAGGAAAATATCCTTTCTGGATAAGCGTTAATTGTAGGAATTGACAAAATGTTACTTACAATTTTAAACAATTGTGGCATATCTCCATTTTGAAATACCTTGCACCATATTTTGTCTATGATTACTTCAGAATTAAATGAACTTTCTTCAATTTTTTAAAAGTTTTTTTAAGAATAAGTAGCTCACTGTATAACTCGTCTTCATCTACATTTATTTTGATAGCATCTTTGGCCTCTAAAACTTGCGCGTATTCTATATTTGGATTTTTTTTATATTAAAACATTGAAAATATTTAAAAGGAGAGTTTTCAAAATTATAATACCGATTAAGGTAATTTAAAGTCCTTTGGTAAACTAAACAAGCTTCTTTTACAAATGTTTGTTTTTCAAATGGTGTAAGATATTTCAAAGCCGATGAAATTTTGCTTCCAAAAAATTGATCTTTTTGTCGTTCTTCTATTTGCTCTTTCAAATCTAACATTATGTTATGTAACTCTAAACTTGTTACATAATTACTCTCCAATTTAAGTATATGCGTGTTTAAAATATGCATATAATGATGCAGAAAATAAACATAACATTCAGAATATAAAATGTCAGGTTTTAAATCATTCTCAAATTCGTTTTCTTGACTTTTGAAAAAACTCCATATATTTTTATGGCAGTTCTCCTCGCCCGGCTCTAAAAAATATTTTTTTACAGCTGGCCAAGATCGTATCAAACGTTCAAGAGCGGCATATAGCGAAAACCATCTTGTGGTCATGTGCCTTAGCATTTTTTGATATTTAATATCTAAAAAGTCAAAACACTCTTTCAAGGCTTCTGCTTTTTTTGCGCTATTTGAAAACTCGGCATAAATTTTTAATATTAAGTTTTCGACATCAAAAGATAGAACCTTACAGGCATTTCTACCTGCATTATGAATTACATGGCAGTTACAATTAGCTTTTACAATTTCGTGATTTTCGTAATTCAATTTTTGAAAGACAGTTATGAATGCCAAAGTTTACTGACGCATTATCCGCGCTATATGCACTTAATCTTGCACTTTTAGTGAAAACATGTCTAATGTTTTAAGTATGGTATTGGTAATTGACAAAGAACATTCATCACTATTTTCAACAAAATCTAAAAATTTATTTTGAACACAACTCTTAATTCTAAAATATCTAACAGCTACTGAAAAAAGTTTTTGGTTTCGTTTATTTGAGGCATCATACAAAATTGAAAATGGTTGGGACGATTCTGTGCCAGCGCCCATTTCTTCCAACACTTTCTCGACACTTTTAGGTCCCAAACAATTTTCGATGATTGCCTTCGGCTTTTGTTCTACTGCAATGAACTTCTTTTGCCAAATAAGAGTCGCGATAAACGTTAGAATTAAGTTTAATGCCACAATCGGTACTCAAGTACCTATGATGGTGGTTTACGGCGTGATAAATTTGAGCTACTTCAATTATAGTAACGTAATTTTCTTCGGCTGATTCTTTTTTTGGTAAAAATGCTATTAGCAATTTATTTTTGGATAATATACTGACGACACTGGAATGTCCTTTACTATTCAAATGAGGCTTTAAAGATTTTTCTCCGTCATGTTTAACAGTAAACCTTATATTACATATGCTACATTTAGCTATAAACTGGTCTATTTTAACTAGCCAATTTTTATACTCCGGATTTTGTTTCCAAGAATCTTGAAAATGTGTTGCGTACCTGGCTTTTTTATTTTTTAAAATGCCTTCAGATGACGAAGTACTTGGATTATTATCACTGTCTCTTCTCTTATTACTCTCGCTCATGGCAACTTGTAACTTGTCAAACTGAAAACTGTGTAAAAAAGCACTTCAACTAGCTTAAATTAACTTGCAGTAACTTTAATAATAAGTAAAATCGACGCAAAAACAACGGACAGCAGCAATATTGAATAATTGACAATACGCATAAACTCGCAATAACTGCAATCTGCGTCTTCGTCGAAACTCGAAACAGACCGGCGCTTAACGGGTGCGTGGTTGCCAAATAAAAAAAGTAAACATATAGATATACAATAATGTAGTATGGGTGCATTTTTTTGAAAATATTGTTAATAGAGTTTAGTGTGGTGGTTTGAAGAATCGGTGTAGTTTTAAAAGTATTGCAAACTTCAATGGAACCAATTAAAACATTATGCAATCAAACAAATTTGTATATAATTTTGGGTAGTGATTGTTTTTATTCTGAATTGATTATTAATGTAGTTTAAATTTTATAATCTAGTGTAATATATTATCCATATTATCCTAGTTGGGGGAAGTTTTAGTATGAATATTTAACAGTGTATTTTTTATTGAAATAAAATTAATGATTTAAACTGTATGTATATATGTGGATATGTATGTGTTTTGTTTCTCTAAGTATGATTTATGTTTGCAATGTATATTTTATGTTGCAATGCCATACCATTACAACTTTAACCGAACTTTATGTATGCAAATACCATTTTTGCGGTTAAGTTGAACAAAATATATAGCCTTGTCACCGTAACTTTCTCGTGACACCCTACAAATAGTTTAATCATATTTAATAGAAATATTTTGTTTCTTATATATATTTACATTATTAATATTTTTTAACAAACTCACATTGTTGCTTTAGCATCTCGAACTTCAGCTGAATTGAACGGAGCGTCATTTTTGAGAAAATCTGTGACCATAAAAATATCCACAGCAGGTTTAATATCTGAATTAGCTTTTATGAACCCTTTGTCACACATTACTGAATTAAATTAGTAACAAATAATATTTTATTTTGCACTTAACCAACAATAATTTTGACATAAGTAGAAACCGTTGACAATACTGACGTGAAAACACTTTAGTGTTAGTCAAACATGGCAGCCAATCATGGCGCGTTTGTGGTCACGCGATTTTTTATAACTTTTAATTCATTCATAATTAATTGAAACACATTTTTAAAAAGTTTTTCGCATCGGTTATCAATATTACTTATGATAAAGTTTTAAAATAAAGTAAAAAAATCGATAATTATTTTTTATTCAAAAACCCAGTTCTTTGGACGACCCTGTATTTGAAGAATAATTAGGAAAATCAACAAAAAAAGCAAACGACTGCTATTCAAAGTAATTAAAACATATTTTTTACTGTATCTATTACTTATTTTATTTTTCATTTTGTGTGACTATAGTTTGTACAATTAAGATGTGTGCTTATTTTTAATTTTACGAAGAAATGTTATTTATGAAAAATTCTGGTTTTTGGGAAAATATTTTTGGAATTATAAAACTTGAAACAATATGTATATATGAGGAGGGGGATCTTTTCTGTTCCAGCATCTTTTTGTATGGAGAACTTGTGTAGATTTCACTTCTATCAGCTTTACGACGTTGTGTAGTAGTTCTTCTTTTCGCAGCATCAGAAATGGGTGACAATTTTGTAACTGTTGTTTTAAAATTGTCAACTGATTGGAAATTGTCAATATCAGCTCTAGGTTGGATTCCAGGTGCCCTAAGCAAAATAAACTACTTAAAAATAAATTTGAACAGTGGTCGGTACTGGAGGATAATTTTGTGGCCGGTACTAGAGGGAACGGAATAAAATATCAAGTTCGACCACAGATAAAATTTTACGCATAAAGTTTGAATTTAAACATATATTCTATTCGTTATTTAAATAATCAATACCAGGTTTGACTTATTTCGAGCTCCTCTCAAAACTCCAGCAATCACCCACAGAACTTATGTCGTGTATTGTATATTCATTAAGCGCAACACAAATCTTACTAAGAGTCAGCTAATCGCTACAGGTCGTTGCCGCGAGAGGCATATACTTGTGAGAGTGTATTATTTAAATGGCGATAACCGTCCCAATGCCACCTGTTGAATTTCGGAAAATGCAACTGGCCGATATTGTATGCCGGCCGGTACTGGAGGACTTTCCCCTACTATGAACATAACTCAATACGTTCCTAATCATATCATGACTATCTTAAATCTTTCTTATGATAATCTGCTAGCAATATTCGACGTTTGTAGACGTCTGTTGTTGGTATACTTTCTATTTTAAGAAACCCCACAAAAAAGAAATCAAAGGGGTTTAAATCGCAGGTATAGTAGGTTGCGCCGTCCTGTAGGTATCATAGCTAGGGGAGTTCATAGGTTAGTTTAAAGTAAATAAAACAACAATAATATACTTACATGAAATGAAATGACAAGAGATGGCGTTACTGTGCGCAACGTCCACTAGTTCGGAGATATATATATATATATATATATATATATATATATATATATATATATATATATATATATATATATATATATATATATATATATATTCAGTTCAAATGTAATAATTTAACTCTCTTCACTCCTCGTATTTTTTCGGTATAATATTAGGTAATATTTGGCTTATTTCAGGGGGGGTTGAACCCCCAAAACCCCCCCTTG
Source organism: Cosmopolites sordidus (assembly GCA_031761425.1). Classification (NCBI taxonomy): domain Eukaryota; kingdom Metazoa; phylum Arthropoda; class Insecta; order Coleoptera; family Curculionidae; genus Cosmopolites; species Cosmopolites sordidus. The sequence goes on along the minus strand of JARFXV010000658.1, from coordinate 410,582 downwards.
GCTACGCCCGTGGCCAGAAGACTCTGATCAAGTTAATCCATGTCTTCTGATTGAATTTGGAAAATCAGTTTCGGAGTACGAAGGCACAGATCCACTTAGCAAACCACCGCTTCTCAAGGTAAATGTTTTTAAAAAGCTTGCAGTAGCATTAGATGAACTGAACAAAAATATTCTGCCTCCACTTGTTTCAAAAACTAAGACCTTAGAGGAACTACATCTGTTGATCTACTGTGCTGCAATCTCAGTACTTAAAGTCAATGGAATTAAGATCAGACCATCAATAGAAGATTCAAATGCCTCACAGCCTCAGATACTACACTGGGAGAACAGGCTCGTAAAGAAAATTGACTCACTTAGGACAAATATTGGACGACTGACTGAATGGATGGGTGGAAGAAGAACTTCAAAACTAGAAAGAAGAATTGAAATAATCATTGGGCGAAATGAAATACACTCTGTGAGGGATGCAATGAATACGACACCCCAACAGTGTCTTGTCACCTTAAAACAGAAACTTTCAGTATATGTGATGAGGTTAAAGAAATACAAAAAAAGCAATAAAAGAAAAATGGATAACAAATTATTCCAGAGATCAGAAAGAACTTTTTACAGGAATCTCAAGTCAGTTGCTAGTAACCCTATTAATGGCTTCCCGACTAAAGAACAGATAGCGGAATGCTGAGGCAACCAGTTAAGTACAAATATTTCACATAACAACAACGCTTGCTGGATAAGAGAGGAACGTCAGGCCTATCAAAACTGCGAAAAAATGAAAGATGAACCATTTACAATCGATGAGGTTTCCAATGTAATTATACAACTTCATAACTGGAAAGCACCAGGGCCTGCCCGAGTGCAAAATTATTGGCTAAAGAAACTGTGGTGTAGACATGGTGAATTAACTAATATAATTAACGAAATATTAGTCGAGCCGCAAAATGCACCATTATTTCTAACTCAAGGAACACCATAGCTTATACCAAAGGACCATCAAAATACTCAACATTCTTTAAAATATTGGCCCATAAGCTGTCTCCCCACGATATATAAAATCATAACAGCTTGCACTGTGGAATGGAATATATGCACATTGTGAACGCAACAATATCATCACCGTGCAGCAGAAAGGCTCTACTAAAGGAGCAATGGCATGCAAGGAACAATTGGATATTGATTCTGTGGTTTGCAATCAGGCGTATGCCAAGAAACGAAATATTAATATGGCATATATCGATTATAAAAAGGCTTTCGATTCTGTACTACACGAATGGCTAGAAATCTTAAATATCTAAAAAATAAATCAGCCAATAATAAATCTCTTGAAGAACTTCATGTCAGTGTGGAGAAACTAAATTCAACTTAGAAAGGGTGACCATAATACTGGGGAACAATTTGAATAATAATTTCTGTTGAGTTCGATATTTAAGCTGTTTTATACGTAAATTGACATGCTAATTCCAAAACTTTATTTAGTTTTTTTCTATCACGTCAAGTTTTTTCTCTACAGTTGTTGCGCATCCGACTAAGCTTGGTGAATCACAGAAGTCATTACTGCTCTCCTACCGGCGAACCTTCTTCGACCTAGGAGTGGGGACGTGAGTGACGTTGCGTCATCCAAAACTAGTTCGGTCAGTTACGCATGAGATGCTAAAGTACGCTGGTCTGTGTCGCTCTGATATAGTGAAGTCAAAGTATACATACACAACTACAGAATTTCGTTATGTCTGCTTCTGGTAGTTCTCGTCGTAAGGCTTAAACAGTCCTGATTCATTTTGTTATATATGTGGCAGTTTTACCATCCCCATTCAACGGACTAATATTAGTACATTTGTCAGGCAAGCCTATATTGCTTATTTTAAAGTGAAAATAGGCGACCAAGATAAATCATGGGCCCCTCATAAAGTGTGCAAGCAGTGTGTAGAGAGTTTACGAATGTGGACGAAGAGAACACGTAATAAACTTTCGTTTGGTGCACCAATGGTTTGGCGAGAGCCCAAAGATCACTTAAGTGATTGCTACTTTTGCATAGTGAAAACATCAGGATTCAACAAGAAAAACAAACATAAAATTGAGTACCCTAGTTTTGAGCCCCGTCAGCTATACGCCCTGTGCCTCATTCAGCTGAAATTCCAGTGCTAGTTTTTCAAGAATTACCTGCTTTAGAAATACAAGAATGTGAATCAAGTGAAGATCGAAGTGACTCCACCGACGAAGTATTCAAATTTCCAATGATTCTGTTCGTAAAGGACATGAATTAAATGATTTAGCCCGAGATTTGGGACTATCCAAAAAAGCATCAGAATTATTAGCATCAAGACTGCACGTAGTAAGTCACTTACTATCGATCCAGAGCAAGTGAATTTAGGCAGTACTTCAGAAATAATGACGGATTTGTATATTGCCAGAATGTAGAAGGTTTAATGAAATAATTGGCCATTTCTAACTATAACGCAACTGAAGGGCGATTGTTTCTCAGCTCAAAGCGTAGCTTGAAGTGTGTTCTCCTACATAATGGAAATTTATATGGTTCAGTCCCAATAGGTCATTCAGTTTCTTTGCGTGGAGAATATGGCGACATAAAGAAAGTCATTAACTTGTTGCAATATAACCTGCACCAATGGATCATCTGTATTGACCTTAAAATGGTCTGTTTCCTTCTTGGCCAGCAACGCGAGTATATCAAGTATCCCTGTTTTTTGTGCATGTGGGACAGCAGAGCTCGTGAGAAGCATTGGGTGCAATCGAACTGGCCGCCAAGATCTGACCTAAGGGCTGGTGATCCAATCATTTTAAATCAGCCACTTGTCGATAAAAAAAAACATTGTATTTCCGCCTTTGCATATAAAACTAGGTCTCATGAAGCAATTTGTTAAGGCTTTGTCAATTGAAAGAGACTGCTTTAAGTATATCATTTTGGCATTCACTAGCCTGTCATGTGAAAAGATAAAGGCTGGTGTGTTTGATGGTCCAAAAATTCGGCAACTGGTTAAAGATGAAAATTTCACTGAAACAATGACCGAACTTGGAATGCTTGGTTGACTTTTAAAAATATTGTTAAAGACTTTCTTGGAAATACACGAGCCCCGAATTACATCGAAATTGTTCAACAACTCTTGAAGAGCTTTAAAAAGTTTGGTTGCAACATGAGCATCAAACTGCATTTCTTACATAGTCGTCTTGCTAACTTCCCAGAAAATCTTGGTGCTGTTAGTGATGAACAGGGCGAGCGATTCCACCAAGATCTAAAGGTTATGGAAGCGCGGTATCAAGGTAGATGGGATGTCAGTATGAGGGCTGACTACTGTTGGAGCATCAAACAAGAATGTCCACAAGCTGAACACTCCAGGAAAAGCTATAAAAAGAAATTTTTACCATAATATCTTTTATTTATTTTTTGTATAAACACAATTTAACTTTTAATATATTAACCTCTGTATGAATAAAATATTCTAATCTATTTGGTCAGATCTCACCTTATTTGCTTGTATGTACACTTTTAAGGTAAAATGAGGGGTATGCTGTAGCTTATGAACTTGACGTGATAGAGAAAAACTGTAAATATTTTTGAATACAGAGATGAAAAATTGATCAAAAACAAGTCACAGATCCAAGTCAACAAAATTGCTGTTCCCCATTGTAATATAACAACTACAGACATAAAAGAGGTATTTTTGAAGGAGATTCGCTCAGTTCTCTTCGGTTCTGTATCGCAATGAACCCACTTTCAAACCGACTGAACTCCACCAAATTTAGTTTTGCCTTGAAAGGTAATGGTGAATCTATACGGCTAAATCATTTGCTCTACATGGACGATCTGAAATTATTTGCTTTATCGGTCACCTACAGCAAATGTTAAGAATAGTGGAAGAATTCTCCAGTGATATACGAATACAATTTGGACTGGAGAAGTATCGCATATTAAACATCAATAGAGGAAAACTGCTGAACAATGCTTTTAAGACACACAACGGACAAAAGATCGAGACAATGAGTGCTGTAGATAAATACAAGTATCTGGGTATGAAGCAAGCACGCCGAATTGATCACGGCTTAATGACAGAAAAGCTTACCTGTCAATTTATCAAAAGAGTAAGACAAGTTTTGATGATAGATAGAGTTTACATAGATATGGGTGCCGAGTCTCCGCAACAATCCAACATATAACAAGGGGCTGTGAAGCATTTGCAGCAACAGAATTTAAAGAAGGGCGCAACGCAGTGGCGAAGATCATTCATCAAGAATTGGCAATAAAACTGCCGCTAAAGGAATGAGAAAAAGTCCCATACTACAATTACAATCCGCAACCTGTTCTGGAGAACCACAGTTACAGAATGTCTTGGGACCGAACAGTGCTTACCGAACAGAAATTAAATAACAACAGGCGCAATATTGTTGTGATCGATAAAATTGCAAGAAAAACATTATTTATAAATATAGCTATTCTAAACAACCGTAATTTATTTACAAAGCATACCGAAAAAATTCTGAAGCATAAAGAGCTGCAAGAACAGGTGAAAAGACAATGGGATATGAAGTGCGTCGAAACAATACCTAATATATTGTCATCAACTGGAATCATCCCAAAGAACATGGTAAGGAACATTAAAATATAGGGCCTCAACGATCACATTTTTAGACCCATGCAGAAGGCTCTATTGCTTGGAACAGCCCGAACCGTTCGAAAGTTTCTGGATAACAATATAGTAAGTTCTGTGTTGTGGGGTCGGTCCTTGGTGGGAGTGCGAATCCCTTTGGGGCTAAATCCACAGTAATAATAATAAGTTTATTTGATGTATCAATGATAAAAATACAATAATAAAATTATAACAATTATAATAAAATATAAATGCATTATTATACACAAATATCCATTAATGATACGCAAAATGGAACTGAAAACAATTACAAAAATCTAGTCCTATTGATTTTTTTTTAATTCAAACATATTAGAAATAACCGAGTATATACAATTTGTCTATAATTTTTACAATTTATTGATCTGTATAGTACGAATAAATGAGTAAACAATAACAGTAACAGATTCAAAAATGGTCGGAGAAAAAGGGTCAAATTATTATATTCCTGTAAATCCTATATTTGCAGTTAACTTAAGTAGACACACTGTCAAATTCTCTCTGATTTGTGAGTTTCCCATACTGCTTGTTCTTGTTCCTCTTATTATCCATCTAGCATGTTTCATTTCGGCAGCCTGTATTCCTTTTTTTGTCTGCCTGAGATATTCTGGGACACGGACGCGTATGTTAATACTGATCTGTATATTATGTAAAAAACCTTTATTTTTGCTTTGGTGAAAATCTATAATTTTGTTCTTCATCATGTTTGATTGCTTTACCAATCCTCTCGTTAAGTTCGGCGTCTTGTTTTCCTGTCTCTTCCAGGTTTACTTCCATATATTTAAATTCTTTTACTTGTTCTAATGTAGTTTTGTCTACACTACTTCAATTTTAATGCTCGTTCCTATTTTAGTATTTTCGTATTATTGATGTTTATTTTCATACATCCTTCCTTCAATATTTTTTTCTAGACGTTTAGGGTTTTGAAGTTTTTCTCTTTCTCCTGTTAGCACTTTATCATCCGCAAAAACCCCGTGAGCTATCTCTACTTTCTCTAAATTTCTATGGCCGATAGATAAACGTTTTGGTGACTTTTCTTTCGTTCCATGTCCATGAGTACATTAATAGGCTCAGGCCACCTCCCTCTCTTAATCCCTCTGATTTCATATTATTTTTTATTATATAATTAATGTTATTTCTATATAAATTTTAGACAATTCTTATTATACGAGAGTTGCTATTTATGCAATAATATGCCAGAATAATAAATAAAAACAGATATTTATGATTGAAAATAGTTTTATTATTTTCAAAATATTCTCGGCGATGATCGATACACTTTTGCATACGCTTGAACCAATTTTCATAACACTTTTTCCATTCCGATTGAGGTATCTCCGAAACATGCATTTTGAACGCATCAACCGTTTCTTCTCGCGTCGAAAATCGCTGACCACGTAACGTAATTTATTCTTCACGGAAATCATTGGGTACCAAATCAAGACTGTACGGCGGATGACCCATTAGTTCCATGTTTTGACCGGTCAAATATTGAGTTGTTTGGTGTTATAATGGCGAATCATAATCATCATGTGTTTTATCAAGTTCTTTAAATTCAAAGCATTAAATGCAGATCTAGATGTGGAGCCATATGACAACGCTACAGGTAACTACAATATGATACGGTACTTGTGGATCGCTCCTGGTTTGAAGTATTGAATTGAGAGAGAGTAGCATGGGAAGACCTACTCTTGAAAGGCTGCTGAGGAGAGGCTCCCCCTTCGGAAGAGCTATCCTTAGCAGGAGGCTTAGGAGAGGGCCGATCTCTCTTTGTGGGAGGTTGATGAGGGGAGAGGGGAAGTGGGGGATATATATGCTCCACCCTACTAATAGCAGAATGGGAACCACCAGATTAATAGATACGAACGCTACGAGATACGAGATATGAAAGATGTACAGGTTGGTGCCGAAAGAAAGATAGCAATAGTGGTTTTGGGTTTTGAAACTACAGCCGCAAAATAATTAATTAAAGGGGGGCAAACAGTTTTTACTCAGTTATTTTGCATCAAAATAAGAAAGTTTTTAGGTATTCTGGTGGGCTGAATCTCCATTTCATATTTGTAAATAGGGCAATCTCTATATCGAGCGGTGTACTCTCTTTTGCAGTTGATACAGTAAAAAGGGGGATCGCAAGGAAGATCACAATGGTGCGATTTTCCGCATAAATGACAGATCGCCGGGGAATCGCATTTAGCGGAAACATCTCCAAAGTTTTAGCAATTAAAACATCTTAATATTTGATGAGAAAACGGTCGGACTCTGAGTGAAAGAAAATATGCCTTCGAAATCAATTCTGGAAGGGTATGTAATTTAAAGGATAGAGATATACCTAGGAGAAGGAGATATGACTCCATTTCTAGTTTGAATTCTTTTGATATCCGTAACATGTTGTTCTTTGAGATTATCAAGAATTTCTTCCTCGCTGCATAGGAGCAATTTTCTTAAAGAACCCACTGTTTTGTGTGGCGAGGTTGCAAACTGGAAATCACCCAAAATTTCGAAAGGGGAGCATTTAGTTGAGACCTTTTCATTCTTCGTAATAACCAGTAGTGAACAGTTTCCTAATTTTTTTACTTCCTTAAGAGATGCAATGTTTTCAGTTTATGTATAACGAAGGGAGACACTGGTTTAAAAAAAGCATCTTCGTCTATACGGGAGATGACCAAAAAAACGGCCACACGTAGTTTAAGGGCTTGAAACAACCGTAGGACTTTTGGAGCTTGGAGGGATAAAGGGGTTTGTATTTGGATAATCATGTAAGCCCCACGAGTGAGGAAGAAATTAAAGTCAGCCGAGGCAGTGTTCTGTACCCCGGCAACCTTAATTACTCCGGAAGGGCGAGAGGTATTCCGAAGGCTCCGTTATAGACACCCGAAAAATCCTCAGGTGTCATTCAGTCATCGCCACGGATCGCATCACAACTTGACTTAAGGGTGGACTAGGGAACTCCGGAGTCGTCAAGCCCGTAACCTGGATACCAGGTCACCTGAGAGGTGTAAAGAAGGCCTTCCACGTTTAGTACGTTCGACAGGTTCGATGGGATCACCTGAGAGTGACATTTTACATCAGAGAACCTTTAGAATTTAGAAAATAAATACTTAGTCGCTATTCAAACCTCTATATCTTTCAAATCTATAAGATTTATCATCATACGAACATTTATAGTATGCATATGAATTTCAAATATGCCCAAATTGATTTAAAGCATGTGAACTATAATAAGGTGTCCCAAATGAAAGTTTCATTTTTACAATAGCGATATAAATAAAAGAGAGACGTCCATCAAAAAACCTTTATTAATTATTCAAATACGTATTTCAGAAAAATACTTTTTCAAAATAATGTCACCAAAGAACCCGGTTTATGGAAGTAAACTTTTCATTTTAGATAAACCCACAAGAAAAAGTCCATAGAGCACAAATCAGGACTACGTGGAGGCCAATTTATGTCACCTCCCCTGGAGATCACTTTGTTTGGGAAAATGTCAGGGATTCGTTGCAGAGACGTGTTGGAAGTATGTGACATAGCTCCTTCTTGCTGAAACCATGTTCTTTGATTATAACCAGTGAAGTGCTTACGTAGTTTTGGGTGTAATAAATTCTTTGTAATAGAATTCTTGTAATAGAATTTTATGAGATCACCTTCTAGGTTATTTTTTGTTGTACGTTAGTTTTTAATTTAGTCGGGAATATTTTTAAACTTGAAGAGATTTACCAAACCAAACCAAATTTACCAGACCAAATCACTTTTTTTGAACTTCTCGACGCACGTTTCGCTAACCATGTTAGCATCATCAAGAGATGATTTAATCATCTCCTGATGTATTAAAAGAATCGGTAACAAAATACAGAAGATTAAAAGAAACCGCTATAATTAATTTAAATAAGAATAACTGTATTATTATGCCTTCGATAGATTTAAATTCAATATGGTTCCCGATTCTAAAGAAGACAATTAAAAACATTTAATTATTTCAATACATAATCAGTACAGTAAACAATCGCACAGTAAACAATCACACAGTAAACCTCACCTATATATATTTTTTGGTAGAATGTCACTGTCATCAAAAACTGATTGTCAATGTAAGTATCATTGACATACACAAAAAAATTTATTTACTTCCTATCTTTTCAGAATTTATAGAAATTAATATCATTTATTTTTAGATTCGTTTTGAAAATGGGAGGAGGATACTTCCCGAAACGTTAACGTTCAAAAGTTTGTATTCATTTTAGAACATTTTTATATTTTTAAAATTTTGTTCGTTAGGCAAATTTATAACAGAAAAGAATGACTGACAAATTTGTTTCCGTTTGGTTTTTTTTCCCAGTGATTCTTTATTTACATAGAACAGATATTTCTGATATTTTTTAAGTTTAGATCGTGGCGAAAAACCCAAAAAATGAAAAAAATATTTTTATAGATTTTAGTTTTGCAGGTGAATAATAAACAAAGTCTATAATTATTTGGCTATTATAGATATTTAAAGGTTTTTCTGAAATTAGTATTCCAGGAATACTGTCTTCATGCCTAGTGTTTATAATTATACCATCGTCGTCGTCATTTCAGCTTTCATTCTGAGCATCTTCCGGTTGTTCTACGTCAGATATAAGGGGTTGCTCTCCCTATTTTATCAGATAGTGGAGCATTTTCATAATTTTTTCTAGACATCATATCATTAAATTTGTCCATATATTCTACTAATTGGTAAATTTTTTTAGTATGGATTTCTATGGACTCTCTTCATACATCATACTTCTTGTACATCACTTCATAGTCATATTCTTCTAGACGTAATCTCCAACTAATCCAGAACTTGTTTTTTTTAACGACATCAGCCACCGAAGCGTTTTATGATCTGTTATAATTTTAAGCCGGCGACCAAACAAAAGGGTAAGTACGGTCGGAAACACTTGATAGCCCATACTATTCTTAGTAACTTATTTTCTATTGTGCTGTAATTTTATTCGGATTCATTTAAAGTTCTTGATGCATAGGAAACAGATTTATCTCTGCCAATATATTCTTGTGATAATATTGCATCTGTTGTAAGGTTAAATTCCTCGGTAAAATCGGGATAGTGTAGCAATGGTTCGTTTATTAAAATATTTTTAGTATCCTCAAAACACTTATGAATTGGGAGTATTATCAATGTTTCCACTTTTCTTTAGGCAAAGAGTTAGCAGTTTTGTCAATTTCACTAAATCTTTAATACATTTTCGGTATTATCCTAATAGATCTAAAAATCCTTTAATTTTTTTTGGTGGTTTTTGGTTAAGGATATTTTTGTATGGCGAATATCTTGTCGGGATTCGGTTTCACATCACTTGTAATTACCATGTGCCCTAAATAAGCAACTTCCTTTTTCAAGAACTCACATTTGTCCAATTGAAAGGATGTCGAGTAGATAATGATGTCATCCAAGTACACTAAACAAATTTCGTTTTGTAGTCCACACAGGATGTTATCCATGGCGCTTTGGAAAGTAGCTGGCGCATTGCGTAAACCAAAAGACATTTGGACGTACTCATAATTGAAAGCCGTTTTTAGTATATTAATTTAGTCGACGGTAGTTGACTACAATTCTCCATTTTTTCTTGCTAGAATTATCTGCTTTTTTAGGAACTACCCAAATTGACGATGACCATGACGAATCACTAGGTCTAATAATTCCTTGATCTAACATGGATTTAATCTATTTCTGTACCTCGTCTTTGTGAATAAACGGATATCTGTAAGACCTAGTGTAGGCTGGTATTTCGTCTATTGTCTGACTGCTATATTTCCCTTGGTTGTTAAAAGTTAAGATGATGTTTTTCTTCTGGTTTCGCATGAGAAGTTTGAATTAGTTTTTCTATATATTAGTTTTTCTATATATTCATCAATAATTTGTTTGTTGTGAGAGCTGGACGTGTAAATTTGACATAAAATTGACACTACGCATAGTAAATCGACTTTTCTTTACTATTACTGTGAGTTTTAAACAAGATTTACCCTTCTTTCTTAAGTTTACAATAATTTTTCGCTCGGATTCCGTAGTTTCCGGGCCTTTCCGACCCATTTCATCAATTTAAAGGGTGAATAACAACTAAATCACAACGAAACTAATAGTTTGGAATTTCTTATCAGTACAGTCAATATCTTCAAAAATTTTATGATTTCTGGCCATTTTTGTATTCTATCTAATTAAAAAATTCTTAAGTATTTCAATACTTTTCTCTACCTATTCTGAAAGATTAAGTCCAATTTCTATATATTTTCTTGCTCTATTTAAAAAGTTTTATTTTGTTTATTAAAATAAAAGGATGTATAATTAAATTTAAGATATAATTTTCATAGTACTAATAAATTCAAAATACACAAACCAATAAACAATATTTTAGCCATACATAATAATAATAATAATTTAACAATATTTTATTTTTTCCAAAATTATTCAGAAGTTAAGCCACTCCGACTTTGTCGCCTTTGAAGAAACTAGGAATATTTTTATTAACATTCATTGGGGCAATTAACATTTTGCCGAAAGGCAACGAAATATCTTGAACCGGGCTATATGTAAACAGCGCCTATCTACATTGCCACTATACAAAAAATATATTAAAACCCTTAACCATTACATTTTTTTCTTTGAAGTAAATGCCTGCTTTTCTACTTTCCTTTTACGCATTGTTGATCTGTTTGCTTGCTCAAATATTAAACTAAATTGCCCCATACACGTTATAAATATATATAGCTTGATATTTAGCTACATATCATTCAAAAATCTTAAAAAGTTTAACAAACTTTTTTGATTCTCTTTTTTCTTTTCCATCTATTTTAGTTGAACATTGATTTTCACATATCTTCTCTCTAATAAAGGTTTTAATTTCTTCATTATGTTTTCCTTCAATGTTTGATAGCTTTTTCTCGGAAAGTAGTTTGGCAACGTAATCTAAAACAGATTCGCTTCTCTTTTTCTGTTCATACAAACATACCAAATGTATGTTTACATGTGGTAATGTTTATTGCATATTCTATACGTTCCCAGCTGTATTGGTGAATACAGATTTAACATATTCTACATTAAGAAGTTCTGCATTTTGTCTCACATAATTCATAACATATCTTGTAAAAATTGTCAGCTGATGAAGATTTTACCTGAAATTGGTTAAATTCGACCTCTCTTACTCGACATAGTTTCTGCAAGTTTATTTGCTATAATTTTGAGTCTACCCTGGTAACTATCCGAATTTGGACTTTCCGTCTATAAATAACAAATATCTATATTATGAAACATTAGATATTAAAATATAGTGTAATTGTTGGTTAAAACAAGCAAACTTTCAAAAGTTTTCACTAAATTCACTAAATTTTCAATTTCTTCTACAAGTCTCTCAATTGTTACATTTGTTTATCATTTCAGCTGATTTGTCTTAAGTAGATTATTTAAACTTTCCAGTGCTATATGTATTTATGCCTGCATTTATTCCGTATCATGTGCCTACATGGCTATCCTTTCTTCTCTTTGCTAATAATAGTAAAAATACATTTTTAGCCTTAGATGTATTTAATAGAATTAAAAAAAGTTAAAAAAAATATTTTTCTTAAACTTCTACTACATTAATAAAAAAAAAATAAACATTCTTCTTGAGGAAATTCAAAAACGCATGTTCCAGCAATTTGCAATTTCTCAAAGTACTTTTCAGTTATTTCTTCAAACGTGTCGACTTTGGTCTCATTAAGTATTTTCTTGAGATCTACCTTCATTGTTTTTTTGATTTCTTCGTTATTTTATCTAAAAAAAGAACACACTTAAAACCCTAAATATATACATACATCCTAATAGTGCAGACACGTATATGAGCAGTTTGTAAATATCGCGTAAGTTTATTTTAAATATTTTTCAAAAAGAAGAAAAAACTTAGTATTTCGGTCATTTTAATAAACTTTGCCACCTACACTAGTTTGCAACTTTGTCATGACTTGTTTTATAAGTATGTAATTTAAATTTTTCAAAAAGTTGTGTAGAATATATAAAAAGTTACTTACGCGGTTTTGTAGCATGAAATAGCAGCAAAAAAAATGAAAACTTTTCCATTAATTACATTGTTCTATTTTCAAATTCTATGAACTTAAAAATCTTTCGGGAAAAGTTATAGGGTTTTTGAATAAAAAATAATTCTCGATTTTTTACTTTATTTTAAAACTAACATAAAAACAGTCAATCAGCAAAAATCACAAAAAGGTACGAATTGTATCATGTCATTTGTAAATAATTTTTGCGCGATCTAGGCAGTAATCAAGATTTCCAGGACTACATTGATATTTAAAAAAATATCGATATTTAAGAAATCTATACAAATATCAATTTGATCGACCACAAAACAATATCGATATATCGACATATCAATGGATTTTGAAAGTACCATCTAATATATTGGTTTTAAAGGAAAATAATTATCGATTGTTGTTTGTGTAGAGGACTGATATTGATGGTTTTAATTTTGACACTTTTATTAACCAATATTCAAAAGATATAACAGCGTAATTTTAAGCGATCTATTTATATTTATTGTTCTTCCGTCTGTCTCCTCGGCTCACCTGGTTTCTTTTCGGTGTCGAATGTTCTCCCTCTTTGGCTTGGACAATGGCGTGGACATGCCTCCCGGGTTGGAAAGGCTGACTTTCGATGACTGGTAATGGACACAGTCTGTTGACTGCGTCATCAATGGTTTTAATGATTTCCACACGATGAACTCCATCTTTGCCTAGGATGAGATCCAATATGCGACCCATTCGCCATTTCATGGGGGGTAGACAATTGTCCTTAACAAGAACAACTTGTTGCAAGTTTAACCTTTGTTCTTCCTTCGTCCATTTGTTCCATAGTTGCAATTCACTGATGTATTCAGTAGTCCATCCTTTCGAAAAATTCTTGAAACATAGCTTGTAATTTTTGGAAATGTGAAAGTGTATTGGGTGCCAAATGATCCAATGATGGTTCTAGTAATGATAACGATGATCAATGAGGAAATGTGAAATAGTAAGAACGGATAAATTGTTTGGGTCAGTACTGATAGGATATAAAGATCGGGAGTTTAATATAGCTTCTATCCTTATTAATAATGTTTGAAAATCTAGACAAAATAAGATTGAATTTCTGAGTACACCGGGTTTTAGATGATGTTTCACACATTTTACTCCGGCTTCTCATAACCCGCCCAAATGAAGTGAATGGGAGGTATAAAGTGCCAGTTTATGTCTAAATTATTTATTACATTTGAAAGCTCTAATTGTTTCATTTGCAAAAATTGACCCAACAATTTGATTTCTTTATTTGTATTGATAAAGTTAGTACCGTTATCTAAAAAATTTCTTGTGGCTCACCACGTCTACTTATAAAACGATTTAGAGCATTGAAAAATTCTTCGCTAGTTAATTATAAAACTAGTTCAAGATGGATGGCTCTTGTAACACGACAAATAAATAATACCACAACCTCTTTTCTCGTGAACTAGAAAGGGGTTGCTAGAATCAACTACCTTAGTAAATTGCAATGTTGTTTGAATCCGAGATGCAGGCAAGTTACCCATGATGGGTTGAATAACATTTGCATTGAATGTTGCATATTTAACGCAATCTCTTACAAATTTTCGCCCAAGATTTCATCAGGCTATAGGGCAATATTGTTCTCTTATGTGAGATAACAATAGCTTAGTACCGGCCTGTAAAAGCGTTAAGTGCGCATCTTCCAGAATTAACTGGGTGAAATTATATTTGGGAGAAAGTCAGACTGGATACCTTCTGAGTAAGAATATAGTGAATTGGATAAAGGACCGCCTACGCGTATCATTTCATGTTTGTCAATAAAAGGATGTAAACTCAATAACTTGCTATTGGATTCTAAATCTTTGTTAAGCACAAAATAATCATTTGTAAAATATTCTCGTTGAGCAATTACTGTCAGTCTTTTAAAGGCGTGTCAAATCTCTGACGCACTTAAATTTCAGAAATTTCTGTCATTAAGTGGTTTACGGCAATTATCAATACATTGAAACATGAACGCAGCCATTCTCTTTAGCTTGTTTAAGTTTGAATGCCGCATTAACGGAAATCGTAAGATAGCCTTTACAACTGTTAGTGCTGTTTTTCGCCTTTCTGGTACTTCATCAGCATATAATTGTTCTGACGGTCAATATTTCCAATTATGTTTGAACTACTCGGGTCCATGCCACCAAAGCTTATAATTGGAAGTGAACTTCGGATGGATACCACAAGATTGGCTGGGTTATTCTTGGACGGTACATTCCGCCAGGCGTTTAAAGTGGTTGAATCTTGAATTTCAACGACTCGGTATTTTACAAAAGCGTTTAGCGAACTTGGTTCAGTCTTTAGCCACGTTAAAACTATTGTCGAATCTGTCCAACAATATATTTGGCCATTGATGTCAACTGAACTCATTACGTGTTTTAAGGTAGAAGTCTGGTAACTTGCACGTTTTCTTACTTTTTTTTCGAGAATTTTTTTTTTATGGAAAAATAAAATTCAAAGGTTTTGTTTTTTTTAGTATGTTATTATTGACATCTAAAGGATACAAAAAAAATTGACTTGATTTTACACGTTTTATTATTATTATTATTGGTCAAAGTAGACACCTCAAAAGAATGCACGTGGCGGTTGGCCCCGATGAATTCGGCTTTAAAATAAAAAATCTCTTTAATCTAAATAATAAAAAATCTAATTTAAAATAAAAAAATCGAATTTATTATTAATCTCTGGAATTATCGTTCTCATTGGAAATAGGATTATTAAATTTTATCAGAAAATGACAAAATGGCGGAGTTCGAAAAATAACAGTGATTTTTCAGAAAAAAATCGGGCTGTAAAATGGAAAGTTAGGGATAGAAAAAAAAAGGTCCTACTCCTGACGAGAACTACTGAAGTGTAGAATAACTTCTGAAGTGTAAATTTTCAGATCAATCGGTCAGATAGATTTTATTTACCCGGACCGACCGAAAAAACGGTCATAAAATCCTTCATTGAAGGTGCATGCCGCTGTCCATGCATCAATTTCAAGTGTCTTTTGATGCACAAAAATATGCTTTGGTGCCAAATTCCTTACGCAGTGATTGAACGCCTCGTCGTTGTTTTGCGTGTTTCTGCCCAAAGATCTTTCTAAAAGATCATTCCATGACAGTTCTTCCTAAACAGGCTTTAAAACATTCCCAGTGTCCGCATCAAAAGCAGGCGGGTGAACAAACGTATGTTCCTTGTTTTCGACTGTAAGCTTTTGATATTCGCACAACGAATCGGGACCATCCGGCAGTTGCCCTTGGGGCAGTTGGAATGCTGGAGCTCTTTATCCGTCGAAATCAAATGATGAAACGTTGCCCACACGGCTTTCTTCATCTCTTGAATTGAGTTTTCATTTCTCATAATTACTAACCCATAATATGTACTGAGTTTTATCATTAACTTATTATAACACTGCATCCTTTTTCGATTTACTTATTTTTCTGGGTTACTCTCTCTCTCCTTCTATTCTCTTTTCCTTTAGACTTTCTTTTTGCTTTAGCCTCTTTTTCTTCAGCAGCTGCAACTTTTTTTCTGGCCTTTTGCAACTGTGTAAGTGCTTCCTTCACTTCTTTGACACGCCGTACATACGCTTTTTTACATGTAAATGGAAATCACTTTTTTGGATCACGGGATTGCCGTTGTAAACATAATCTTCTAATAAATTTTTAAAGCTCATAGAATCGCCGCCACCAATGTATTTTTTATATTTCACACCGAATCATTTGACTGATCATTTTAACATTTCAATAACATTATCAACCTCCATTTTACCTGAAGTACCTTCATGATTTGCGGTACATTCGTCCATATGACCTTCGTACTATTCCAAATAATCTGTTTTCAGGGCCACACCGGCCCTGTGTGCGAAGTGTGCGGCGCACACAGGCGCCAAGGCAATAGGGGCACCGGATGAAGTGCCAGCGCCAGTTATTGAAATTATTTTTGTTACACAACAACCTATTCGTTATAGTTGAGTATCAATAAGTAAGTAGGTACAAGTCTCTCAAGACAATATTCACGTCTGTGGTTTAAGTTTACACTATTTGAATTAACCCAATGTTTACGTTTCTTACGTATGTATACAATGTTTCTTGGTTTTAGTAAACATTAATAAAGAGTTCTATGTTAAAATCAAAAGAACGGCCGCGGAACAGTCGCTACAATATCCGACTATTTTATTACAAAAGCCGTTGGTGAGTTTGTGAACGCAACCCGATGTGATGCGATGTAAGCTAGGTGCTAGGTACTAGGCTAGAATTTTAACGAGCGAGAGAGCCAAAATAATTGAACAAACATTTTATCGGAAGTAGGTGCAAGGTGCACACTGAATATTTCACGCTATCTATTATAATAAAAATAAGTATACTTTCTAGCACTAATAACAATACTTAGTTTGTGTGTTACTGATTCTTTTAACGTAAAATCAAGATCAAAAAAATAAATTATCTGGTTACCAGAATCTAATAAGGAAAAGAAAACGAGAAGAACGTGATAAAAATACTACTAAAATAAGTAAATATTTTACGGCTCTACCATCCACTTCCAAGGAATCATTTGAGTGTTGCGAAACAGAAACCAGTCAATTTATCGATGAAGATGTTAAAACTGCTTCAAAAAACGTTTAGCATCAGAACACATCAGAACAGATATTTTGATATTTTTTGAGTTTTAAATCGTGGCGAAAAACCCAAATAAAGAGAAAAAAAAGAGTAACCTAGGCTACTTTTATTTTATACAAGTAACCGCTGGTATTTAAGTAGCAACCTGTATTATATATAATTATACATACTATTATATGAACAATATTTAAGTATTTATTTGTCTGTTTGTAATTTAAGCTGATGCCGCTGAAGTTACGTCTGTGCCTGTGCCCGATACGCCATTGTCATCGCCAAGACATTTATGCTCACCAATACCAACTTTTTCCAAAGATGACCCTGGACTCTGGCCAGAAGTTTTAAACGCTACTGTGATGCAGCATTTGATAGAAAATCCAATTAAAAAAGTTAAACAACATAATTTTCGGCGTGACTCTTCGGGACGAAAATTTTCCGAGTATTGTTATGAAAGGCATTTAGGAAATGGTGAAAAGTATCAAAGGGAGTGGCTGCTGTATTCACTGCCCAAAAATGCCGTTTATTGCTTCTGTTGTAAGTTATTTGAATCAAAACAAAAATAAATTCTGCGAGAGAATTAGTGATTGGCAACATTTAGCTTTGTATTGCAGCAGACATGAGAGAAGTTTTGCTCGTTTCAATAATTATAAGAAATAGACAGATTTGTCTCAGTCTCTTAAAAATAAAACCACTGTTGATAGTATTTAGCAAAAACTTTTAGAAGTTGAAAAGCAGCGCTAGTACGATGTAAATAAGGAATAATATATGTGGTCCAAGTTCTAAGTACACAAAATATGGTTTTTCGTGGTCAAAGTCAAAAATTATACGACCATAACAATAGTAATATTCTAAAATGTATCGAAATGCTGGGAAAATTCGATCCTTCTGACTGAATATATGCTGACTGAATATTCTGACTGAATGATTCAGATTTCAAAAATATGTCGACTTATCTTGAAGATTAACTTCAAAACGAAATAATTTAAATAATAATAAAGATTTTTCAATAATACTGGATTGTACTCCGGACGTTTCACATGTAGAGCAAATTAGTATCATTATAAGATTTGTCAATTTTAACACAGAAACTAGAAAGTTGGAACAAACAGGTCATTTTCTAGCTTTCTGTCCAATTATCGATACAACTGGCGCTGGTATAACTTCATTTATAATAGAAGATCTAGATCAACTAGTAAGAACAATGGTCTTCAAAAAATATTGCTGGATCTAAATCATCGCGCTTTCAATGTACCGTGCGCTATCCAAAGTTTAAATTTAATAGTAAACGACGCCGTCAACATCGATTATCACACGACTGGATTTATGAGTATTGTGCAACAATTATATAAATATTTTTCGTCCTCTATCAAAAGATGGGATTTATTAAAAAAATATATCATAAATCTAACCTTAAAACCATTGTCCGAAACAAGACAGTAAAGCAGAATAGATGCTATAAAACCGCTGTTTTAGAAATGACCAGAAATTTACGATGCCTTATATTTATTTATTTATTTATTCATTCATCCCAAACACACAAATCGTGTAATTACATGAGATGCATAACTAAGACTAACAATGTAATATATTAAAGAAAAAGAAAAAGAAACAATTATATTCTTAAACATAATGCCTAATAATTAAGACCTTAGAACTAAGAAAATAATGATAACAGAAAATTAGTAACAAACAAACAAAACCGCAGGGGGTGTCCAACTGGACAGCATAACTAGAACACCGAACGTGGGCAAGACAATAACTGCAACAATATGTTCAGTGCGAGCGCTCTAAACACGAAGAAAATATCTGAGTCTGTTCGGAAAGTTACCCGTTTTGTCAAATATATCAGGGCTGTAAACCGATAAAACATTATTGACAACTATCAGTATTTGGGACAACGGTGGACATCTGCTCGTAAGGGAAAATGGCACATCAAACAATCGAACCGGCCTCAGTCGGCGCGATGGAGCATTTATGCCACATTGTGATAGCAATCTGGGCTCATCAATAAAGTTGTTACGGATTTTAAAAATAAACATTATAGCGTAATAGTCCCGCCTGACTTGCAATGTATTAATATTAAATTCAGTTCTCAAACTAGACGTATGAACGGAATAGCAATTCGGAAATCGCGAGTATTTTTTGAAATACAGAAATCTTAACAATCTGTTTTGTATTTTCTCCAGATAGTTGATATGCGTTATTCGCCCAGGATTCCAAACTACGGAAGCAAATTCCAGCTTCGCACGGGCCAACGTAAAATACAGAATTGTAAATGTTTGCAGGTTTCTAAAGTGGCCCGCCTGTCTAATCAAAAATCCACGGGATCTCAGCGCCTCAGCTCTTTTATTTTCAATATGCGATGAATAATTCAATCTGGAATCATAGTCCAGTCCCAGGTCTTTGACCGAATCGACTCGTCTCAACTGCTGACTATCTATGACATAATTAAATACAAAAGTATTTCGCGTAACACTCAACGACATTATATTACATTTAGAGAAGTTAAATTCAAACTTGTTGCTCTTATCAAACTTGTTGCTCAATCAGCAGAACTCTTGATGGGCAAATAGAACTTCATATCATCAGCGAACAGAAGAACTGAAGAATAGTGAAATTCGGCTGGCAAACTGTTTATGAAAATTAAAAACAACAACGGGCCAAGGTTCGAACTCTGCGGCACCCCCGAATTCGCAGCATGCCTCTCAGAAAAGTAACCATCATAACGAACAATAAACTTCCGTTCGCGTAAATAAGATACAAATAATTTGATCAAAGATGGTCCCATACCGTACTCCACCAATCTTTCTAGCAATATATCATCAACCCTATCAAACGCCGTTCTAAAGTCAGTGTATATCACATCCGTCTGGATTTTTAAGTTAAAATTAGTCATTATATCTTGTGAAAAATACAACAGGTTCATATTAATTGATCTTTTTGGCAAGAAACCGTGTTGACACTCAGAAATAATGTCCGATACATGCGAAAAACTTTATTATAAATTATTTGTTCAAAAATCTTAGCAAGTGGCTATGGCTCCCTTAGCCAGTCACCTCATGCTTTGATTATATATGGCGGTAAACCATCCGATCCTGCCGCTCTCTTCGGCTTTAATTTTTCTAACGCATTACTATAATCTACATGAGTAATCTCCCGTATGTTTAGTATATTAGTAGCGGAGATGTTACTCCCAGAAACGGTGGTCTTATACTGAGCGGTGTGAGGACTAAACACAGACTCAAAATAAACAGCGAACAAGTCCGGGACCCTGTCATTCGAGACCGATGCACCATTACTTTTAAAAATTTGTTTCAGTTTGCTCTTCTTTTTTGCTTTTACAAAAGACCAAAACCGGACTGGATCCACATTGATTGAACTTTCACTATTTGTAATAAAAATCTGGTATTCCAATCTAGTTTGTTTCTTAATATTTCTCCTTAAAACTATGTATTCCTTTTTAAGCTCATTATTAGATTGCATCAATTTTCTAAGTTTATTTTTTGTTTTGATATTCTTAATTAACTCTGCCGAAAACTAAACCGGAAACCCCAGCCCCCGCCCATGCCGGCGCTGCCCCGGTGTGACACGGTGTATAATATCAAACAAAATTTTATACAATTCATTCAATGATGCATGATGCATGATGCAATGATGCATAATATAAGATATGAAATGATACATCATTCGATCAGAAGGCAAAATATGACGCAAAATGTCTAGCAGAAAAAATATGTACCTTTTCATTTATTTGTTCACTAAATGTATGGCATCTAGTATTCACAAAAATAAATTTTGTGAGCAAAATTCTACAGTTCATCGATATGAATATGCAAGTAGCTTTAGATGTTTTAACGGAACTAAAGAAGTTTTTGATAGAAATTAGAACCGACGAAAATTTTGACAAAATTGTATAATGCATAAAAATTGTAAAATGTATAAAAAAGCAAAAAAATGTATAAAAATTGCCGAAAAATTTGATATCGAGGCTGAATTTGAAACTTCCAGATCCAGATTCCTAAGATGTCGTAAAACTCCAAAGAGTTTTGATTATTAACACGAAGACCACACTATAAATGATTCATAAACCTCTTAAAATTAATGTATTTCTTTATATATTGGATTAAGCGTTATTCTTCGTAAACGAAAGATTTAATTTGTTGAATAATCACAACGACTTGTTTAATTTTTTATTTAAACTGAGTGATGACCAAGATCAAAGTCGATTAAGAACTAGCTATAATCGTTTGCTGGAAACACTTTCAGCAAATGATTCATTGGATATTAACGCCGATGATTTGTGTGAAGAAATTGTCATGTCAGTCTTTTTTCAAAAAATTAAATAATGATGTCAAAATTCTAGAATTTATATATTTGAACAATTTGACAGCCGTATGCCCTAACATCATCATAGCATTACGAATTTTGCTAACTATGTCAGTTACAGTAGCAAGCACAGAAAGGTCTTTTTCTGAATTAAAACTTATAAAAAATTACCTGCGCTCAACAATGAGCCAAGAAAGAAAAAAAAACAAATTTAATAACAATATCTATATACACAAGGCCATATTAGACCTTATAAAAAAAAGTAAAGTGTTTGGGTTAGAGGCGCATCAGCAACTAGGCTATTTAGCGACTGGACCTACAGCTTAACGTGGGTTCCGAACCACGGTTATCAGCTTCCGACAAACCCAGGCCAGCACACCCCTCGGGCTATAAACCCTTGGTTATGTAACCTACCCATAAAGTCTATCAGGAAACCTACCGACTGGCGAGTGACCAACGTAGAACACTTCTCAGAAGGCATCCGGCCTTACCCAGCCTTTAACAGGCGTGACTGAGGGGTAATTCGTAGTCGGATTTTACACTCTTGCCTAGAAACAATCACAAACATTTAGGAAAGATAAACGGACAGAAGAAAGAAAAATAACCATCCGAGCGCTGGAATCGAACCAGCTACCGCTTCAGCGCGGATTCGGCAAAGCAGACGCTCTTACCGCCGCACCAACGCGACCGGTAGACCTTATAGATATACACGAAACTATTGTAAGATGTTCTTCCACAATTTCGACTCTTGTTGCTTTTTTTGAAAAATATAGCATACGTAACAGTTAAATTAGTATTATTAGAAAAAAGTTAGCTATTTTGTTAATATCTATACAATTAATATGTATCTCAAATAAAGTATGTAAACATTTAATTCGCGTTTTATTTTTCGCAGGAATTGCCAAGCGGGAGCGAACCGTTTTTTACCTATTGAGAAAAATACTATATAAAACTGGAGTATATATTTCAGTCAGAATTTGAAAAATAAAAAACATATTCATGTCGAAACACGACACAAAAAAAGAGGCGCTTCATAGGTTTCGCACACAAGCGCTGCTGGGGTCGGCGCGGCCCTGTCTGTTTCTTCTTTACCTATCCAATTTTCGCATGCCTTAAACACCTTCGATTTTACAATTACATCTATAACTTTGTTAGAATACTTTTCAATAAATTCCAAGCCTTGATGAAAGAAGTGCAGCACATAGCTCACGACGTGGTATTGTTAACGTTTTAACTTTAGCTACCTTGGGTTTGACACAGAGCAGATTAGATCACTTCGTCCCGATCGTTCCTTGATAGTACGTAAAAGCAAGCTCCATAACCCCTTTCAGATTCATCTGAAAATCCGTGAATTGCTATGTAATTAAAACTGTTACAGATAATGTTTCTGTCGATTTGTATTGAATTTAGCTCCTTGAGCTCTGATAATAATTCACAAACTTGTGAGACTAGCTTGTTGGGCATTATTTCATCCCAATCTTTCTTTCAACAGTTCTGGTAGAAGGATTTTTATTGTTAATATATATGGGACTAATACTGCTAAAGAATTAAATATAGATGCAATTTGCGATAAAATTTGTCTTTTAGTAATGTGTTCAATATATACCTTTCTGACTGGTGCAATTCTGTAATTTAGTTGATCTGAATTTGAATTCCATGTCAGACCCAGTGTTTTGCAGCCATTATCCTTTGTTTCTGAAAAGTGTACTATTCCCTTTGAAGATTGCATTTTGTTCTCTGGAAAGATCGTTGGCTCGTTTGACTTCGATTTGCCTAATTCAAAACTTACGTGCATACTTGACTTCTTCTATGCGATACACTGTTGTGAGCAAATCGTCAACATACATATATTTTCGAATGATCTGAGCAGTTTTTGGATGGTCAGTACGTTTTGTTAGGAATTCTTTAACTTTTCCCATTCACATGAAGTATTTGTATCGAATTTGCTTGAAACTATGTAAATTAGAAGAGTCCCTTGACTGAACGGGGTCTCCCAATTGTTCAACTGCGCTTGTATGTTTGTTCAACATATCAGTTGATATCTCCAATATTTGGAGCTGACTCTTTTGGATATTGAATATAGCTCTTATGCGATTTTGAATTAAAACTCTTGGATTATTGAAGTGATTGCATAATGTTTTCCAGACTATTGATTGCGTATGTGTTGGCCGCAAATTCAGCTGACTGAATGATTTGTTGCGCTAGACCAACCAACGATGCCCTGAGATAGTGATAATTTTAAATGATACTTGTGTTAGTGTTTTCATGAATCAATGATTTATAAATATCCCTAAAGTCCATCCAGGAATCATAACATTCTTCAAATTTTGGCAGCCTTATTTCTGGCAATTTTACTGCTACTTGATTTTGGATGCATTGATTTGTCGAGTAGATACTTTCTTATAGGAACTTTGCCTTTAAAAGAATTGAATGAAATCAATCTCTCTCTTACGACTAGAGTGTAGACTAGTCTGTAGACTAGACTGTAGACTAGTCGTATCACTAGTTGACTAGTGATACGACTAGAGATTCAGTTTCTGTTTGAATCGCGTCGTAATCATTACATACTTTCCGCATTTTGCATTCGCTGTTGTAATTCGATTATTTTGGCTCGCTCTGTACCGTCCAAAGTGATAATCGAATCCAAATATCTTTCAAATATAGTTAATTTACGCTTATCGGATGCTCTTTTACGAATTAAAAAATCGATATTTTGTTCTTGCTCCGACATTGTTTAAATAAAATTAATTTATTATTTAATAATAAACTTTAACAATAAACAAAAGCAATTCGACTAGAAAATAAGCGATTTATTGGGTAGTTGCTCGGATAAAAATGATAAAAGATCGAAGGTACTCACCGGCTTTATGCTTGCTAGACCAGTTAAGCTGGCTCTAACACATTTGATTTGGTTGATTTGTTAGATCTTTCAAACTCTGTTTTTCTGGATTTTTCGAGATTTTTTTTTATTTCCGTGTATCCGACCCGAAGGACCAATGTTCGTGTAGTGGACTGATACTGCTGGTTTTAATTTTGACACTTTTACCAATATTCGAAAGATATAACAGTGTCATTTTAAGGAATCTATATTTATTATTCTTCCGTCTGTCTCCTGGGCTCGTCTGGTCTGTATTCGATGAGTTATATATAAAGTAATACCTTATCGTGAAATGTTAAATACTGATAATGCATATTTAGTTAAATACTAATGTTTTTCAGTAAACCGATTAAATTCTTGAGCATTCCTCGCAATCCAAACAGGACTATAAATACAGAGGACCACGAGACAGAATGGAGAATTCAACTATTAGCTGTCACACGAAAGTCAGTTGCTAGTGTTCGAGTCCAGTGTACCAGTACCTCCGAGAGTCAAGTCTCCGTTACCCATTATAAAGACAAGTGCGTTACGATTCAAGGCGTCCACTATTGTCAGTTGGCCATAACGATTGAAGACTCAGGAAGACCAGACGAAGACTCAACAAAATTCCCCTTTCGTTGTTTTGTTAGATGCTATTTTTATTTTGTAACAGTTATTTTTCATCACGTAGAATTTACAGTATATTTATAAATAAATTAGTTTTTAAAAACGGAACAACGAATGGTATTTATATAATTGGTGTTGAATTTTTTTCCGCTCTGGCTTGGAGAGTGGCGTAGACAATTATAATTATTATTTATTACAGCAATTTCAATTACTATTATTTAATAAGAATACTTGATGGACAACGATAATTCTCAAGTTATTTGCTTATATATTAAATTACAACAAATCCTTAGTTGTTCGTCTTGAATGTGTATGTCGAGAGGTGTATATGTAAAAAAATGATTGGAATACTTTCTTCATCAGCGATATTCATGATTTTAATAATGAAGTTTAAAAAACGTCCATTTATCATTTTTAATTTTCGGCATGGTTGCAACTCTTTTACTTTAAATTTTTACTTTTTATTAATTAATTACTATAACGAATAAAAAAATATCCCAATAGTTCTGCACTATTATGAATATAAGTAAAGGTTATGTACGACATACCCAGCCCCGGACCTACGATTTTTCCGATATTATGGTGCTATGTAAAATGTTCAAATGAGCGATTGCAATAGCATCTTCAGTATTGTCTAGAAAAGTGATTAGATTTTGACAATTGAGAATAAGTTGATCAATAACGTTATATGTGTATAAATAAGTATCTAGATTGAAGAATTTGTATTTTGTATGTTTAATTCAAGTTCCTTAGTAGATGATTTAATTATTTTTTGATTTTTATCAAGAATATTAATGGTTTCGTTATAGTTCCGAATGAGTTCTTTTGTCAAGAATATATGTTGCATACCGTCTTTTTGAAAAGATTTTTCATTCTTTGAATTTTATAGAATGCATTACTGAATTAAATGTTGAGAACGACGAGAGTAATTTTTAAAAACAATTTATTTCAGAAATTACACAACTAAACCTTCTCATAACGAGGCTACAAAGTAAAAAGATACATTTCATAGAACTAAATTAAATTTATAGTATAAAAAATATTTAGTAAGTAAGAATGTAAAAATATAAACTTTCCACTGGCTGCGTTGCAGATTCTCGGTATGTAACTCCCTTCTTAAGTAGAGAAAATTACGGAGGAATTTTCGGGGATGGTGGTCATCATCTGATGGTCATCATCTGGTTTGGTTTTCTCCTTTTTTCCTCTTTGGTGTCGAGGGCACGTTTTCCAATTTTGCGGCACCAGGTTAGTATGCCGGATTAGGAAATAGCATACCAAAACTATGATACATCCAAGTACGACAATGTTGAATATTGTTGTCTTATTGCTTTCTTCGTTAACTTCTTTTATTGGGGTTTACTGATTTACCATATCTTTTAGTTTGTAGATATTTTCGAAGTTTGTTTTTGTTAAGTTGGGTGTACCATATATCTTTAGTTTTTGTTTTGTTCAATATTATTTCTGGTAAAATTAGTGGTTTTCCCTCTTGCATTTTAAAATCATTTGCAAATGTTTTCGAATTTACGATCAATTTACAACCTTTCGGAATTTTTACAAGAGTTGGTTGATTAATTTTTATGTATCGATCGGTTTGACATTGGGAAACTATTGTTTCTTCTTTGATCGGTACAAAAAGTATTTCGGCTTGGGTAACTTGTTCAATGATCGATTCTTGAGCGTTTATTTCTATTTCAGTGCAATTATCGAAGGTCCCTGTTAACAGCTGTAGAGTGCAGTTGTCTTGCGGATGGAAGTTTTCTTTGCAGTAGTGTGCAAGGGAAGGAAGTGGTATTGGATTCCTTGGAAGTGGGTTCCTTCTCGAAGTGGTATGATGATCTTGTTATGCCATGTAAGGATATTTTGGGATGAAAGCATGTTTATTCCGGATAATTGGGTAAATGTGATAAGGGATAAACGTTTCTGGTCTTATTATGGGAACATGTATAGCAAAAATATTTTTTTTATCTAAAAATGTAACTTGAGTATTCAACAGCTGATAATAAGTCAAAAATTTATTAAATTTCGGAATCGCGCTCTCATTGTAGATCGTTTTTAAATAAATTAACATTTCTTTTAATTCGTAACTTGATATGACAGCATTTTGCAGGATATTTAATCTTGCGAATGTAATTGCATTTTCGAGATTATCAAGAAATGTTATTAAGTTTTGCCAATCTAGGTCGATATGTGATACGACACCCTGAAAGCTAATATAATCTTGTAATTTACTTATTGTTTTGTCTACTGAATCACTGAGTGTTTTTAAACCGTATTTTAATATCCGTTGGTTTGCAGAAAATGTCACTATTGTTTCATTATAATTTTTTAATAAATTTTTCGTCAATGAAGTTTGTACATTCATTTCTTTAAACCTTTTTGATTTTGTTTATTGCTTGGTCGTATCTCTTACCATATTCGGCGTCCAATGATCCGAAAAGCCATTTATTTGCTTTTCCTACGATATCAAATAAAAGTCTTTTATTTCTAAAGTGAGGATGTAAATGTCAATTTTTTTTGAGTACTGTTTATTAGAAATTCTGTTCGAAGAATCATACTTTCAGATAGACCATGAAAAGAGATGTGATTGGTAACGATTTCTTTATTCAGATGACCTTTTGTTATTGAGAAATAATTTTTAAGATTTATTAATTGTCGAAATATTGGTTTTATTTCTATATAGTGTAAAAATGTGTGTTTAGTGTATATGAGTTTGGCATTCCCGAGTTGTATAGGGGCTAACGGATTTTTTATATTAGTAAAGGATATTTCTTGAGGATTATTATGTACGGGAAGAATGTAGAGTGCTAGGAAGAGTTTTATGATCCTCATTTGCATTGTTTCCCCGAAAATTTAAATTTTGTTTAGCTTTTGGTTCTAGCTAGACTTTTATGATATGTGTCTTTACTAGAGATTAGCTTTGTATCTTGATCTTGCTTGGCTAAGATCTTTTTGAATTATGGTAAATTTCTGTTTCTCGCTTAATTTTTATATATACCACTTCTGTATTAGCTAATTCAGGTGGGTTGGCTCTTGTTTTATTTTGTTCTGAAATAATCATTTATTTCGTTTCTGCATTTAATTTTTGTACGTTTTTATATAGTTCTTTTGCATTTTCCTTATGAGCTTGAACATAGTTGGAAACGATTATATCATCATTTAAATCGAAAGGGCTTATGTCGTTAATGCGACCTTTTATTATTTAAAACGGTATATGTTTGGTTACACTATGGATCGAGTTATTGTATCCCAAAATTGCTTGTTTAATCAAATGGTCTGGACTAAAGCGACGGTTGTTTTCCTGTAGACTGTAGTGTTCTATGAGGGTTGAATGAAACCGTTCAACCGTTCAGGTGAATTGGAATTGCTGTTTCCTGTTGTCGTATACTGTAATTCTATTTTATATAATTTACAAAAATCTTCCATTTCTTTATTTTTAAATTCCTTGCCACGGTTAGCTGTTAGTTTTTGTGGTATTCCGTGGTGAGTAATAAAGTTGAATACGTTTTCTATTATTGCGAGACCCGTGAATGACTTCAATGGGTACGCTTGACAATAATGCGAAAAAGTATCTATTATCGTCAGATAGCTTTGATTTGATATTTTTAAGGTATCTATATGTATGTGTTCAAATGGTTTTGATATGGTAGGTGTAAGCTTAAACTTCTTACTGGTGGACTTCGGTCGTACTTGTTCTTTTGACATGTTTCACAGTTGTTCACATAGTTCTCTGTCTTCACTCATTTTTAGCCAATAGTATTTCAGAGTTAGGGCTGTCTTCATTTCATTTATGCCCCTATGGCATGTTTTTGTCGTATGGTACAACATCAGTTTTTCTTTTTGTTCACCTATCGTTTCTACATCGGCAAGAAGTTTCGAACACTGAGTTAATTTGTAGGAGGAATTTTTAAAGAGGTTTTGAAGGGTGATTGTAAAATTTCTGGCTAATATAGGGTTTTTAAAATATAATGCGTATTTTTGTTTTGCATCTATATATTCTTTTAATAGCTTAATGATGCTTTTAGATGTATTCCTGTTCGATATTGTCACATACATAAAATTTCTCTTATCTTCGATTCTTCGAAGTCGGGGAGGTTTTCTTTGTCTTGAATTAGTTCTTCTATTACGCTATCAATGTCACCGGGGTTATTGCATATGGATTTATTTTTGATAGCATTTAGATCGATGTTCGGGGGTTTCTAGATACTGGATAGGAACTCTTCCAATTTCAATCGCCATCGCACTAATTTAGAGTTTGGATCTTTTTAAGAAACCAACCATTGTAGTGGTCGATAATCTGTGAAAATCGGGGTAATTTAAAACAGGATCTGATGTAAGGAGGTTTGTGCACTTATTAAAACAATCAATATATTCTTTTGTAAGTATTACCTCTTCATTTTTCTTCAGGCATTGTGTTAAGGGTTTTATGATTTTTTAAAAATCTTTAATGAATTTCCTTTAATATCCTAGTAGTCTGAGGAATGACTTTGAATTTTTCGTTGGGTCTTTGATATCGGGAAATTTTATATAGCAGATATTTTATTTTTATTTGGTTTAAACCCTGATAGTGTTACGATGTGACATAAAAATTCGACTTCCTTTCTAAGGAATTCGCTTTTATCTAGCTGGATTTTTAGGTTAGCCTGTCTAAGTTTTGAGAACTCTAATTTTCCATCACTTGGAATGTTGCAGGGGCGTTTTTGAGACCAAAAGGCATTCTAAGGTATTCGTAATGACCGTTATTAATTGTAAATGCAGTTTTTCGATGGAATCGGCGTTCATCTCTATTTGATGGAACCCGTTTGCCAAGTCCAAAGTAGAGAAATACTGAGCTCTACTTAGTCTGTCCAATATATCTGTGATATTGGGGATAACGATCGTCAATTGTTTTTTCATTTAATTTTCGGTAGTCTACGACTACTCGCCATTTCTGCTTTTCTGAACTGTCTATTTTTTTGGAACTATCCAGATGGGAGACAACCAGGGACTAGCTGATTATACCTTCCTCCAACATTTCATTAATTTGTCTCTGAACATCATCTTTATGTGTATAGGAGTATCTGTATGACTTTACGTGGGCAGGTATTTCATCCGATATTTTAAGCTGGTGCTTTATTTTTGATGTAGATGAAAGTTTTTCATTCGGTTTAAAGAATACGTCGGAAAATTCTTTACATAGTTTTGTAGTTGCATTTTTTTCTTCGGTGTTCAAATGCGTTGTTCTGATTGAATTCTCGATGTTCGAATTCGAAAAATTCGTAAAGGTTAGCTTCGAGAGGTTCGACTGGTATTGGTTCCTGTAGTGTTATTGATATAGTTTTGAATTTCAATGGTGCTACTCCGTCTTTTGAGTATGATAATATTTGTGCTATAAAAAGGTCGTTGATATGCCCTGGTTTAGTAATAATTTCGCCACAATAAATGCTAACAGGCACATTTTTGATCGTCTTTTCATGAGGATTTATTGAAAATGAAAAATCTACGTCTTCAGGTTGTCGATACATGAAGGGAATTTCATTGTGTGAGCCAATTATTTTTTTGTCTTTAAATCAATATTCAGATTCATATTCATAAAATTTGTTAATCCTAAAACTGCATCGAAGTACTCGTGAAAATCGAAAAGAATAAATTTAATTTTATAGTTGTTATCAAATTCTGAAAACGAGATATCGGCTTGATATTTAGTTGACTGACTTCCGACAGCGGTCTTGATCGTATTAGTAGTTTGGTAAGTCCAGTTTGAAAAAAATCCTCTGCGATTGATGGTCTTAAGATCGAGCGTGAACTTCCAGTGTCGATAAGCAATTTTAATTTATGTTTTTTTTTATTTCGACGTAAGGAAGTGCATTGTCCGAGGAAATATTTATCTGCTACGTTAGGTTTTTCGCTGAGTCGACTTTGATAAAATTTTCATTGATTTGAGAATCGTTGACGTAGTTCTTGTTGACGTAATCCTCGTTGATATTTTGCGTTGCAAAACTTTCTCGTTCTGTGAACGTATTATGATCGGCGACGTTATGTTCATCCTCATGGTAATATGCTGATTCGTCGTAATAGCTGTTATAGAATTCGTTTGGATTGTTATCACATTCGTTAGTAAATAATTCTTCGAATGTGAAATTTGGTTGAGGGTTTTGTTTAAACTTATAATTTCCAAAATTTCGATTTTGATAGTTTTGCCTATTTGACAAAGTTGAAGGGTTTCAGGAGGTAGTTGATATAGGTTCTGGTTTTGGTAGTTGATTTGGATGTGTATTTTTCCTTGGTTCGAAAATATTTCGTGGTAAGCCAACTTCTCTATTTGTAGGGAATCTTTGTGGTGGAAGTAGTCTTGGATTTATATTAATTGGTTGGCAAGGCCAAACAAATTTTTGAGGAAAATTCGGTTTAGGTGCGCTTTGGTTTGTGGAAAAATGCCTTGGGAAATTATTTTGAAAGTTGGTCATTTGATGGTTCTGAAAGTTTGGTTGATAATTTGGAAAATTTTATGTATTTTAAAAATTTGGGATATTTTGGAAATGTTGACTTACGTATGTAACTACCGTATATTTCTCCATCTTCTGAATCAAGAGTACCAAAAATCCATTTTTTGTACTTTTCCTACTAGATTTATTAGTCCTCTTTTAATTCTAATATACTGTTGTATATTGAATAGTATTGTTTTTGTTTCAAGTATTAAATACTGGGTTTGGTTTATTATAGAGTTTAACTTTTTATTATTTATTAGCGGTATGCCTTTTATTTCTTATTAGATGTTGTTATAATAGACTTCGATGTTCTTTAACAAATTGATAAGTAAATATATTTGTATATAGCAAATGAATGTATGCTTGTTTTCTATTATACATGTATTTCCAAGTTGAAAGGAAAATATTGGTGTTTTAATGTGGTGTGTTAAAGGGGTTATAGTTACGTTAGTTTCAATCTTCGCATTTATAATCTCTATCATGACACAAGCAGGTATACTGTCAATGTCTTCATTGTTTTCCTGGGGACAAAAATACTACTTTGGTTTCTGTAGATTAGATTTATGAATGATTTTATATTTAGTTATTATTATCTTTTTTCCTATATATCGTTTGACTTTGGTTTTTACATAGCGAGGTTTATGTTCTCATTTACGTTTTTGTTCTTCTCTATTTTGATTACCTTTTTCAATTACTTTTGTCTTTGTTTCTAGATATGTCTTATATATTTCTCTCAGTCGTTCTTTTCTATCGTCAATGAATTTATTTGTTACTATTCCATCTATTAAGTCGAATGGATCTAAGGCATTCGTTTTTCCATTAATAACGTCTAGATGCCTTGTTTAGTGGCACTGTATATTGTCAAGTTGTATCCTAATATAAAGTATAACATTAGTTCTTTCGCATTGGCATTTGGTTCTTTTAATTTCAATACTCGATATAGTGCAGTTAATATTGAATGAAATAGTTCAACAGAACTGTTGCTGTTGGAATTTCCTGGGATGGTAAAGTGAATTGCAAGTGAATTTGTAATTTACAAATTTCTAATAACAATGGATGATTTAAATTCTATGTCGTTGTCACAAGTAATCTGGCTTGGAATGCCACGGTGGTTCATAAATAATATTAAATTACTTAAGACAACACTTGGGGTACAAGTTGGATCTAAAATATAAGCTTGTCCGTATCTAGAAAATACGACTCCTATAGTTAGGAATTTTTACTTAAGAATTTTAATACTTTAGCTGTCCGTTGGGGCTGACAAATGTAACAATGACATCTCAAAAACGTAATAGTGACCACTTATTTCCACCGATAAACAATGTATGAAAATAGTACCATTATTACTGTAATCACAAATAAGTCGTTAAAGATCAATTTAACTTTCGACAACGATTACTGTGCTTTAGCTAAACATTATTTAGACAATAAAATTCAATTTCATACATATTAGGATCCAAAAAGTAAACCACTAGCAGTAGCATTAAAAATGTTCCTCTCTCTCTAACTGCAGAGAATATTAAATAACATTTAAAACAATATTATCTGCCTATATCAAACAAATATTCTTAAATTATATAGCTTATCTCTTGGGGAATACAGCGTTTCAGTCTCTATGCCTTTTGGCTATTATTCAGAAGGCTGTCAGCAAAGGAGTTGGGGTGACTTCAAGTGACGATAGATCTTTCACATTCGTGCACTTGCCATCTTCTAGCATGGACTTTATTTTTAGATCGTGATACAAAATTTGATTTATCACAAATCAAGAACTATCAGTAGTTCTTATTATCGGGGGATTTGGCCTGGAATCTTTCAAATATTTCTGTATTGGATGCACTCGCAGTACCCCACTGTTGTATGCCGTAACTCCATACGGGTTTGAGGATCACTTCGTAGATGGTTAACTTGTTAAACAACGATAGTTATGATTTTCTACAAATTAACCAGTAGAGTTTGGATACTTTGAAGCCAAGTTGCTTCCTCTTCGTTAGAAGGTGTTGTTTCCAGTTTAATCTTCGGTCAAGTCTCATTCCAAGATATTTTGCAGTAAGCCTGGGGGAGTTGATGTCCATTAATTGCGACTCAGGTATGAGTTCTTCCTTAACTTCCATTCTTCTATTTTATCAAGAGCTTCCTGAAGCTCTTGAGGTGCATATTTTGGTTCCTTGCTTATTGCCACAACAGTGGTATCATCTGCAAAGGTGGCTATGGACGTGTGTGGTGTAGTTAGTAGGTAAGTAGTGAAGATTTGAAAAAGTATGGGACACAAGACACTACCTTGAAGTACTCCTGATTTTGTTGGATATATTTTAGTTATTTTTCCTTTATATTTGATAGCTAATTATCGGTTCGTCAAGTATAATAACAATAGCTGGTGTAGGAAATTTAGATTTTATTTTGTATAGTAAACCTGAGTGCTATATCGAAGGCTTGTGTAACATTCAAGAATGCAGCCGAGCAATACTTTTTATCTTCAAAAGCGTTATTAATAATTTTATTACATATATTCTCTTGACCGTTTATTATAATTATTATTTCTTTATTTATTGGGTTTTTCGGTCAATAATTAATTTTTAATTTTTAATTTTTTTATTAACGTTTCGGTTCAAACAAAGAACCATCCTCAGAATAATTCTACAATACATATAACTTTTATAAAAAACATACCAATATTTAAATAAACAATTAATTTTTTAATTTTTTTAAATCATTTTTTAAATGACATGTTTGACTTTCACATAATTAACAATTCTTTCACCTTTAAATTTTTGTTTTTTATTATAACCTAATTGTTTTGAATTTGTTATGTAGAATATTAGATGCAAAAATAAAAAATTATGAAAATTTATTATTTAATAATGTTATTATATATACAACTTAAATTATCTGTATTATTTCTGAAATTAATGGTATTATGTGTTTTTTTTTATATAAATCATTTCTTTTATATTTCTTTTTATATATTGTTTTTCAAAATCTAGGATTTTTATATCTTTAAAATTATTAATTTCATATCTGTATTTATGTATATATAATAACATTATTAAATAAAAAAATTAAATTATTATATATACATAAATACAGATATAAAATTAATAATTTTAACGATATAAAAATCCTAGATTTTGAAAAACAATATATAAAAAGAAATATAAAAGAAATGATTTATATAAAAAAAACACATAATACCATTAATTTCAGAAATAATACACATAATTTAAGTTGTATATATAAAAACATTATTATATAATAAATTTTCATAATTTTTTATTTTTGCATCTAATATTCCACATAACAAATTCAAAACAATTAGGTTATAATAAAAAACAAAAATTTAATGGTGAAAGAATTGTTAATTATGTCAAAGTCAAACATGTCATTTAAAAAATTTTTTTTAAAAATTATCACATATTATTTAAAAAAAATTAAAAATTAATTGTTTATTTAAATATTGGTATGTTTTTAAATGTAAGTTTGTGTTTTTTATAAAAGTTATATGTATTGTAGAATTATTCTGAGGATGGTTCTTTGTTTGAACTGAAACGTTAATAAAAAAATTAAAAATTAAAAATTAATTATTGACCGAAAAACCCAAATAATAATAATAATAATAATAATAAACGGCCAAGAGAATATATGTAATAAAATTTAAAGGACATGGGTGAAAACGTCAATAAAACCAAAGAAAACATAAAAGAAAACACAACCACTATCAACAGAAGAAATAATCAAAATGAAGATTTATTAATTAAATATAAACGAATTAATACAAAAATAGCAAGTGAAATTAATCGTAAACACTTTTTGGTAAGATGCAAAAATTTAAAAGTAATTCCAAAATTTTTACAATATAAAAATAAAAAATTTAATTTTCACAAAAATGAAAATAAAGCCAAATACACAAAAGCTATAAACAATTAGTATAATCAGCTATTAATTATCTGTATCAGTGATTGTTTCTCAAAAATACACTCTCAAAATACACTTTAATAAAATACTAAAAGAAACCAAAATAAAACTAAATAATAAATATGAAAATATATGGTTAAATAATTTTTATATAAAACAAAATGAAATATATGAAAAATTATTTAACAAAATAAAAAACAGACACAAAAATAAAATCAATAACCTAATAAAAAAACAACACATAACTACAGAACAATACATAATTAATCAAAATTGGATAACAAACTTAACTAATATAGATATACCCGACCATAAAAATATATCATATCACTTGGCCCAAAATTTTCATATAAAGAAAAAATTTAACCAAAACAAATTGAACAAGTAATAACAAATGTAGAAGCTGGTATAGAAAAACTAGACATAAATGAAAAAGAAACAATCAGAAATAAAATTGCCAACATTCTAAGCAATTGCAAAAATAAACTGTTAAACTCTAAAAAAACAAAATGCATTTTTAAATATTATTTACAAGAAGCTAAATCATTTTTGTCACAACACCCTTCACTATATATACTTTTAGCCGATAAAAGCAATAAAACTGTTGTAATGGAAAAAAAAGAATATAACCAAAAAATGATAAATTTACTTAATGATTTTACAACTTATAAAAAAGAAACATATGACCTTACTAAT
Source organism: Cosmopolites sordidus (assembly GCA_031761425.1). Lineage (NCBI taxonomy): Eukaryota > Metazoa > Arthropoda > Insecta > Coleoptera > Curculionidae > Cosmopolites > Cosmopolites sordidus. The sequence continues at coordinate 374,392 of JARFXV010000658.1, read as the reverse complement.
AAAATACAAATTAAACTAAATAATCTTTTAAATAAATGGGTTAATAAAAAGTATATTGGCAAAAAGTTAAAAAATAAATTAATATGCCACAATGGTCATCCACCATACCTATATGGCTTACCAAAATTACACAAAGAAAATATTCCATTACGACCCATTGTTAGTACAATTGAATCTTCAACATATGAAATGTCAAAATATTTATCAAACATTTTATCAAACATAGTAGGTAAAAATGAATATCATATTAAAGACTCATGGGAATTTCATAATAACATAAAAAACAAAAAAATTCCAGAAAATCACATACTAGTATCATTTGATGTTGTTTTCTTATATACAAACATTCCAATTGAATTGGCCATTAATAGTATTAAAGAAAAATGGGAAATAATTAAAACATTTACAACCATCCCTGAAAATGAATTTATTGAAGCTACAAGAATATGTCTAGAATCTACATTTTTTAAATATGATAACCAATTTTATTCCCAAATTTACGGTGTAGCAATGGGCTCACCAATTTCAGCAACTATTGCTAATGTAGTTATGGAATATGTTGAATCAAAAGTTATTGATACTCTCGATTTTAAACCTTATTTTTATAAAACATTTGTAGATGACTGTATATTATGCATACCTAAAAATAAAATTCAATATACCTTAAACAAATTCAATATATTCCATAACAAATTAAAATTTACTCATGAAGAAGAAAAAAATAAAACAATAAATTTTTTGGATATTAACATCACGTATGATAAGGATGGCAATATCAAAACCAATTGGTATCCAAAACCAGTATGGTCTGGAAGATATCTCAATTTTAAATCTCACACCAAATAAATATAAAAAAAGTGTTATTAATTCCTTAATTGATAGAGCTGTTATTTTAACTAATCCAAACAATAGGCCAAAATATATAAATAAAATAAAAAAAACACTAGAAGATAATAATTATCCAAAAAAATTTTACGAACCGGTAACCGGTAAAAATAGAATACATAGAATATATAAGAATAATAACATAAGAAATAAAACTAAAAATGAAAATTACTTACCTTTACCATACACACCAGAAATAAATAATAAAATAAAAAAAGTTCTTAAACTATATATATATATATATATATATATATATATATATATATATATATATATATATATATATATATATATATATATATATATATATATATATATATATATATATATATATATATATATATATATATATATATATATATATATATATATATATATATATATATATATATTTTATTTCTGGTGTGTATGGTAAAGGTAAGTAATTTTCATTTTTAGTTTTATTTCTTATGTTATTATTCTTATATATTCTATGTATTCTATTTTTACCGGTATATATATATATATATATATATATATATATATATATATATATATATATATATATATATATATATATATATATATATATATATATATATATATATATATATATATATATACTATATACGGGGTGTCCGCTAATTAATGGTACACAGCAAAACTGCAAATTGGTCGACTAAAAATATTGCCATTTAACCTAACTTAACTTTATTCAAAAGTTAATTGTAATCAACATACAGGGTGTTAATGTTGTAATTTTATTTTGAATTTTCGTCAATAAATTTCTTAAATAGTATCTTTTTTGAACAAAATTTAGAAAATTTGGTAGTGGGAGGTTTTTTAAAATAAGACATTTACATTTCTCGAAAATTTTTATGCGAATTGTAGAGGGCGCTGTCTGCGACAATTTTCTTTCAACAATTCTTTCTTGCGACAATTCTTTCTTTGTTTGAAAGGTCACAACTTTTTTACGTGTAGTCGCGGTTTTAATGAAAATATTATTTTATCCACCATTTCTACGTAAAAAAAGGCATACCTTGTAAATGTCGCTCCGAGTTACCGTTTTCTAGATATCTGCGTTTAAATTGTTCATTGCACCTTTTTAAATTGCGCCTTTGAAACATAACATTTGTGTTTGCTTTCCTTTTTTTGTCTTGGTTCTAGAGGAATGTTATCTAAATATTCAGGTAACTGAGTTTGAAGCTTGAAACTGAGTTGAATGATACATTTCGCCGTTTAACTTAGGTGGTAATTTGAATGGATCTTTGGGTTATTACATAATCACCATCATCTTTACATAATCACCAATGAGACCACAAACGTTAATTTTAAATTCGTGTTGGAAATGACGTTCGGATACTAGTAAGTATGAATTTTCTAACTCTCATGCATGTTTATTTCTAAAATTGAATACACTACTACGTGTAAACGTTGCATTGTCTGTAAACAATTTTTTTTAAACATGGGGTCGACATTTTTCTGGGTATTACAGAAACGGGCAAATTCCAGTCTGGCTGGCTAATCAGCTTCCACTATATTCGGTACAGGCGTGAAGTGAAACGGGTACAGTCCTTCCTCTTGAACAATTTTGCAAACGGTGGATTTGCCTACGCAAACTCCAAGAGCAATACGTCTTGTTCTTACTTCAGGGTTTTTGGTTACGCGAACCACAATTTCTTCTTCCTGGTCGGTAGGTTAGAGTCTTGGGACGACCTGCGGAATCCCGCTTCGAACGGAAATAACCTATATCACCCATTCTGTCGTAGAGATTTTTGAAAATCTTAAAATCCCACTGTTCCAAATAACTTCGGTCATACTGGCGTCCATTAAAATTTTCCAGCGCGTGTATGCCTATCATATCTCGCATCTCTTCATTAGAAAACAATTTGTCTGGGCATTATGTTCTTGACTTAAGTGAAAATCTTTCAAAAACTATTTTACTATAGTGTATTAAAATTATTATTTTTATTTTCACACAGATGTGGTAAAAACTCCAAGTACCCAGGTGTAACCAAGAATACTTGGGTGTCTACTGACGATCAAGGACGCGTCTGACTATTCCGACTGTTCTATTGTTCCCAATATTACTGCTTTTTGCATCCATACTACTGCCCTTTTTGTGATACCTAGTTTTTCGAGGTTTTGTATTAGGAATTTTGTGGACACACCACAAATGGAAGGATATTAACTCTATTTATGTGCCATATATCCTTGATTTCAAAAGCCAGATCTCTTTATTTGTCAATTTTTTCCCTGTATGCTCGGTGTATATTTTCATCTAAAGGTATAGAGAAGTCAACTATTGTGGCTTGATTAGCTTCTTTCTGGTAGAGCACTAAATCTAGTCTATTTGCTTGCACATTTCTGTCAGTTCGAATCTGCAAGTCTCAATATAATTTAATGTGTTGATTTTCTAGAACAGGTTTGGGAGCATATTGATGATATGGTCTATAGATGATATTGATGATATGGTATGGAATGTTGTTAGTAATCCATGTTTCAGACATTGAAGTTGGTGAATAACTTTACCCATGGAATCATGTCTTTATAGGTAGCTGGTGGGGTCCAGATAGGTGCAACCCGATATTAAATGTTGTATCGATTCCTCGTCTTTATCACAGTATCTGCATTTGGAGGTTGGTATGTTTTGTTTCATGATGACTCTAACATAATTTCTCGTGGGTACAACCTGATCCTGTATTGCCATTATAAATCCTTCTGTGCCTCCAAAGAGATATCCTGAGGTTATAGGTACTTGTAGCCTTGGAGTCAACTTGTTCTTGATTGTTTAGAGTAACATAGTGCCGTCCATACAAGGCTTCGTTGCGCCACTTGGTTTTCATTATTTCAAATGCATTTTCTCGTTCCGGTTGCGGTGGTTCGGCCAGCCGAAGTGGAGTGTACTTTTTATCCAATACTACAGCTGCTTGATGTATGGGTGAGTGTTTTCTATAAAAGTAGTTTTTTAGGCTTTGACATTCCCTTTCGTGTATCACTTCCAAACAACTCAGCAACTCTCTACCGTCTTCCTCTCTTTGTAGATAAAGCCGCTCAATTGCAGCATTGGGATGGAGCATTTTGGTTCTTGTAAATGCGCTTCGAATTTTTCTGTCTGAACTCCGTGGGTCTGTCTTTGACCATTTTAATATTCCAAATGTGTATGTGATTGATGGGATAGCCCAAGTGTTAATAAATTTAATTTTGTTTTTTCCTGAGAGGTGTGTTTTGAGTACTGCGTTAACTATTTTTATATATTTTATATAATTCTATTTCAGCTTTTTCTTTATTGTCATTTTGTTTGATGTCTAGGCCCTACGTAATGCCTAGATATTTATAGTGGCCTTCTGGTTCTAATGTTTTCAGTTCTGTACCATCAGAAAAGTCAAATTTGTGGTGGAAATTATTTTTCCTTTCTCTACCTGTAGTGTCGCACATTTGTCTAGTCCGAAGTTCATAGCAATTGTCGTGATGAATTCTCTTACTAACTCAAGCGCTCCCTTAAGTTGTTCTTTCCCTTTGGCATACACCTTTAAGTCATCCATATAGAATAGATGTGTTATGGTTGTATCTTTATTCAGAGTGTAACCATATTTGGTGTTGGTTAAGATTGAGCTCAACGGATTTGACGCCATACAGAACCACGAGGGGCTAAGGCCCTTGAAAAATTCCCCTGCGTATTGGAATTTCTTCCGTTAAGTAAGATTCAGATATTCCCTTGACTGATCAACACAGAGATGGGTGGATTCCGTATATGTGAACTATGCTGCTCAGCCATGAATGTGGGACTGAGTCAAAAGCCTTTTGATAGTCAATCCACGCGGTAGATATCTTTCTTTGTTTAAGCTTTGCCTGGCGAATAACGATGTTGTCGATTACTAAAGTTTCCTTGCATCCTCTTGAACGTTATTTACATCCGTTTTGCTCCCATGCGACGATTTTGTTGATCTTAAGATGTTCATTAATTTTTAATATAGATGTTAGGATTTTATATAGAGATGGAAGGCAAGTTATCGGTCTAAAATTGTTTGCTTCAGATAAGTCCCCTTTCTTCGGGAGCATATACATGATTCCTTTCGTGAAATTTATAAGTATCTTTGTTGGGTCTTGTATAGAATTTTCAAGAAACGTTGCATGTCGATTATGACAGTTTGTCATAGTTTTCCACCATTAGTTATGTATGCCATCGTGACGTCCAGTTTTTAAGTTTTCTGGTCGCAATATTAATTTCTTTCGTAGTTATTGCTATGTACTCCATTTGAGGCTTTTGAATATACTTGGCTTTTTCCGTATCAATCCATGTAGCTTCAGTGTGTTGAACAGGATTGGACCAAAGTTTAGTCCAGTATTCCGTCATATTTTCTTTTGCCGGGATTTTTTCCACTTCGCATACGCGGTCCTGCCTAAGTTTCTGTAAAACATTCTTTGAGACTGTGCAAACATTTTGTTTTCTTGATATCTTTTATTTCTTTTGCGATATCTGTGCTATCCTGTTACCCAGAAACTTTATTTTTTATATAAGCTTTTCGAGATACATAAGAAGTTGCTGTCTACAATCTGGATTTGCTTTAATTTTTACTCGCTTTCTATATAAAGAAGCTTTCTTTTTTAGTTTTGTGCTTGGTTTTGTCTCATAAAGATAAACATGCAATATTCCTATTTCTTTGCGGAACCGTTCTATATTGTTTTGCAGCCGGGTTTCCCATGGGGGCTTTATAGATTTTATTTCCTTGGGCTGTTTCACATATTTTTCGCTAACTGCTAGACTCACGCAGTGTATTAAATGGCAGAGTTCGTTTAGATCTTGAGCATTGTTCAATTCAACGGCCAACTCAACATTTAGCTTTTTAACAATGTCTTTGATGTTAGCAGTTAACTGAAGCTTACATGGTTTTGGTCTATTTTCCAGTTTTACATCATTAAATTTTAGCCAACATTTTTTATTTTAGCCAACTTTTTTGAGCCAACATTTTTTCCTCCTGTTGATTGTTTGCTCTGTGTTCATTACGGCACTTGGGATTGTTTGTCTGTCCATTGTTCTGAAGTATTACAGATGGTCTTTCATTTATCTCAGGTGTGAGAGTCGGCGAAGCACTCTTTTTTTCCCTGTCTCCTGGCATTATGAATGGATGCGCTTGTGTTGCTGATGTATTTTTAGATTGTTTAGTTCATTCTCAGACAGGACTTTTCGTCTGATTATAGATCTTACTTGGTCTGTTAGTCTTTGAGATGTTATTGCTAGATCAGGGTACTCACTCATGGGATCAGAGTATTCCACATTTGTTCCAATCTAGTCCAATAATTCGTCATCATCCTCTCTCCGTCAGTGACTTTTGGTGCTTTCGTTTTTTTAGCTCGTTATATCTTGCAAAGGAGGACATGTCCACATTCTCACGTTCTGACCTGCTACTGCCTTGTTCGAGCTCTCTATAAAATTTCTTTTGGTTATTTATGAATACTGAATTTTGGTGCTCGTTTTCAGCTCGTTATATCTTGCTAGCCTAGCCCCTTTAGATTTAGCTTTCTGTCTAAACCGATCTTTAAGATCCAATAATTTTTCGGAGAAGTTTGGATCGTCGAAGCCAATGCCAGATTTATTGATAATTGTTTTTGTTTTTTTCGTTACCTTACTTGATCGATTACCAGAAAGGTATTCTGAGATGACGTCGACTATCCTACAGAAATCATCGATATTGTTTTCAAGGCGTGTTTTCGAGGCAGGCGTATTTTTCTGGAAATTATGCCTGCTCGCACTGGGGGTGTATGATTTTTGGCCTGAAATTTCGATCGCAGTCACTGCTGCACAGTACAACGCAAGATGTATATCACACAGATCTAGTATCCCAGCCAGATGTGTATTGGAATTTTTGGTCTATTTAGCGGATTTGACCCAATAAAATGGGCCAAATTATTGTAAAACTTCTCTCGTATATTAGACAAATTCAGTTGTAAGGTCACTTCCTCATTGCTAGACGGTGAGACCTCCGGTGGAAAATTAGGAGTTTGTTCTATAGGCTGGGCCTCTGTGGTTAAGGTGAGGACGCCTATATTATCTTCTTCATGTTGCTGATATGTAACGTTCTGGTGTAATTCATTACCAACTTCTCTCTTGATATTCATTAGTTCTGTTTCGGTGAGATACTTTTTATTTAAAATTATATTTTTACGGTAGGCTAAGTTTTGCTCAGACAGCCGAGTTCCAGGGAACCTCTTCTTATATTCTTGATAGAGTGCATTTCTCCATCCAGGAAGCGGCTTATCTCCGCACTGGTTCACGTAATAGTAGGTACGCATTACCTCAGTATTCATTTCGCGTGTCCATCTGATACGTGGAGTGCGTTCAGTTCTAGTGGCAGCCCTCCTTATGGGGGGCGAGCCAGCAAGAACCGGGACATTTCCGTCTTCCATTTCATTATTAATCTGCATTCTGCACTGATCTTGTGATGAAGTGCTCGGAGGTGCTAGTCTTTGATTTTCAAATTGTTGCTCGGGTACCTTTTTCGTTGCCATTCTTGTGGTGCCATAGAGTTGAGAACTGCCACTCGCTCCAGATTCACCAACCCAGGACAAATTCTGCCGACGGTTCCGAAGGGTTCTTGTCCGCAAAATCCTACCGCCTTGTATAATACCATTATCTGTTTCAGTCTCCATAAAAAATGTTTTTGGGTTCAAGGGAAAAACGGTCACCCAAGGCAGAGCCCCGATTTACCTTAGGAAAGCTATTTACTACCGGAGGGCGCTAGGTATCCGGAGACATCGTTCAAGACACTTTAACCCTGTGCCATTCAGCTCCTCGGCACGATGGATTTCCACCTTGAGCTTGGGGATTTTTTTTCCAGAGGTTTACTCCTCTCAGCTCGGGAAGGTGGTGGCGCCACTCACCAAGCGGATTATCCGCTTCCTGCGGAGTATCTAGCCCCTGCCTTATTATTATTATCACAAACATGATTCATCGATCATCTCAGCCTAGGCTGGTCGGGTTTACAATGCCAGAATGAGAAAGCAGTTCAGCTCCTCCCATTCAGTTTAGTACCTTACGAACAATGTGGCAAGTCTGTAAGAGAACGGGGGAAGACGTGTACTTGTAATATGGTGGAGGCATCTTATCAAATAGCGAGTGCTTTAAAGCGATTTGCTGGTGTATAATTTTCGCCAGCTGATTATGCCTGCCTAGGTAAGCATTAGGGGCAAGGATTGGACACCCTCCAACAAGGTGTTCAATTGTTTCTCCTACACCACCGCACTTCCTGCACTTGTCGACAACATCCATGTGTAGAATATGCCTTTCATAATTTTTTGTCCTTACTACCTTATCTTGAATAGCTGTCACGAAGCCTTCTGTTTCTGGATATAATAGTCCATCGGTCAGCCAGTTAAGAGACAAATATTTGTCAATGGAGTCATCCTGAAGTGATTTAGGAAATCTCCCATGTAATGTCTGTTTTTCCATTCTTGAACGATATCCTTCAGTGCTGTTCTACTATCAGCACGATTTTGTTTATTTAGATTTAGTGGGGTGAAACCCTGGTCCATCGTAACAATCAGTTTCATTAGTATGCTATGTGAACTAATGAAGCGCTCTCTCATCCTATTCTCCTGATTGAGACAAAGATTCTTGACATTCACAAGCCCTCTGCCTCCCAACTTTCTTGGAATATATAGCCTTTTTTGTGGACGAATTGGGATGTACACATCGGAACTTTGTCAATGTTCTTCGTGTCAATCTATCCAGTTCATCAAGATCTGCTTCAGACCATTTAACAATGCCAAAAGAATATGTCAGAGTTGGCATCGCCCAGCCATTGATCGCTTTAATGAGGTTTCCACCGTTCAGTTTGGTGTTTAAGAGTTTTGTCAGTCGTTTTTGGTACAAAGTGGAGTTTTAAGACGTCCATGTATAGCAAATGAGATAGTTTCCTGGAATTCCTCATGTCAAGTTTGTAGCCAATATTGCTATTGTTAAGTAATGTGGACATCGGATTCAACGCTAGACAAAACCAAACAGGGGAAAATGAATCTCCCTGAAATATTTCTTTCTCGATATTTGTTGTTCCAATGTACTGTTGGTGGACAAATAAATTAGTCTTCCATTTACTCATGAGATACCTTAAAGAGTTTGTAATCTGCGGGCAAATTTTGTAGATGTTCAAAACTTCTAATAACCAGTCATGTGGGACACTATCGAAAGCCTTCTTGTAATCTATATAGCACATATTCAAGTTGCGCTTTTTTGTCCGGGCTTGCGCAAGAACTACAGCGTCAATCGTCAGTTGCTCCTTGCATCCCATACTTGCCCTAATACACCCTTTCTGCTCATTTTCTAATATGTTATTATAGTCACAATGTTGGTAAATTTTTTCATTGAGCAGGGCTGTGAATAATTTATACAACACGGATAAACATGTTATCGGTCTATAGTTACTGGGTTGGTTAGCATCACCCTTTTTATATAACAAATATGTATTTCCCTCCATCAGAAAGTCGGGGAAAGTATCAGGATTTACCATTATTTCTTTAAATGCATCAGCAAGTCCCTGGTAAACAGCTGTGAAGTTTTTGATCCAGTCTTCCAGTCTTCCAGTCTTGAGAAGTCTTCCAGTTTTGAGTTTTCTTGATGGCAGTGCAGATGTCAATCGCTTCAAGACCGTTGAATTCCATTTGTGGAAGTGCATCAGTCTGTTTTCGAATTGTTGCACCCCAGGGGGCCATTTTTTCATAACCATCAGATCTTTTCCAGACAGATTTCCAGTATTTCTCAAAGGTAGATACATTCACATTTTCATGTTTTGACTGGTTACCCTGAGCTTCTAGTTCTCTATAAAACTTCTTCTGGCTATTTTGAAACATTGCATTTTGGTGTTTTCGTTTTTCTGTCTCATTGTATCTGGCCAGTCTGGCTCCCTTCGTTTTAGCCTTCTGTCTAAATCGATCTTTCAGGTCTAATAATTTCTCGCGAAAGTTTGACTCTTCAAATCCAATACCAGATTTTTTAGCAATTATTATAGTTTTTTTCGTCACTTTGCTAGATGTATTTCCAGCAAGATACTCACAAATAATGTCAACCTTCGCTCGAAAATCATTGATATCAGTTTCCAGGCGCTTTTTCGAGGCAGGTGTATCTTTTTGGATATTACGCCTTGTCGCATTGAGGGTGTAGGTTTTTTGACCTGAAACCTCGATTACAGTTACTGCTGCACAGTACAACGCAAGATGTATGTCACTAAGATTCATTATCCCCGATAAATGCGATTCCAAAACTTTATTGACATGCATTATAGTAAAGCGCGATTTTGCAATGTTGCGCAGAATCGGTATTATTATTATTACTATTATTATTATTATTATTCTGCTCATCCTTACTGTAGAATCTCAGCTCATGCTGGCCGATATTCCAATGCCAAGATGAAAAAGCAATTCAGCTCTTCTCACTCTTATTATTATCATTTTTATTATTATTATTTAAAACGATTTATAAATTATATACTTGAGATCTATAAATACTCATAATATTAAATATTAACAATCAATGCAAAAGTCGCCTTGATGTATTCGTTTTAATCATAGCCTACCTACTTTAAGAAAAGTGTTACATTTCAAAAGGGCAATTTAAAAGAGTGCAATGAATAATTTAAACACAGATATCTAGAAAATGGTAACTAGGAGCACTATTTGCAAGGTATACCTTATTTACGTAAAAAAGATGGACAAAATAATATTTTCATTGAAAATGCGAATACATTAAGACGCAAAAAAGTTGTGACCTTTCAAACTTAGAAAAGTGTAGCAGGCAGTGCTCTACAATCTACATACATAAAAAGTTTTAAAACATTTAAATTTGTTGTCTTAAAAAACCCATTACCAAATTTCGTTCAAGAAAGATGCTTTTTAAAAAATTTATTGATGAAAATTGAAAATAAAATTATAACTTTATCACCCTCTATCTTGGTTACTATTAAGTTGAATTAAATCGCAATATTTTCCATTTATATCTATATATATATATATATATATATATATATATATATATATATATATATATATATATATATATATATATATATATATATATATATATATATCTTACGTTGGGGGTTCGCCAAACGAAGTTTTAAAAAACACTTTATTTTATTTTTATAATATTTATACTTTGATTACACTTTTAATATTTCTTTCTTTGTTGTGAGTTATGACTGTATTTTATATAATTCTTGTATTTTTTAAATTGTATACGGTTAATATTATTTTATGTCGATGCTGAGTTTGTAATTGAGTCTATAACTGAGGTGGCTTCGCCGGGGCTGTCGTTAAATACGGATGGGACTTGCGAAGTCATCAAGAGTGCAGGTGTTTGCTTGGTGGACCATGGGATAGGCGTTGTTGATGTAATTCCTGCTAACGTAGCATAGAATGGATATGCCGGGTGTTCATCATGTGATGCCAGGCGTGGGAAGCTTTGTCAGGAGTTTGAGACTTGAATCGGTACAGTTTTGCAATCTAATATGTTTGTGTAGATAAGGATTCTGACTGAAACTAATATACGTTTAATTCGTAAATAAGGTTATTTGAAGGTGACTAATTCTGATATAACATGTACTATATATATATATATATATATATATATATATATATATATATATATATATATATATATATATATATATATATATATATATATATATATATATATATACAGGGTCAACAGGTCGGTCTTTTATCTCTTGGCATGTATGTATGATGCTTTAAGTCCTTTTTTTTCAGGATTTGATATGCTACTTTATAACCTGCTTCATTTGCAGTCATTAATTTTATTCTTCCGTTTATTAATTTAAGGAAATATATATAATAATAATAATAATAATAATAAGTTTATTTGCTGTATCAATGTTTGAATACAATAACTAAATTATACAATAATACAATTATAATTATAACAAAATACAAATCCGTCTTTATTATGCACTAACACCTACCAATGATACGCAAAATGGAACTGGAAGCAATTAAAAAAGATCTAGTCCAGTTCCAGATTTCTTTTTTAATTCGACATATTAGAAATAACCGGGTATACACAATTTGCCTATAATTTTTACAATATATTGATCAATGCAGCACCAATAAATGATTAAACAATAACAGTAACAGAGATAAAAGAAAAAAAAAAAAAACACCATCTGCTCACAATCAATAAAAACAAAAACAAAAAAGAAGCCAAACAATCAATTTCTCCATCTCTAGCCCTTTATACTCTTTAATTTTTGATGCTGGAGGATACATTATCCGATGTTCATTTTATAGTGATATTTAAACGAATCTGGCGATAATTTCTTTAGTTTGCGCGAAATGTTGTTATAAAGTTTATAAATATTATACGTAAACGATCTCTTAAAAATTTGTAATCGATGCGAAGGAGGCGATATGAGGCCCCCAAACCTAAGATTCAAATTATGGACATCGGTTCGGAACGTTAATCTGTCAATGAGATACGGAGGGCATTTGTTATAAATTATTTTATGAAATAGAACGACCGTATGCACTCTTCGTCTCTTTGCCATAGATATCCAGTTAGCTTCTTTTAATTTGTATGTTATCGGAGAGAACTTTCTGATACCATATATATACCTAAGACAAGAATTCTGCACTCTCTGTATACGAGCAATATCTCCCTGATCAAGACACGGATCATACACTGCATCAGCGTAGTTAAAACATGAAAGAACCAGAGAGTCCGTCAACTTGATTTTTAATGTAGTAGACAAAAAGTGTCGATGTGGATATAGCATCTTTAAATTAGTATAGGCCTGCCTAACACACTTAATGATCTGTGGCCGAAACCTCAAATCTCTGTCAAAAATTAAGCCCAAATTTTTAGCTATGTCAACTCTTTTTAGAATATTATTATCTATCGATAATACAATATTATTTAAAACTGGATCTGCAATTCTGGAAAAAAGCATATAACAGGACTTGGCAATGTTAATTTCAAGTTGGTGTTTATGTGAAAATTCACACAATCTTTCCAAATCATCATTAACAGACCTCACAGCCTTATCAATATCATTGGGGTAAAAAGAGTACAAAAGTTGGGTATCATCAGCGTACAGTTGTATAGAACAGTTACTGACGCAGTCAGAAACCCTGCAAGAATACATACTAAATAGAAGCGGCCCCAGTACAGATCCTTGTGGTATACCATTAATAATCTCTTTGTTACGTGATTTCCCTTTATCAGTAACAACATATTGCTTTCGATTCTTTAAGTAACTATGTAATAATTTAATTGATTGCTTAGAAAAGCCCAGACGATGAAAGATAGAAATTAAGATATCATGATTTATTTTATCGAAAGCTTTCGTATAATCCAATAATATCATAACTGAAATTTTACCTACATCAAGTGCCCCAAAAATGTCGTCTGTTATATTCAATAATGAAGTTGTACAACTAAATCCTTTACGAAATCCGGATTGATTATTTGGTAGTAAGTTGTATTGGTCTAAGTACTCCTTAATTTGATAATTCATTATCTTTTCCAAGACCTTAGAAAGTACAGGAAGTATACTTATAGGTCTAATATCATTAAATGATTTAGGACTTGATAGTTTAGGCAACGGCAATATTTTAGCAATTTTCCATTTTTCAGGAAACTCAGAATCTAATAGGCAAGAATTTATTATATTTGTAATGAAAGGAAGTATTTCATTCATGCACAATAACACCATATCCAAACCAATCCCATCCGCCTCAATTGCATTAGATTTAATTTCCAAAATATAATCCTTTACAATCCCCTCGGACACTGAATGAAAATCAAACACAACCTCAACATCCGAGTGCAAGTTTTGCCTATAGTACGCTAAAATGTCAGTGTCAACTCCAGACTGATTTTTCAGTTTAAATTGATTTTTCAAGTTTGAATGTTCCAGTAAGTTGTCATTAATTTTATTTGGTTCATTCAGTTTTTCTGGAATAGTCCAATTAGATACCTTATTATAAATATTAAGCTTTCTTAAGCCATTCCACAATATTCTAGAATTATTACCATTTTGGCCAATCAAAGTTTCTAAATATATTTTTTTCTCATTACGTATAGCGATATTGGCTTGATTCCTTAATTGACAATAATAATCCCAATGTGACCTGCTCCGAGTTTCCCCGAATTTTTTATATGCTTTATTTTTTAATTTAACTATAATTCTAATCGTGTCAGTAAACCATGGCATATTCTGTTTGTTTACAAAGATATTCAATAAAGTTTTATTGAGAAATTCTATCTTCTGGTTGACATTAGACATATAAACAATCGATGTAAAATCTGTCATATTTAAAAAATGATTTAATAAATCTTTATCGATAGATTTTAAATTTCGATACAACATATTTATTCTTCTCCTGTCCACTACAAAATTAAGCATACAACACACAATTACATGATCAGAAACGGTCGGCCCCAGATCAATAGTGTTACTGTTGCAATTATCCTGATCAGCGGATACGATTATATGATCAATCAATGTGGTACTAGTATTGGTAGTTCTGGTTGGAACGGAAATAATCTGTTTTAAGTTAAAGGTTTCTAAGCAATCAATGTATTTGTCAGTAAATGAATTTGATTCTAAAACATTTACATTCATATCACCTCCGCATATAACGTTCTCACATACAAGTTCAGAAAACCGATTTTCAAGAACCTCAAGAAAATTATTGTAATTTGTATAACCTGGAGGTCTGTAAAGGGAACCAAAAAAGTGGGTATAATTTTTTATATATATTTTGATCCATATCTCCTCCAACACATCCCCACAGTTCAGAAATAACTGCTCATATTTTATATATTTATTCACATATAAACCTATTCCTCCTCCACCCAAGCCCGAACGCTCTTTATGCAAGAAATCATATCCTTCAACCTGAAAAACATCATCCAATGTACCCTCCTTCATTCTCGTCTCCGACAATCCCAATACATCATATTTATACGTAAAAAGAAGACTCTTAACCTCTGTAAAGTGCCCAGACAGCGTTCTTACATTAAAAAATGCAAATGAAAATTTCCTCATCTTAATAATAAATATAATAAATCTTTACAATATACCCATTAAGTAAAAAAAAAAAAACAAAAATACCATAACAACCTAATAGTAAAAAATAAAAAATATAAACAAGAAAAACAATGAACAACTGATCAATAAAAGGAGGACTTCCCTGTCTCCGCCTCCGGTCCTATTGAACAATTTTCTGTATATCCTCTGCAGATTTCAAATTAACAATCCTCCCATTTATTCTAGTAAAAATGTTACCATGCTTTGTCCAAACTTGTTTGTTCCCAAATTTTTCTCTTCCCAACAGCAACAATTCCCACTTGACCTTTGTAAGTTCCTCATTCATTACTATCTTGCTGCCCTTTAACATTTTCCTCCTTGCCAATACTTCATCCCTCTCTTTTTGATTATCAAAGATGACCCTAATTGATCTGGGATGTTTCATTTCCTTTGTACGCTTTCCTATTCTATAACAGTTCTATATTTCTGTATTCCATGTCTGTATTCCATTCTATATTCTATAACAGTTCTATAACATATCTTTCAATTCTTTATAACTATTTAAAGTTTTAACTAGTAAATCAGCGTTTACAATCGCTGATAAAAATATAGGTGGAGGTTTAATTTTTGGCGGTGTAGTCGTTCTCGTTTCGTGTTTATTTGCGTGTAAGTCCTCTGTGACATTTTGTAATATTTGGATTTGATTATTCTGATTCTATTTGATTATTCATCAACTTCTGTCAGACTGGTCATTGCAATGTTTATTTCTTTCATTATTGATGCATTAGTATTCATTATAATGCCAGAAACCGGTTGCTGTTTTACTGTTTTTATTCAGTCGCTGTTTTACTTTTCGGGTCTGCGGTCGTCTTTTTTGCTTTGATCGTGCGAATTAAATGGTAGAGTTAAGAAACGCTAATAAAAAACACTAACTCGGTGCCGTACTTGAATTCCTTTAAACGCTATTCACTATAAAACTAAAATCTATTTATGAGGGCTTGTCCAAGTGTGGCGGCCGGCGGCGGTCACCTGCCGTTATTACAAAGCTACAGGGCCAAAACATACGACCTCATCCAAAAAAAACTACTAAATTTGAAAAATTGTTCTGGACCAGTCGATGGTCCCGGCGAAAGCGAAACCCGATTCGGCGTTCAGTACCCCGTTCGGCCTGTACGGGCACTGCGGAGTCGGTACACACCACAAAAACATTCCAGTGCGAGCTCCCGGGGTGGAAACATTTCTCGATCTTAAGCTGAACCTCCGAGAGAGTAGTTCACTACCCGAGAAAGGATCAGTATCTGCACCTAGTGCAGGTACAAACCCAACCATGTCCACCGACGAAGGCTTCACCCTAGTCAGGAATACCACGTCAACGCGTCGGTCCAGCAGCGGCGTCAAAAATTTCAAGAACGGCGACTGAAACCAGCAACAGATTCAGCGCCTTGAAACTTGAAGACATTTCCGGAAAGGTAGCAACATCAACCCCGACGAGAGTAGCCAAAACAGCCAGACCACCTCCGATCATCATCGCGTTAAAAATAGACGCGATATTGATGAAAAAGCAAATCGAGGAATCGGTTTCCAAAGAAGACTATCTAATACGCAGCATGCCCAGTGCAATCAAGATATACCCGCAGAACCAGGCGGCGTATGATGTTCTGAGAAGAGAATTCGACAAGGATACTGAACTTCAGTATTACACCTTTGGCAGCCGGGCCCAGAGGACTAAGACAGTGGTCTTCAAAGCACCTTCAGATATGGGCACCAAAGAGGTAAGGATTCTCTTATCTAACCATGGTTTTAATGTTTCAGATGTTATCCTGATGAAAAGCAGGACAGGCACCAGCCATTCATATCTGGTCTCCGTGGAAGAAATAAATATTGGTGATGTGAAAAAGATCCGGCACACCAACAACAACATTGTACGATGCGAATCGTACAGGAAGCGAAACAGCCACACCCAGTGCTACCGATGCCAGGCATTTGGACACGGATCAATGAACTGCAGACGGGCCTACCTCTGTCTGAAGTGTTCAGGACTTCACGATACGGCAGCATGCGAGAGGAAGAAATTGGTCAACGAAGACAAGATCCCAATGAAGTGCGCCAACTGCAACGGCGATCATGCAACAAACAACAAGAAGTACCCCAAACTGGAGGAGTACGTAAACAGGGCAAGCCAACCTAGCCACAGCAACCCCAGACAAATCCCTATCAAGCCACAGTGGTCACAACGTGGTGCATCTTTCGCCGCCATCACCGGTGGAAAACCGTCGCTAGCTCCGCGACAAGAAACAACGCCTGCTCTGCAACGAGAAGCAGTCACCCAAATCGCTCCGCGCAGGGAGGCGTTTCCCCACTAAGCCAACGATGCGACCCAACGCCGCCAAGCCAGGCCAGAGACGAGATTGGAGAAATTCAGACCCTCCAATCAATCATACAAGAAATCGACCAGATGGTCGACATATCAGCCATGATAGCAATGACCACAGCCCACAGTTCTAAACCATCAAGACTCCACCATCGATTTTGCACTGACCAAGAACATCGCCGCGACAGCCGATACATTGGCAAGTCTCTCGTTAGATCACTTATCAGTCAAAATCCAATTGAACCACATTGAGAAAATCTAGCCACCCAGGATGATCTTCAACTACAAAAACAGCGACTGGAAGGAGTACAAAGCCTACCTCAACGCCAAGGTCCAAATCAGGCCCCTGATCCCTGTGGGAGAAATTGACACCGAAATTGAAGCTCTGACAAAGGCCATCCAAGAAGTGAAGGAAATTGCAATCCCGAAAGTAACTAGGAAAAATCACGCCAGATCAGACCCCGAGATTGACCTTCTGATGAAAATCAGGGACAAAGCCAGGTAAACCTTCCAAAGACGTAGAACGGGAGAAAACTTGGCAATCATCAAATAATGGAACCATATCAAGCTATCAAGGACACCATAAACAGCAAAATGAGGAAATTCAGGGAAAAAACTGACCAACACAACCTGGACCAGCTCCTCCAGCCCGCATAAGGTTCTCAGAGCGATCCAAGCTCTCAAACCCTTCAAGTCACCAGGACCTGACGGAATATTCTCCAAGGGCCTTAAGTTCCTTGTGAGAAAAATCACAGTCCAGCTCTTCAACATTATACAAACATGTCTGAAGAAGAACAACTTCCCTCCAATATGGAAGGAAGCAGATGTCGTCATAATACCAAAAAAGCACAAACCAGCCACCTACTCTAGCAGCTACAGGCCCATATCCCTCCTGAACCAAATGGAGAACATCCTGGAAAGGATTATCAACCAAAAACTAGTGGACGAATTAGAGAAAGAAGGACAAACCATGGAAGAGCAATACGGATTTTGAAAAGGCAGGTCAACCACCCTCCAGCTAGCCAAAATCGCAGTAGCAGCCGGCATTATAATCACCCAGCAGCACAGTAATCACGTCCCTGGACCTGGAAAAAGCATACGATACCGTGTGGCAAGATGCACTGATCTTCAAGATGCGACAGAAAGGCGACAGAAACAAATCAAGGCTTCAAGGTCTTCCAAGTCATAAAGATAAAGAACCGAAATGGAATTGGCCATTCATACCTAGTCTCCACAAAAAAAGAGATGAACATTAGTGAAGTGAAAAAGTGTGCCATATAGATAATAATATAATCAAATGGAAGACCTACAAAAGAAGAAACAACTACACCCAGTGCCACTGATACCAGTCCTTCGGCCACGGAGCAGCCAACTCCAGTAAAGCCTTCGCGTGCCTCAAATGCGCGGGTGACCACGATACGATCAACTGCTGAGGAAATCATGGAGCAAACTACCATAAGTGGCTCAAACTAGGCGAATACGTCGCAAGGATCAACCCGAGACAAAGGAACCAGACCAAATGCCAGCCGAGACAGATAGAAAAGCCGCAATGTACCCAACGGGGCGTCTCATAATCCAACATTGTCGGAAGGATAATGTCACCAGCTCCGTAACGGGAAACAACACCAGCTCTGCGACTAGAAGCAGAACCACAACCGGATTCTTGCCCTGAGACCCAGCCAGGCCCTGCTCCGCGACTGGAACAGCACCACCCACCAGACCAGGGGACGACGAGATTGGAGACTTCGAGTTGCTCCTCGTCGTCATCCAAGAAATAGACCAGATGGTAGACATCGTTGCGATATTGAAAATGGCCATAGCTTTGAGATACGAACTAAAGGGAACAGATCCGGGTCTTCGCCAAATTTCTGTAGAGATGGCGGGCAGGGGAAAAATTGCAATAATAGCAATCAATATCAACGGGATCACAGGTGAGTCCCAAGAATTTAAATTTTAATTTAAATTGTATTTTCAGAGAGAAGCCGACGTTATGTCTAGTGTTAGAGACACGCCTCCTCAATAGACCGCCCCCATACGTCACGGGATACCAGACGATCTACAAAAACATAATGGCCGACCACCCAGGAGGAGAGTAGCCATATACTAACATGACCAATGGACAGCCGAAGAAGTTGCAGTCGACACCACGTCCACAGAAGCAGTCGCCGTCAATAACCATAGCAGCAGCCTACGTCAGACCGAACACAACAATCAGAGAAGAAGATGTCAAGAAGATCATGAAAAACTCATAGCAGCCGGGGACTGGAGTGCCAAACACGCGGATTGGTTAGAAAGTACAGCTGTTTACATATACATTAGAGAGTTGTTAAGACATTTTAACTACATAACTCCTCCCTTCCCAGATCAGAAGATGAGAGTTTCTTTATTTTCTGCGGATGGTTCGGAAGTTCGTTGCGGATGGCTGTTTACTTCTCTGGTGTGGACGATGAACCTTGAAATAATAAGCGATGGATAGAGAACTGACCACAGCTAGTATGGTTATGAATGTGTTGATCCATGGATGGCTTGAATTTTGATTGATGTGCAGCTCTGGCATCTGTAGCTTGTTGGTAATTAAATTAAGTTTGTCGATGTTTTCGCTGTTGATTTATTTAACGTGGAGTATATTTTCTTGCTTGGTTTGTTCCCTATGTGAAAAATTGATTGCGGGTAACTCGAAGACGAATACTTCGGATGTAGTTTGCTCTGGTTGGTAGAACTTGTCATTTACAGAGATTTTGCATGTTTCCAGGGATATAATGCAGAGATAGTTGACGTTGTGAATTCCTCCTAAGTTGCAGGAAGACTTGATGCTTGTTGTAGCAGCTGGGACTTCTTCTTGCCGGATTCTCATGAATTTTTTCCTGTTCTTATAAGTTCAGCTAGACAGGGGTATTGTTTATGCAGGCCATATTGGAGACAGAAGTGCCAATTTTCTACTTCTGGGCATTTTTGGGTGGTTGTCCAATATTCTTTAGCCTTGTGCAAGAGGTATGGTTGTTCGGGAATAACTGTATAATTTAAGATAGGAATGAGGTATAATTGGAAGTATTTGTATTGGGGCAATGTTATGGGAGTATGCATTTTAAACAATATTAATCCATTTTAGATATTTACCTTAGCAGAAAATAGTGAATAATAACTTAAAAGTTGCTAGAATTTAGGTATTTGATTTATTCCATACATTTTTTTAAGTTCATTAATAATTGTTCTTATTTCTTTTGGTTCTAATATCGAATTATATAAGATATTCAATTTTGCAAATGAAACTGCTGTCTATTATTCACTATTTGTTGGATAGATTGAAGTTGTATTTATAAATTATCGATTATTTTAGAGAAAGAAAACGGTTATTCTATACTCGCGATCTCGTTGACTTCTTTAGATAGATATTTTATTTGTCCTAAAATTATTTGATTTTCGCTTAGTTTTTGAAAATTGTTATTATAACTGTCTGAAATTTGTTTTAGGAGGCGTAGTTGATCTTTTAAGTTATCCTGAAGTTTTTTTTGTTTCATTGTAGGTTTTGCAAGTACGATATTACATATTGTTCGTCGTCGGAATCCATTATTGTATTGTTCCTATTCCGTTAATTAAACCTCGTTTTGGTCTAGTATTTTTATAGAAATAATTTAGTTTGTTTGAAATTACGCCTGTTAATGACTTGCATTCTTTATTTTATGAATTATAAGTATAGAGAAATGATTCGTTCTAGAATAATTGTTAATAATTTTTTCTAAGGTTATTGAATTTTTGTATTTGAAATAGTGAAGTTTTGGGGTTAGTAAGGTTGATGTGGAATAAGAAGGTGTGTTTATTTGTTATTATTTTTGATTGACCTAAGGGCACGCGAATAGTTGGGTTTTTGAATTATTTTATGGTTATGGCGTTGGCTAGTCCTACGATGAAGAGTATAGTGAGGTAAAGATGCATTTCCTTTACCTAAGACAATACGTTGCGGCGTTCGTTTTTGTCGGTAACGTCTGAGAGAAGTATATTAGATATAAACGTGAAAGCATTATTTTTAAAATAGTTTTGAATTGTTCGGATGAATATTTGTTCTAAGGATTTATTTCTGAAGGAAATTACAATATGTTTATTTTGGAATCATATGCTCTTTTATTAACTTTTTGTGGTAACTGAAGATTGATTCTAGTTTTATCAAATATTTTTTCGTCATTAATTTTGTATTGATTGGTTTTGGAACAAGAAACTATTATTTAGTTCTTAAACGTATTTATACTTTTTTCAATATAAGGGGCTCCTATAATGTGATTTTCATGGCTAGAATGTAACGTTTCGTTATCTGAACTTTCAATTCAGTTAGAAGGTTTTATTTTGCTGGAATAAACGATTATGTCGTTGGAATTTTGTTGTATCTCTATTGGCTGTAGTATCAATGTTTGGTTTTATGATTTTATGGCTATGTACGATTATCTTCGGTGGATTTATGATTTATCGTGTTTGAAGTTGAGGTTCAGGGGGTTATTTTAGGTTCTTCTATTTTTAAAAGTCGTTGACGTCTTCGATATGAAGATCAGGAAATTCTGATGGTTCTGCGGGATTTACGATTATAGAGATATTATACATATCGTCTATTTTTTCCCATTCGATGGCGTTGATCTTGACCCGGAATCTCGATCCCCCGTTGATCCCGATCCGGTATCTCGATCCCCCGTTGATCTCGACCCGAGAGAGGGTATCAGCGTTCATGTTCATTTTACCCTTTATATATATTATCTCATAAACGTATTTTTCCAATTTTTTCCAAATTTTCAAGGAAAATTGCCATTGGAGAGGCTTATGATCGCTCGTATCGTATTTTTCTAACTTTAATCGCCAATTCGAAATGAGATCTTTTGAAATGGGATCTTTCAAGGAAAATAGCCATTGGAGAGGCTTATGATTGCTAACTATTTTAAGACCTTACTATTTGCTCTTCATCTTTATTTCCGCTCTGGTTCACTCTAGAGGACACATACGGAAGCGACCATTATCCTATCCTCATTCACTCTTCCTCTCCCCCCTCCCTTTCTACTCATCAACGATTACCTCACATATCGAAAGCTAACTGGTCCTTATACTTGGAAAATTTCATCTCACCTCTCTTTACCCCTCATGATCCAAACGGTAACATTCAAAGCCTCACAAAGTCCATCACA
Organism: Cosmopolites sordidus; assembly: GCA_031761425.1. Classification (NCBI taxonomy): domain Eukaryota; kingdom Metazoa; phylum Arthropoda; class Insecta; order Coleoptera; family Curculionidae; genus Cosmopolites; species Cosmopolites sordidus. Next base: position 351,956 of record JARFXV010000658.1, on the reverse strand, counting down.
AAAGCTACTGAGTCCTCCATCCCTTTCATCCCAGTTCATACTTCCCGTCCTCCTGTTTCTTGGTGGACAGATTCGTGCAAATCTGCCATTAAGGCAAGGAAAAGAGAACCTTCTTCCTTAACCTTCTAGAATACAAACGTCTGAAAGCTTTGGCCAGGAAAACTATAAACTACTCAAAACGCTCCTACTGGTCTACCTTCATAAACAAATTAAGATATGGTACTACATCTTCATCCTTCTGGAGAGGCATCCGTAAACTAAAAGGCATACCACCATCAGGCATTTCGGGTCTTCTTGACAATGGAGATTGGCTATCTTCAACTGAAGACATTTCTCGTACTCTTGGCTCTTACTTCTCAAAAATTTCGGATGACTCAAACTATGATCCTCCCTTCCTTTCTCACATATCCCTCCCCAAACCAAACCTCAGTTTCAATGACCCTGACCTCTTAGAAATAAATCTCCCCTTCTCTCTCAGTGAACTAAAATCTGCTCTGTCTAAGTGTCGTCCATCCGCTCCCCGCCCAGATGGAGTATCAATCCCCCAAATCCTTAACCTTCCTGACTCCGCTACCCGAATCCTGCTTCAAATATACAACGACATATGGTCTTCGCACCTTTTCTCTTCATCATGGCCTGAATCCATTCTACTCCCCATATGGAAAAACGGAAAGCCAAGATCCCTATCATCAAGCTACCGTCCCGTCTCTTTAATCGATCACCTTTGCAAAATAATGGAAAGAATGGTCCTAAAAAGACAGCTGGTTCCTTGAGACAAACGATTGTTTATCAATTCACCAATACCACTTTACCAGTAATACCACTTTAGATCCTCTAACTGAATTTGAGAACAGCATATGGACATCCTTTTCCAAAACCTACCACACTATTGCTGCTTTCCTAGACTTATCCAATGCCTTTGACATGGTGCATACGAACTCCATCATCACCCGCCTCCATACGTGTGGCCTCAGGGGCAATATTCTTTACTTCCTCTCCAATTTCCTATCTCCCAGATCTTTTAAAATCAAAGTAAATGGTCATATATCCTCCTCTTTTCCTCTTCAAAATGGAGTTCCTCAGGGATCAGTACTCAGCCCAACTCTATTTAACATCGCCATAAACTCCATATTCGACTGTGTCGACCCTCGACTATCGATTCGACTCTTCGCGGTTGACATCCTAATCTTCTGTTCCGCCTCATCCCCAAGTTTGGGTGAAAGACTCCTTCAAAACTGTCTCAATTCTATTCATAAATGGTCTCTTATCACAGGATTCAAAATTTCCCCAAGTAAATCTGCTATTGTACACTTCTGTAGAAAACGTCTCTGCTCCAGAATCCATTATGGTAGGTGAATACCGACCATAATTCACCGATCCAAACCAAACCCTCAATCAAATTCCTGGGTATCATTTTCGACAGTTATCTCTCCTGGAAAGACCATATAAATTCCCTTAAGTCTAGGACTATCCCTGACTTAAATATTATAAAATGGCTATCACATAGAGACAGAGGCCTAAATCAATCCTCCATTCTTCGCGCATACAAATCAATAATCCGTCCCACACTTGACTATGGATGTTTTCTCTACAACTCAGCTTGCTCTACTTACTTGAAGTCTTTAGAAACCATACAAAACAACGCGCTTAGACTAGCTCTAGGAGCCTTTAAATCTAGTCCTACAAAGAGTCTCCAATGCCCCTCAACAGTTGAACCTTTGAAATTTAGACGGACTAAATTCTTAATTAGGGCTCCGCCCCGAGCAAGTTCAAATCCATCATCATCTATGAGTAAAATGCTATTCAGACCTCTCAAATCCCCTATCCCAGCTCAAGACTCTAAAGCTCATGGTTCCTCTTGGACTCTAGCCGAACTATCTAACTCCCTCTCCTTTTCCTTTCCTGCCTCTCTTCCATCCACCCCAACCCTCCATCCCCCTTGGCTCATGCCTCCCCATAACATAATTCTTTCTTTATCTAAATTCGACAAAGCTTCCCTTCCTCCAGCTTTCTTCAGGGCTCATTTTCGTAACATACTGACAGATTTTCCATCCTATAATCTGATATTCACTGATGAATATTGATTCACTGTCTCTTCTCTCATCAGTACCTCATGGATGGGAGCCCGGCTCCTTCCTAACCTCTCTGTGGATCCTCCCTTACAGTTGTCCATATTCTATCCTCTTGCCCTGTCCTATCCCCCATGCGTTTAAGGTTAGGATTATCCCGCTCCACTGAGGAATTATTCTCCCATCACGCAGTGGGAAATGTCCTCAGATTCCTAAAAAAATCTGGATACTTCCATAAAATTTAATCGTCTTGACGTGACTCATGATCCCTCCAAAAATTATTATTCTAGTCACCCTTGTAGTTCTTCGTCCTATATACAATTATGTGTCACCACAATCTCCTCATGTGATTTTCTCCCCGACAAGCTTCTGCTATGCAACAGCGAACAGTCACTAAATAACGCCTGGAGCGTTGACGTGACTCAAATAAAATAAAACAAACAAACAAACTAACTATTTTAAATTTTACACCGAAAAGATAGAGTCAAAAATATTTTACGGCCCAAACAATAGCTAGGAGATCTTTTTCGATAGTATTGTCATTTATTTCTGTTGGGTTTAGCGTTCTAGAGGCATTTGCAACAGGAAGAGCGCTACCTATAGGTCCTTGTGACAGAACAGCACCTATTGCAAAGTTTCATTCAGGTATTTTAAAATTGGATAGTTCATGCGAATTTTTCGGCATGAATTAAAGGAATTAATGAACTCAGGTATGTGTTCAATTTTCTGATTCTTCTTTAGGCATTTCGTCAAAGGTTTGATTAGGTTCGCAAAGTTCTTTATGAATTTTTGGTAATAACCTACTAATCCATGGAATGACTTTACTTTTTTCGGGGTTTTAGGTATTGGAAATTTCGCTATTGCTTTTAGTTATATAGGGTTCGGTTTAATGCCATCAGGGGTAATTACATGTCCTAGAAATTCGACTGATTTTCATAGAAATTCAGATTTGTCTAATTGTGTTTTAAATCCTGCATCTTTGAGTCATTGAAATACTTGTTTTATGTTGCTCAATTGTTCTTGAAGAGATATTGAGGATATGATGATGTCGTCCATATAAACTAGGCAAATTTTACCTTGCAAATTTTTAAGGACTTCGTCCATTACTCGTTAAAAGCTTGATGGAGCATTTTTTAGACCGAAGGGCATTCTAATGTATTCGCAGCGTCCATATTAGACACTAAGAGCGGTTTTTTCAATGGATTTTGGGTGCATTTCTATTTGATGGAAGCCAAAAACTAGATCGAGAGTCGTGAAATATTGACATCTTCCCAGTTTATCTAAGATATCAGTAATGTTCGGTAATGGCTATCGATCATCAATTGTTTTATCGTTAGTTCTGCTGTAGTCTACTACAATTCTTCATTTTTATTGACCGCTGGTATCCATTTTCTTTAGGACAATCCATATTGGAGAGCTCCAAGGAGACTACGATGGTCTGATTATACCGTCATCTAAGATTTTTGAGATTTGTTTTTGAACTTCGGCTTTATGAACGAACGGATATCTGTACGATTTTGTATGTACTGGAATTTCGTCGGTTGTTTTTATTTTGTGTTTGATTCTGTTTGTAAAGGTGAGTTTTTGATTTGGTTGATGAAAGATGCCTTTCAATTTGGCCAAAAGATATTTTATTGCAGTTTTTTCTTCATTGTTTAGATGGTCCTTTAGAGGAAAATCAAAGTCGTTGTTTTATAGTGCTTGCGATGGTGTCATTTACTTTATGTGAAAACACTCGTAATTGCTTTCATTAAATGATTGAACATATGGTCTTAGGAAATTCTCGTTTATCTGGATTAATTTTAATTGTGAAGTTGGATTTGAAAATTCTAAAGTGGTTAATCCGTTTTCGATTTTTAGCAGTGAGCTAGGAATATGTGTAGTTCTGTCAGTAAGTTCGGGTATACATATTTCCTAATTAGATAGGTTTTAATTTCAATTTTTCTATAGGAACCTTCGGTGTGAAACACTAAACTCAAAGAGATTTACCGCTAAACACCGAATCACTTTTTTAAAGTTCTCGACTCACCTTTCTCTAACCCTGTTAGCATCATCAGGAGATGATTTAATCTAATTCTAAGACTAAATTATGTTCTATTTAAATGGGAACCCTAATTGCTAACCAACTGAAATGTGTAAAAAAAGGATAAAACAAAAATTAAATAGTTATTTTGAACGTCGAATTTCTACCTGTATTGCAATGGAATTTTTAAGTATTTATTGTGTAAAACTTTATTATAAGTGTCAATATTTATTTTCAATTTGCTTAAATCATGTGTCCCTAAAATACTGTCAAAATAATCATGAAAGTTATATAAAACAAATTCTAGCTTTCCTCTAGTGGTTTAAATTCATTGAAGAAGGCTTAGGTTTTGAATTTGCACGACTTTGTCCATTACAGGTACTGATAGGTGTGTCGCAATTGAAGATGCAATTTTTAAAATATTTTTCGGCAATGTAGAGACGTAGTAATGATGAGTGACAATTAGTGGGTTAGCTATTTGAATGAGGGGTTAAGAATTAGACATGAGGTTATTAAGGTCTACCTCTCGTTTATCGGAGGCTCGTTTATTTGAAAACTTTGATTGTGAATAAAAATTTGATAAATATCAGGTTCCCTATCGCATTCTTCCTCAGAAAAATTATCGTATGGAGGTCATTTTCTGTTGGGTATTCGTTGTACGCATAATTATCGGAATATTCTGTTACATAGTTATCGATTTCTAAATTTTTTAATTCTTGGAATGTGAAATTAGGTTTGCCTGCGCTTTTAAAGAAATTTTGATTTCTGAAGTTGTTTTGGTTGTCACTTCTCACGGATCGTAATCTGCTAGTCGTAGATGTGTGTTCGGGTTTATTTTGGGGTTTATATGAATTTTTTTCGTAAAACTACGTTTGTCGATTTTCCGAATACTTGCGTATTAGTGAACTATTTTTGAGGAACTGGACGTGGTTCTACTTTTATAGGTTCACTCGAAAAAAATAATTTGATTAAAAAATGGTCATTGTGGAAAATTGTTGTTTTGAATTTTTCTAGGATTGGTATTATTATTAAATGGAAAGTTTGTTTGATTGTTATGTGGGAATTACAGGAAAAAGCAGTTTCGATTTGGGTTGTCTATGCATAATTTTTGAATTGGGTCTGGATTTTGGTAACTTATGTTTATTTGTTGCTCAGAGAATAATTCATTACCAGAGTTGCTGCTTCTTCTATATTTTGCGGATTTTGTAACATAAGTAGGGTTCTTAGTTCAGTGCTAGAATTTAATATTAAAACTGTTACGGCAGTAATTTCGTTTTGATTAACAAGAACTATTTTTGTTCAATCGTTCTAAAAATTCTGTTATAGTTTCCTTCTCATTTCTACTTAGGAATATAAATGGTTGTTGTAAGACGTGTCAGTCGACTTTAATGTGCGATTTTAATTTGGAGCCAAGTTTCCAAATCAGGTCTACATAACAAAAAATCGCCTGCTTAACAATTTTTGAACAAATTGCTGCAAATACAAATTCGTATAAACTATTATCTTTCAACCTAATACACCAAATCAAACCTATCAATCCTATCCCAAACCCACCACCTATCAATCAAACTAATACACGAAACGAACACGAGCCATAGAGGCATCACAGAAAACTTAGCTGCCATAAAGAAAAAAAATTACTGACCTAACATAGAAAAAGATGTTCATATTCATAAAATATGTATACAAATCCGTGCGAAATATGCCAACAAACAAAATATGAACCCATACAGCCATATAGACCACCCCACAGCCAACAACCCATGTTTTCGCCGACCTCCCGTAGGATGGCGTATATATGTAGTGTTAGATTTTCATTTAGGCGGAGACGCAGGTTGTTGAGTGTGCCACATGAGATTGTGGAACCCAACGGTTGGGTGTGTGATCACACTCTGCTACTGCTGTCTCATTGGACGCAGTCCAAGAAAATCTAACACTACAAATATACGCCATCCGACGGGAGGTCGGCGAAAACATGGGTTGTTGGCTGTGGATAGGGTCTCCCTATTCTTGATGGTATGGTATATGTCGGCGTCCTGAAGAGTCTGAACTTCGAGAGACAAAACATATGTCATCCAGTTGAAGGGATAAGTGGCTCCCTCCCGGACCAACAAGAGTGTTCATTTAGGCGGAGATGCAGGTTGTTGTGTGTTCCACATGAAATTGTGGAACCCAACGGTTGGGTGTGTGATGACACTCAGCTACTGCTGTCTCATTGAACGCAGTCCAACAAAATTTAACACTACATATATCTACAGAAATCTTTCATCCTTTCTCCACGTGGTGCCAGCAATCACCTTCTCCCAACTGTCCACCATGCGACGTCACGCGTCTCTCGGGATCGGTTTCTGGCCTTTCAGCCGTCATCAGCCGAGCTGCAGACGAACGCAAGGAAAGCAGTTCGGGGAGACGATCGGGACCAGGCCAGGTCAACTGGCCATTTTAATGACGGGTCGTAATCACACACAACTCAGGTCATCATATGGCGAATGCTCGTAGCAGTCAGGACCGCTCGTAACATTCTGCCTGGAACCTCGGGTATAGTTATGTTTAGCGTAACGGAACCGTGGAGGGAAATATTACAGAAATCTTTCACCCTTTCTCCACGTGGTGCCACCATGCGACTTCGCCCAACTGTCTACTATGCTACGTCATGTGTCTCTCGGGACTGGTTTCTAGTCTTTCAGCCGTCATCAGAGACGATCGTGTCCAGGTCAGGTCAACTGCTAAGTTTAATTAAAAAATAATTTTAAGAACAAAATAACAAGACAAAAGGCCGGAAGGTGAGCAAACACGTACCTGGGTGAATTTCAAATTGACCATGTTGCCATTTCGTTTCCCAATTACAAAGAGATTTTGAATTTTCAAATCAGAAAAGGAGCTAACATAGACACGGATCACTACTTGACTAGAATCAAAAAGAATCAAAGTTCGGCCATTCGAAAATAAAACCAACCCTAACAGAAGAGCTTGATAAACAACCAGCACAGAACTGGCAAGAATTGAAACAAATAATTATTAAAACAGCCTAGTCGTAAACCTAAGTTTACGAGCCAGCAGTATTAACCCGAAGTAAAGCATTCAAAGAGCGGATCAGTCAAAAAACAACAATACATTATAATATCTTTTTGGAAGTAAGAAAAGAAACATCGAAACACAAACTAAAACAAAATATGAAAACAATCAACTAAATGAAACAGAAAGAGATTTCCAAAAAAAATAATACCATAAATGTTTACAAAACATTTAAAACTAAATTAACAGGCTATCAACCCCAAAGTTTTTGCTTCCAAAAGGAAAACGGACAATTAGCTCTAAATAACCAGGACAATTGCAAATAACGTGCGAAATATTTTGAACAACTACTAAACTGTTCTGAGCCCTTAAACAGATTACCAACATTAAAACCTAAACAAACAAACCCAGATTCATTACCTCCGAATGAAGATGAAATAATTAGGCAAATCAAGCGACTTAAAAATAACAAAAATCTGGTGGAGATGGAATCACTGCTCAACTTTTGAAATCCGCTGGTCTAGGTACAATCAAGGAAATAACCAAAATTCTACAAGAAGTTTGGCGAACCGAAGGGATTCCGGAAGATTGGAAACATGCTCTAATCCATCCATCCATCTAAGGACACAAACTTTTGAAAAATATTTAGCAAGTCTCATGCAGCCAAGCGTTAAACTAGTCGAGTCCTATGTTCAAATCTCAGAACATTTGACAAGGATAATTAACAATTTCCAACTAGAGGAGACAAATTATTGATTGATTTGTTCGTTACTTTGTGATAGTTTATTTTTTAAAAAGGAATAAAACAATTTTATATTTTGTTATCTATCACTTTTATTTTTAAATTTGTGTGACTATAGTTTCGTAAAATGATTTTACATTCTCTAACACTATTTTTAAACTAAGGTTTTATAGCTATCCTAGGTACCTAATTTTATACTTTTATTGGGGTTAATTTTTTACAATATTTTAAATAGTGGGGAATTTCAGAGATTCGTTTAATCGTTTAATAGCAGCCTAGATGGGTCTTCTAAATGCGTCATTCAACTGAATAAAAAGTTTAAGCTGCACATCATTCAAGCTTGTGTACAATGAGGAATGCAAGGAGTTTTTTTGGCAGACTCGAGTACGTTGAACTTGCAGACCGATAAGAAAACGTATTCGAGAAGAAACGTGTCGGTTCAATATGCAGCTAGTGCAAAACATATCAGAAAAAAAAACAAGGGAATAAACAAAACAAAACACAAGCTGAGAAATAAAAGGACACAAATGTGTGTCTTAATGCGTGAGGCTGGCACAGTGTGCAGGGAACGTACGGAAATGTTAAGGTTATTAGAAGATTTTATTCCAAGTTATATGAAGATCAGGACCAGTTAAAGAGAGCAAAACCCACTGAAAAGCAAAATACAGATATCCTGTTGGTTGGATTGATAAATGCTATAGAAGCAATGAATAATGGAAAGGTTCCAGGAAAAGACACTATGACAATTGAGTTGTTGAAAGCTGGCGGTCGAACTTTATAGAAAATACTGGCAAAATTGTATTCAAAATGCTTCAGAGAACAAAAAATACCCAACCTATGGAAAAGTGATTCTTCTTCATAAAAAAGAAACACAGGAGGATTTGAAAAACTACCGCCCCTAAGCCTCCTGTCAGTATCGTACAAGGTTTTTACCAAGGTAATATCTAAAAGAATAACACTGAATGACGCACAACCAAGAGAGCAGGCAGGATTCAGAAGTGGATTCAATACAATGGATCATATCCAGGTTGTTCAACAACAGGTTGCCACTGTGCTTGTCTTTTATTGGCTATGAAAAGGCATTTGACTCAATATCAAAGCAAGCCATAATGGATATATTGCTTAATCAAGGGATAGACAGAACCTATGTAAACCTTCTGAGATCCATGTATGATGAAGCTACAGCGACAGTTCACATGGTTCTGGAAGTTCAAATCAATATAGAATGGGGCATAACGGCAGAGTGACTCAATATCCCCTGTTCTTTTCTCAGCCTGCCTTGTAGCCTGTAAAGGGCGGGAAAACCATTTGGCTTGAAAATAAACCTGAAAAAGAGTCAGGTTATGTTCAACAGATTTGCTGAAAACAGAAGAATATCTATTTTAGGAAGCGATTTAGAGGTGATATATCTTGGTCAAAGGATTTCAATGGACGGTGATACCGTCCGGGAAATGGAACGGTCCGTTAAGTATGGCTGGCAGCTATTTAGCAGGCTCAGCATAGTGTTTAAGAACAAACTCCCACTTTGTCTGAAGAGAAACATTTTTGAACAATGCATGCTGCCTATTCTGACATACGGAAGTGAAACATGGACACTCACATCACAATCAATTCAAAGACTTCAGGGAGCACAGAGGGGAATTGATAGATGTATGCTTGGCATTACAAAGCGGGACAGAAAGATCTGCACATGAATCAGAGAACAGATGAAAGTATGTGACATCATTGTAAAGGTGAAGGAATTGAAATGGAAGAAAGTGGGCAAGCCATATAGCGAGGCGATGTGACGACAGATGAACCAAAGCAATCCTGGGTTGGATACGCTATAAGCGTCCATGAAGAAGACCCAAAACACGATGGATTGATTACATCATCAAGTATATTGAACCCGAATGGCAGAGGAAAGCTCAGAACCTCGCGAGTTGGAAGCATGCTGGGGAAGCCTCCATCCTGCAGGGGATCGACAATGGCTGAATGATGATGATGATTTAAACAGATTAACAGCTGTTTAAAATTAACAACAATTTCGTCCTATAATTTTTTAGTGACCGACGAATAATGTGAACAGCGGTGATCTCTCATTAAAGTAAACAAGAGCATATGTATTTAAAAATTTGTCATTAAAAACATAACCTATTTTATATAATAAATGACTGTTGCAGTTGTGTTCTCGTTTCGAAGTGAATGTAGTTTTGCATCAACATGGTCAGACCGAAGAATAAATGTTTGACACTGCAAGAGAAGTCAAATATACTGCAAGAATGTGAAAAAGGTATGTCAGTAACATTAGATAAAAACTGCGGTGTGGCGAAATCAACCTTATGTGCCATAAAAAATAAAAAGAATGCTATTTTGGAAGCTGTAAACGATACTCTAAATCTTGCTAAAAGGCCGCACTTTGAAAACTTCTACATACAAATTAATGGAAAATGGCGATATGATAAGGGAAAAACATTAAGCTTGAGTAAAAATAATGCTTTTACAGTCAGTGACGGTTGGTAACAAAAGTTCAAAACTCGTTGTGGTATCAGATTTCTTAAAATTATGGGCGAAAAAATATCATCTCAGCCCGAATTAGTCGATCCTTTTGAGTAAGTTTTGTTCAGAATTATAGAACTAAATTTATAACGCAGACGAAACGGGACTATTCTGTAAGCTCCTTCCCGACAAGGCGTGTGTTCCCTTGACAGAAAAGACAACTCTAGGATTAAAAAATCCAAAACAAAATTAACATCTTAGTCTGCGCAAATTCAACAGGCACTGAAGCAATTTAAAAATCGATTAATTTACAAACATTCCAAAAACTCTTGGATAGACGTACACATTTTTAGTTAGTTAGTTTTTTGAAAACTTTGTACCTGAGGTAAGTTGCGTACAGGCAAATTTACATGAATAATAATTACGTATATTATATAATTTATTCACAGGTAAGAAGATTTCTAAAAATCCCAAGAGTTGCCTCTGAGAGCCTTACTATTACTTGACAGTGTTCCTAGTCACTCACCAAAAGAACAATTAAGAAAAGCTGATGGAATGATATTCATAATGTTCATGCCACAAAATGTGACGCCGTTGATTCAACTATTAGATCAGAATGTTTTAAAACTAACAAAACTTTACTATAGAAAAAGCCTTTTCTCTGTTGTAGAGAAAACTTTTGAATTAGGCGAACATCTGAAACGTTTGAGGATAAAGGATGCCGTATTACATCTGGCAGTAACATGGGAGAAAGTAACCCCCAGCATAATTTGCAAATGTTGGTGCAACATTTTAAAATGCAATGAACCAAATGAGGGAGATAATCCATTGTCGGAGAGATTAAGGAAAATTAAACAATAATGAGTACAATGAAGCGGTTAATGACACAATTATATTACTTAATGAAATAGGGGTTAGTTTGGCTTCACAACAAAGGTGTTGAGGTAGGACAGGAACTATAACATCAACACGAAAGGATCTGGAAGGAAAAACATAGGTAAACTTTAGTTGAGCTTTGCAATCGTTTATAGATTAATTTTATTAATAGCTAGAAATTTCATCAGCATATCAACAATCCTTTTGGTGGGGTTGAATAAAATGGTATAGATTGAAATTGGGGTAGTAAGCTTCATAATGCTAAATTCTCTATAAAGATCAAGCTCGGGGATGAAATTAATTGGACATTCGAAGAATATGTGGTTTAGATCCTCCACCGAGCCGCATTCACAAAAGGGGACATTCTCAATATTTATATTAAAGAGGTGAAGTTTCGTGGAGCAATGACCTGTACGCATTCTAATCACCGTAGTGAGATGTCTCCGGTTCTTATAAGGGAAGTCAAGGAACCAGTATTTATTGGGAAAAAATGGTTGCACCCTCATGTATTGATGTTTTTTAAGGAAAAGCTTCCCTTTTCAACAATCCTGAAAGTCTGAAACATTCTTTCTCTTAATTTCCGGTAAGATATCTTTAGCGTCCAATGGTATGTCCATTGGTATATTCAAATTTTTCCCTATTTTAGCCAAAGTATCCACTTCCATGTTACCAGGAATACCCGCGTGCCCTGGAATCCAAGCGAGGAGAAATTTGAAGCTGTTCTCGTTGGCCATTGCAATTAGCCTTTTTGTTCTAAGGGCCCAGAAGTCCGCCGCAGCTGAAAAGTGAAACCCTTTAATCTTGGAAATTGCGCTAAGGGAGTCAGAGAAAATTATGACCTTAAGTCGTTTGTTTATAGACACCTTAACAGCCTGGTGAATGGCGATATTTTCGGCTTTACTTATGTTCAACTCACGAGGAAGTCTTGATGAAAATCTATAGTTTGATTCTGGAATGTACAAACCTAAACCCACTTTTTCATTGGATTTTGATGTATCGGTATAAACAAAGGTAAAATCATTTTTATATCTATCTGTTGCGGACAGGAATTTTTCTCTGGTCATAGTATCATTTTTTTTAAATCCAAGTTTAGGGTTGTTAGAGGGGAAATAAGATATTTTATATTTATATCGTAACAATAAAAATTGGAGCCTTTATGGATCCTTTAAAAATAAGGAATATAGAGCCCATAAATCTGCACAAGAAAGGATGTATTGTCATTTTTATAAAAATCGGGAAGGTTTATCATATTCCTGCGTAGATTTTGAATGATTAAAATTAGAGGATGATCCCGAATATCTATCATTTTTGCTAAGTACTTGGCTCCTAGAATTTTCCATCTGTGCTCGAGATCTATCATAGAGGATTCAGATAAGATAGCTAAGTGTGGGGTAGACTTCATGCACCCCAGTCAAACTCTCAGACCCCGAAAGAAAGCCACCTCCAACCTGTTGAAGCATTTTTTACTTATTGGTTTGAACAAAATAGACCCGTAATCTAAATGCGGACGAACCAGTGCGTTAAAGATCATTAAAAGTGTTCTTGGATCTGCACCCCACCACACCCTGTAAATAGCCCTTAGTACATCTATACCCTTTCCGGCTTTGACGACGGTATTTTCAACATGGGCGTCCCATTTTAGGTTTTTGTAAAAGATCATACCCAGGAATTTTACCTGATTTTTGGAGGTATAGAAAAATTATTAATTTTAATTTCCGGGGGAAGAGATTTCTTCTGACCTTTGGAAAATTACACTCCTTCGCATTTGTCAATAGCTAGACTAAGATCGTGTTCGGACAGCCATCTCTGTACCCTGTCTAGTTTTGCATTAATTTTCTCTGCACACTTCTCCATATTGGATCCTTTGGAGAAAATGACTAAGTTGTCCGCATAACTGATCAGCTTAACGTCCTCAGGGGGATCAGAAAAAAGATCAGCAGTGTAAATGTTGAATAACACTGTGCTCAATTGGGATCCTTGGGGAAGACCCTTTGTTGTTATCATGGGTCCTAATAAGTCACCATCATTGCCTCTAGAATACAGTAGTCTATTGCTAAGAATTTTAAAGATTAAGTTATTTAAAGCGGGAGGGAAATTCAATTCGCATAATTTGCGATATAATTAGTAGATATTCACGTTATCATAGGCTGCCTTAATGTCAAGAAATATAGCGAGTAACGATTGTGAAGATTCGAAAGCCTCTAAAATGCTGGAGTGTAAAAGAGCCAGATTGTCTAGTGTGCCCCTTCCTTTCCTAAAGCTCACCTGCGAATGCTTTAATCTGTCGCCATGCTCCAGGAACCAGTCCAGGCGGTTCTTAATTATGATTTCAACACAGTTTCAAAACAGTTGGTCTGAAACTATCTACCAATGAGGGATTTATTAATAATGATAAATTTTTTCCAATCTTCAGCTAAGTTAGAGTCTCTAAGACAATTGTTGTAGATATTTAATAATGATTGTTTGGTTATTAGGGGAAGATGATTCAGCAATGAATATGAAAAGGTATCTAAACCTGGGGCGGAGTGGCCATTCTTGTGGAGAGCGAAAACAAGTTCATTCATGGAAAATGCAGAGGTCTCTTCATTTGGTAAAAGGGTGAAATCTGGATTTATATCTACAGAGGACATTTTAGATAAGATTTCTTTTTTAATGTCGTCCGAAACGTGCCTTGGCACCGAAGACTTGGAGTTGGAAAATTTTTTAATCTTGTTGCAAATATATTTTAGACTAGAGTCCTTGTTCAAGGATTCGCAAAAGGATTTAAACTTATCTCTCTTTCGAGTCCTTCGTTGGTTCGAGACTTCGACCTGGTTCGAGACTTCGCCTGGTTCGGGCCATGACTTGTTTGGCCTGATATAATTGTTCAAAGAGGGGAAAATGTTAAAGTTTTGAATAGCTTTCTTCCTTATATTAATCCAATTAGTACATTCATTATCCCACCATGGACTTATTATTTTACCCTGACCGTCTTGTTTTTTGTAAGGGATGGATTCATCCGCTGCTTGGCTGATTATTTCGCAAAGTGTTTCATAGTTGATCTTCTCACCATTGGCAGGCATGGAACCTAGGATGTTGTCATAGAAAACTCTCCAATCGACTTTATTAAAATTTCTATATTTGTGGGATGTACAGAAAATCTTCTCGGACTGTTGGGTATCTGGGAAGAGGAGATTTAAAACTGTAGGAAAATGGTCGCTGTTACCACAATCTGGTAGAACTTGCCATTCTGAAAATGCCGACAGACCACTGCTTATCAGGGATAAATCGACTGCACTAGGCTTTATGTTTGAAGTAGGTTGAAACATAGTTGCTGACCCATCATTCATGATCACAAGATCATTACCGGAGACAAATTCATATAATATACTGCCTCCCTTATTGGCTGGGCTTGAATCCCAAGCTGGGTGGTGACAATTTAAATCTCCCATAATAATCAGCTTATTCAAGGGTAAACCGTCCGTCATATTTTTGAGAAATTCAAATGAGATAACGGAATTTGAGTTCGCGTAAATATTAGTCAAATACAGCGTTCCGATTTTAATAATTAAAAATTGTACTTGATCTGAGTTAGAGCTTCTAAATTTAGAAAAGACAATTGAACTTTTGATACATGTTGCTATTCCTCCGTAACCATCGTGTCTGTCGACTCGGATGATATTAAAATTTTTGAGGAAAAATTTAAAATCTGAGTTACACCACGTTTCGTTTAAGAGAATACAATCTGGGTTTTCTCTGAAACTAACGTTAGTTAAATTATCCCTGTTTGCTTTTAAGCTTCTTAAATTCCACTGTAGAATCTTCAAGTTTGTTTTAGGAGACATTAATTGATATATATGGGGAAAATTAATCGGAACTGGAGACTTCATTCAAATCCATGTAGGACATTAAGCGGGATTGGGATAATAAGATGTTTTTAATTTTATTTTGGTTATCCGAAGATAAGGATAGTATATAATCGATACAATTATTTAAGATCTCTTGGGGAGGATGATGTGTAGAACTTTTTTTTAAATGACTATGCAATGGAAGACCAGGCTAATTCGGGTTCGGTATGCTGGGAATCTGTTAGTGAAGGATCTACTAGGGTCTTGGCATAAGAAAAGGAACTGTTGTTGTGAACTTGTTTTTCGGGTCTTCCATTTGGAAATAAGAGGTTTTGATCGTGAAGTTTTTTATCATAGCCCTTTTGAATAATTCTTCGTTTATTATCTGTATTAGAGACTACTTGATTGTAAGAGCGTTTGACTGAGGAAGATTTAAAGTTATGAACCCTCCTGTGAGCAGGATCCACGAGATTAACTGTATTGGCGGTTCCCTGAGTGGTGGAAGGTTGTATCAGTAAATATTTGTTGTATTTGATAAGGGGAAAATCCTTTGAATTATAGACAAATTTATTTTTTTCAATGTAAGATTTAGGAACAACTTGACGTCAAAAAACGTTAGATTTTCATAAGATATTAATTCTTTAATGTTTTTTTTGTCTCAGAAATTCTGGACATGATTTATTCAATGATTTATGATCATCTTTAAAGTAAAAACATTTTGTTTCACATGTATATTCTTCCCCTTTCTCTATATGATTCATTTCCCCACAGTTAGGACACCTGGCTTTCCCATTGCAATTATTTTTTGTATGTCCGTATCTAAGGCAATTATAACATTGGGTTACTGGGGCTATGTATACATCTACAAGTTTTGGGAGGCCGTAAAAATATACTGATTTCGGTAAAAGGACTCCTTTGAAGGTGAACAGAGCTGTTGCAGTGGGTTCGTAGGATACTATATTATCTTTAAACACCCTCCTATTCATTCTTCTAACACTGAGTATTTCAACACATTCATCTCCAGTCCTACAACACTGCAACAATTCTTGTTCACTAAGGTCTGTATCTAACTGTCTCACAATACCCTTACGTGTTACAAAATTGAAAGGGATGTAGATTTTATAACCTTTGTCCAAAAGCGGTTTGTTTTTAGGAACAAATTGGCTGTCAAATAATTCCTGAATTCAATAGAAACTCGATTTAGACCTTTGCTACAAGTTTTTTTGAGATCTTTTAGATTAAGATTAAATACATTCCTAGCTATTTTAATGTTATTAAAGGTACCAACCTTAACTTCAGAAACATTCGAGGATTCAAGGTGTTTACCTTGAATCGACCTTGGGACCTTGTTTACCTTGGAACGAAGGGACCAGAATCATTTTGTGAATAAGTTATAATTTTTTGTTCAGGTTTAGGAATGGAATGCGTACGAGAATTAACAATATTGACTGGTACATCAAAATCATTTCTAGGAACCGAATAATGGACGAGGGGGGGTAACTCCCCCTCCGGTCCGTTCATATTGAGACTAAATCTAATACTAATACTAATAATACTAAATCTAATTACCAATGTAACAATGTAACAATGTTAACAATATAACAAAATGAAAGCAAATGAATACAACGAAAGCCAACGCCCAACTTACCCACTAAACAGGATACAAAAGTTAGTATCGCCTCTGAATTTTCCACTGAAAGCTAATTCAGGACAAAATCACTGCTGCTCGGACAAAGGTACTCACAGCACTGAATTTTTATTGACTTATAATTATTACAATAATTCTAACCTAATCAAAGACATTTTATTACAAATGTGTAATAAAAAACAGAATTTATATTGGCTAATTCTAAAAAAATACTGAAAGATAACCAACTGTTTCAAAATAATAACGGAAATATAGAAGTAACGGAGTATAGAGTAAAGTATAAGAAGAAGTAGAACTTTTAAGGTATCTTTATTTGAGTTTACATTTTGTGTGATTCCAGATAATGTGAGGAAAAACACTAAAATCTCAAGCCCAACAATTTGTGCTCAATGTTTATGAATATTTTGAAATGGAAAAAAGGAATGGGGGACCGTTAGAGTCTCTTTCATCCATTGAAGAGGCAAGGAGTAGTTAATTTGATCACGTTTTACTTATTTGAAATTATTGATTGATTTGTCTGTTACTTTGAGATAGTTCATTTTTAAAAAAGGAATAAAACATTTTTTTACTTTGCTATCTATCACTTTTATTTTTAAAGAAAATTTGTGTGACTATAGTTTCGTAAAACAACTTTACATTCTCAAGTTTTAAAGTAGTGTTTGAGAATGTAAAGTCGTTTTACGAAACTATAGTTACACTAATTTTGTTTAAAAATAAACGTGATAGATAACAAAGTAAAGCATTGTTTTATTCCACGTTTTACTTATTTTGCATTAATATATGTTTTAGAGAGTTACAGCAGAATTAAAAATATCAAGGAAAACAGTGTATTCTATCAAGAACAGAAAATAACATAATCCATTTATTTCTTTTCCTGGAACAAGCAGACTTTGTGCAAAGACCAATTCAACAGACTTACCTGAAGGAAATAAAATGGAAGTTCGAAATACCTTGTACAATATGTACAAAGAACGTGAGTCATTTAAATATAATGAATACATATTAATTGTTTGCCAGTTGTACCCGACGGAGGCCTCCAGTCCGAGGGGCCTCGAGCTCAGAACTAACCTAACATTTTTAACAAAATTGAGTCAAAATTATAAATTTTTACGTACTCTTAAGTACTTAAATCAATTAAAGTTAGACACAACTAACTACCATATACAAATCCAAATTAATTATTAAGATTTAAATGTATTTATAAGAAAAGGATGTGGATTAATTTTAGAACATATCGATTGGTTCTTTCATTTTTTGTCGCGGTACTTTGGTGGCGAGGCGAGCTAGTGATGCTCAGGGAATTCTCGCCTTTTGTTAATCAAGAACGTACTTTTTTTCGTGGAGCTGGCGGGCTAGCGACGCATAATATTAAGTGAATCCCGGAATTCTATATTTAAGTACGGAGGGCTCTAGTACGCATTCTTCGTTTGATTGTTATGACAATTGGTCATTTGTGTCTTTGATTTTTCGTAGTTTTTGTTTTATTCAATCTGTAAATAGAGGCAAAGTAAAGTTAATTCTGAAAGTTAGATATCAACATGTCTAGTTCTAGAAAATATCTAAGCGGAAGCGAAGAACGAAAGACAAAGGGGGAGTCAATACTTTAAGAATGATGACTTTATTGATAAAAGAAGCGAGCGAACAGTGCTCCGAAAGTGAAGAATCGGACGTAACTAAAATTAACAGAATAGCAGATGCAGCACCCGACACCAGTGTATATCCAGATCTAGAACAACCACAACAAGGTGCAAGCAAAAATCAAAGTGAATCATATTTTATTGTGAACAATATTACATCTTTACCATATATTACTGATAACGGTAATTTTAAAGAAATAAATGATCAAGTGAAACGGTTCGTGATCGAAAACGGACATTGTAAAACTAAGGGTCTTTTTTAAAAGACAGTGACAATAGGTCTTTCCTAGAAAAACATTAATATATTGTTTCCAAGTCTAGCGTGAAACTTGAACATACATGGCTATCCTATTCTTTAATATCTCAGAAGGCATATTGTAAACCATGTTGGTTATTCGCAAATAGGGTATCTAAAATTTCAAAATGTTTGGATGGAAGGCTATGATGACTGGAAACATATTGTAGGCGCCATAGAAAGACACGAGAAATCGAAAATTTATCTGAACTCTGGTCTTACGTATCAATAATGGCGGCTACTTGGAACACTAGATAAGGAGCAAGAGTCCATGACCAAGAAAGAAACATCATTTTGGCGGCAAGTACTCTCTAGACTCCTTGATATTGCTCTGACACTTTCAAGTCTAATTTAGCCTTTCATGGACACAGAGAAAAGGCAGATATCAATGATCCAAGTTCCCGAGGAAACTTTTTGATAAAATACCTCCAAAAATACCAAATCCAATATAAAATTCCAATTTAAAAAATAAGTCCAAAAATACGAAATGAGCTGTTAGAGACTTAAATATGAACACTCCCGTGCCATCTAGTACTGAACATCCGTTCTAGTATTAAGTAATCTAGTAATCTATTTTACCGACATAAATACAAAAGTAGGGTTGTGTTGTTGTTAAGACGAACGGTGTAACACGAGGAAGAAAAAGTTAGAGTTTGGCTTGTATAAGACATCCGAACTAAATATACTTATCAAAAGTGAAATAGCATTTCATTAATCGAACCAGTGAACTGGGAACGGCGGGTAGCTGTTCTTTCGGGGCACGAAATAGTGGCAACCGTGACAGGTCCTGAATAAGTAATATTCGAGTTCGGATCCAAGATGGTGAACAAGCTTTCGTTCGAGTAGTAGAGTTTCTATACTTAGTAACGGTGGTTCGACCAAGTTTGTTAGCGACTATCACACGATGGAAGCAAATAAGAAAAATAGAAAAGTTCTTCGCGCTGTGTTTACAAGAAGTGCCAATAAATTAGATGGACTATTAGAGGCGCAAATAAATCAATTTATAGAAATTCAGAATGCGTGGGAAGTGGTTCAGCAGAAATATTCGGCGCTTCAAAGTCAGGACACGTACATACATGAAGCATTCTTACAAGAAGATGCAAGTGAGGAAATCTTAACAGACGAAATCTATGGTTGTGAGATGTATTTGAAAAGCTACACTGGTCTCCGATTGAAGTGGGAAGGTCTGCGAGATACCAACCTCCAGAACCAAGGTGAGTGTAGCAATAGACCAATTAGACTTAATAAGAGTATCCGATTAGAATATAAAACACGTAAGTTTAAGTTACCTGTAATTGAATTCAAGAAATTCAGTGGTGAAATAAAAGATTGGTTAGGTTTTTGGACCCAATTCAAGAAGATTCATGAAGATCCTGATATTGATGTTTATGATAAGGTATCTTATTTAGAACAGGCCACTGTACCAAGTAGCAGGGCTAGACAAGTAGTAGAAGGCTTTCCGGCTTTAGAGGAAAATTATCCCAAGATAATTGATTGTTTAAAATCCAGATTTGGCCGGGAAGATCTTCAAATTGAGGTGTATATTAGAGAATTACTGAAGTTAATTTTAAATAGTTCATCTCCTCAAAATGATATTTGTATATCTACACTTTATGATCGTATTGAAACTCAGTTGCGAGTATTAGAAACCCTGGGTATTACGCAAAATAATTGTGCCGCTGTATTATATCCGCTAATTGAGTCATGTTTACCTGAACATTTACTTCGCACATGGCATCGATCTGTTGAATTTTCGACCACACGAATGTGCGCAGAGAAAGAGCTACCTTTCAGAATCGACTGCAAAGTCTGTTGAATTTTCTGAGATGCGAAGTTGAAAACGAACAGAGAATTCGTTTAGCTGCTGCAAATTTTGGATTGTACTGTAGTTCTAATAAATCTTCGAGGGGTGAGAATCGACAAAAACAGACTTCTGAACAGAAAACACATACGGCAGCTAGTCTTGTAATCTGTGATGCAACTAAAGGTGTGTTTTATAATGAAGCTCATAACAGTGTGAATTGTTACAAGGTTCAGAAATATACACTTAAGCAGAAAACTGATGCTTTGAAAAGAAAAGGTGCATGTTTTAATCGTTTAGCGATAGGACATCAATCTAGGCGTTGTCGTGGCCGTCAGAAATGTCTGATATGTTCCAAAGCAAATGTTATATTTATGTGTCCCCAATTACCTTTGCATGGTGAAGAAAAACTTACTTCACCGAATCAAACATTGTCCAATCAATCATGTAGACGTTTAGTGTTTCAAACGATTAAGGTGAACCTAATTAATGGAATCAAACAGAGAAAGGTACGTGCTTTGATAGACAGTGGATCTCAGCGCTCATATATCCTTAGTTCAACTGCACGTCGGCTAAATTACCAAGTACATCGGTTTGAAAACATAGTTCACGGTTTATTTGGTGGCACAAAGGCATCTGAAAAAAGACATGCTTGTTATAAAATTAAGATGGGTGATGACAAGTATTCTTGTACGATAAATGTATTGAGATACCCCAAGATATGTAGTTCAGTTCCACCTGTTCCTTATGGTGGCTCGGTGGATGAATTAAAGGCAATGCACATTGAACTGTCTGACAATTTAGATTCTAGGCCAATCGAGATGTTACTAGGCGCTGATGTTATAGGAAAACTATATACCGGTCGGAAATATGAATTGAACTGTGGACTAGTGACTATGGAAACAGTATTTGGATGGACACTGATAGGCGAAATTTCTTCAGAGGGAGAAAACTGTGATATGGTGATGACAGGTCTCTCACTACTAACCAAAGATTCCACTATTAGAAAGTTATGGGAACTTGATGTATTAGGCCGCAGTGAAATGGCGTTAGCAGCCACAATAGAGCATCATCTTTATGAATACATAGAGAAATGCAAAGGGGGAAGCACTTTATATTCGTTAGAAACTTTACAAAAATTATTAAAAAGTGTTTACGTCGATAATTATGTAACTAGTGTTCCTGATCATAATACTCTCAACAAATTTATTATAGAATCTGGGGCAGTTATGAACCAAGCCAGATTTGACCTCCGAGGGTGGGAGTATTCGAAATTAGAAAATTCGGAAGAAACCAGAGCACTACCAGTTTTAGACCTAATTTGGAAAACAGGAAAAGATAGGTTGTCCAAAGTGAGAGTTTTCAAGGCGAAAATGATAAACGTCTATCTGCTTGGCATGCATTTAGAGATGAAATGGGTTTAATTCTATTAAAAACCAGGGTTTCTAATCATGAAGATATAAACCAATTCCATTTTCCAATAGTGCTACCTGGAAAACATACAGTGGTTTTAGGCTATGATCCTCGATTTTCATAAGAAATCACTACACACAAGAACACATACTCTAATGGGCTTACTCCGTGCAAAATTCTGGTTACTTGGTGGTCAACGAATCGTTCGATCTGCAATTACAAAATGTTCGTTGTGTAAGAGACACGAAGGCCACCCATTCCAGGAAGAATGTCCGGCGTTACCTACTGACAGGGTTCGAGATGCTGCACCTTTTGAAATAATCGGTATTGATTTTGCGGGACCACTTTATTTAAAATCCGGCGAAAAGACTTGGTTATGCTTGTTTACTTGTGCGGTATACCGGGCGGTTCACCTAGAATTAACGACGTCTTTATTGACAGCCGACTTTATGAAAGCTCTTCGACGGTTTATCGCGAAAAGAGGACGTCCGAGAACTGTTTAAACCGATAATGGAACAAATTTCGTGGGTGCGGAAAACGCGTTCGCGAGTTTGAACTGGGACGATATTCAAGATTATGCAACGTGGCGACGTATATCTTGGCGATTCAACCCGCCAACGGCCGCATGGTGGGGAGGTTTTTGGGAGAGAATGATTGGTTTTACGAAACGAATTCTGCGGAAAGTTCTCGGTAATGCTTGTCTTATGTATGAAGATCTCTTAACCGTTATGTATGAGTGCGAGGACATTAAAACTCTCGACCAATAACATATATGTCAAATGATTCGCGGGATTTAGTAGCTCTCTCGCCGTCGATGTTTTTACGAGAATTAAAAGGCTCTGGGGTGCCGGACTGTGATACCGTCGATAGACAGAGTTTGTGCCGTAAAGCGCGTTATCGGCAAAAGTTACGGAACGATTTACGATGTCGGTTTCGTCTAGAGTATCTAGGACAGTTGAAGTTCCATAAAGATCGAAAACCCACTCGGCAAATCACGGTGGGAGAGATAGTGCTCGTCGGGAATGATCAGCAGAAGCGGTTGGAATGGACGAGTCCTGGAGTTGTTGCCGGGTCAAGATGGAAGAATTCGACTGGTAAAGGTGCTTACCTGCAGTGGACAATTACTGCGGCCGGTCCAGCGTCTACACCCTCTGGAGTGTGAGGATCAATTGGAGCTTCCACATTCTGATGTTTCAACAGAGAACGATGAACAACTGAATGTGGAGTCCAGTGCTGAAAGTGAAAAGTGTCACAACAGTGAATCTCAATCCGAACCAAAAATAAGTGGTGTAAGTGACCAAGTGAAGAAGACTCTTAGTGGTCGTAGTATTAGATTACCTAAAAGGTATTACTGATATTGCAGTTTAATTATTGTATGATAATTTTAGTTTGTTCGGCATACATTTTAAACTCAGGTTTGGGTCTTTTGTGAGTCACTTATATAAAACGTTCCTCAGGTAAGAGGATGTTAGAGATTTAATATGAACACTCCCGTGCAGCATCCGTTCTAGTATTAAGTAATCTAGTAATCTATTTTACCGACATAAATACAAAAAGTAGGGTTGTGTTGTTAAGACGAACGGTGTAACACGAGGAAGAACAAGTTAGAATTTGGCTTGTATAAGACATCCGAACTAAATATACTTATCAAAAGTGAAATAGCGTTTCATTAATCGAACCAGTAAACTGGGAACAGCGGGTAGCTGTTCTTTCGGGACACGAAAAGCTCATTTCTGTTCTAGTTCTAAAAATAGAAAATGAAGTAATGCCGCACAATTTTACTCCATCATATTCGATACGACTCCATCATATTCGATTCGATACAGAAAGACGCAAATGGAATCCCAAAGGCATTCATCACTAAAGAGTCATTTTTAGGATTTCATGAAGTTAAGTACTAAACTGCCTTAGCAATGTGCAGCCAAAATATACCTCTAAATAAGTGTCGAGGACAAGGATATGATGGTCCTAACACAATGAAAGGCACTTATGGTGGAGTTCAAAAACGGTATATGTCCACTGTGCTGCTCATAACTTAAATCTGGTACTTAATGATGCAGTAAGAGAGGTTTTTGGTATGCAACATTTTTTGAAATAGTTCAACACATTTCTACATAGTAGAAACTATTTTGGACATTGTATCAAAAGATGGAATATCTTATCAAGTTTTATATCTGATAAAGAAAGGGAGTCTTCAACTTCGATAGCATTAAAAACATTTAACCCTAATTTTAAACCTAGATGGGCAGGTGTTATGATGCAATTTTTGCTTTAGACGCTTGGTTTGTTGAAGTCCAAAAAGCGCTAATGAAATCAATTCTGTTAAATTGCAAATCAGATGAAAGAAATGAAGCTATTTCACTCAAGAACAAGATCGCGAACTACGGTTTTATTATGTTATTGATTTTCCGTTGCAAAATTCTACAAAATATCGATGCAGCCCCTAAAGCACTTCAGTCTAAAGCCACCAATCTCTCAAATGCCTTAAAACGTTTTAAAATTTGTCTTGAAGAATTGGAAAGGAATAGACATGAATTTGAAAATTTAAAAAAAGGAGCAAATAGTGTAGCAGAAAAATGGTCCATCAACCCCGAATTATCTACTCGTCAGAGGAAGGTGAAACGCCATTTTAACGAACTTTGCAAAGATGAGTGTCTCCAAGATCAGGGAAGTTTGTTCAAAGTGAACATATTGTATCGAGTATTGGAGATCATTATTAATTAACTGAAATCGCGTTTCCTTCCAATGAATGAAATTGTTTCCAATTTCAGTGTTTTGTAAACTGCCACTTTCCAAATTTAAATGACACTGAACTATTAAAAAAAGCTCTAGAATTTGTTGATATATATAAAACGGACATATCTGAATCATTTGTCAGGGAAATTCTCAGTTTTCGGTCCACCTTCAGAGACGAAATAGAAAATCTTTGTATATCAGAGTACTTGTTCATTTATTAATAATAAAGAATCATTTTATGTCGGGCAGCTTTCCTGAAGTATATATATACTGCATTAATGTTGTTTGTTACAACAGCTAGTGCTGAAAAATCATTTTCGAAAATAAAATTAATAAAAACCTATTTAAAAAACTCGATGGGATAAGACAGGCTACGTAACTTAGCTATTCTGTCTATTGAAAATTCTATGGCCCGATCTTTAAACTTGATGATGTTATTGATACTTTTGCCGAAAAGAAAGCTGGAAGAAAAGAATTCTATTAATAAATATCTTTTTAATATTAAATTGTTATTTCATTAAAATTATGTAATACCTATGCTTTTGAAAATAAAATGTATTAGATATTTAACTAATTTTAGTTATGCATTTGCATACAATATTAGTAATACTGTTGGGTAATTACTTAAGTGATTTATTAAAATTAAATTACAACGTGACGATTTTTACTGGAAGGGCCCCATCCAATGAATTTGCTAGGGCCTCAGATGGTATAGTTACATATATATATATATATATATATATATATATATATATATATATATATATATATATATATATAAATCATTCCGGGTGTCGATCCGTTGATTCTGTGAAGTGAACTGAAGAGTCCATGAATAAAGTATATTTAAAATTTTTTACCAACTGCTGGCAAGAGTGCACAATATCTGAAACGCTGGCAACAGAGCACAATATCCGAAATGCTGGCAACATAGTTTGCATTAATTTTTATTTCCTACTTTTGATGTTCACTAAGTAAAACTTTGAAATTATAAATTTTGATTGACTTCAGCATAGCCTTTCTTATTAGCCATTTATTTTTGTAAGGTAGGCTGTATACGATTAACAGACTGAAATTTCTGTAAAGTATTCTCTATATGTTTTTATTAGGATTTTGTGCATTTGATAATCCAGTTTATATGTAATGTAAAAGGTATAATTTTTATAGAAACTTATATAGTATCATTTTATACAAATATTGTTTCTTAATGTAAAATATTTATAATCCTTACAAATAGTGAGGCATTAATTCAATTTAAAATTGATCTACCTAACCTATTGTAAATCATATTCAAAAATAAATCATATACTAAAATTCTAAAGAAAATGTAGGATGATATACATGATTTTCGATTTTAAGAGTATTCATGTAACTAATGTTTCTATTTTTCATCACATTAAGTTAATTTGTTTAGGAAGATTTCCTAGTTAGCATATTTTAGGCAAAAAAATACAATTTGAGTATGTTGAATAATAGACTAATTTTTAAGGTTGGTTTTTAATACAAGTTATTTTGTAGGACAAACATCGCCGTCCAGTTTGGTATTAACTAACAATCAGCAACATACCTAAGGTTAGAAAGGAAAGAACACCCAGGCTTCTTTAATAGTGTCCAGCCCACTATTCTGCCAAACTCGCCTAATGAATTTTGGGTTTGTATGAGTTATATTTCAGAATGGCTGTTTCTTACACATTGTTGCAATTTATATTTGCACTTATAATACTGTTTAAAATCAGTGTTTTAATCTTTTAATTCACCTATCAGTGCAGTGCACAATAATTTCATCGTCTTATTATGGCTTCTATATATATAAAGTTGATTGATTATTACTCACTTTATTTGGTAATGTTAATGTTTTTTTTTGTTATTGTTTCAGTTTTTTCAACAAATATTAATATATTTATTGATACTATGTACAAGTTTGGGCTTGGGGAATTCTTTTGCCTGTATGACATTGAATCTCCTTGTACTTGCAAACATGTTTATGTCTGTTATTATTTTATGTGTTTATTTCTGTTATGTGCCAAGTTTGTTTAAATGTATCCTTTTTGTCCAAGATATAATAATTTTGGTTTTAGCCATTCTCTGCTCCTTTCAATTATACAGTTTATGTATATTTGTCTATAAATATTTTTATTCACTGCCTCCTTTATTTTTATTTTCCCAATTGCTTCTTTAATTTGGCTTTTACATACATTATCCTTTCCATTTCTCACATTTTATACCTATAAAATTTTATTACATGTTCATCTGACTTATATTACTTTAGTGATTTCTTGAAATACCATTAGAATTTTGATTTCCTTAGTTTAATAATATGTGTTTTCTATTAAATTTTCTAGTACTCTGTGAAGCCTAGAGTAAGAACTCACCCAAATGCCCTGTCAGTGGTAAGAAAGTCCAAAGGTTGTCTATGGTATATTTCCTACTACATTTATATAGGATTCATATCACCCAATTCATTCACTATCCCAATTAGTGATTTTCCTGTGTGGTGCTTTTATGTAATGACTCTTTTGTTGAAATAGGACTTTTCACTACAGTTAAGATACATTAATAGACTTGTTTTATGCATAGTGTTTTACACTCAACCAGGTTTTACCATGAAAATTCACTTAAATAAATTCACAATGACACTTTTTCACTGAAGTGTACAAACGAGATTAATATGAAGCTCAAATATTGTGATTTCTTATTGGTAGTTTTTTACAAAAACAGTTTTATTTTCCAATAGAATGTATCCTTCCTTTACAATAATCATCAATTCAACTTAATTAACTGAACGTCAACTCAAATCAATTACACCTCAGTTTAATTCTTTGGCTATATTAAGCCTAGAAGAGATAAATACCACCGCACCCACTTTCTTTGAACATTCAGTAGTAATGTTAATACTTAGCTGTACATACCTGTAAAAGAAAATGTTGCTTATTGAAAAAATGTAGTTAATTCCTAAGACAAAAGCTGTCATTTTTCACATATTGTACCTTCTTGAAAGGATTCATTCTACTTTATTGAAAGAAAATGCAACACTAGTATATTTTCTGCATTTTTGAATATTTATATTATTTTAATGATATTAATAAAAAATAATTTTTCTGGGATGACTAGATAGTTTAGTAGATACAACTTTTATTATGCTTTCTTTCTGTAGATGTTGCTTTACCTGCCGTTATATACTTTTAAGCTTGACAACACTTAGATGGCGCAACATAATACTGCTTAAATATAAATGTGCAGTCTTCAACATACCTCTTTCCATACTTCAACATACCCCCCTGAATCTACGTTAACTATTTCAATAATTCTTCAATATAGCACTCATTCATAAAATATATTTCATATGAACCACTACATTATGACATTTGCTATAATAAAAGAACTAGCAATGCATTACATTTTGGATACTTGAATATAAGCAAAAAAAAGAAAGAAGAAAAACATAAAACCAAGCATAAACCAATTATTAGTAAAAATAAGTATAAATATAAATATATATCACAAAGTACCCATAAGGTCAAAATATCATAAAAAAACACACATATATCGCGCGCATACACACAGAGATTCAACCAGAGACGATATACGTAGACAATTATACATCTACATCGAGATCGTCGGGCCATTTCAGAGCAGTCGTCGTGGCATCATTGACTTCACGTAGGTCACCTGGGAGACTTCTCAAATGGCAGGAGTTCACCAGATGGTTCATTGTTTGATATGGGTAGCCCAGTCACATTCAGGGGAAGTCGCCATCTTCCATTTGTGCAACATGTCATTACATTACAAACCCAGCATTTCCTTATCTCCTGATTGATAGGGTAAACATTCCTGGTAGGGTTGTTTTGAAGGAGAGATGTCAATCTTTCATTAATGTCTACGCCATTTTTTAAGTCTGATTCACTAGAGACACTCCCAAGGAAGCTATTCACAAAATGATAATATACTTCAACATTCTTGGAAATTTTAGTAAAATTACCATGTTTAGTGATATTACCATGTTTAGTAATATTTAAAGCTCCTGAATTATCTTCATATATCTTAATACTTTCAAGTTTATATTTTACAAGTTTTATCTCATCCACAGTTTCTGGTATTTTTTGTATGAATCCACTTTATGTCTAAAATGTTTCTATTCTCTGGTCGTTTAGCTAATTCCCATGTTTTATCTTTATTCCATTTTTTTAGACATGGCTTGTCTCCAAAATTACTATCCATCGTCTCCTTTAAATTATACAGTAATTTACATTTTGCGCGCCTCCATGAACCTCTTGCACATTCCAACTTGGCGACAATTTTGCACTGGCTTTGTATTGAGCTTGTTTTCTGTTCAAATTAATTGTAATTTTATTAGCCTTCAAACTTATAATTTTATCTTCTCTCAAGATATCAACCAGATCTCCAATGTAACTTAATGATTCTGGTAATGTTCTCAACATATTGTTCATTTTCACTTTTTCAGTTATAGTTGCGTAGCTCTTGTTAATCCATTTGCATACAGCCTTCTCAAAATCACTGAAAAAACAGTGCAATCTTACTGTAATCTGTTAACTTTAATTGTTCCAATTTATTTCCGCAAACTATTTGTAATATTGTTGACTCTTTTGGATACAGTTCGTCGAATTTCTTTATATTATAGGCTGTTCCTTTGTTACTTGCAAACTCTAATTGTTTATTCGTATTAACACTTATATGTATCTTTATAGCTCGAAGATCGTTTTCACTTCTGTCATTCCCATCTGCTTCTTTTTTCTTATAACCGACATTTCACACTTTTTCATCTTGAGATACGCTTTGTCCAATTATTTGCATAATTTTCGCTATCAAACACCGATATGTTAACGTTTGCCATTTATTTTCTTTTACGCATGCATTTGCAGTAGCATTTAGCATCGGCATTTTCACAGTTCTTGTATGTTCTATTATTAATTTCTATATACAAATCATGGAGCTTCAAATTTTTAATTGAATACCAACATTTTATTCAAAAGTCCAAGTTACCTATTTGCAGCTTCTAGAATTATGTTTCTCCAGCCGTGTTAGCATCAGCAGAAAATGGTAAAATTTCTTATAGTATAGGTTAATTCTTTTAAAATGTAATTTAAGATAAATGATTGTAATAATTAGGAGTTTCTTCATACTGTTTTGTTGGAAAATTGACTGACAATTACATAATATATAAGGGAGATAAAAATTCATGTTAAATATTTTACAGGTGGAAATTGTAGAAATATGA
The DNA here is from genome assembly GCA_031761425.1 of Cosmopolites sordidus. Lineage (NCBI taxonomy): Eukaryota > Metazoa > Arthropoda > Insecta > Coleoptera > Curculionidae > Cosmopolites > Cosmopolites sordidus. The sequence goes on along the minus strand of JARFXV010000658.1, from coordinate 322,160 downwards.
GGTAAATAAAATTATTCTGCTCTTCAAGTGATCTGGAATGGAAACGATGGACCTTAAAAAATATCAGCACGAGCTACTTTAACATGTGCACAGTATTTTTTATATTACATGTTATGTTACCATATATTGAAAGTAAGATGTGTTTTAGGCATTGTTATTCTATAAAAAATGATACATTTCATGTCATTTGACATTTTAGATTAATTGTGATCTGACTATATATGCTTACATTTATAATGATATTTTAATAAAGATACATATTTTTGGCCTTTTTATTTGCAAATCCATACCATAACTTTACTAAATAATACAACAGGCGGACAACCAGAACATCGAAAATTGGAGGTGACAAGCAGGAGCGGAGGATCGTCATTTATTTCCAGTTGAACATTGGCAAAATTTTCATGGAGCAATATTGTCTGCTGTGGTGATTTTAGTTAGAACTTTCTATAATCTGAAATATATTCATTGTGGTTCAGTGTTTAAATTGTTTTGGATATTGTTCAAAGAGTATCTATTTAGCATTCTTAAATGCTTATGCTATAACCATTTTGGCTGATTGGTTTTTTTTTTAATATCTTCTCTGGATTTGTTCCTCTGACTTGAATACTTTGATTTTGTGGTTTTTTCAGAGTTTCAATCAGAATCACTATTTTGTTATGAGTGTAGTGCGCATATTTTTATTAACTGCACTTATTTTCAACTATAGCTGCCTCTCATTGCTTGTCTTTCAGAATAAGTTTTGGGAGTTTTTTTTTTGGCTGCTTTGAACATTCAAAAAAAGTAGCAATAGAGTTAGCTCCACAGCAGATGCATTTGTTTGGGGAAGATAAAGCATTTCTACCGCTCTTGGTGTTAGGAACCAACAAACATTTGTAACATGGGTTTAGCGTAATGATTTATGGCTGAGTTGTAAACAGTGGATAAATTACATCAGTGGGCGAAAGAGTAGTTTGATTTTTGAGATTCTACTGTAACAAGTTCCATAAATGAGTTAAATTGAAAATGACTTTTATAGCCGCTTAACGCGAACTTTTATGAGTCATATTCTTGTCGGAAATGTGGCGATCAGCTTTTTTTTTATCGGGAAGGTACCTAATTCCTTTGCGGTGATCATCAAATATGTTGAATTGGTTATATAGTCGGACTGACTTGGTATCAGAATATATTTTGTGTTTTATAAATATTTGACACTTCTATTTCGAATTCGCCGGTGTCTTAGAATCATGGATCTCCAAATTTATCAGCGTTTTTTTAGTATGTTTTGTTTTCATGTGAGCCTTTAATTCTTAGATATTTCATACATGTCGATTGGGGTATTTGAATACTGGTTAGTTACTATGCTACTATAAGTTGCTTGAACTGATTTTTATTCTCCATTTTAGTAGCCATGTCCGGATACCTTTCAAGTATCTTTGTAAGATCCTGGATCGTAGTTTGGCAGAAAACACTGGTTGGCTCAAATTCATTCATTGGCCATTGAACGCTGGCTTTGAATTAATTTTATTGTTCCCTGATACACTGTGTACTTTTAATAACTTTCACTAGTTGATTGTTCTCCATTTTACCTGAAATGTTTTGTGATAGTGGTTCCATCATCGTTTTGTAGTTACGTTTATAGTCTTATTTCATCGTGAATTAGCTCTATTATAGATGTTGTTGCATTATCAAGTGAAAGAGGAAAATCTAATTTTACATGTACAAAAGAGGCATAGGAAGAAAACTGGCTATGTTTAAAAATAGACAGATATAAGGTTTCCAGTCTATTTTAATTAAAAATCATTTAATTGATAATGAAAGAAAATTTAAAGATTTTTTAGAATTTCGAATTATAAATCATGTGAATACACATAATGAAAATGATAACTAAACTACTTTATTCAAGTAATTAAGTTACATTAACAAATTGGCATAAAAAGAATGTTATTAGTTTACGGTCTAAAGTTTTCACAATATTGCGAGTGTCTGATGTTGACGGCACATCTTGTTGTTTCCAAATATGGGAGGAAGGCATTGGTGTATTGATTGTGCTACTTTCATAGGATTAGGTTGAAATTCGCGAAGGGGGACTTTGTGGACGTAGCAGTTGTATTTCTGCAGCTTTTTTGTTTCTGCTCTTATCAGTGGGGAAAATGATTTTACTGTTCATTGCGACTCTTTTGAAAAACATCTATTTCATCATCGGGTGGTTAACCATTGTTAGTTCCTTTAATAAAGTCTCCCTTTCTGCAGCACTCTGCTTAATTACCGTTAGGATATCAGGAGAAACATATTTCTTCCTCTTTTTCAGTGAAAACTGTATCTCATTACTAACAGAAGGCACATTTGTAGGTCCTATATGTTCAGATACAATAGCAGGATTTGTATCATCAAATTCCACCGCTTCACTATCACTTACTTGTTCTTGACTCCCAATACTTCCTGTTTTGTCATTACTAGTTAGTAATAGAAAATAAAATTATTTAGGAGTAAAGTTATATAGTTAAAAAAATATTACCGCCTTTTGTGTTCCATCAAGTCTAAAAAAACCTAATTCATCTAAAATTGGATTTTTTTTACGCTTTCCAGAAGCAGCACTTCCAGTTATTTTTGCAATGAGTTTCTTTTGTTTATAATAATTATCGCAAATGTTTTCCACCTCTTCTTACAAGATCCAGCTAGAATACAAATTTGTTAATATTACAGTTCCCTGAGCTGTTATATAAATTACATACACATTTTGTTACAGGTTCATAGCAACTGGGGCGTCATACAGATCGTTATCTTTTGCTTTTGGAATAAGTCACAATTATATTATGTGCCATTAGTCTTGAAAAGCATGTATAACAAGCTAAAGCCAACATTTTTGCCCCCTCCCGCAGAAGTCAACAGAAAAAGCAAAATAATTTTGGAACGCGTGGCACGATGGAAAATACGTGCGAGTTATGTGCCCAGACAAAAATGGTTCACTTTTTTTTTAATTACAAACACTATTTTTCAATAGTGCTTTTGGCCATTGTTGACGCTAACTATCAATTTCTCATTGTGGATATTAGGTCCTACGGAAAAGAGGACGATGCGGGACTTTTTAACAAATCTCAAATTGGCAAAGACATTTACGAAAACAAATTTAAATTTCCCATGCCGGCATGACTTATTGACCGTATTCAAAAAATACTATTTATTCTTCCTCACGAGATTCTTGGAGACGAAGCTTTTCAACTTATTATGAAACCCTACCTGAAAAGACAAGCATTGGAAGATCACAATAAAGCTTGTATTCAATTACAGACTTTGTCGTGCCAGAAGAGATACTGAAAATTCCTTTTGTATACTCTGCCATGTTTTTCCAATATTTTTAACTTTAAAATATTTTATTAACATAAAACCCTCTAGTGTGGACCTAATTATTTTTGTTTCGTGTTGTTTACACATATTATGCAAATAATATGTGCACGACAGGCAAAGCAAACAACATGAATTACAAAACATGACTTTTCCGCTTCCTATACACAATATGATTCCATTAAGATGAGCGGGGGGATATGCGTGCCAAGAAGGTTCCCGGGAAAAAAATTATTATAGTTATACATGATTATACAAATTTTTATATATTTAGATATAACTTTATATTAAGGTTTGGTTTCAAAGGATTATATATAATTATATATTATTGTATAAAATTATATATTATAATATGTAATAGGTATTTTAATATTAAATTTTATATAATATACAATGAACATCGAAAATTAAATGGATTTTTTTTAATTTATGCTCATTTTTTTTAAATACACTCTAAATTTATATGACTTAAATTAGAAGTAGTAATTAATATTATTTGAATAGTATTTATCAACTTGTAATATTTTTTAATATTAAAAGTTATCAGTTATAGTTATGAAACTTGTTATTACCTAATAATGAAACTATAAATTAAATATTAATTCTACAAATAATTAGAAAATTTTCTTTTTTTCTAGTCGATATGTAAAGGATCCGCGAGAATCTTATGGAAAACAGTTTTTTCCAACTTTGAGAACTAGAATTTTATATAAATCACAAAGAATATATTATCAGAGGATATTAGAAATTATTCGCCATCTAATTTTCAAGAAAAACATTCTAAAATTACATTTTCAGTGGTTGCCGTTAAAGAAAAATCATAACAAATGTTATTTTTCAATAAACTAGATGGTGGATTAGATTCAAATTTAAAAAATTTAAAAAAATCTGTATGATGTATCTAGAATAGAAAATCTTAAAGTAGGAAGATCATTTTTTTTTTAATTCTCTCAAACCTCCTTAATTAAGCTATGAATTACTTTAAACTTAATTATTTATTTTCTTAGCCTTAATTTTTTTTTGGTAAGCTCTCCAATTCTCTGAGTGATAGCTTATTGTAAGTTAGCCCATTTGTATGGAGCACTACCGTGTTTGGTTTTCTTCTTCCAATCATTATTATCAGCATACTCTAGAGTATATTCTATAAAAGAAAAATATACGTAATTTCCGAAGTAGTCAAACCAAATAATGATTAACGACAAATAAAATAATAATTAAATTTACTATGTGAATGTTAAATACACAATAAATAAATAAATAAATATATATATATATATATATATATATATATATATATATATATATATATATATATATATATATATATATATATATATTTGTTTTCAAGTATATATATATTTGTTCAAACGTAACCACCCCAGAAACAAAAAAGAACCCCTGCGATTGACAAGGGCTTACTATATTAGAACCAGTTTATTATGTACAGTATGTTTTAACATTAATATAAACTAAACAGTTTTTAATATATATTATTTTTTATATTCTATATATCTCTTTTATATACCCCTTCTTTTTAAATTAGAAAAAAATTGTATTATTTCGGGAAAACTATCTTTTTACTATTCAAGAATGATAAATTTATTACCTTATTACATGATGACTGTACCATCATATTTAGAATTCTGCCAATAAAATTTAACCAATTCTCTGGGCTTGGGAATATTTTCCTCATCATAACAAAAAATTCAATCAGAAGCATTCGTACAGTGAGGACGTATTTCCTGCGCTCCCATTGGTTAATGTGTTCTGGTACTATCCAAGTGCAGCTACACGTGGCATCTAATAAAGAATATTCTGGAATTAGGTTGTTTCTTTAGAAACGGCCTATTTTCCCAAAGTTTTTAGTGCGGATTATATCGCTTCAGTGCGATACGAGTGAAGTGGAGAGTGTTGGAATTATTTTCGACAGGTTTTCCTCGACGATCCTGGCCGGTAAGTGATAGGATAGTCTTTGGGCATAAATCAATCATAAATAATATCTTAAGGCATTTAAATTTTTCATTACAGCGCCTTATGCGCTGCTTTTGTGTATTTTTATTGCTTTTTATATTTTACTGTGTACATTGTTTGGCATAAATGGCTTTCGTGTTACCGGGTCCGTCCAACGGACCCGATGACGTCATCATGGCCCTTCAGGCTGAATTAGCGCAGGCCCGTAGCGACAATCACGGGTTAAATGAGACTATTTTCGAGCTAAAGGAGCTCGTTAAACAACTCAGAGATCAGGTGGCTTCGCTAAATGCGAAAGTCGACAAAATGGAAAGGACAGAGACCGCCCGCACCAACGGGACGGAAAATTCTCCCCAAAAAGAGACCGCCACCACCAAAGGGTCGGCAAAAATATTAAAAAAGGATACTGGCCGCACCAACGGGCCGGCGCCTAAACAAGATAAAGAGGCGGCCTGCGACAAACAGCAGGAGGGAAAGACAACAACCGCTGGCGACGGGAAATTGAGCGAGGCCGATTTCCCTCCATTAAAATCGCCAAAAGGAGTCAAAACATTGAATAAACTTCCCGTGGTTTCCAGAATGGAACAGGAAGGAAGTGAGGCTGAAGCAGTTTCCACTGGCGGAGACTCTTCAGACAGTGATTTCGAGGTCAGCACCGGCAGAAAAAGGCGCTGCACCAAGCGAAATAGGCCGTCCTCCGAGGAAGAGAGGCAGCCAGAACAGGCAATGAAGAAAAGACCCGTCGGAGAGGCGGGCCCTAGCGCAAAACCAACCCCGGTAGCCAAAGAGGCCACCACCAAGAAAATACCGGCAGCGAAGACTGAAAAAGTCCCGCCGGTGATACTACGCAGCAAAGCGCAGTACATGAAGGTAATGACCTTCATTTTAAAAGAGAAAATCGGCACTGACAAGGCGCTGAATCGCCCTGAAGGGGTCAAAATTCAGCCTAGATCGTCAACCGATTATAGGAAATTGACGGCGTTCTTGGATGGGGAAAAAATTCCCTATCACACGTTCTGCTCAAAAGACGAGAAGCAGCTCCATGTCTTGCTCCGCAACATCGTGGAAACGGTCACGGAGGACGAGGTCAGAGAAGAGCTCGTCGAACTAGGGTTCACTCCATCCAAAGTCCAGAGATGGAGAAATAACAAGGGACCACTAGCCATGGTACACGTCATCCTCCCCAAGACACAAAAGGGGATATATAATCTAAAGTATCTGGTGCACCAGAAAATTAAAGTCGAGAGTGTAAAATCTAACGGTGAGACCTCGCAGTGTTTCAACTGCCAGGTCTATGGGCACACGGCCAAGAAGTGCCACGCCCCACCAAAATGCATGAGGTGCTCGATGAACCACGCCTCAAAAGACTGCAAAAAGCCGAGGAACACTCCGGCTAAATGCGTTAACTGCGGTGGTCCCCACCCAGCAAACGCGAAAACTTGCCCCAGGAAACCCCCGAACAGGTTGGAGGGCAAGAAAACACAGGAAGCCGCTCCGGTCAAAACTCCGCCGAAGATTCCACCCCCTACATTCGTCTGGGGGACTCAAACAAACAGGAAAACCCCGGTCGAGGCGACGGTCGCCCCGACACAGGCCACTCTCCCAAAAATCCAGTTGCCGGACTTCTCCGCAATGATGGAGAACATGATGCGTCAGATGGCTGCCATGGTACAGCAGCAACTGAACGCAGCTTTAGCCATGTATCAAACCGCCAATGAACAATAAAGATTCATTGCGCGTTGTGACTTGGAATTCAAACTCCCTGAGCGGGAAAAAGTTGGAATTAACGGCGTTTCTAGAAGACCACGGCATCGACGTTGCCCTGATTCAGGAAACTTTCCTCAAGCCGAGCCAACGGTTCGGCGTGAGGAACTTTTGCTGCTATAGGGAGGATCGCCTCGGCGGAGCGAAGGGTGGTCTGATGATTCTCGTCAGGAGAGGAATCAGACACAACCTTTTGCCCCCGACGGGCCTTACTTCCTCAGAGGTGATGTCGGTCCAAGTGGCTCTAGAAGGTAGTCCAGTAAACCTATCTTCATGGTACCAGAGAACCTGCAACAACTTCGATTCAGGTGAAGTGAGCAGGTTCCTGACTAACAACACTCCATTCATCATTGGAGGGGACTATAACGCTCATAACCAAGTGTGGGGTTCGAGATGGATAAACAAGAGGGGCGCTGACCTGTTATCTATGGCGGATAGATACGGGCTGAACCTGCTTGTCCCGGACGAACCATCCCGTCTCGACAGCTTCTTAGATTTCTTCATCGTGAGAAATCTAACGAATCATTGCACCGTCCAGGTTGTTCACGAGCTTACGTCGGATCATTACCCGGTCATTCTAACCATAGGTACCAAGGTGGACACCTTCCCACCGCGAAAGGTATCTAACATCAGTTGGAGCAAATTCCAAGAGCATTTGCAAAACAGCGGGCCCAACCCGCGCATTGATAACGTTCAGCAGCTAGAGGATGCGGTCGAGAAACTAACTAAAGATATATTAGAAGCCACGAAAGTGGCGACTAGCTTCAAGACGGACCCTTCTCGGACAACCTTAGACATTCCGTCCGAGGTAAAAGAGAAGATCCGTCTGAAAAACCGACTATACAGACGCTATCGACTGACTGGCGACCCTGAGCTCGGGCGACGTGCAAACGAAGCCAAAAGGGAGTCCCTACGGGCTCTCGAAGAGTTCAGGATCGACAGATGGGACGATTTTCTAGCGTCAATCGACAGGGCCGATCGATCGATTTGGAAAACGGCCAATCTCTTGGTGGGAAAGGCGAGAGCGCCGATTCCTCCCCTGAGGACGGGTGATACTCACGCCGTCACGGGGGCGGAAAAAGCGGAGCTCTTCGCCGTGACCTACCAAAAGCAGATGACCTCTCTTCGGCCTTCAGCCGAAAAGAGGACTAAAGTTGAACAGTTCAGGAAAGAAATTCTATCTTACCAAGGAACTCCTAATCCCGGCTACTTGATCAGCCAAATAGTCTCGCCGAAGATAATACACGATATTATCCGAGGTTTGAAATCTAGAAAAGTTCCTGGTCGCGACCGTATCTCTCCGATGCAGCTGAAACGGCTACCAAACAAGCAGATAGCTCAGTTGGCAAATATTGTCAACGCTTCTTTCAGACTTCAGCACTTTCCAGCTATATGGAAACAGGCCCAAATCATAGTAATCCTGAAAAAAGGAAAAAGCCCAAGAGAGCCAAGTAGCTATAGACCCATTAGCTTGCTTAGCGCACTCGGCAAGGTCGTCGAGAGGGCGATTTTACGCGCTCTCAACTTCGTTCTTGCCGACAAGAACATACTGCCGGACGAACAGCTCGGTTTCCGAAGGGGGCATGCGGCCGTCCACCAGGCGGCACGGCTCGCGACGGAAATCAGGCAGGGTTTCGGTGGCAGGCGCCACACGGGAGCCGTCTTCTTAGACCTCTCGCAAGCCTTCGACAGAGTCTGGCATCTCGGACTCATAGTCAAGATGCTCAGGCTGGGTATACCAACAGACCTAGTCAAGCTATTGGCATCGTTCCTGACTGGACGCACCTTCCAAGTGCTCGTCGATGGTACTTTGTCTTCAGTCCAGCGAATCGAAGCGGGAGTACCGCAAGGATCCCCTCTTGCCCCAGTAATTTTCAACGTCTACATGGCGGACTTTCCCAAAATTCCGCATGTAAAGACTGCATTCTATGCTGACGATACCGCTTTTTATACGTCAGCCCCCGGGACCTGGCTGATCACAACCAGGCTCCAAAGGCAGACGTTAAAAGCCCTAAAATGGCTAGCCTATTGGAGGCTAGCAATAAATCGCAGCAAAACCCAGGCTGTCCTCTTCACAAGAAGACAGCCGATAATCAGACAGAATATCCGCATCTACGGAGTCCCCATCAAATGGGCCAGATCGGCACACTACCTGGGCCTTGAGTTCGACAAGGCCCTCACGTGGGTGCCGCACCTAAAGAAGGTAACCGGGAAAGCAAGAGCCATGGCTCGTCTGCTTTACCCCCTAATGAACGGCAAAAGTAAGCTCTCGCTGAACATCCGAATAACCTTGTATAAAATCATGGTCCGATCCGTCCTCACCTACGGATCTCAGGCCTGGTTTCCGTACCTCCCCCCAACGTCGATTGCAATTCTGCAATCCTTCCAGTCACGTGTTCTTCGCACGTTAGTAGGTGCCCCATGGTTTGTAAGGAATGCGCAAATCCATCGGGAAACTGACATACCAGTGATTCAGACATTCCTGTCCAGACTTCTGGACAAATTCCTAGCGACGGCGTCCCTTTCGGACAATCCGCTAATCAGAGCCACGGCAGCTTCATTGCCGGCCGTTGCCCCAGTATGACCATCCTCTTCGGTCATCACCTCCATGCCTAAAGGACGGCAGCTAAAACCCTTCGAACAAGCGACATTGTCGTGACGTTCGAAAAAATCAGTGAATACAAGTCAGGGCCTTCGGGTCAACTTAACCTCCAGGACAAGAAGAAGATCATCATAACAAACATCAAAAGTCTTCAACTTTGCAATATGAATTGTCATTTTGACAATAAATCAGAAATATTTTAGCAGTCTGAATCTAATTAACTCTTTCACCTTAATTTAAAATTCATAAATCAGTAATATAACAAAAAGACTGTTCACATGTCCACCTATTTTAACGTGTTATATTCGACAATGCACCTTCTATTAACTGGTTGTATTATAACGTTTTAAGAAATCTCACACACTGTTACTACTATGATTAGGTTAGAATAATATGTGACCACACACACACACACACACAAACATAATTTACACGTGGCGTTGGTTTACGCTAACCTAAAAAATTGAAATATCAAAAAATTAAATATCAAAATAATTTGTGTTTTATACTGCAAATATACGCTATTGAACGCACACGAATATTTATGCATTTAAAATCTAAAACTAAAATTAAACACATAAACCGATCAAAAAAACAAGTGAAAGCATAACAATAACACTAAAAAACTTATTATCTTTTTCTCAGCCCAGAAAAGTTGGCAACTATGTATGTATGCAAAACTGAATTTATTTCATCGAGTTTGATAATTATAAAATGCATGTATTGTTGTGAATGCCCAATGCATTACACATTTTTGTCAAGTATAAGCTTGAACGATAAAACTTTGAAACTTTGATCTTGTATGTGAGTTTCTATGTCCTTTGGAAGATAAAATTAAATATAATTATGTAAATTAATATATTTCAGAGTTTACTCACACTTTACACACAAAATTTTTAATTCATATATATTAAGTTGTGTTAACATATATAATAATGTATAAATTAATATAATTATATAAAATTTTATATTTATAATGTATAATTATATATAATTTTATGTGAGGAATGAGATATTTTTTTTTTTTTTTATTTATAAAACATCCCTGAAGAAGTTTTCCAAAATTACAATCTGACCAAAGTTGATCAATGAGTAATGTTGTACAAACCTAAGTTACTACAAAAGAAAAGGTGATTTTAAGAACTTACTCACTAGTATCCCTTAAATTAAATCCAATAACTTAATTACACCAATATTAACGTATACACCAGCACTATGCTCTGCTTTTTTACTAACACAAAGGTTCAAACCAACTCAAAGGGTTTGGTCCTCTTAAGTCTTCTGATTTGACTTGCATTATCAAGGAGCTGGATGGCCTCGACATTGACGTGCTGAAGAAGTCGCTGCTCGTGACTCTGGGCAAATCTGCTAATGGTCTGGGTAACGGTGTCCATTTCCAAGTCCCTATGGAGGTCACTGTTTCTGAAATACCAAGGGGCATTTGCAATGTTCCTTAGTACTTTGTTTTGGAATCGCTGGATTATTTCCAAGTTGTTCTTTTTGGCACAATCCCACAGCTGGATGCCATATGTCCATACGGGCTTTAGAATTTGTTTGTACAAGAGTACTTTGTTGTAGACTGATAGAGGGGAATTTCGTCCAAGCAGCCAATACATTTTTCTAAATTTGATGTCAAGTTCTTCTTTTTTCTTTTTGACATGAGCCCTCTGGCATCTAATGTTATACCCAAATATTTTGCTGTATTAGCATATGGTACTTGGATATTATTTATACTAACGGGGATATGTTGATTTCTTTTGTTCGTGAAATTAATATGGGCGGATTTAGACTCATTTAATTTGATTCGCCATTGCTTAGTCCAGTTAATTTTATTAACCCTTTGTTACTCGCGCTCAATTTCGTGACGTGGTTACTCGCGCGGGGTATACAGTACTCCACCCAATTTTCATCAATAAATTAGGTAAATAAATTAACATTTCAATAAGAATTATGAATAAAATATAATTATAATAAGGTATATCTTACATTAAAAAAAAATATTTATATGGTTTTTATTGAAAAAAAATATATATCGAATGATATTGTAAAAAAAATTTAAATTCAAATTGTGTAATACCATAATGCAAATTATTTTATAAATCATCGTCTGAGTTATTATCCGATGGTAAATCACCCCAGGTCTTACATTTGATGTCCAAATGCTGTTTACAGGTAAACCGCCCACAGGATAAACATTTTACCGTAGTTTGGGTGTCCTTTGATCGGCCCCACATATAACATCTTCCTCTCTTGCGTTGTGAATGATCAGTTGGCTCTGAACGATTTTCTACTTTCCCGACCATATTCTCTACAATGCAGCGAATATTTATTGGCAGAGATCTGATCAATACACGCTGTAGCAGATGTGGCTTCATCAGGGACAGAGCTAGATTTTTTTCAAAAACTTTTCTCCTCATCATGTTAGGACCGTGTTTACAGTAAATTATGTAGCTATTTATCCCCGCAACATTCAAAAACGACATAAACAAGTTATATGGCCACCTTTGGGTACCTCTCGTTACCGTATATGAACTACACATCTGGTCAACAGTGTCGACACCTCCTTTTGTTCTATTATATTGCATAATTATTTCAGGCTTATTGCTTTCTTCGTCTATCTCAATTTGATCGTGCATAGTTGATAAAAGTACAACGGATTTCCTCAGTTTTGGCACATAAGAAACTAAAGTCATTCCATCCTGAAAGCCAAAGGTAGTAGACCCTAGTTCCCTTGTCTTTGACGGTAAAAATTCAAGTGGAATTTCCCTTTTATTTTTTTTTTCATGGTTCCAATTAGAGTCATCCCGTTTTCAAGTAACTTTTTTGCCAAAGGGACACTGGTATACCAGTTGTCCACGGTTATATTTCTATTGGATCCTTTCATACTCTCAGTCAATCTTAGGACAATATCAGTGGGGGTATTGCTTACTCTGTAAGGCCCATCTGGCTGAAGACCACAATAAACCTCCAATTTATATGTATAAAAGGTTTTAGCATCCACGGTAGCAAATATTTTGATCCCATACTTTGCCGGCTTATTTGGGATGTATTGTATGAAAGAACATCTACCACGGAATGGTTCTAATTTCTCATCAATTGTTATAAACTCACCCAGGGAGTATGCTTTTTGGCAATTTGCAACAAATTGGTCATAAAATGACCGGACTGCTGCAAGCTTGTCTAACTTTCTCCTCTCCTGCCTGGTTGTTCTGTCATCAAGTCTTATAGCGCTATGCAAAAAATAAAACCTTGCATACGACATCACCCCTCTGCTAATTTCGATTCCTGTCCCATCACTTGCGAAAATGTCATGAAGATCAGTTTTACTCATTTTCTTTGTACCGATCAAATACAACAGACCCACAAAGGCTAATATTTCTTCTTTAGCTGTTTCCTTCATATCCCGTTCTCGAGAATAAGTACCAGCATTTTTCAGTTCTCTAATGTAAATATTAGTGCCAAGCACAATTTCATCAATCATAGTCTCATCAATGATTTTTCTAAATGCTGATAATTCATTTGATATTTCAGTTGATGTGGAAGGAAACCTTTTTTTCAAAATATTTTTTTTTTGACGTTTTTGCAAACTTACTTGTTATAGGAGTTTTTTTCCATTTGTGAGTTTCTATAGGAACATTCTCACCTCTAATTTTTTTATAAATGTGTTTCACATAATAATTTTCATCATCACCTACTTCATCAGTGGATTGGTCAGACGAGTACCCTTGTTCACTGCCGCTGTCGTGATTTTTGTCCTCATCATTTACACATTCCTCTTCAGAATCAGAGAAACCAATAGGTAGTACTTCTGACTCATCCTCTAACTCATCTTCCGATAGAGCATCCCAAGTAGCCCTGATTTCTTCATCTGTGCGTAACAGATTACTCCTAAGAAATAGAAAAGTAAATTAATAAAAAAAAAACACAAATCAAACGTTTTTAGTCTCAACTTTCTAACAACTTACTTCGACAATTATTATAATATAATTAAAAGAAATAAATAAATTGAATGGAAACTGCCATAAAACAGTAGTAAAATGAATAAATAAATAAAAAACTCAAGGATAAAAATACTTACATTCTTGCTCACGTGGGGTATACAGTACTCCGTATCAGAACTGACCAACTTTTCTGTTTAACAATTGATCAAATACAGATATGAATGCAATGAAGCGAATCAAATCTAATAGAACACATGTCCATTGGAGGTTAGAAGGGCGGCCAAGTCTAGATTCGCAGTTGTGCCAACAATAGCAAACAAAATATACCTCTGGGTGACTATATCACCCAGTGCGAGTAACAAAGGGTTAACTGAGGTTTGCAGGTTTATTGCCGCTTCTTCGTGGTCTACGCCTACAGCCATAATAGCAGTATCGTCAGCAAATGTTGCTATCGTGTCTGGGTCTAATTCAGGAATATCACTGGTATATAATAGGTAAAGGACTGGTCCCAATATACTACCTTGCGGTACTGCTGCTTTAATATTTTTTAGTTCAGAGTATGCATCTTCCTGTTTAACTCTGAAATATCTATCTGAGATATAAGACTTTAATAATTGCGCAAACTGTTTAGGCAAAAGCTTGTTTAATTTGTAGTTGAGGCCCTCATGCCACACTTTATCGAAGGCTTGGGCCACATCGAGAAATACGGTAGAACAATTTTTTTTTTCTTCCAGTGACTTTTCAATTATATTTGTTATCCTATGGACCTGGTCTATAGTTGAGTGGCTTTCTCTAAATCCAAACTGATGGTCTGGAATTATGTTTTTATCTTCAATGATTGGCTTCAATCTTTTAAGGAATATTTTTTCAAACAGTTTTGAAATAACAGGTAGCAAGGAGATTGGCCTGTAAGATGAAACTTCATTCGGTGGTTTTCCGGGTTTTGCGATCATTATCATTTCTGCTACTTTCCATATCTTAGGTACATACTTTAATCTAAAAGATGCATTTATAAGATATGTAAGTTTTACTATAGCTTTACGAGGAAGCTGTTTCATGACTTCTCCCGTGATTAAGTCAAACCCTGGGGCTTTTTTTGTGTTGATGTTTTCTTCAATTTCTGATGCAATTTCTTTTGGGGTAACAGGTCTTATGTCACTTTCTTTTTGGGCAAGATTTTCCCAGTCAAGTATGTTTTCACCTTCATTTGGCTGGAAAGTCCCTTCTAAATATTCAGAATATCTGTTAGCTTTTTGTAAATTGCTTTTTGCCCATGTTCCATCTGCATTTTTAATTGGTGGATTCTGCAGGATTGGTCTTTTTAGTGTTTTGGTAGCTTTCCATAGTGAATAGTCAGTTTTACTGTCATTTGACAGTTCACTTAGGTAGTTACTTATAGTATAATTTTTATTTTTTTGTATATCCCTTTTCAGTTGCTTTGTTGCATTATTTAATCTAGTTTTATCTGCTGGCGATCTAGATTGATGCCATATTCTTCTAAGCCTTCTTTTTTCGGTTATGAGTTCTTTTATTTCTCTGGGGTAGTTATTGCTTTTGGTTCTAGGAGTAATATTAGGTGTGTTATCCCATGCAGCCCTTTGGATAACGTTTAAAAATGTTTCCGCTTCATTGTCGAGTTGTTCTTCATTTCTTAACTGGACTCTCAAGTCTACCGTTTCTTCAAGTTGAAGTTTAAAACTCTGCCAGTCAGTCAGTCGATTTGTCAATATAGGAGGAGTTTCCTTCTGTATGATGCTATCACTTAAGATCAGAAGAATGGGAGAGTGATCAGAGTTCATATCCCATGCCTCGTCCACATGCATATAGCTTACAGACACATTTCTAGTTATGAAAAAATCAAGTAGATCTGGTATTTTATTGGGGTCTGTAGGCCAATATGTTGGCTTACCAGTTGACATTGTTTCACATTTTAGTTGGTTAATTGCTTGTAGTAGTTCTTTTCCTTTTGTATTGGTTAACCTGGATCCCCACTGAACGTGTTTGGCATTGATATCACCTCCAATGATAAACCTATATCCGTGACTATTTAGAAAGTCTAAATATTGTTGTTTTTTCAGAGCATGTCTCGGCGGACAGTAAACTGCGGAGACTATGATCTCATATGTTTTAGTTTTAATGTTTACAGAGGCAGCTTGAAACGGTTCTGTTTTATATCCCATTTCTTGGTGATGCTTGATTGATTCCTTAATTACGATGGCACTTCCACCTTTGGCGGTATTTTCGGGATGTATGGTATGGTATACTTTATATCCCTTGAGTTTAATGTATGATTCATTAGTAAAATGAGTCTCAGAAATGAGGCATATATCAATCTTTTCCATATCTAGGACTACTTGCAGTTCTTGTTGGTGTTGCAAGAGTCCATTGGCATTCCATTCCATAATTCTAAGGTTATCTGCCATTTGAATATTTAGGAATAGCTCCTTTAGCGCTATTTTCGAGTCTGCTAATACGTTCGTCCATTTGTGTTAATTTCTCCATTATTTGTTGAAGAGAGTCTTGAATAGAAACGTTTTGATTTTGTTCTTGGGTAGGGCTTTTAGGCTTACCAGTAACTGTTTCGCTAAAAGATTTTTTTCCTGCACTTGCGATGTCGGCTGGCGCTTGTTGATTATTTCTTTGTGGCTGTTTAGGAAGAGTTGGTTTCTTGGTACGTTTATCCTTTAATTTTTGCATTTCTTTGGCAACTATGGATCCTCTGTAGTTGGCTGGATGTCCTTCTCCACAGTGTACACATTTTGGTTGGGTATTTTTTGGTTTATCACATTCCATTGTGAGGTGCTTACCAGTACATCTAACACAACGTGGCTCCATAGCGCAGTATTTTTGCGTGTGACCGTATGCTTGACATTTTTTACACTGTGGCACCAGCCTGGATTTTCTCAATGGTAGAATTTCAACTCTGACTCCTAATATATCAGTTTTTCCGTATATTTTATCCACACTCTCGTTGTGGTTAAATGAGAGCATGAACATATTTAAAGGTTGCTTTGTTTTATATTTTAATTTTGGGGTGGCTTCTATGAGTTTGTAGCCTCGTTTTTGCATTTCTTGTACAATATGTTCTGGTTTTACAGAGAGATGCAGTCCGTTTACCATAACTTTAATTGGCCTATTCTGCTTATTCTCATAAGAATGCCAAGAATATTTCTTTTCATTTAATGCTGCTGAAAGCATTTTAAAATTTGTCTCATTCTGTAGATTAATTTTAATATTCTTGTCATTAAGGACTTTAATCTGAGCGTTAGGAAGTAGGCTCACGATAGCGTGAAGATCACTAAAATTATTAATGTTGTCCACTATGATGGGTGGAGGTGCTTGTATTTTTTAGTCCTTTCTACGTTAATCCTGCTAGTCTGTTGTAGTGGTGGTGTTAGCGAAGTATCCATTTTTCTTTTCTTCCTGTTCTTTGTACGTATCCACCCTGTCTCGCGAGCCAGCTCCTCTTCATCGGTATTGTATTCAGCTGTCCCTAGCTCTTCGGTCTTGCTAGACAGTTTCTTTTCTATCCCTGAATATTTTATGTTCAGTTCTTCATACATTTTATGTATTTTATCTAGTTGGGATTGTAGTTGGTCCACTCTATATTTGGCAGTATTTTTTTCATGCTCAGCTGATTTCCAGCTGTTATATAGTATCTGTTCATTTTGTGAACGCGGATAATCTTCTTGAAATAATAATGCCTGGTTTGTTTGCATTAAAATCGCCTCCTCCGACGCTGCTGTTGGCTGATATAAAGCCATCCATTTCATGTAGGTATTGTGTTTCCCGCTAAATAAACGATCTCGACACGGCCCGGCCGCCGGCATCACTCGCCGAATATGATTTTTTTATTACTTTTATTTACGATAAGATAAGAGCGCGTTCGAAGCACTTGTTTACCGTACAATAGTCAAGTAAATACTGGGAATGAGATATAATTTTATATATTGATATAAAAGAATATATAATTTATATAATTATATATTTTAATACATAATTAGATATAACAATACATGAACATAAATTTCAAAATTTTCTGATTTATACAAAATTTAATATGCCCAGATATAAATATATATACTTATATACAAATATATAAAATTTTATAAATAATCTAGATATAATATTATTAAATTAGAAAAAGAATATATATTTATATATAATTTTATATATTTTTATAAACTTTTTATAACGTATATATAATTTTTTTTTCCGGGTTTTGATGTACGAACTCGCTTTCCGAACTACTTCTCCAACAAGGGAGCTTTACAGTGACAGAATAACCAAATTTGAGTTTTAATATTTTACTCCCATAATACTGTCGAAATATATTTAAGAAATGTTGACAAATAAACTTACTATCTTTATTCATAATTTCTCCGATTTTCCTCCGTGTGGCCTCTTTTTAACGATAATTTATACGATATGTTTTTAAGGTCATATAATTCTGGGTTATACTGACAAGACAAACACGCTCTTCATCATTTTCTGCGATAAATTTATTCATTTCACCTAAAAAGCTGTACACAAATTAACTTAAATTGGTTGCGAATAGAGCTTGTATTGCTCTCGGGCGGGACAAACTACTGGTGACGAATCGTTGGTAGTAGCGACTCGCGAATTTATTGGAGAACAGTCGTTAAATTATATTAATCCAGGTCTAGCGAAATGGTAGCAGTTACCTAGTTGCAACTACGAACAACTGGCGAATTTGTAGGAGAACGCTGCTTAAGCGCGAGATTGTATTTGTAAAATAATTTTAATAATTACATGGTCAGCCTGATTTTTTGTTTTTCCGTCTGGTGGAATCCAAGTTTGCTTGTGTGTCTTTATGTTGCAACCTTAATAGCCCAATTAAAAAGGATACTTTTGCTTATTGTCTTATTTTACATGACAAAATATTTAGCTACAACCCTTTAACAAAAATAGTTAAACAGTTATAAATTTTATCCCCACTCTTTTATTACTTAAGTTTAATATAAAGTAAGCAGTTAAAATTCTCAGTTTTAAACATGACATCTAACCTACAACTAGAAATACAAAATTTGATATCCAAAAACTTAAAGAACAAATTGCAAATTATTCAAGACAAAGAAGTCTTGTTAAAAAATTTGCTGAATTAAAAATATGAGGTTGATTTTGGATATACAAGGATTTAAACATGAAAGAAATATCATTTTACCCAAGGTGCTTGCAGCTTTTAATGGATATAGCATATCTCATGTTTTTAAAAAGCATCCATATCCTTTAAATTTTCTGTCATCTGAATGTCACAAGCAGGCCGTATGGCTAATGAAAAACCATCATTGTATTAACTGGAATGATGGACTTACACCACATCGTCATTTTTCAACAATAATTGAAAAACTGACAAATCCAGCAGAATTTGTTTATCGAAAAAGCCTGGAATTGAACTAGAGTAACAATCACCTTTATCTAAATCGGCACCAAAATATTTTATTATTCAAAATCAACATCTCTGTGTGCATTATCAAATGTATTATTTTTGAATGACAATTTTTGTATGAATGAATAAAATCCATAGAATATTTCGATGGTCACGGAGAAAAACCTTTTCATTTTTAAGTTTCGTTAGATCTTCAAAAATCTATTTGTATGAGACTTATCTACTTTGTCACCATTGACTTGCCTAGTTTTTTACGAAATGATTACGTAGTTGCCATGAATGAGCCCCCTCGTATGTAAATCTGGGTAAAATCAAATAAAGCCCTTAAAAATACCACATTTTATAACTTATAACTTATAAAAGTTATAGTTAGTAAAAATTATACTTAACTAACTACACCCAGTAGTTGAGGTGGTTGATTTTTTTTGCTCGTTCAATCACAGCGCGATCACTGTCACACTCCATATGAGTGTGACCACTCACTAAAAATTCATGATTTATACTGACCATTCTAGAAGAGGTATTAAGCGGGAAAAATAGGAACATCAGCATAACCGTGTTGTTTTTATTTTGACCACTACACTGGTCGCAATAATAGGTGACCTGTTCGACACCTGGGGGCTTTTTTAACTTTTTAAATGGTGGTAAAGGCAAGATGCTATTTGATTTTCCTATTTCCTATTTCCTCAGCCAGAGTTTTATGTTAGCCCTAAGGCTCCTACATGTTTCTAATCAGGTTGACTTCCGTGGTGTTGAAGTTTGTTTTGGTTTTTAGGAGGCTTCTATCTAGCCCAAGTAGGTCCGAAATCTTCACTATTTCGGTGTCGACAGGTACGCTGTGTTGTGACCTCTGTTAAGTGGATGATGAGTTTGATTCTCTGCTCCGGATTCGGGCCGCAAGGCCAGAAAACGGTGGATAAAACGATAGAAATCGCGATTCTTCATTTGGGGTTCCGCTGACGGCGTTTCCTTGGTACCAGTTTTCACTGGCATTGTTGTTGGACTATTGGTTCTAATTGCCTTCGCAATTGTTCCACTATTCTCTGCAGATGACTAGTAAAATCTGGTGAAAACTCGACTTGCTGTTGACTTGGCTCCGCCTGGTGGGCGGGGCTTCGGATGTTTCTTTCGACTTGATCGGAAACTGTCACTGGTTTTGGTTCGGTTCTTTTCTCTTTAGTTTGGAGTTGCCGAATTGGATTATTCGCAGCTGATCTTCGTTTGATTTGTTTCTCTACCTTGACGGGCTGATAGTAGAGATGTTTTTCATTCAAGATGGATTTTTCATTGCGTGGCACACTTACGTGTACGATTGCAATGGGTTTTCTTTCCTTGTTTTGCCATCTTGTGACGGTAATGGGGTGATAGCCTAGGAGTTGTAGCTCCTTGCTAACATCTTCAGTTGGAAGGGTCTGTAACACGCCTTTGAATAAGACGTGTAGATTCCTGTTGCTTGATTCTGTTGAAGTACGGGTACCCTTTCTTCTCGAAAAGCTCTATCAGAACTTTTCTGTCAGTTTCGGTAACGGGGGCCATGAGGACTCCGTTTCTTAACGTCTTGGCTAGCCCGACAGCTATGTTTGTTTTCTTGAGGATGCACATTACTTCTTGGAAAGCTGATTTGTCTTTCAGGACTATCGGCTTTGGTCTGGTAGTGGCGACAGTTGCTGAGGTTGTCGCTTTCTTTATGGGTTATGGTGCCGTTGTTGTTGGCTGTTCTTTGTTTCTGGTTGACGATGTGGATGGAGGATTGACGATCGATTCTTCCATGGGTTGACTTGTCACGGAAGCTGACGTCATTTTCCTCCTCCTTTTTGTTGTTCGATTGGACACCTGCTGGTACCCATCTTGATCGGAAACTTTAGTGTTGTTTCCTTGTTTGGGTTCCTTCTGGATCTCGACTGTTTTCGGTAGCTCTTTTGGTGCGGTAGTTTGCGTACCGACCTCCGAGCTTTCTGTTTGGGTCACTATTGTCTGTGATCCTTTTACTGAGGTTGGTATCTTGAACGATCTTTGCGTTCCTTTATCTACTTTTGTTGGTGGCGTGATTTTTGTGGTTTGTTTGTTTTTCTTAGCAGAAGCATTAGCACTTGCTTTGCCGTCGTAGCTTTTGCCTCTTTGGCTTCTTTTTTAAGTTTGGCGATTTCTTCTTCCATTTCAATGACTTTCTGTTGCAGTTCGTCAATGAATGGTTGGTGGTTTTGGAGGCAGTGTAGGTGATTTTCCTTCAATACCCCAAAAGTCATTGGAACTAGGCCTTGCGCAGCCATGTCCGCGTCGAAATCAGTACGGGGTTCCATACTAGGTTCGTTACGTTCACTTGCCGTTTATCACACTTAGACTTACTCTTGGAGAGATGTGCACTCTCTGAAGGCTCAGATTAGACCTTTTTACTATTTGATTTGAGCTTCTCCCAGATATGGTTTTATCCCACATGTAGCATGTCCCCTTATCATTTGATTGGTCGTGAATTGTTAAATTAAAACTCCACAGCTAGCGTTTGTAAAAGGAATCTGAGGTGGTCAGATAGAGTGTTGGAAGGCACTGTTGTAAATCATAAATTTTAAACAAAAACTTTTTTCAAAGCATTGCTTTTAACAATTCCCTTATCTATGTTTTTATATTTGTATGCCAACTCTGCATAAGAATGATGTAAGTCACGTTCGCCAATCAGATTGTTCTTTTCTTCATCCGATGATGATTGTTTTAATTTTGAATAGGTCGCATTTATGACAAGTATCTTTTTTGGGTTTTTTGAAGCACATATTTTTCTGATGAAAACACTGGTTGTATACTGTAACTGAAACTGGATTGGATTTTTCTTCCTTATATAACTTGTACATTTTTGAAATATTGAAGTCTGATGGGAGGCATTTTTTGGACGACTGGGTACGGCAGTAATGACTTTCACAAGGAAAAGTATCGATGTGATCGTTCACTTCTTGAATTTCTTGGGAAGAACGTTTATTTTTTGGTAGAGCTAGACATCGAGCATCCTGAGGTATAATTCCTGATGGAGACAGATTTCTTTTATCCATCACACTTTCTACAAACCCTTTAGTCTACCCGAATGATTGTATGAAGCAACCTTTACAAACCCCAACATCATGATTTTGTATGATCAATTTATACGAACAAGAGCAAGTTCATGCATCTTAACTTTTCAACTTATGAGTCTTCTTGGGATTTATTGAAATAAGAGATTAAACATAGGCTGCCCTCTTATTCCGGCTGCCCAAAGCCCAATATTCTTTAAAACATTGCAACCTGTCTGCCTCACTTATCCTCCCACAATCCATGCGACAGTTTGGGAGGGTTTCCATAATCCTTTCTTTAATTTCTTTCCCGTTATATGAAATGTAGGTCTTACCAGTGTTCCTCAGGACTTTCCTGTCTTGTCTTTCTTTTCGAGTCGTTCCTTTAAGTACAGGCGTATCCGCAACTTCTTTGGGAACTTTGTGACACTGTTTCTTACTATGCTTCTGTAACTCATTTGATTCGCCTAAAGTATTTATTAATCTTTTAATACAAAGCCAATTCTTAGAATAATAAGATAGCATGCACGTACCGTAATCCAAAGACACCTGGTCGCTGGATGTATTCATTCCTGTTGTGCCCGACTCACGTGCTCAAGTGCTCAAGCCCGCAAGTGCTTGGAACACCCAGGTAAGTACTGGGTTGCACATCTTCATGATAATGTTGCTCTGAAAATAATAATTATCATGGATAATTATGATGCTTGTAAAAAAACTACGAGAGTGTAATTTTTTTTAAATAATAAAAATCTACATCATAAGAGTATAGGCACATATTTGATATAGGTACTGAATTTATTCCTTACCTTGATTTAAAGCTTTACGCTTTAAACTATTCAAATATAACTGTCTATTTGCCATTCTTAAAAGATTGAAATAAATAAAAACGAATAATGCAAACATTGTAAAAACTAAACTAGAAAAAATAATAATCCACGGACAAACACCGTCTTTCACTGTGGCTGAGCTAAAACTGATATTTTTAGATGCTTAGAACACTACAATCATATAAAGTTTCATGGAAAATAAAATAAAAAAGTTTTCAGAAACAAGGAACCGAATTAGAGCTAGCCCTCAGATTTAAAAATACTCAGAAATCAACTACTAGTCTAAGAAGCAAATCACTATAGGGAGCTGAGTGCTTGGGAAAATTAACTTATCTAAAGTATTTTTGCCGTGAATGGACGGATAAAAAGAGTTGTCTAAGATTTCATGACTCTTAGCCATGTGTTACATTAGGTAAGTGGATTTGCCAGGTCATTAAATACCGTGTAAAAATAGGTAAATGATTTTGACTGTTTCTGTTCAGTCCCTATTCTGAATAATATCAGATGACTGGACTTGATCGGAAGTGAAAAAATTAGCTAAGCACACTTAATCATATATGAAGCAAAAAATCCAAGTTACCCAAAAATGCACATTACATTCATCCTCTTGTTGTTGGCGGGAAGACTTATCCACTTTTTCCCCACTCGCAGATGAGTCCAAATTTCCACTAACCCTATTTTTCACCAATATTTGTCTTACCTAGTTTTTCCCCGCGACGATCGATGTATTACATGTTTTATTTATTATTAATAAAATACTTTACAAAAATTATTTCCTTATATTAATATTTCTTCTTCATCTAAACTATTATATGAGTATCTGCGTTAACTAAGTTATTATTTGGGTGAGTGCTTTCATTGTCTGATACTTCTTCCTGGGGTATTCTCACACTGTTAACAAATTTATTTAAATATGTTAGTTGACTTATAAAATCTAAGTTTATCATTTCACAGAATAATTCTAGTATATCATTATTCTCATAATATTGCACACATGCATTTATTCCCTTTTCATATGTTTGTAGCATATCATAACACACTTTTTCTACATATCTCAATCTTTGAGAATTTTCATTGAGTAATTTATAAAATTCAGTATAAATGCATATTACTGCATTAGTGAATTTAATATTCTCATTCGACATATTTTTAACATATTTCTTGGTAATATGCTTCTACCTTGTTTTGGTTGTGGTGATTTGCAATTAAATGATTGTGCTGACTTTTTGTTAATATTCTGTAGAATTATGTTAAGGAAAATGTTCGTTTTTCTTGGTAATGTGCTTCTAACTTCTCTTGGTTGTGGTGACTTCCGGTTAAATCATTTTTACGGGGAGCCGGCACTGGGGAGATCGTTTTTTTATTTTTGTCCGATACAGTGCGGGTGGCCTTCCCACCTGCTTCCAAGTTGTCAATTTTCGAAGACAGGGAAGCTACTTGGACTTTCAATTTTTTTATTAGTTCTTTGAGTTCGAAGATCGTCTCATTAAGCCCTTTGTTGTTTTTACGCGCCTGATCAAGCTCAGCCTGAAGACTGGCGATCACACCGGGCCCTACTTTTGTGCTGCAATTTTATGCCACCAGTGTCACTATATTATATGAAAATACTTTAAAGTAATCCAAAATAATACTAATAATGCTAAAAAAGAGAATTCAAATGTCTTAAAATATTTAATCACTTATTAAGTGCCCAAAGACTATCCTATCACTTACTAGCCAGAACCGTTGTGGTTTCCGGCAGTTTAGAGTTGTAAACTGCCGGTAAAGTTTAGAGTAAACTGCCGGAAACTGCAAAAAAGTAAAAGCAGCAAAACCAACATAGTGCAATGCACTCGTTCGCAGTTAAGCGAATAATCCGCACATAAACTATGTATTATAACTACTTTAGAAGAAAAAAGCCGAAAATTCCTGAAAAACCGTTAGATGACGTCACCGGGGCGACGCTTCGACTTCGACTTATTTGGCCAGGTTTTTGGGTTAGCCCGCAGGCTCCTACCCGTTTCTAGTCGGCTTTGACCCTATATGGGCACTAATTTTAAGGGGGTCTCTATTTGACCCAGGAGGTTGCCTAGCAAGTTGGCATAGATAGTAAGAGAAGAAAGAATAGTGTTTTTAGATGAAGTCCTGGCGAACTTCAGAGGTTAATATGAAAGAAAAAGAAAATGAAAGATTTTGCTTTTTCCCCGTCAGAGAATGACAGGTGTTCTGTCTGAACAGCCGATCGATCGAGAGTGATCTTTCGACTGCCAAACCACGGACAGGATTATAAGTTGTCGAAGCGGTCTTATGCAAGCCGGGTATCGAATGTTCGATAGCGTTATGCTTGCGGCCCGTATGGGATTTTGGGGCATTGCGCTAGATTACCCGGGAAATCCGGGTAAATTGTCCGGGACTAGCGGGTTTTCGCTAAATTTTGCCGCTTGGACGAATTTAGCGTAGATTTGGGAATGAAATTCGGAGACCGGGGGAACACCGGTCTCTCTCGTAATCTGGTTATTCCGAACATACCAAGGTGCGTTTAGTGCCATACGCAAGGTTTTGTTCTGGATTCTTTGAAGTTTTTTAGCCGCCGTAGGCGCCAAAAAACGATAGTAGGTAATAAGACCGTATAAGTATACGGATCTTATCATAACTTTATAGAAAATAATTTTAACTTTCAGGGAAAGTTTACTAGAACGACAGATCAAGGGGCACAGGAGTTTGAGGATTCCGTGCCCCTTGCTAATTGTAAGCTGGATTTGACTAGACCATTTGAGAGAGCGGTCGAAATGGAGACCTAGATACGTGGCTTTTTGCAGCCACGGGATTGGCACTTTGTCAACCAGCAATGTGGCTTCGCTTGGAAAGCGATTTCTGGAGAAAATGATCGCCTGGGTCTTTTTAGGATTGACCTGCAGGCGCCAGAATTTAAGCCAGGCAACGGCAGCGTTAAGCTGCCGCTGCAGTCGGTTATGAATAACCGAGGTGGAACGTGACGTTGAAAAGAAACCAGTGTCATCCGCAAAGAATGAAACACTGACGTCACGTAAATGAGGGAATTTGGCCAAGTAGATGTTAAACAAGGCCGGTGACAGGGGAGAACCTTGCGGGACTCCCGACTCAATAGGTTTGCTCGTGGAGAAGGTTGATTTAATTTTAACTTGAAAGGATCTACCTTTCAGGAAGAATTTATTAGCATGGTTAGGTCCCCCGGGAAACCTAATTCGAGTAAGTTAAAAATAAGTCCCTCGTGCCATACTTTATCGAAGGCTTTGGAAAGGTCTAAAAAGACAGCGCCGAGACGCTTGCCCGACCTGAAAGCCTGATTGATTTCGCCAGCTAATCTGGCTGTCTGTTGCAAGGACGAATGTCCTCGTCTGAACCCAAACTGCTCGTTTGGTATGATACCATTGCTGTCGGTAAAGTCATTCACTGCAGAGAGAATGACTTTTTCGGCTATTTTTTAAAGGGTAACTGGAGTTCGGCTTCTTGGGAATCACAGCTATAAAAGCGTGCTTCCATGATTTGGGGAAGTATTGCAGTCGCAGAATGGAGTTCACAATATTTGTGATTTCTGCGACTTGCTTACTTGGCAATTTTCGGAGCAGGCATACTGTGATGCCATCGCTTCCAGGGGCTTTACGGGGTGAAAAACTTCGAATAATAGCCGTGACTGACTTTGGAGATACGAGGTAGTCCCGCAGGAAGTCGAAACGTGGGCTTTCGGTCATTCGTGTTTGAACAACATCGGAGACCGCCCAATCTCGATCTTCCTGAGCCTCGGGCTCGTCATTTGGAGTCTAAAAGACTCCGCCAGCAGCTCGGCCTTCTCCGAATCGGAGACGGCATGATTGCCATCATCCGACCTTAACGGCGGAATGTCCCTGCGGGACTTCCCCGTCAACGATCTTGTCAGACGCCAGATCTGCCTCAGATTCGACGTGTCAACAGAGAGAAGCAGGTTATCCCACTTCTCGTTTCGGTATGACTTCATCTTCTCTTTGGCTTCTCTGATCGCCCGATTTGCCCGACTTCTATCCTCTCGAGAGGGGGCAGCCCTGGCCTTCTTCACCAGGCGATTTTTCGCCCGGAGAAGATTTTTCAGGTCAGTCGGGAAATCGGAAGTTAGCCGCTGCTGATCAGACGGTCGAGGCTTCGTGGCTAAGCTGAAAGCCTTCAGGATATCCTCTGTCAGTTTGCCGACAGCAAGATCGAGCTGCTCCGGGTTAGCAACCCGGGGTATTGGATTGGTAGAATGTGCGGATTGGAAAACCCTCCAATCCGTTACGAAATGTGACGGCTTGAACGGCGCATCTAAGAGTCGGGCGTCTCCCAGTTCGAAAAGAACGGGAAGGTGGTCTGAGTCGAGCTCGTGCAGAACCGACGTGGCATTCGCTCTTGGGACACCCTTCGTGATGAAGAGGTCTATGACTGATCCGGCGTGACCCGGATAGTCATAATGGGTGGGTTCGTCAGGATAATTGACGATACACCCGAGCGAGAAACATAATCGTCCGAGGGTCGCGCCACGAGAATTCGTATTGCGGCAACCCCAGAGCGTGTTATGGATATTGAAGTCGCCGCTAGCAATAGTGGCGGCGTCGCTTCGAAACAGGGCAGTGTAATCAGCCCGCAACGGAGGTACGTTGCCTAACTGATACACGGAATGAAGGATTAAAGGTCGGTCTGCTAGCTCGACAGAAATGGAGGTTATTTCAAGATTGGCAAGATCTGGTTTAAGAAGTTTTGTATGCCGGAGATTGTTTTTGATAAGAATCACTGTGCCGCCACCACGGCCGTTGATTCTATCATCCCGAATTACATTGTAATTCGGGACGTTGTAACGGATGGAGGGTTTTAAGAAAGTCTCCTGTATAAGGGCGACGTCGATATTGTGCTCCGTCAGTGCGTGAACAAGTTCCTCCTTCTTGTCACGCACCGAGTTAGCATTCCAGGAGATTATTTTAAGAGAAGCTGGTTTAACAGCCATTGAGATTTTGGAAATATTGCGTGCATTGGGCTTGGAATAGACCCATGAAATTCGAGACCATTTGACCCATCAGCTGTGAACAGACAGCTTTCGGGTCAAATTGGGCCGGGTCAATTTGTGCCGGAGCACTGCGCTGATTGCGCTGAGACCCCCACACGAAGGTGGATGTGGGGGTTGGGGTGTTTTTCGCGGATTTTGAATTTTTTGGCTGAGGATTAGCCTTTTGCGGGTGTTGTGAGAAAGAAGCCTTCACAACACCTCTAATGGGGCGTTTTGGGCATTTTTTGTAATTGGCGGTGTGATCACCGCCGCAATTACAGCAAAAGCCCGGGGTAGTGCGGGGCTTTTTGCAGTCTTTAGCTGCATGAGCCTCGCCGCACTTCATGCACCTGAGAGGTGCTCTGCACTTGCGTGCAGTGTGGCCATAAAGTTGGCAGTTGTAACACTGCCCAACTTCCCCACTAGATTTTTGGGATTTCACCTTTATATTTTGGTGAAGGAAATATATAAGGTTGAAAATATTAGTTTCGGAATTGGGGATTGTAATTGAAACCACGGCAATAGGACTTTTGTCCTTTCTTTTAAATCGATCGACTCGGGTGGGGTGATAGCCCAACTCGGACAATTCTGCTTTAATTTCATCGTCGGGTATTGATTCGGCGAGACCACAAATCAATACCCTGATATTTCTTTCACTGGGACTTAAGAAAGTATGAAAGGGGTACTTGCGTTCGTCGAGTAATTTTGTAATCGCTCGAAACGCATCAGGAGATTTGGGATGAAACATTATCCCTTCTGGTTTGGTGGTCGTATGACCGAAATGGATATTATGGGACTTTAAGATGCGGACAACTTCGAGATAGGCCGATTTATCGTGAAGTACGATATCAAGAGCTTTTTTGTCTTTGGCCGAAAAACCAGATTTACCGGCAGAATTTGTCGGTTTCTGGTTGGCCTTGGGTTGGGCTATCTGGGGAGCCTGGACGGATGATGTCGAGGCTCCCTAAGAAAGAGACTGGGGAACCACCGCCCGTTTGTCAGAGAGAACTGGAAAGTTCTCATCATCAACGGGCGGCGAAGTTTTTCTTCTTCTTGTGCGGCGGCGGAGTGTTTCTTCTCATTCGCGCGCGCAAGGGTTTTACGGCGTCGCGACTTCGACTTCTTATTCTTTTTTCTTGAAGCCGTCTGCTTCTCTTCACTCGTCTTGGGGGAATCCTGTTCTTCATCCATGGAGGCTTCCTCGATTTCTTCGTCCTGGTTAGCGGCCTGGAGATGCCCTTCAATACGTTCATCAGAGCGTTTTTCACAGGCCTCCGTTAGTGCCGCTATTTTGGCCACGGCATCGCTCAGCTTTTGCTCGAGCTGCCGTATTAGGGCCCTATCTTCGTTTCTTTCGCGTAATAGCTGGTTTATACGCTCAGGCATATCGATACCGGGGCTCAGAGAGTCCTCCGACACGATAACGCTAATATTGTCCTCGTCGGCACTTTCCATAATTTTTTCCGAAATTGACCGCTTTTCCGAAATCGCGGACGCGAAAAACGCAACTTTCTGCGACTATTTGAACGAAACGGTCATTTAACGGTTTTTAGTGACGTCACGTCACGCCACTATTACCCCTACTACCTATGTCGACTATCGAGAGAGCTCCCGAAACACGTCCGTACTCTCTGACTGCCAAACATAGTATCCCCGGGGCGACGCATAACTCTCAGTTAGTCGTTCAAGAACGTTGACTAATCAGAGCACAGAAAAACACGTCTTCCCTCTCTGAGTGATTTGATTGGAATGATCATCGGTCCTCCTAAAGTAGTAGAATACTTTTTCCTGGGTGGTAAGTTGACCCGAAGGCCCTGATTTATATTATTTGATTTGTTTCCGAATGTTGCGACACGAGTCGTTTATCCGGAGGGTTTTAGTTGCTGTCCTTTAGGCAATATTACGATGACGAATGTGAGGGATCATTCTGGGGCAACGGCCGGCAATGAAGCAGCCGTGGCTCTGATTAGCGGATTGTCCGATAAAGACGCCGTTGCTAGGAATTTCTCCAGTAATCTGGAAAGGAATGTCTGAAGCATTAGTATGTCTGTCTCCCGATGGATTTGCGCATTCCTTACAAACCAAGGGGCACTGATTATTGTGTGAAGCTCACGTGATTGAAAAGACTGAATTCTGTTAATCGAGGTAATTAGGAGGAACGGGAACCAGGCCTGATGTCCGTAAATGAGGACCGACCGGACCATGGGTTTATACATGGTTAGTTTGTTGTTCAGCGAGAGCTTACTACTTCTGTTGATGAGAGGCTATAGCATATGGAGTATGTCGTGTGCTTTTTCGCTTGCCTTCTTGATGTGCGACATCCATGTCAAGGCCTTGTCATATTTAAGGCCCAAGTAGTGTGCCGACTTAGCCCACTTGATTGAGACACCGTGTATACGGATGGACTGTTTGATTATAGGTTGTCTTCGGGTGAAGAAGACGGCCTGGATCTTGTCATAGCTTTCGTCGTCTGCTTTTGGAGCCTGGAGGTAATCAACCAGGGTCCGTGAGCTGACTTATAGAAAGCCGTGTCAACATCATAAAAAGCAGTCTCCACGGAATTTTTGGAAAGTCCGCCATGTAGATATTGAAGATTACGGGGGCAAGAAGGGATCCTTGCGGTACTCCCGCTTCGATTCTTTGAACGTTAGAAAGAGCACCTTGGATGAGCACTTGGAAAGTGCGCCCAGTCAGAAATGATGCCAATAGCTGACTATGTCTGTTGGTATGCCTGATATGAAAATCTAAGCATTTTGACTAAGAGTCCGAGGTGCCAGACTATGTCAAAAGAGGGTCTAGAAAGACTGTTCCCGAAAGACGCTTTCTGTCGAAACCCTGTCTGATCTGCGCAGCCAGCCACGCCGCCTGATGGCTAATTGGCCTATAGCTACTAGGCTCTCGGTTTCTTTTTTCCTTTTTTAAGGATTACTATGATTTGGGCATGTTTGCATGAAGATAGAAAGTGCTGAAGTCTGAATATCGCGTTGACAATGTTGTTCAACTGCGCTATTTGCTTGTTCGTCACCGTTTCAACTACATCGGGGATATGCGGTCGCGGCCAGGAATTTTTCTTACTTTCAAACCTCGGATAATATCATATGTTATCTTCGGCGAGACCATTTGGCTGATGAAGTAGCCGGGATTATCGAAGAGGTCATCTGTTTTTGGTAGGTCACGGCGAAGAGTTCCGCCTTTTCCTCTCTAGTGACGGCGTGACTAGCACCCGTCCTCAGGGGGGAATCGGCGCCATCACCTTTCCCACCATTACCTCTGACGGAATGTCCAAGGTAGTCCGAGTTGATTCTTTTGATGTTTTAGTCGCACATTCGTGGCTTCTATTATGTCTGGTTAATTTATCAACGGCATCTTCGAGCTGTTGAATGCTACCTATTCGCGGATTGGGACCGCTGTTTTTCAAATGCTCTTGAAATTTGCTCCAGCAAATGTTAGATACCTGTTCCGTGTATCTACTTGGGTACCTATTGTTAACAATACCGGGAAGTGATCCGAAGTAAGCTTATGAACAACCTGGACTGTGCATTGACTTCGACTTCGACATACTCAGCCAGGTTTTTTAGTTAGCCCGGAGGCTTTTACTAGTTTCTAATGAAATTCAAACCCTAAGATGGGCGCTTTTTACGTTTTGAGGTCTCTAGCTGACCTTTGACCTGCCGGAATTGAAGATTCCGGAGGGTCATTTAAGTTAATAGAAAGACAAGAAGTATAGTATTTCAATTATTTAGAAGTCCTGGCGAACTTCTTGAGGTTAACAAGAAAGGAAAAAGAGCATAAAAACAAAGCTAGATTTCTGTCTTTTTTATTTTTACTTCCATCGGAAATTCGATGGAGTTTTCGCCGAATGGCGGTCCGACCGATCGAAAAGAGAGACCGATCGGCCGCCATCCGACGACGCCGGGGAGTGTGCATCATTCTGTTATTTATAGTCGAAGCGCCCTTACGCAAGCCAGGAACCGATGATTCGCTTCCCTTCTGCTTGCCGCCCGTACAATAACATTGGGGATTTTTTGCGGCTCGATTTACCCGGGAGGTCCGGGTAAATTTTCCGGTATTTTCCGGACGAGCGGGTTTTGGCTTAGAGAAGTTTTTAGAACAAACTTCTCGTAAGCTTTTTCAAATAATTGCGAAACCGTGGGGACTCCGGTTTCGGCGTGAATTTGGGTGTTCCGAACAAACCATAGAGCGTTGAGCGCCAAATGCAAGGTTTTGTTCTGAAGAACTTGTAATCTGTGCACCGAATAAGGTGACAAGAAGCGAAAATACACTATTAGACCGTATAGATATACGGATCTAATTAAAGTATTATAAATATTTATTTTGATGCAAGGGTTTAGCTTGCTCGACCTGGAAATTAAGGGGTACGCGAGTTTGAAGATACCGTACCCCCTACTTAAAGTTAGCTGGATTTGACTAGACCACTGAAGAGAGCGGTCGAAATGTAAGCCTAGATAGGTTGCTTTTTGCAACCACGGAATAGGCACTTTGTCAACCAGCAGTCTGGCCGCGCATTTTGGGCGCTTTCTGGTGAAGATAATCGCCTGGGTCTTTTTTGGATTGACCTGCAGGCGCCAGAATTTAAGCCAGGAAATAGCAACGTTAAGTTGCTTTTGCAGTCGGTTATGAATAGCCGACGCGTGACGTGACGTGACAAAGAAGGCAGTGTCGTCTGCGAAAAATGCAGAACTAACGTCACTGTAGCAGGGAATTTTGGCTATGTACAGGTTGTACACGGCCGGGGAAAGGGGTGAACCTTGCGGGACGCCCGACTCTATGGGCTTTCTCGTTGAAAGGGACGAATTAATCTTTACCTGAAAGGATCTGCCTGACAGGAAAGAGCGGATCAGTATGGTAAGGTCTTTAGAAAAACCTAATTCCATGGTCTTATAAATAAGACCACGGTGCCATACTTTGTCAAAGGCTTTGGAAATATCGAGAAACACAGCGCCAACGCACTTTGTTAATCGAAAAGCCTGGTGTATTTCGCCAGCAGGCCTTGCGCCATTGCTGCAGGGACGAATGTTCCCTTTCGGAACCCGAATTGCTCGTTAGGTATGATACCTTTGCTGTCGGTAAAGTCATTTAGTGCGGAAAGAATGACCTTTTCGGCTATCTTGGAGAGATTATTCAGAAGGCTTATGGGCCTGAAATCAGAAGAGAGGTTCGCGCCTCTCTTCTTCGGAATTACCGCTAAATTAGCGTGCTTCCATGAAGCGGGAAAGTATTGCAAACGCAGAATGGAATTCATGATATTCGTGATTTCTGCGATTTGCTTACTGTGGAGCTTTCGGAGCTGCTTGACGGTGATACCGTCGCAGCCCGGAGCTTTGTTTGGGGCAAAACTACGAATGATAGCCACTACTGACTTTGGAGAAATCAGGTAATCCTTCAGATACCTTCAGGCTTGTCGGAAAGCCGCGCGTAAGCTGTTCTTCCGCCTGCGCCTCGGTCAGCCTCGGACTGGTCATCTGAAGTCTAAAAGACTCCGCCAGCATTTCAGCTTTTTCCAAGTCAGAGACGGCGAAAGAAACGCCATCATCCGACTTCAAGGGGGGAATGTCCCGTCGGGACTTCCCCACCAAGGACCTTGCCAGGCGCCAGATCTGCCTCGGATTTGACGTGTCGACAGAGAAAAGAAGTGAATCCCACTTCTCGTCTCTGTACGACGCCATCGCCTCTCTGGCTTCTCTGATCGCCCGGTTTGCCCGACGTTTATCGTCGGGATCGAGGGTGGATCTGGCCAACCTGACCAGGCGATTTTTAGCCCGGAGCTGGTTTTTCAGATCCGTTGGGAGGTCGGAAGTTCGCTGAAGCTGGTCGACCGTCCGATGCTTCGTGGCAAGGCAATAAGCCTCTTGGATATCCCTTGTCAGTTTACCGACAGCGACATCGAGCTGCTTCGGGGAAGCAATAGTTGGGATTGGCTCCGTGGAGCGGAGATGGGCTCGGAAAACGTTCCAATCAGTGACTTTATAAGTCAACTTGAACGAAGCGCCCAGAGCCGGCCGTCCCCCAGTTCAAGGAGGACAGGAAGGTGGTCGGAGTCGAGCTCGTGCAGGACCGACGTGGCAATCGCTCTGGAGGAATTCTTCGTGATGAAGAAGTCTATAACCGATCCCATGTGTTGCGGGTGGTTATAGGCATAGTGGGAAGCCTCATCAGGAAAGGCGATGAGGCACGCGAGCGATTCGCACACAGTGCTTAGGGAGCTACCACGATCGTTCGTGGTTCTGCAACCCCAGCGAGTGTTGTGTGCGTTGAAATCGCCGCCGATAATAATGGCGGCGTCTGTGTCAAAGATTTTGGTGTAATCAGCCGGAACCAAAGGTTCACCGAAACGCTGATACATGGAATATAAGATGATAGGTCGGTCCTTGAGCTCGACAGAAATGGCAGTGGCTTCCAGAGTGGCAAGCTCTGGTTTAGGGAGTCTAAAATGCCGGATGTTTCTTTTGATAAGAATCAACGTGCCGCCACCACGGCCGTCGATTCTGTCATCCCTGTGAACTTTATAGTTCGGGATGCTGAAACGGATGGAGGGTTTAAGAAATGTCTCCTGAATTAGGATGACATCGATGTTGTGTGCCGAAAGTACGTGAGCAAGTTCCTCCTTCTTGTCACGTACTGAGTTGGCATTCCATGAAATTATTTTAAGGGAGTCCCGTTTAACGGACATTATTGGGGAAGGCAGACGTTAATTGGGCCAATACTAGGCCCATAATCTGCTGGGTTAGTTGGTTAACTATCTGACTTACGTCAGATTGGACGTTAACTTGGGGTTGCGGTTGCGCCGTTTGGCGCTGAGATCCCCACACGAAGGTGGATGTGGGGATTTTCGCGGTCTTTGGCTGTGGAGCAGCCTTTTGGGCGCGCTGCGAGGACAAAGCCTTCGCAGTGCGGGGCGCGGGACGGGCCGTGCAGTTGCGGTAACTGGCGGTGTGATCACCGCCGCAGTTAGCGCACTTGGCCGGGGAGTCTTTGGGCTTGGGGCAGTGCCTAGACCTGTGGTCGGCAGAGCACTTGACAAATTTGGGGGGGGCATGGCACTTGCGTGCCCTGTGACCAAATTGTTGGCAGTTGAAACACTGACCAACTTGGTTCGAGGGCTTTTGGGTCTGGACTCGGATGGTCTGGTCCAGAAAATACTTGGTGTTGATGATGCCTTTTTCGGTCTTAGGCACCGTGATTTGGACGATGGCCAGAGGGCCTTTTTTATTGGACGTTGGTAGGATGGTATCCCAAAGACTCGAGTTCGGCTTTGGCGTCCTCGATGGGGATACTCTCGAGGACGCCACGGAACAGAACGCGGAGATTGCGCTCGTCGGGGGTCGTGTAAGAGTGGTATGGGTACTTCCGATCATCAAGGAATTTCGTAAAATCCCGATGATCATTTGAAGTGGGTGGCTCGAACGAAACCCCCTTGGGTTTCGTCGTGGAGATGCCATGATTTATGTTCAGCTGCTTGCACAGCCGAACGACTTGCTGGTACGCCGCTTTGTCGTGTAGAACGACCGGCGGTACACGGTATTTCTTCGCTGGCTGGTCAGAATTTCCGACGGAAGATGTCGGTTTCTGACTGGCCGCGACAGGGACCTGAGTGGGTGGGGCTTGGGTCGGAGACCCAGATGCCCCGTCAGAACGGGAACCCGCTGCCTGTGTCTTCGACAGTGCGGGAAAATGCACGTCGTCAACTGGCGGCGCGGAGGTTTTTCGCTTGCGCTTGGGCGCAGTGCGAAAACCTTCAGAATCGGAGGCCGAAGGTTGGCCTCTGAGTTCAGGCTGGGGTGTACTTACCTGGTTTCCCAGGCTTTCTTCCTCCATCGCGGATTCCTCCTCTTCGGAATCCTCCTTTTGAGGTAGCGATGCTGATCGCTTTTTCCTCTGACGCCTCTTCTTCTTCTCCGGAGCCGCCACGGGGGCTCCGGATGTCCCTTGGTCTTTCGGGACTTCCTTCTTTTCTTGGAGGCTCAGCATCTGCCTCATTAACGTTTTCTGCGTGCTGCAGCCGCGATTTCCTTATGCAGCCTGGCGTTTTCTTCTCGAAAGTCTGAAAAGACCTTCTCAGAGGCCAATCGGGCCTCTTTCTCCTCCTGGAGCAACGCCAGTGTCTTATCTAGCTGCTTCTGGATTTTCTTCATTTCCATGTTGGCCAATTCCTCCCTGGCCACCTCTTCAAAGAGCTCGGATTCACTACCCGAGCTCTCCATAGTTCTTTTTTTTCGCGTTTTAACCGTCCGCGAAACGTAACGGTTTTTAACGTATTTTAATCACACCACTTGCGCCGTACACTTGTGCGCATGCAGAGAGCTCCGTGAAGCACGTGCTCTCTCCGTGAAACACGTGCTCTCTTCGACATTCAACACAAGACATCTGTGCATTGATTCGAAGAAACTATTAAAACGGGATGGTTCGTCTGGAACAAGGAGGTTCAGCCCGTATCTATCTGCCATAGACAGCAGGTCAGCTCCTCCCCTGTCTGTCAGTCTTGAACCCTACGATTGGTTATGTGCGTTGAAATCTCCTCCAATGATGAATGTAGTTTTGTTAGCCAGGGACCTGCCAATTTCGCCTGATTGAAGTTGTAGCAGGTTCTCTGATACCATGAGTGCAGGTTTATGAGATTTCTGTTGCCTGTTGTCACATTTGTGTAGCTGGTATTGGACCGAACTTAAGCCGTTGTTTGGATTCTCTTGTTATAGGGTGGGCATTAGTAGGAGTGTTGGTATTATGTTGGTGTTATTTAGTTATTTGCAATTCTGTGGTAGTGCTGTTTGTGGTTTGCTGTTTGCTGGCCTCCATACTTTTACTTTTCTTGCAGCAGTATATTGCAATGTGTGTGCAATGTTTTTGTGTGTTCGAAATTTTGGCATAGCATTCATTGTGCTATACCTACATTGTGCGGTTTTTCTTGGTGGTTTTACTTGTATTATTTTATTCTGAAAACTCTTTAGTTTATAAATATTCTTGTTATTGGATATGCTGGCTCCAGGTCAACGAATAATATATTTAATGGTTCTTTTGTTATTCGCTTTCTTCCGTTTAATATTTTTTTACTTTATGTCCCTTCTGAGATAGTTCTTTGATTTCGTTCAAATCGGCTGAATATTGTAGATGTTTAATTACTATTTTATATGCTCTCTCGTTCTTAAGTTGATATATGTGTTGTATGATTTTATTTTCCATCAGAAAGTGGTGGTGGTTTTGGAATTATGTTTTTTGGCTGTTTATCTTTATTAATTACTCCGTTGTCAACAGATAAGCTGTTGTATCTATGGTTTAATGGTATGCGTTGTTGATTACTTGGGTTTATTTTCCTGCTTTTGGTATGTTTCACGTTTTGCCATGGACGCTGAATATTTTCTTATCTAATCATCTAAATCGTTATCGCTAGTTGACATTTTGTAATAGTATTCATTATTTGTTGCTGACTCTGGCAGTTTCTGGGTTTGTATATTGAGTTCGTACACCGTGAATGCTATTGTTGATTGTTACATCTTGTATAACATTGTTGATTGGTACGATATGTGCCCCTTCAACTGGTTGACCGTTTTTTTTAAACCTAATAAGTTACCCTAAGGGAGCATATTTTTAAACTATAGATATGTTCCATACCACTTATTTCTTGTTTATTTCTTCTTTATCACTCGATATTTTATCCGAGTAATTTTAATATCGATGTTGCAGTCGTCTACGTAACGAAAAAAACATGGTATTTGATAATTAATATTCCAGATCTTCCATAACAAACTGCGTGATTAACTAGAAATTGACGAGTCCATTGCACACCTTTCGATTTGTTTATAAAATCTAGTACCATACATGAAGTAGGTTCGTAGCCTACATGAAGTAGGAGTTAGTTCGATAGCTTTCAAAAATTCTTTGATACGTATATCTGTGTAAGTTTTAATTTTGTTCGATTTTTTTGTATTAATATATTTTGCTAGATTTACTGGTTTGTTGAGATATAGTATATATATAATAGGGATATAACATCTAAATATATAAGTTTGTATTGATTAGGTGCTGTCATGTTTTTTATTTTATTTTTAAAATCTGTCGGTGTAATAGCTATTTTGATTAATTATATTACGTAAGACGTTTTTCAAGAATTTAGCCATAGGAAAGGATAAAAGAACGAATTTTTAACTATAGGTTGAACAGAGCAAGGAGAGTTGTGGAAAATGTATTTGGCATTATTTTAGCTGTGGTTCCAGTTTTGAGAAAACCCATTTTACTACAACTCAAAAAAGTTGATCTGATAGTTATGACCGTTATGTGTCTCCATAATTATTTAATGAAGAGCAAGACTTCAAATAAGACATACATGGACTCCTCCAGGAATCTTTAACACAGAAGTGAAAGGGCGTTTAGTTGAAAGAACTTGGAGATTTTCAGGGACTTTGAATTTTTGAATTTGAATCTTAATTTAAGGCCACCATTACAAGCACATAAAGTCTGTGAAGAATTCTGTACCTATTTCACTACATAAGGAGTGGTTGAATGACAACTGGATTATTATCTGTACATGGTATTATTAGTCCCTTTTTTATATAAAAAAAATGTTATAATTCTGTTCATTATTTAAAAATGTTTATGTATTATAAACAATATGATATAAACAAAATGTTTAAAAGGTTGTTTACTTACAGACATTGCTTCTGAAGTTAAGGTGTTTTTTGGTTCATTTTTGTCGCATAGAAAATAAAAGTTTGGCAAAGCAAACCAATCAGTATGTATACTTCTTCAGCTCCTTTAAAATAATAAAATAAAACCATTGTTCTAGTGCAACATTTTTGGTTATAACAGGTTATGACACTAAATGCTTATAATTTACCAAAACACTTACCTTAACTTGTATGTTGTTCCTATCGTCTTTTTTTACCTTTTTTATTTTTCACACCTTAAAGAGCGTAGCAAGCTGTTGATTTTCTTTTTTACCTCATCTACAGACAATTCAAATACGTACAATTTTTTTCCAGGCATTTAAGTTTTTAATTTGTGGAAAGAATGCTTTGGGTCCCAACACTTTACTTTTATCGTACTATTCTATTCAAAAGTAGAACATTTTGTCTGTTAAGATTCGTTATCTTAATTTCAATTTAATTTAAATAAATATAACTATAAAAACTGAAAAATATAAACAACTTTATTTTTGACACTTGTTGAAATATCCATTATCAAGCATAACCTAACAACACCCCACTACACACAAAGACGGAGCGGACGTACGGCGCACACTGCACATTTATTAACTGTGTGCGGTAATCTTGCGTCCTAAATATTTTAGCCGCACAGTAAATTCAACACACACGCGACTTTTTATTGGTGTGGACCTAACTTAAGATCGTATAATTTCTACATTTAACTGGGATTTTAATTACACTTTCCGAAAAATTTTATAATATTTTGTTGGATAGAACTTGCTCAATTTTGCATACGATAAATCGAGTTATTTAACATTAATTGTCATTGCACAAGTTGGTTTGCGCACGAAAGTTATAATTCCTAGATATAAAGCGATTTGTTTTTTTTTAATTTCTTCGTACTGCGACAAAAAGGTAGAGACATTTAACAAAAATCAAAAACAATTAAACAGGTAAATCAGTAAAGTTGTACAAAACCCTCTCATTTAACATTTTTAAATAATTATTGTTCACAAATAAATTTGTGTTCCAGCAAAGAAATGTTAAGACATTTTGTAAGTGTCAGCTGTTCCAGAAGATGTTGGTAACCAGCGGCGGTTCGTGGGGGAAAAACAGGTGGGGCACCTATAACCAAATTTTGGAATGGGGATAGGGAAATGCGTCGCAACCAAAAATTTTACATTTCTTAGTATCATACACACACACTACTGTGTAGAAATATGAGTGTAACTATCAGATCATAATTTTTTCATTTTCTTTTTTGGTGGAGCACGTGCCCTTATGGACCAACCGCCACTGTAAAAACGTGTTGGCAGCTACTTGAAAAGTTTGCGGATTTTCTTCCAACATTTTACCAAGTTTTAGATTCCAACTTAACTTTATGTAGCCTGTGTATTTGAAGTTTGTACTTTTTTTGTTTGGTTAACACGTTGACTGCTACGCAGGTCCAGTGGAACCAACTTAAATAATTTTTCTGAAGCCGCGCTAGATCTATGGGACCAGCAGGCTTTCACCTACCTGTGGAGCCGTTGGCCCGTTTTATAATGTAATTATAGTAGGGGACCAGAACGGCCACAGAGAAGATATGTATAACCACGTTTTTAAATTTAATTTTTTTGTTATTATGCGGTCCCTCCTGTGAATAAAACAATTCAGTATGAAATATTTTTATATATATATATATATATATATATATATATATATATATATATATATATATATATATATATATATATATATATATATATATATATATATATATATATAGTATTTATTAAAACTGAAAATAACTTTAAAGAAACCTAAAACCTAAAAAACTAGTTAAGTATCGAGCTAAGCCTAACTACTTCTTGTGATGTATTTCATTGAAACATGTTAAACATAAAAATGGTTCTCCTTCACAATCATCGCAATAGGTGTCAATTTTGAGTCATCTTATAGTTGTGATGCAAGTTTTAATGATGATCTGGAGCTCAAAATGTTTGAAGACCGAAAGCGGCCGAAAAATGAAAATCACATTGAAAGCACTGTGGAAAATTTCAGTGAAAGTGAATTTATGAAACATTTTCGAATGACCCGTCACGGTGCAAACACTATTGCGGAACAGTATGAAAAAAGCAGTTTATTTAATCCTCAGTCAGGAAGTGTACTTATTTTTATGGTTCGTACGACACGAGGCTGCTTCTTTTAGAGATGTGTCTGTCCGATTTTCCATCTCTATAAGTAATTTATATATGAAATACTTGACAGAAAAATCCACAACCCAAATGCGGTCAATGACATTATCACCTTATAATCGTGATCGTGGCAATAAAAAGGTTGATTTTTTTCTTGGGTTTTTGGTTATTTATAATAAAAACAATTATTTTTCATTTTGTTTACGTTTCGGTTATTTTTATTTTAACCATCTTCAGACAGCAACTACAATTTTTTTTATTGTGGCGAAGTTATTGACAGTTTCCGGTAATACATTCCAGCGAGAAATCATTTTATTAGTGTCAGTGTCAATATCTAAGTATAAAGAGCGTAAAGAGCTAAGAGTATAAAGAACGGTATTTTTTATTAGCAGAAAATATATTATTAGCTTAAAAATATATAGTACCTTAAATTGGAAGCTCATTTTTGATGCCCGGACCCAAGTATATTGTCACGGGGAAATGAATAAGTAGAAGAATTATAAGGAAACAATCCGTGACAATATGTTATATTATTCTTATACATTGTATAAATTTATATTTAAACATATACCTCTTTATAATTATAATAATAATATAATATTGTAATTATAATATATTAAATAAGTTATTTTAAAGAGAAAACATGTCGATTGAGAATATTGATTTCATTAATGCAGTAATATGTATTCATACTGAATTTTATAAATCACTAAATGAAACTTGTCAAAGATTGAGACAATTAGAAAAAGTGTGTTATGATATGATGCAAATATATGAAAAGGGAAGAAATGCATGTGTGAAATATTATGAAAATAATGATATATTAGAATTATTATATTAGAATATTATATGTAGACTTAAGTTTTATAAGTCAACTAACATATTTAAATACATTTGTTAACAGTGCCAGGATATCCTAGGAAGAAGTATCAGACAACGAAAACACACACCCAAATAATAACTTAATTAACGCAGATACTCATATATTAGTTGAGACAAGAAATATTAATATAATATAAAGAAATCATTTTTGTAAGGTATTTTATTTATAATAAATAAAACATGTAATAAATATTTTATGGATTTTTATTCATTCATAAAAAAATTGTCATATAAGAATAATACATTTGATAATGCATACACATATATTGATTTTGAGTGGTAAAAACATTTTGGTATCGATTTAGGTAAAGTTGGTTGGTATATATTCAGGTGATATAAAATCTAATGGATATGGTTTTTTAAAAACATAATGGGATATTCTATGTCCATCAAAAGCTGCAGGCTCCTTAGGTAAAAAAATATTTGTTTCATCTTTAAATCTTTGTATATCCAAAATCAATCTCATATTTTTAATTCAGCAAATTTTTTAACAACACTTTTTTGTCTTGAATAATTTGCAATTTGTTCTGTAAGTTTTTGGATTTTAAGAAAAAAGTTTTGTATTTCTAGTTGTAGGTTATATGTCATGTTTAAAATAATTGATAATTTTCATTGTTTACTTTATATTAAATTTAAGTATTAAAAGAGTGGGGATAAAGTTTATAACTGTTTAACTATCTTTGTTAAAGGGTTGTAGCTAAATATTTTGTCGTGTAAAATAAGACAATAAGCAGAAGTATCCTTTTTAATTGGGCTGTTGGTCTCAAATTCAATCCTCATTACTACGGAGCCCATTTGAAGAGTTTCTTTTTGGTGAGAACAATCAATATGTGTAATAGGGGAAATCTCTTTAAATCTTTCAGGGTTACATATTGGCTCATTAGAAATGTCATAGTAAGAATGGCGAAAATTGGCAAACATTTCATATAAAGCAGAAAATTTGTTTTCTTTAAAATTCAATTCAAAATTCAAATTCGTGGTTATCTTACAGAATTTAAAAATATTCTGATATTTGACAAATCAACATTATCAAAATGACTCATATCTTTTTAAACCGTTCATTTTCGATTTTCTGGGAAGGTAATCACAACATGACGCGGAGCTTCAAGTTTAGTAGTTGTTTTTATCGGCCATGTGTGTCGAGTTGTTTCAGTTAGAGAAGAGTATTTTACAAGCTTCCAACTCCTAAATTCTATCAATATATCTATATTTGAATCTATTATTTTAGTGAGAGCTAGTTGTGGAATATCAACTACAATGTGAGGTACTTTCCAATAAAATTTTTCGAAAGAAACCTTCAGAATTTCTAGAGTAGTTGAAGGAGGTGTTACATCATCTTTAAAGAAAATCCCATCTAAGTCGTTATTTGATCTAATAAGAACTAGTTACTGTTTCATCTTCATAATAATTTTCTTATAATCTTCAAAAAATCCCAAAAGTAATTTTAATGGTATAGATACTGAGAATTTTCCATTATCATCTACTAAAATTCTTTCATCTTCTTTTCTATTTGGAAACCAACCAGCATTTTGCAATTTTAAACTCTCATTCATATTGTAAGGGAGGTAACCTTTTAATGTTGATGTTAACCCAACATTTCTAACAGCATCTATGGTGATTCCATTTAACTCGTAACGCATCTCTCTGAATAAAAAAGATATGCCATTTTTGGTAAATCGCAATTTTTTCGTATGGTTTCCCTCTATATTAGTTAATTTTCCTTCGATGTAAAGGATGCTTTCTGATGGTAGAGTGTAAGCATCAAGTTCTTGGATTGGTATACGTATTTCATCATTGCAACCAAATTTTGAAGATATATATATATATATATATATATATATATATATATATATATATATATATATATATATATATATATTTATATATATATATATATATATATATATATATATATATATATATATATATATATTGATATATATATATATATATATGTATATATATATATATATATATATATATATATATATATATATATATATATATATATTGATATATATATATATATATATATATATATATATATATATATATATATATATATATATATATATATATATATTGATATATATATATATATATATATATATATATATATATATATATATATATATATATATATATATATATATATATATTGATATATAAAGCTTTTCATTTACATTCAATATGCTCATTATTTAAAAATTTTGAAACCCAACGATTTCAGAAATTCACGATGTTTTTGTGTTAACTGGTTGGTGATGGAATTGAAACTGAACATATGTTTAGACTTTTTCTTTTTATAAGTTTTAACTTTGAAAGAAGTGATAGGTGCAAAATGAATCATGTGCGATCTATTATATCTAACAACCATTTTATATGCCGTTGCTTTTTAAATGCAATCTTACAGTAATAGTTTCACCCCTGAAACTAATAACGTCTCCATTTTGATCAACTATTTTAACTGTAATATTGTTAACAGTATTGCTTTTACGCTGACTGGAAAATACAAGATGGGTAGAGGAGATTCCATCATTTTATACCCTGGAGCTACAGTCGGATAAAATTGGTGAATAATATGAACTGGTTTTCCATTACTGAATGATCCAACACAAATATTACAATTAATACAAATATCATTTACTTTAGTTATGTTGGCTATATAATCTGACTGATCTATCTTAAACGCCTCAGTGATTCTAGTGTTAAAGCCTATTATTTTTCCTACACACATTACTTTACATTTTTTACTACACATTACAGTACATTTTAGAGTATTAACATTAGGTTTTAATAAAAAAAAATATCACGCTTTCTAATGGAAACACATTTTTAATTTCCT
Organism: Cosmopolites sordidus; assembly: GCA_031761425.1. Classification (NCBI taxonomy): domain Eukaryota; kingdom Metazoa; phylum Arthropoda; class Insecta; order Coleoptera; family Curculionidae; genus Cosmopolites; species Cosmopolites sordidus. The sequence goes on along the minus strand of JARFXV010000658.1, from coordinate 277,716 downwards.
CTTTTATATATGTTTCTATATCTATAATGTCATAAGTACCACCCGGAATGACAAATACTTTATCACCTATATACACTTTATTGTGTCCGTTTTCTATATTAGGGATAGTCATAAAAGTTTCAAAATCCGCTAAACCCAAGTAATATTATTTTTCATCATCTAAATATATAGGTATCTATCATCTAAATATAATTTTTGTATATTTTCGTAAGTGTAAAATACATTCACATCACCATTTGAATTAAAATATGTCAGAAGTTCATGAGGTGGTTTTAAGTTTCCATAACTATCAAAACAGATAACATTTTTCATCCTTTTAATATAAGCAGTCCAACGAAATCCTTCATTTTGTTTTTTGTCTAAATTACTATACCACATTCGTTTTGAGAAATATTTGTTGGAAGTTCATCAAGCATAAAGACCCCTCTAAAGTCAGGAAATTTCAACAACTATTATATTTAATAATATCAAGATTTGTAAGTGCTTTTTTGGAAAATCTATTTAATCATCCTTTTCTTTAATCTTATACGGCCCTTATGTCTCCCTTATACGGCCTAATAAATAGTCCTTTTCCTTTAGAAATACCCTCCATTGCTATGTTTATGTCTATGCATTTCTTCCAATTGCTCTTTAGCTGTTTTGGCGTCATTCACTGCTTTGACAATTCCTGCTACACTTCCGCCAAGCGCACCCAAGGCTCCTAATATTGGCAACAAAAGAGGTAAAAAACCTTTAATTTGTTTAGGGGTTCGAATAATGCGTTTTCTTCTTGAATTGAGTTTGCCTCCTTTTTTCCCTTTTAAGCCAGTTTCAAGCTTTCTCTTGCCTTTCATTAAACCAGTAACAGTTAACGCAGCATTTTTATTACCAAGAGAAGAATCCTTAGCCTTCACCCGATTCCAAGCTTTTTCTGCTAATATTTTATCAGATGCATGCCTTCTTGACAAATCATCAGATTGAGAGTATGCTATATCGTGCTCCTTACAGGCAGAATCCAATAGATTTATTACGTCCCCTCTAGCTAGCCTTTTTTCTAACTTTGTACCAAGACCACAATAATTATATCCTGGAATGTGAACCTCGAAGGGAAGTTTAGTTATTACTATCTTTACTGAACCACATCCTTTCCTGCAAGTTCTATTTATAGTTCCTTTTCTTCGAGTTCTATTTATAGTTTTATCCAATCTAGACGGACATATGATCATTAAAGAATATATGACGTACAATCATTAAAGAGTTTATTTGTGTACTAATAAAATATTGATGTTTTTCTGGTATAAATACTTTTACGTCTTGAGAGATCTATTAGTAATCTTAAGTATGAGGTTTGAAAAACAAAAATTCTCTTTACCAGTAAACAATCATGATGAAAAAGTTTCAAATAAACAATTTAGAAAACATGGTACCTTATTTGGTGGTGGCTCAAAAAGAGGTTTGATCATGGGATGTAGCGGAAGTGGTAAAACTAATGTTATGCTTACATTGCTTGAACAGGCGCATAAAGGTATTCGCATAAAGGTTTCGCAATAAGTTAAAATGACGAACCCTAGGACATATTTAACTCAAGATAAAAATAATCAGGAAATTCAGGGTGGCTTTTATGAACAAGAACTACAGAAAGTGAAACACACCGATGTGTACCTCGTCGAAAAGATTATAAGAAGAAAAGGAAATAAAGTTTATGTGAATTGGTTAGGACTTGATAAAAAAACAACACATGGATTAATAAAAAAGATGTATAATTTATTTATCCACTTGAAAATAAAAATGCTAATTATTAAATAACAGTGTTTTATTAAATATAAAGTTAACTCCAATTCTTATTAAACCGTGTTAAACATATTTTATTTCTATGTTCCTCATTTAATATTAGATCCAGAATAAGTTTACAATTATTTACTGTTTTTTCAAACCTAAGTCTATCTAAATAATATGTTCTTGAATCACTTTTTCGTGCTCGTTTATAAGCAAAATTCCACTTTACTAACACATAAAATCTATTTTGCTCTTCCCAAAAATGCACCGATTTCTTCATTATATTTTCTTTTGAGTTGATTATTCTTCAACTTGTTCTCCAATTCTTTAGGATATATTGTTAGAAATTCCAACATTGTTGAAGCATTTTCACTGTTTGGATTTTGCTTTGAAGTTAAAATATTATAAACAGTACCAACCAAATCACTTTCATGAATTGAAATATTTGTTTGAAATACTTTGACATAATATGGAATTTTTTTTTTTAAGAGAAATGCTATAATCCACAACTTTCTTCAAACGCCACAAATTATCCCAGGACTCTTGTCCTAAGCATATGTAGTGTGAATCTTCTTTTTTAATTTTCAGTATAGGAACACTATTTATTTTCTCAAAAGTTAGTTTAAAGTTTCCTATATTCAAATAATCTTGATCAATTTGTGGGAAGCAGAAGTAATTTTCAATAACTCCTTGATGCTTGCAAATATTTTTTCTAATTTTCTTCAGTTAGAATCCGTTTCTAGAATAGAAAATCCGTTTCTTCCGTCAATTCTAACTTTTGGCGAAAAATCTTGCACACTAATACCGACAAGAACAAACTTTGACGAAGTTTCAAAAAATAAATTTTTGTGCTGAGAAGCTGTACGAAGCTTTTATTGAAATTGGTAGTCATGTTAACCGAATGAATTTGAAATAATTTATACATTGCCCTTCTTTAGATATTCATATCCCCACCGATTCATATCGTTACTTCTGCTCATTACCTACTTTGTTCGCATTTATTTTTCAAATAAATTTGTTTGACATTTATTAAGAGGAATTCTAATTAAAATTGTAATATATAAGTATATTGCAGAAGTTAATATAACATTAACTATATTAGAGATGTAACATGTGTTGTATTCTTCACTATCGGATTCGATGATGTTGGATGATTTAGTTTGTAAATGGATAGTTGATAATTCAGATCTTTCGATCCAATTAGTATCAAAAATAGTTCGATTGGGATAATGATACAAAATTTTAAAAAACCTACTAAGATTATTTGCTTTATTTATTCGCTGCATAAAATTAATTGTATTATTATTGATTAAACCGACTTTCATAAGCTGACAATGTTCATTATGGGTGATTCTGTCTGTTTCATTGGAAAAACATATTTCACCAACATGTGTTACTCTAGGGGGATGATGAACATAAATAATATTTTGGAAAATTAAATAAAGCAGGATAAAATGAGTTTGAGATGCCATTAAAACAAAATAAATATTTTCAATATTTATTTAAATTTACAAAATTTACTTCCAACCAAGAAGATTGCACACTCATATTTAAATAAAATTATTCTATAAGCCTACTTAAATACATGTTTACATAAGAAATACATTAATTGATAATAAAATCATCAACATTTTATATTTCCAAAAATTATTTTTATTGGTTCTTGACAATATTTGTTTAATGTTGTTTTTATTTAACCATAAACATTCATTTAAATTACATGTTCGAGCAAATTTGCAATGCTCTTCGATAGGATAATCATCATATAACCAAACAAAAATTTCAATTCCATAGTAATAACATTTACAAACATCACTAATTGAAATTTAGTAAAATCCTACTCTTGCCAAAATTTCAGGTTTCAACCTTCCTTTCCAGTTCATAAAAGTGGAAAGTCGTTTTTCATAAGTTTTATAAGCATCATCAATATTTTTGTCTAAACTTTCTAAACACATATCGAAAAGACAAATGAAATATATTTCAAGAACTTCTACTTTAAATACATTAATAATTAATAAAATATTGGACAATTATTATTATTCATCAACTCAATTATTATTCAACAACAATACAACTTTTTGTTCTAAAAGAAACTTGTTTAAAATAACACTAAAAATAACTCTTATTATTAAAATAACTCTTAATTACTGAAATTGATTGTTTCAGTTCATCAACAGAATTAGGAGCGGTCATGTATACTTTGGTTTTTAAGAAAATCCTCATGAGAAAGTATAAAGGTGTGAGGTCAGGCGACCTAGCAGGCCACTCAGCTGAACCCATTCTTCCTGTTCCATCTTTCTGGCAGCAGTTCATCAAGATAATTCTACAAATTTCGAGTAAAATGAGATGGTGCTCCATCCTGTTGGAAAAAGAACAGCCTTCTTTCTGCTAACGATAGTTCATCAGTAAACAACTCAAGTTCGTTTCTCATTAACTTTAAATAACGTTGACCATTTAAATTTTGTTATGAAGATAGCCCCAATCACTTTTTTATTGTAGAATTCACACCATATGTTTACTGTTGGATTATTTTGTCTTCTTCTTTCTTCAGCCCAACAAGAATTACTGTCAGATCAATATATGTAATTTTCTGTATTGACCATGCCATTTAAATAAAAAGTAACTTCGTCGCTATAAAAATGTGCTTCTCGAAATTGAGTTGCTGACGCTTCTTATCCAAAAACCAGCCGCAAAATTCCAATCTTCTATCACAATCATCATCATGCAATTCTTACGCTTACTCGTACGCTTCTCATTTTATATATATGAGATGGATGGATGGTAATTGTTTCCCTGTAAAGTGGCCCGCACCTTTGACTGAAAACAACCTACCTCTTGGGCAATTTTGAGAATTTGACTTGTGATGATTTTCCATATTACAAAGAAGAATATATTCTTCAGTAACAACATTTTTGCGCCGTTGGCGGGTCCTTGAGCATACACTACTAGTTGTTTTTAGTTTTACTAAGTTATTTCTTAAAAACTCCGGATTTGGAAGAGACTTATCGGAATGTCTTTCGTGGAGTTCAGCGCACGTATCGCGTAGACTTAAACCACCAATATGAAGAAACATGAATTCAACTTTCTCTTTTTGATTAAATAATTGATTCATCTTAGCAATTGAATTAAAATTCGTTATTTTTATACACATACAATATATACAATACAACAGCTTTCAAATAACACAATGACAGCACAATGTTTCTTTATTTTCCAAGGTCTACTATTGTTTATTAGCTTCTTTTAGTTCCTGCCGACTGCAGAGTATTTTAGTTGTTTTTGCTAATTGTTCTAAATCGACTACTCCAATAAAGATATGTGACATAACATTTTTTATTTCGAATTTTAGGATTTGTCAAACAATGTTAAAAATCCGGTGTTGAAACAGGGTTACCAGCGCTTCAGAGGGTCAAAAATAGTAGAATAGTGAATTATCTTTCAGTGAAATAGTGACATAATAGTGACTTTTTCGTCTAAATAGTGACATTTTCCCAACCAATTTAGGAACTTTTGTAAAAGCTAGTGGATATGGGGAATAAATGACGGACAAGACAAATGCTACAATAAAATGATAAAAATATTTATTAAGATTAAAGTAATTTGTACTATTATTATATTATTTGTATATTATCAGTATGTTCTTTTCTATCTTTTTTCCCAACCAAAGTGGATTTTAAATGAAGCGCGGGCCGTAGCCAAAACAACTTCTCCAAAAATTTTCGGGCGATGCGTGCGGTATTGCCGCCCTATGCATTATTCTAAAAAGATTTTCTTCTAGTTCCAGAAATTTGATGTTCTTTTTCAGGTTTTTTGGTATAATGTCAGTTGTTGAAATTATCAATGGCACAATATAGACTTGGTTCAACTTCCATATCCCCTTTATTTCCAACTTGAAATCTGTATATTTTTGTACTTTTTCTTCTACCGTCTTTTGAAAGTTGTATGTGTTTGGAACAGCTCTGTCGATTAGGAATGCTGTATTCTTCTTTTTGTTCACCAATATAATACCTGGTTTATTACAGTGCATGGTTTTGTCGGTTAATATTGTTCGGTCGTAATATAACCTAAAATCGGTTGAATCTAGCACCGCCTCTGCGGAGTAGTTATAATAGGGAACTCGCTCTGTTATAAGGCAATTAAGCTCTTGGTGGAGTATAGTGGCCACCTATGACGGTGAAGATAGTCCGTCTGGAAGAGTCGACCACATGCTCCTACAATATGTTGGAGAGTCTCAGGTTTAACGTGGCATTTCCTAACTGTGTCATTTTATACTCATGCATCCTTAGTGTGCACGACTTGATTCTGAATTGCACACATGAATCCTTCAGTCTTGGGAAAACGACCTCCCCATGTCGACCAGACCATGTCGACCACGCACTCTTGTCGAGTTCATACGGTCAAGATTATGGGGGTGTCTACCATGTAGAGACATATTTTTCCACTCTTGTATAATTGTTTTAGTTGTCTGAATGCTCTCATTTTGTCGTTCCATTTGTTTAAGATTCAGAGGCGTATAATTATCATCAGTTAAACACATTCTGGCATATAGCGGGCATTCGATCATTCTTTGATGGGAAATATGTTCTTAAACTGGATGTTTGTTTTTCGTGTAGATTACATATTTTTATAATTCCTCAATTGTGCAAGGTGGTGTTTCCTATATTTTGTTAGTGTGGTTCTAATTATTCGTTGTAGCCCTTCGATATCTGTGTTTGACCAAGATATAATTCCAAACGAAAATATCAAGGCTGGTATAGCAAAAGTGTTTATAGCTTTTACTATATTTTTACTGGCTAGGACAAACCTGCATATGCTATCAAGTCTGGACGTGAATTCTTTACTTAGTGTTTCCTTAATGAGTAAATGCTCAGCTGTCTTGGACTGTTGTCATCCAAGATATTTATATACTTCGCTCTCCTGCATTATATATTCTTGTTCTGCAGTGACAAACCCGATCATCTCCAATTTAGATCCTCTCTTTATGTTAATAGTTCTGCATTTATCTAATTCAAAGTGCATATTAATATCAGTTGTACATTTCTCTACAACCAAAATGAGTTGTTGCAATTTCAGTGGCGATGATGCATACAATTTTAAAATCATCCAAATGCAGGTGCGATACATTTTTATTTTGGAGTTTGTATCCGATTTGCGTCCTTTTAATCAGATTAGAGGGTGGATTCATTACCAGGCAAAACCATAAAGGGCTCAGCGAGTCCCCATGAAATATGCCGCTTATCACCCTGATTTCCTCAGTCTTCCATTTTGTCTCAGTTCCATTTTGCGGTAAATGAATAGTGGTGCGCCAGTCTTTTATCAGTTCTTGAAGTGTGTTTATTAAAGCTGGGTGAACTTTGTATATTATTACTGTTATATTATTATTTGTACTATTATGGTCTGTACTCTGTAGACTGTACTTAAAAAATAAAATCACAGTACAAATTTTACCTAACTCTCACAGCTAAGCGTTGGAAAGCATCTCAATTTCAAGTCATCAATTACTAAAATTAAATGGGCCGGGTTAGGGTCGTCGGGGTTTTTCACTTTCTTCTGCAGTGGCGCACTTTCCTTGTAGTACTTCTCAACCAACTTCTCTCGTAGCCTTCGCCCCTGCTAGCATTCCTTAAGCCACTTTTGCCGCTGTCATATCGTTCTTCTTCAATATGCATTGAAGAAGAACAAGCTTTTTGGTTGCGTTCTCCAATAGTTGGTCGGCGGCTTTCCTCTGTTCTCTCTCTGCCTCCTGCTTCTCTTTAAGTTTCTTTTCGAAATCGCGATTGTTTCCCTGTCTGCTCATTGTGCTGCTCATTCACCTCTCTTTGATGACGTTCTTCATCCTCGGCCTGTTTTCTGGCTCGTGCCGCTTCTTGTTGCTATCTTTGGCTCTGAGAAGAGTCCCGCAACATAGGTTTTACCATAGGCGATGGGCACAGTAGTATTTACTACTTTGGAAATATTGGGAAACTTCGGCTCATTGTTAGGTCCAGTCTTGGAAAATATTTGCCACCAGTAATGGGCTATTCTTATGTCGGGGTCAGAAGCTGGAACTTTAAGCTGCAAGAATCGCCACTCGTCCTTCAGAAAGTCTTCGTCGACACCCAAGTTGAGACGCAGCATCTTGTAAATAAGGACGATAAAAATTATAACTAAAAGGAAATATAATTTATTATTTTAAAAAGTCAAGTGCAAATAAATATATGTCACACTTCATCAAAATTTTCTCACCGTGTCTGGAGTTTTTCCAGTTTTCCAGTATATTCCAGGAGGTCTAGTCTGACGCGGGCGTTGTTCTTGTGTTTCTCAGTTTCAGTATGTTGGGTAACTGCCTGAAAGCCTTTCCCTTTGGTGCTGAACGAGGTACTGCAGATCTTGCAAGATAAGTGGGGCTGGTCAGTGTCTTTGGTTGAACACCGCTCTTTGACACGGCAACCGCTGGTGTCAGTCCTTTTCAACCACTCCTCTACGACGCTATGCCGTGGCATAGCGATGCATGAACTGTAACAGAAAAATAATTATTTTAAATCGTCCTGGATATAAACGTTAACGATAATCAATTGGCCTGTGGCAAACTGAGACTCTTCGTAAAAAGACAAGTTAACCTCTAATCTAACCTCAACATGGTTCAATTGTCGACGAGACTGACAAACTCACAACGCACCACCGAATATTATCGAGGAAAACCGCTGTCACACTCAGTGTAGATTTAACAAGAAACTCATTTTGTCACTTACGTGGAGTAAAAGAAGAACAAATTAACAACGGCACCCTATTCCCATTTTTAGAGGCATATAGGCATTAGAGGCATTAGAGGTTTAGTTAGTTATTGAATTAGTTAGTTTTCCTACTGACTTTGTAGGTGATTTTAAAGCAACTTATAATTTCGGTTTAAAAACTTGACAAAAATAAATTACTAGTTTAAAATTCACTTATATTATTAGATTTAGGAGAACTGGCAGGACACACGCTTTTTCAGACAAATGATTGAAACCAACAATGATAAATGAATTTTCACCCTCTGTTATCCTGTCGACTGCGCCAATTAAGTTTTAACTACTTAACATTTTGTTTTATTAAACTTTATTTACAATCTGAGTTGTTGTTACAAAGTATGGCCTGCAATGCAATACCTTCAGTAAGAACAGTCTGGTTCTAGTGATGGGTGATGCCTATTTTATACTACTATTTTCAACAAAATAATATGATGCTGCAAGCAAATATCTGAACCGGATTGAGGATTTTTTTTCACAAAAAGGAATCATTTAATATGAAATTAACCAAATAAACTTTGCATCATTTTCAGTGTGAATCTTTGGCTTTTATATGTATAAATAATCATTAAATTGTTTACACTGCAATAAGTGTTCATTGTATTATATGAATACATTATGATACGGATAAAGATTATGCCCATACACTAAGTAGTATAGAAAAAGAGACACCAAGAAATAATGATAACATTAAAAACTATTATATAGATTTATTGTTATTGTTGAACAATACAACTGATTAAAATTTGAAGATCTAATTACTACGAGTTACGGAGTTAAAATCAGTAGCGGGTGGGTGGATCGACCTCTACTTTGTATACATGCTTACAATGCGGCCCCTATCAAATTGTGTCAACTGGCGAAAATTTGCACGTCTTCGCAAAATTGCAGTAAAACAAATCACTGTCTAATCGTAAAATGTATTTGTATCGCAAATGTATTTTTAAGGAAAAAGTAACAGTGCCAAAAACTTTTTTATACGAACAAGTACTTCGTTGCTATGGTTGAAATTTTGATCATTGATTTCTAAGGTCACTGGAAACAAGTGTACGAAACATAATTAAAATACAACAACCTTTACTGGGTGTTCCTTTTTATATGTCACTTAGTATGTATGAACATATTTTATTGATTTACATATGTTCATTTGTATTGATTTACATATATTCACTGTAGGTATTACCTGTGTTTCTGATGATGACGAGCGGTGAAGGCTTCTTTGCATGACACTTTGGGTGGACGGAGAGCACTGAAGAGCTCTGGAAAGTTTTAGCCAGGTAATGGAGAATATGATAGGGATAAAGATGGGGTGAGTTAGGGGAGACGAGGGCTTAGGTTTTTGGGAAGCTCTTATACGCTCTGAACTGGACGTGAATACGGTAAACGGAGATCGTGTTTTAGTGTTCTGCTGTGGTGTAATGGGAAGTCTTTTTTGACATCTTTGGAAGAAAGGCTATTGTAGTCTCTATCAATATAAATGTTTCTGATGTACCTCGGTGGATTTGTGTACATCGGTTGACTTTGTTTTAGTACGTGGTTATCCTGTCAAAAGCTGGATTCTAATAGAAAGACCAGGCTGACGAGTCGTGGAGGAGAGTGGTCCGGATTATCCGATTAAAAATGGCGATTTTGTTTAGTGTATTCAATTTACTATTTCTATTGATGAGTGGATTAAGGAAGGTGTTACCATATCGAGAGCATCACATCAGAATGGCGTATGAACCAAAAGGTAACTTTTACAGAAAACGCAGAAAACTCTTTGTAATGAAATGGTTATTATAAGTGTTTTTTTTTTTGGTTCATACGCCTGATTTTAGGATATCCGAGAAATCTTTATTTACTTATAGCAAGTTTTTCAGAAGATATATTGGAACATTAACAGGAGCATTTTTAGCTTTTTGATCTGTAGACGTAGTTGTAATGCTGGAAAACTCTTCCTAACATTCATTTTTATACAATAGTATATTAGGTTTGGACTTTGGTTTTCTACTCGAACCCAATTTTCTTCATTCCAGCCTTTTGCATTAATAATAGCAACTTCTTTATTTTTGAACATTGATATACATCGTCTGACAACCTGTAATTATGCCTATCTATGCCTGCTGGCTGACCTATAAATGTAGAAAGCTGCTCTATATAGTTTTTTCAGCATCTGAATGCTGAATGCTGGGTGTATTGTCCATGCTTCTTAAGAATTTTATAGCAGTAAATTGGTTCTAATGTATCAAGATTGCCGAATAAATACATATTTTTGTTACTTATGAAAGTATCTCTATGCTATAATAAAATATCTATCTCTATGCTATAATAACACCTCGCGCCATTTTCCTTTTATTTACTATTCTTATAAATTCTTGCATTAATACATTTTCGATAGAGATTATGACTTCAGAGAATTCCTCATCAGTATCTGATTGACTGCCAGAATACATATATAAATGAAGTTATAAGTTATAAAATATATATGAGTTAGTCATTTAGGGCAGTTAGGTAGTAGTATTTATGGTAGTTCATCAGGTTGTTACCTATTGAGAATCAATACTTTCCAAAAAACCAACTTCAATTAATTTCATATAAATGTTTGTTTAACCGGTCCTTTAAAAATGCATCAACCGTTTATTTGTCCATTTCTATAACATATTCTCGTACAATTTCATTCAATTGCTCATGGTATAATAGTGACTTTGTTCCATTTTTTAACATTTAGATCATTATTAGCCTAAGTGCTAATTTCAAATCTGCAGTGTGCCTAAAGAAGGTGAATTATTGTTCTTAGATTTGCTTCAGCAGACACTCATTAATGGTGGCATAACCTTCTATTCTTTTTAAAGCAAATGTAATAGCAATTTCGCAATATTGTTTAAGAGATGTTCCCTTATGTATAGTATATGTTGGTGATTTGTAATAGTGATATTTCATATGTTGGTGATTTTCGTTGTCGTATTTTGATAGTATCCTCTGCTCATTTTTCCCGTTTCCCTCATTTTTCGACGGGGTACATTTATAAAATATGATACATCTTATTTTGCTTTTCATGACTACTCACCTGCTCTCATTCTGTGGAACACTCTCTCTCGCAATTCTGGATCAACTTTTATATTTATCAACAGATTTTGAGACTTGCCCTTGCATTCCAACTTTGAGCACTGCATTTTTTGTTATGCCATCACAATTGATTTGTGAAATAAAATCCGAAGCAATTTCAACAAGGTAGAATATTTACATTTTTAAGTTTGATTTTTTAGGTATTTTATTATTACTGTTTGCGTATTGTTTGAGTGTTCAGATAATGAACTCTTTTGACCTTAGCCTAATGAAGAGGTTTTTAATGGAGTTGGTGAGGGTTGTCGCATCTCCAGTACTCGAAATTTTACCTGGTAACGTAAACGGACAGATGAAAATGCGTCTCATCACTCATTCAAAAGTTGTGGACGATATCTGCATTTTTCTCAACCATTTCCAAGAACCTTTCACAAAAAAGCCGTTGGGCAACATCGTTTTTATTGATGGCATGAACCACTTGGATTTTATAGGGGTGATGCTGAAGATCAAACCTTAAAATCCGTTGGACTGTTCTGTCTGAAATTCCGAACGCAGAGCTTTGTCGACGTACTGATCTCCGAGGACTTCGCGCTTCGCTTCTGCGCTCACATGATCACTATTCGCGGAAGTACGAACTCTTCTCGCAGTACCACCTCTCCTGTGGGTGGTTTCTCCAGTGTTCTCAAAGTTCTCATCCCACAACTTAATCGAATTAATTAAGGGAACTGCGTGATTACTATGAATACCGAAATGCGTACGAAAATGATGCTGAGCGGTTATACACGAACAGGTTTGATAAAATGCCTTCACAGCGAACGCTCGATGTTGTTTCGACCAGTGTTCTATGGTAACTAAAATGCTTTGACCTAGGGAACACAACCTTGGCAACTGGACCCACCTACTTCCCTGGTCATGTGAATGCTTTCAAATATGCGGGATTGACGGCCGCACCCTGTAATAAGCGTTCTAGTAATAATATCACTTGTTTTGCAGTGACTGCTGTTATATGTTTTAATAAAGTATTTGTATCTAATAAGATACGCATTTTATTAAGATATTTAAAACTCATTTTTTATATAAAATTTAAATTTAAACATATTGTAGGATATTGTTTTTACACCTAATTTAAATGGCTTTTGATACTTTAGATTTTGTTACTTAGAAGGAGTGTTTCTCAAATTCATTAATTTTTCTCCAAAACATATCTTTTAACTTCAAATTTTATACATCAGCTTAAAATAAAAATATAAACAGAATAAATGTTCTTATTTTTACTTTAAGCGAGCTACAAATTTTAGGAATCACAAAATAACGAATACATAATACCAATTACAGAATAACAAATTTACAATTTCACGAATTGCTAGGAAAAAAAAATATAATTAAAACAGCGTTATTGAAAATAACTAATAGATTATTTGCGGAGCCAGCAATACTTAATTGATAAAAAGCGCATTTATGTTAAAATAAAATTTGAAGATTGTCATATTGACTATGTTTACATTGTGAAATATACCTCATGCTGCCCTTTAATTCAAATGATTCACCATAATTTACAAGATGAGTACTTGCAACAATATTTTTCAGACAATTAGTCTCCTATCAATGATATATTTACTGACACAAAAAGTGCAGAATCCAGAGGGAGCGTTCGATATTAATAATTTTTTGTCAAAATATTAGGGATGTCCATAAGTAATGTCGTTTTTTCATACTGTACAACATTTTTTGATAGTTATTGCGGCAAGAATCTTGCTTCCACGAAGAAAATGTTCCATAGATCTGAAAAGATGGTAATCTGACGGCGCAGTATCGGGGGAATATGGTGGGTGATGAAGTACTTTCCAACCTAACTCTTTGATTTTTCTTTGGGTGATTCTGGTCTGATAGGTCTGTCATGCTGTGATATGAGATCTTTCGTATTCGTATTGTCATGAGGTAGACTAACACATTTTCGAGTAATCACTCAGCGTTCTTCAATCAAAGCTATGTTTAGTTACTTCGTTTAGGATTTGGAAGCTTTGCAGCTAATTTCCAGTTGGTTTGTTTAGGATCAGTTTAAATTTCAGCCAATAACAGATCTTTATCAAACTCAACAGGTCTTTTCGATACTGTATCGCCAAAAAGATTGAAATCACTGTGCTTAAATTTTTATGGTAAACCAACGCTGATATCTTCTGCTATTCAAGGAAGCAGGATATACAGCGTTAATGGCATTTGTGGCATTATTACGCTTTCGAAACTCATAAAGCAATAAATATCTAAAATGGAGCCTTTGCTATTCCATTTATATAAGGTTCATTTTTTCAAAATTTAACAATAAGTACAACTTATATATCTGTACAACAAATATATCAATATATATATATAATTAGACAATAGGCTATCTTATACTAAGTTAAATTATTGTCAGTAGCCGGCATTGGTTTTAAAATTTGAAGAAAACCTTACATATTGGTATGGATATCTCTATGTATATTATGGCAAGAAGTAAACGATTAAAATTCGGATTTCTTTGATTTTTTTTTAATTTGTTTTTACCCTTGTGCACCTCGATTATCACTCCAACACATCTTAACATAGATTGAATGACATTATCTGTCTATTTTTCTTGATGTAAAGTACACCAAACCAGCTCTATTTGATGTCATAGAGAGTTTACACAGTCGTAGACTTCTGTTATGTTTAAATACAAATATGCTGTTTGAGTGAACATTTGGGAGATTTGGCTGGTCCCTGCGTTATATTAATATTAGCTTCTTAAAAATGTTTAAAGTAACCTTTCTAACATGAAACTGTATACTATCCTGCTGAAAAAGTTTATCCGTCGGCCGGTTAAAATAAGAAAGAACATCTTGTTTTACTGCTTCATGAAAGTATTACCCTTTTATTTACATTTCGTCTAATGAAACTTAAAGCCCATATGAGCTGGTATAATTATGCTTGTTGTAAAATAATCATATATTTAACTGGCCTTAAAGTCCATCCGGTTCCGAACTCACTAACCAGGAATAAGCAGTGAAATAACTGCAAACATCGGTGGTGGACTCCGAGATGATCGGACGAGAAGAGGTCTGGTCATCATGGGGGCAGACAACAGTGGCTGTTGGCAGTTACAGCAGCGAAGGTCTGATCTGGCCTAGGGAGCGGCGTTTCAAACCTAACCAAGAGCCTTAGCCCCGAAACTGGAGAAGCATCGAAACACTGGGATTGGCAGCACCACCAAATCCATCCATTCCGAGCTACTAAACAACTGTAACAACATCAACAGTGTATTATAACAACAATCAAAGACCGAATACGTCAGAATACTCAAGAACGTCAGAACATCAACCACGGAATAAGAACAGAGAAAACATCACTCTTTCAACATCAAATCAACGGATCATACACGCCAGCCAAGAAGAAGATCAAGAACACTAAATCAATAATAAACGTCCACTGGATATATACTGTACTAAAAGCTAAAGCATACCTAAAAGCTAACCCGTCTGGCTTTACGTTTTTGCAAAATCAGAAATTAGTTCGTTGATATCTACAAGATCGAGCATGTTATTTTCAATTGCTAACAGTGAAAGTCCGTTCAATCTTTCCTGAGACAAAGATGATCGTAAGTATGTTATGCTAGCGTCATAAGGGATTAGTGCTAGAAATGTAAATTAACTATTGCCGGACATTCGGGTCTATGATGTATCATAACGGTTAAATGGCAATGACATTTAAATCATATCTTAATTGTCAGTTTTCCTTATAACGCAACCGTTAGAATAATAGAAGTGATACATCATAGGCCTGAATGTTGTCGGATCTTTTATTTTTTCCCTATTATCCCTATGGGATTTTTTAAAGTTTTCTTCTTGTTTACTAGGAATAAATTTATTGGCAATTTGGCGCCTTAGGCGGTTGCCTTGGTTTGCCTGCGCCTATGACCGGCCGTGATTGTTTCCAAATGCGTATTTTTGAGTCCACAAATAACTTGGGCGCGACAAAATTAAGGGTCAATACTTTAACCATGTATTTATCTGTCAAAAATAGACATATTTTTTCCTATAAACTTATATCTAGAAACGAGGGCCCCCGAAGATGGTTTTTTTTTAATTATTACCAAAACCGTTTATAATAAATGTTTGAAATTTTTGGGGATTTACTAATTTGAATAACTTTTTTGTGGGTTAGTTTTTGCATTTTTTTCTTCTATTAATTTTCTTTTTCATTCATCTATTGCAGCAATGACTCGCAGAAGGTGGAGCGATAAAGAAAGGACGGCAGTCAGAAAGGAATTTGGAAACTTGGAACAACTACAAAAACTGCCCTCATTGCAACAGTGCCAAATTTTAATTAAAAAAACTGCAGTTTTATCGCAAAGAACCCCGCAACTTTTAATTTCAAATAATTTAATTTAATTAAATTTAATTTCAAATAATTCGATGGGCACAAAAAATATGTTTCTAATTAGTGCCTTTATGTACTGTTTTGACCTGGTGAATTTTATAAAACAGTTTTTTTTTGTTTTAAAATACATATTTTTTTTAAATTTCAACTCTCAATATCTCGAAAACAACTAAAATGGTTTATACAGGGTAGCCATTCGAAAAAGAAACGGCCAATTTTGAGCGCCCCAGGTCATTTACGAAAAAAACTGTGGAAAACGTCGATTTTGTTTTAAGTGAGATACATTTTTGGCAATTTATCTAAGCTCTAGCTTCACCCCCTGATCGGGGTGTCACCCCTAAATTTTTTAATGGGGAGGAGAGTCGAGTGATACCTCATTTTAAAGGTCTTTGGTTTCTGATTATAACTCTAGTGTTTGAAGTAGTTACTATCATTCCTGTTTATATGACAGCTTGTCTAAATGAATAAGATTATTAGGATATTAAGATTGGGCCAAGATAGAGCCTAGATAATTTACCTAAAATGTGTCCCCCTTGAAAACAAAATCAACGGTTTCCAGCATTTTTTCGTAAATGACCTGAAACTCCTAAATTTGGCTGTATTTCGTTTTTGAATGGCCACGCTGTATTGTATGTTATAAAATACTTAGAATGTCTTAGAATTTGAAGCAAATTTAAAAAATGGAATGTACAGGGTATTTCATTTAAAAAAAATCAACCTTACAATATTTAACACTTAGGTACTAAAATGTATTGACATTTTAGACCAAACATTCTTAAGGTTCGTAGAAAAAACACGAAATTTATGTATTTACCATATTTTGATATGAGGCACGTAGAATAACAGTGGCCCAACTCCACTTTTTTTCAAATATTTGCCCTTTATTTAAAACGCGTTGTCTAATATGTATCCTTCAGTGTAAAGTTGGTCTATGTCCTTATTGTGATTTTTTACCAAAATATTTGGTGTAATTTTTGGTGTTGATGACCTGGAGGGTATGGAATTCTATGATGCCTAAAACATTTTATAGAAGTAGGCAGGGGCCCGCCTACCATATGTGAGGTATGTGCAAAGTACATGGGCGGCCAAAAATTTTGGGCGCTCAAAATTCCAAACATCATTTTTTTTAAATCAAATTTTCTTATTGATATTATTATGCTTTTTACAATCGTGGAAAAAAATCTAGGCCAAGCATTAATCCAGCTCCTAGATTATTTAGAAAGGCATAAAATACTTTTTTTTGTTTTTTTCTACGTAAATAACGCCAGATACGGTGGAGGGCGGTCATGTTTCGCACACAGGCAGCCAAACTGCTAGGCGGGCCCCTGGAAGTAGGTATAAAAATTAATGGTTTATTTATTATTATTTCTTTGATATTGGGGGTAGTCATTTCTTTAATTTGAGTACGTCAATGATAAAAATATTAATTGCTTATTCTTATGTTGCTCATGTAGGGTTAGCTCTTGCAAGTTTTCTGACGATAAGTTTATTAGGATTTTGGGGTTCTTTAGCATTAATATTAGCACATGGATTATGTTCTTCTGGGTAATTTTGTTTAGCCAATTTATTTTATGAACGTTCTTTTAGTTGAAGAGTATATTTAATTAATTATTATTAATATGATTGTTATTGTTATTGCTATCGTTATTGCTATTAATAATATTATCATTATTCTTGTTATTGTTTTTGTTATTATTATTAATTGTTATTATTACCGAAAGATTTTATTGACTGAAAGTATTTGACTTAATAAATACTAAAATATAACAAAATTACTATCAATTGTTACTTTGAATTTTCTTAACCATGAGCGCTTCCTGAACCTGAAATTCATATCAAAGTTGCCAACTATACGGTGTGGACGCAAATAGTCCCACACCTTCTAATTTCAAAACGGTTTGCGGTATCGATTTGAAATTTGGAACTGTCCATTTTATTTAAAAATGTAGTATTTCATGTCTTATTATGGCCCTTCAAATTTCATATTTTTCCCGCTGGAAAACAACGATTTCTATAAATGCTTTCTTTGCACACCCAGGCCATTGGTGTTCTGGCGACCTGGGTAGTGTGAAACTCCAGCGCGAGCCGACCCAGCAAAAACCTTTCTCGGAAGAAACTATTTCACGACTCGCGGAGTCCTATGTGTCTCAATTGTAACATCCGTCGGCGTCACACACGTGTTTCTCTTCCTCTTTGACAACATCCTTTACATTTATTTTGCCTTGGACGCACTTGCATTTTTTGCTCGCAGATTTTCCATACATAACGAAAAGAAAGACCATAACAATAACGAATACAACAAATACAGTTAGGATCACCACCAATAACCATGCTTGCGGTGCATACGCAGAACACTCTGAGGCCGTAGCCCCTTTCCTGGTTAGATCCATCGATTACTTATCTCTTGCGAGAGGATGGACTTTATCAGCTGATTTTAAAACGGCAACTTTAGAATTTTACCTACGACCACACTGCCGCGGTCGATTAATCTCTAGCCTGACGCTGGAAGCATGTCGCCTGTCGTTCGTTTTTCATGAAATGGACCCGTATACACGCGACCAGTAGTATTTTCAATACTAAAAGTCACCTTTAGCAACCCCTAAGACTTTTGGACCTAAAAATGACTTTTAGCAGATTATTTCAGTATACTTTACCAAAGTATAAAACGATAGCGAACGGAAGATAATTCCTTTCAAAGCATATCAAAAACTAATTTTAGTCTTACAAGTATTTGTCTCAATGTATATACCAGGGCACAGTCCTCGAAACATGCCTTATATATAGAATTACTTCAGGGACTGCCCTCTAACTATACAAAAGTCCCCGAAAAATGCGTTATATCGATAAGTCGTCCCCAAATATATATATATATATATATATATATATATATATATATATATATATATATATATATATGGAACAAATATACCATACCATATATACCAATAGACCAAAGCAAAGTAACTTTTTTGTTGTAGCCTTTCGATATTTAGGGCCAAACAGATCATATTTTTGCAATTAATTATTGTGTTTTTATTGAAGAGGGAAACGGAGCGCAATGGTTAATTATGTTATTATATTATACATAAATATAGTAGCTAGTTACATATCGAGAATCTGCAAGGTAGCTAGCGGAAATTCATATTTCACTTACTAATCATTTTTATACTATAACTTTAATTTAGTTCCACAGAATGTATCTTCTACTTTGAAGCCTTGTTGTGAAAAGGTTTAGTTTTGTAATTTTTTAAATAAATTGTTTTTAAAAATGACTCTTATCGTTTTCAACATCTATTTGGCGCAGTTGGTAGGATCACGTCATTTTCTTTTGAGTCTCGCATCGTGTGGGAAATCGGAAATTGGCGCTTTCAACCCCTCAACGTAATCAACGAATCTCCTGAAGAACTTTACTGTATCAATAGTTACTGGGACAGAACTGTACCGTCACGAGTTACATTCAATGACAGTGTCTGCAAAATCCATCCAACGCAACAAATCATCTGTACTTCATGCAAAGAATAGGTTAATACCCTTAAAATACTTCTATCGATATAAATACGTAAGGTTAAAGAAACATGACCCCTATTTTTAATCAGAATAACCATAAGAAACATTTAAAAAAATTATTTTTGATATATTTCTTTTTTTTTATGTAAAATCAAAGTATTTTCTTATTCTCTCATTAAAATCCTTAAAAAATAAAATTTTTAAACCATATGTCTTCTATAAACCCATAAAAATATCCAAAGTACAAAAAATAAACATCATCAAACACTATAATTAATTTATACCTAATTAATAAATTGAGTCATTGGTGACCACATGATAGTAGTTATGTTAGTGTGAATAAGCCATAGTAGTTGGGGGTTAAAGATGAACTCGGCAGATACTGAAGATAATACAATTTGTGGAAAATATTGGTATTTTTTTTAATTTTACTATATAATAAACCTCATAGTTTACGTTTTCAGGCTTCCAAGTAGTTTCAATTATTTCTGACTTGGGTGCTGGGAACAAGGGACTTCATAAGGAGTTGAAAATTATATATTCAAGTCATACTTTTCCAATCCACGTAATAATCAGAAAATATTTGTCCTGGAAGATGTTCCTTGTTGATGAAGGCTTCATTATTACTGGAAAATAAATTAACAAGAGCATTATCGAAACTCTATTGGACAAAACATCTGTATCAGACTTAAGGAATCCTAATAAAATGACGAAGGAGAAGTTAAATGTTAGTGGGGCTCAAAGACAAACTGCTAAATAAGTGATGTAACACTTTGGGATATCTACCTCTTAACATGAATTGGGCTGAATGTACTGATTTTTTTAAACAGGTATATTGTAAAATAAAATTCATATTTCGATATTCATGTTATTGTTATTTTTTGTTGTCGTAGGTGAACGACTGGTTTTATATTTTCAATATCAGTGTCTCTGCTTGTGATTCGAGAAGAAATACAGCTTATGGCCTTTCAATTCAAGAACAGAATAGAATCATAGAAGGCATGTCCCAAACAATTCTTGATCTGAAAGTGAACGGCAAAACATTTTTTCTACCATTTTAAATTGGTAACTTTTTTATCAACTTTTGTTATCACAAATTAATCTTTACTCTTAATTGTAGGAATACCCATTTCAAATAATGCCCTCAAACTGTTACTGGCAGATTTAAAGCGACTATTTGATACGGGATGTCTTGGAGAATTTTTTTGGGGTTATTCGAGCGAAAGCTGGCCTTCACGATCATCCCAATGCTTTAGAATTTAAGTATCGTTTGCGATGTTATATTATATATTGTTGGCAAAAATGAAGGCGCTTATTCTGAGTTGTCCAATGTAGAAGTGGATGATACCCCAGAATTGCCAATAAGTGGTTCAATGATCAAGAAATTCGACACCAAAAATAATCCACTTATGTTGAACAGTGCTCATGAAGAAGATATTGATGAGGATTTTCATGCACTTGAATATGATGGGCTCGAACATTTAGTTGGATATATATGTTTCAAGTTAAACGATTCCAGTTTTGATCATTTAAGTGAAGGAGAAGCAGAAACCTTCTAAAGATTTTCTGTCACAAATGAAACAGCTTGAACAAATTTTTAAGTCTGTTAATGGAGAATTCTTGACCTTCAAAAAAAAATATTTAATAAATTTGATGCTTGGAAGTAACCACATTGAATGAGTAGAAAAAAGCAAAAAAAAATTTTTTTTCGATCGCAAATGTATTTTTGCATGAGAGAATTGAAGAAAACTGAGAATTGAAGAAAAGAGAAAGAAGTGCAAAATTAGACAAAGTTGATTAAAACTATTACATAATTGAAGCCCTGTAAAAAGGGGTCAAACTCCGAATTTTATGAAAAGTATTAATATTACGTCATTGTGATGACAGATGAGTGTATTTTCGTGTTGTTTTAGCAATTTGTCAATAGAATGCGGCACTTGTCTAAAACTAAAAATCATAAGGGGTTAACTGCATCAGCCGAATTTCATCCAAATGCAATAAGGGGTTATCTCAATTAAAAAAAGTTAAAAACAGGTTAACTCAAGAGTTAGCCCCTTTTTGTAATTCAAATGTTTGATGTTTTGTGAGTCAAGCTAACTTTCATGATTGAATGAGTTTGTAATGTGCCACCTTTCTACTTCCCGCCCAACAGCTGATTCAATTCCCGCTCACTCTGCACTACTTTCCCGCAAATTATATGCACTTTCCCGCCTATATTACTTCAAAAAAATCATTTTAATTTTGTTTCTAGCTTCTCTTGATCAAAGTATTTTATTTCATTGATTATAATGAGTGAGCGGCAGAATATTCCACGAATTGTAAAATTAAAAGCAGTAGACGAGGAGAAAATTACGATGGCTTAGTGATTCAGATCTAAGCTCTGGCAAGTGAAAACCCAAATTCTTATTATTTACTATTACTTTTTGAGCTAATCTGTGATTTTATTTGCTTCTTATCAGTTCCATTATTTCTAGACTATTCAGATGATTTATACTTGGCCAATGGAGATGAAAAATTGCTAGAAACCAATGAAAGCTTACCTGAGTTCCCAATTGGTGAGTAACCAATAACGTTTAACTACGATAACTAACTACCTACCTGTACATATTTGTAATTAAGTGTAATTTTGTTTAAAATGTGTTTTAGATGAAGCGATGATTATCGAGAATAGTGAGAATCTGACCATAATAGAAACTGTTGACCCTGTTGAACCTGACTTCATCGTTGAGGCTGACGGTGTCAGGGTCAAGACATTAAATAAAAACAGTCGCAAGAAGGCAAGTCAGCCCTCATGCAGGAAGAGAAATATTGCTAAAGATGCGTGAAACAAAGGTGAGCCTTATGTTAACAGCAAAGGAGTAAAAACAGACGGAAAAGTCAGCAGCGTTGGAAAAAGCCAACTTTGTAAAGAGTTATAGGCTAAAATGTAGTAGAATAAAAGATCAGGAACATGACGATCTCTTTATTAGCTATTACAGTTGCCTAAGAGTTAATGAAGATCTCTTTATTAGCTATTACACCTGCCTAAGAGTTAATGATAAAAATTCATTTTTAGCCAGACTAATGGAGCCGTTTTTGCCAAAGAAAGAAATATTTTTTCAGTCAGCAAGAAAAAAATTGAAATAGTTCGAAACCATGTTGCCAAAGGAATTTCAATTAAAGACAATCATGGAAGGCATGAAAACAAGTCTAACAAAATGTCTGTGCCTGTAAAGCAAGGAGTTATAAATTACATTGCATGTTCACAGCAAAAGAATCCCACTACTCAAGATACAAAAATCTGAATAGAAAGTATTTAGCCCCAACACTATCGGTAAATAAAATGTATGACGTATGTAGAGTATTGCAACAAACATGACAATGAACCAGTAAAAGCTAACATGTACAGAAAAATATTTGTTATGGAATTCAATCAAGATTTTTGGCTCACTCAGAACTGATACCTGCAAGACTTGCAACTCCAAATTATTATTTAAAGATCCTGACCATCAATTAAAATACAAATTTGGCTTTGAAACCCAAAAAATTGACCGCCAAATTGCAACCAGAGATGATCACATTTATATCACTTTTGATTTACAAAAGCGTCGCCTTTAGCGAAAATATCAAAGGGTATTGTTTTTTATCTGTGTCAACTTTGGCTATATAATTATGGGATATATTTAATTGATCAAGTCCATCCATAAGGCCAAGGAAACTTTCATTTATGGACTGAAAATGAAGCTGGCCGGGGCCAGATGTAATTGGAAGTTGTCTAATGGCATTTTTTGAATCAAATGTTTGGACGGCAAATCATCTCATAGTATGGAGTGAGTCTGCAGCGGGACAAAACAATTGTTTCTTATAATTTGTCTGGCAATATCTTATCAAGTTATGACCATTCAAAATCATTGACCATAAGTTTCCAGAGGTCTGGCATACATTTATGGATTCCGCTAGAGATTTTGTGGCGGCGGAGAAGGAGATCCGAAAATTTCAAAAAATTTTCACGATTAACGAATATCAAAATATTTTCAACAGTTCCAGACGACACGATCATTTTAAGCAAGCGATAATGGGGAACAAGTTTTTAAACATTAAAGAACTTCCTGCAAAGCTGGGACTGTTTAATAAAACGACGAGAAAATAAACTTCATGAACCTTTGTTGGATTCGGATCGACGAGTTTGGCATCGTTTTTTCAATTACACTTATAGCTAATTCACAAGGGACATGAGCCTAAGATATATGTACAATTTTAAATTTAGGAAAAATTTTAAAATTAGGCAAAATTTTGTTATTTTTAACACCAATGTAAAGTATGGCTACATGTCTGTTGAATAATTTATATTTTATTTGTGATAAGAAATATCGAATTTAGATGGATATTAAATTTTAAAACCAATGTTTGCAAAACTTTCAATCTGCATATTGCAAAATAACCAATGTATATTATTTTTTACAAATATTTTTAAACACACTGATACAGTATATGTCCTCAATATAAAGCCTTAATCCCAATTATAATGCATTTAAATTGTATTTCAAAGTCTAGCAACTAGGATATATAGCTCATTTAGGGAAATAATGGTTGTACGTCATCAATCTAGAGAAATCTATTGCCAATTTAAATCCGTAAGAAAGAAAAAATCTTTTAAAGTTCGAAGCACTCTTTCCATTTTCCTCTAACCCTGTTAGAACAGCATAAAAATACGGTGCACTGTTGGATCACATTATGTGAATTAGCTGTCAAGATGACATTTAGGTTTATGGTTCTGAACAGTATTGCCGGCTTAAAACAACTTTCTTCGTCAAATCTGTCATTTTCATGACCTAATCGTTTTTAAGTTGTGTCTTCAAACGTTTTGAATTATTTTTACTGTATTCTTTGCTGTTTTGAAAAAACTAACTTTTTTAAGTTTTTTAAGCAACTTGTTTTGTTACTCTCTCTTATTTGGGAAATCTCTAGCATTAGAGTTAGTTAGCAGCCAGATTTTTTTATAATTGCAAATAATATTAAGTCTGGTAGTGATTTGTAAAACATGTAAGAGGAAGAATCGTAATCGTCTTAATAATGCTGAAAACCTTAATTAAAGCAATAATGAAGTATGGGTGGATTTTTTTTCAAAATATTGTTAATAGAGTTTAGTGTGGTGGTTTGAAGAATCGATGTGATTTTAAAAGTATTGCAACCTTCAATGAAAGCAATCAAACAAATATGTATATAATTTTAGGTACTGCTTGTTTTTATTCTGAATTGATTATTAATGTAGTATACATATTATAATCTACTGTAACATATTATCATGGTTAAGAGAAGTTTTATTATGTATATTTAACAGTGTATTTTTTATTGATATAAAATTAGTGATTTAAACAGTATGTATGTGTTTTATTTTTTTAATTATGATTTATATTGTTTTTCCGCTCAAAAAATAATTACAAAACTAGAAAATATCTTTTGGTTAACCAATATTTAACATTTTTCATTATAAAACATTTCATTATTAAAGCAATATTATCAATATTACAAATATATACAAAAGACTTACTATTTATAACATTACATTTTTTTTGAGGATTATCTGCTGAAGCTGCACAATCGTGACATTGAGTGTGTAGAACTTTTCTCATTTTTTCATTAATAATCAAGGTAAATGTATAAGCTATACTCCGGACTTTATGTTCTGGACATACACGTCCTTTTACAGTGCAAATAACATTTTTGCGGTTAAGTTGAACAAAACCTATAGCCTTATCACCGTCACTTTCTCGTGACACAATTAGTTTAATTATATTTAATACAAATATTTTGTTTCTTATTTACATTTACATTATTACTATTTTTTAAAAAAACTTACATCGATGTAAGCAAGATAAAGATAAAGATAAGATAAAGCACATCGAACTTCAGCTGAATTGAACCGAATATCATTTTTCAGAAAATCTGTGACCATAAATATATCCACAGCAGGTATATTATCAGAATTAGCCTTTATGACCCTTGTATCACACATTACTGAACTAAGTTAGTACTCAACAATATTTTATTTTGCACTTAACCAACAATAATTTTGATAGTATATATACGAATAGAAGCCACTGACACTACTGACGTGAAAACACTTTATGTCCTGACTTCACAAACATAGCAGCCAATCGCGGTGCGTTGGCAGTCACGTTATTTAAAAAAAAATATACATTTTAATTAATTTATAATTAATTGTAACAAGTTTTTCGTATCGATTATCAATATTACTTATGATAAAGTTTTAAAATAATTTTACACTTTTATTGGGGTTAATTTTTTACAATATTTTAAATAGTGGGGAATTTCGCAGATCGGTCTGATCGTTTAATAGCTGTCTAGACGGGTCTTTATTAAATGTTTTTGAATATTTTGGACATAGGTGAATGGTCATAGGTCCGTTCGAGATTGGACGATAAATGCAGCAGAAGGTTTATCTAATGTTAATAAAACCACAAAATCGCTTCCTGGTAAAAAAGGCCAACAAAAAGTTTTAGATGAATTTCTACAGAGTTTACCCGAAGTGCCCTTACATTACTGTAGAGCATCTTCGAGTAAATTATTCCTCGAACCTCTTGTTTTGTTGGAAAGCCAAAGTCTATAATTTGTCGTGTATAAGTCGAAAAAAACTCTTTCTTTGAAACGAAACTCTTTCTTTGAACAGAATGAGACTTACTATTTTTAAATCCAGAAAACACCTATGTGATTTGTGTGTAATGTACGAAAATGGAAATTTGGAAGAGGAAGTATGGGTGCAGCATAGACACAGAAAAGACCGAGCTCGAGGGGCAATGCAGTATATGATACTTTTGAGCCCACGTTTGCAGGCGTCTGCTCTATATTAAAAAACCAAATTAATAGTACATAATTTTACAATGTACAAAATTGCGAACGACGATACGATTTGCTACATATGGCAGGGGAGAAGGTGCAATTACATCAAACGAATTTTCGTCATGTAGCATCGACTTTATAAATAATCTAAATTCCTCAGAGACCAACGACGATTGCAGAGTGACAGCCTAAAAATACGGTGTGTGTCCAGTAGTCCTTTCTTTAGTATTCGATTTCTCCGTATTATTCGATTTCTCCGTTTATTCACACACGTCAGTCACGTCACAGTTCAGTCACCGTTCCGAATTAGAACCGTCGCCGTTCAGTCTCAGTCAAAATGATGGCTATATTCACACCTATCCGTCAGGTTTTTTTGACTGTATACAGTCATTATTTTCTGTCAAGTGTTGTAAGTACCTATTATATTTTTGTGATGGAGTTTTCGGAGAACGACTTAGCTATCATAGCATTAATTTTGGATGAAGAAGAGGAACGACAACAGTTTTAGAAAAGAAAATGGGTTCACGAGGCATGGAAAAAAGAAAAAAAGAGATAGTTTATCACGTTATTTAAAGAATTAATCGATGATGAAACAAAGTTTTTCCGCTATTTCAGAATGACCGAAAACTGTTTTAACATACTGCACAGTAAACTAGAAATTCATTTAAAAAAACAAGATACTCACTGGAGAAAAGCCATCACATCTAATGAACGTTTAGCAGTTTGTTTGAGGTAAGTAAATAAAAACAAGAATAAAACTCTTACAAATACGCACTTTTATTACACATTCATTATTTTTAGTTCATTGTGTTAGTTGAGTAATATCATCGCCATCAGCCTGAAAGCCTTGAAGGTATTGTTGTACTGAGTAGTCTGATTGTTGTGTTACTCTGGTTGGTGAATATTGAGTAGACATTGAAGACGAGGAAGGTGAAGGAAGTTGAGAATTTGGTGTATTATTACGAGTATCACCTGGATTTGGCATAATTATTTCAAATTCGTATTTCTGAACAGTGTTAAATATTTCTGCTTTAGCTAAATGTAGATGATATGGAGAAAATGTGTTTAAAGTTTCAGCAATGCTAGCTAAAAAAGTATCAACTGGGTGTTGAGGTTCTAGAGGTTCTTGTTTCTCATTTTGTGAAAGTATATATTCCATCAATTTGCTTGCCGCTGTTGGCTGATTTTCTGTTTTTGTAACTTTTCTTTTTTGATTATGTTTTGGCAGACCCAACACTGAACGTTCCTCGCACTGATCTGGTTCATCACTACATACACTATTACCACAAAGAAGAGAATCATCATTTTCTTCCCTTGTATTCTGTGTGGCATCATCATGTTGTACTTCCTCACTTGCAATATTACTAATAGATTCCCTTTCCTCAAATGAACACATTTTTAGAAAACTCAAATGTTCTGAATATTTATACATTTTTTACACCCTGACCACTCTTGGTAGCAGCTTTTTTAAGGGACTTCCTATAAGTGTCCCTGATGTTCCATCTCGATTTACATGCCGCTCCTGCAACATAATAAATAATTGTTGGTTTTATTTTAGTACTATACAGTAGGCACCTAATAACTATTTTGTTTTTGTATTGTTTCAGGTGCCTAGCAACAGGAAATTCACTGCAAACTATTTCATTCAGCTATCGCTTGGGGCATAGCAGTGTACCAAATAGTAATGGAGATTTGTAAAATAATTGGTAACGTCCTATTTAGCGAAATGATGCCAAAACCTACTGAAGAAATGTGGAAATCTATAGCAGCTGATATATATATATATATATATATATATATATATATATATATATATATATATATATATATATATATATATATATATATATATATAATATATATATATATATATATTGGCACTTTAGCACTTTGGGACCCAAATTGCTTAGGCGCTCTTGATGGAAAACATGTTACATCCAAGCATTTTACAACTACAAAAAACATTTTTCAATCGTTTTGTTGGCACTTGTTGACGCTCATTACAATTTTATTGCGGTGAATATTGGTTCGTATGGCAAAGCTAGTGATGGTGGGATACTTCGAAAATCTAATCTTGACAAAGCACTTGAATGCGGCACATTGTTAATACCAGGAAAAACAGCGTTGCCAAATACATTGATTGAGGTTCCATACGTAAATGTAGGGATGAAGCGTTCCCGTTAAAAAAATATTTAATGAGACCATACCCAGGGCAAAATTTAGATACTTCAAAACGTATTTTTAATTACCGTTTGTCTCGTATAAGAAGAGTTGTCTAGAACACATTTGGCATTTTATCACAAAAATTCAGGATTTTTAACAGACGGATACAGGCTACGCCAGAAAATGTAGACCATATAGTGCTTACAAGTTGTATACTTCACAATTTCATAAAAAAATATGATCGCAACACGTACACCTATGAAACAGAATCAACTGTTTCATCTCAAGAAAGCAGAAATTTGGAAAATTTGCCCTTTCAATTGCATTTGCATTTTCAAGGTGGAAATGCATCACGGGAGGCTTTTCAAGTAAGGGAACAGTTTAAAAGTTTTTTCAGTTCAGAGATTGGCAGTGTACCATGGCAACATGAAAGGATTTAAAAACGTTAACAACTTGATAACATGAATAAAATAATTAAAAAAGTGTAATTTAAAACAAATATAAAATATAAATCAATTTAACTTTCCTTTGTTTACCTACTGATAAGGTTGACAAGCCTTATCAAAATATGATAATAAATTTAAATTTGGAAAAATTGTGGTGGGACCGGTGGGGATACTTGACAACTTCTGCAGCTTTTTGAAAATGTTAAATGATAATCTTGTTTTTTACTTACCATCTATATTTATTTCTTCACCAATTTTCCTCCATATGCCATTTTTAAAAACAGTATCCATATACTTAACATTTGATAAATCATAAAGTACAGGGTATTGTCGAACGCACTCAATCAACTTTTTATCATCGCACATTTTTGTATAATCACTTTATAAATTAAAAAAAAAGACACCAGTCAAAACAAAAAAAATCGTTGACAAGAAATCTAATATTGACGGTTCGGCGACGGAGGTGGGGTTAACATGTCCGATTCGGAACTGCGCCGGCTCAGTGTAGACAGTGCCACCTAACTTTCAAGAAAACATATTTTTTGTGACTGATCCTTCTCGGAACTGACGGAACGGAGACGTGACGTGACTGATGTGTGTGAATAGACCTTAAGTGATTGAAAGTAGATTTAAGAAACATAGGTTAAGAAGAAAATACATTATTCCTTTTAATTTAGGAAACAATTATTTGATGCGAATCACTTAATCAATTAGTTATCAGATTCAAACCCTTTTCAGACACGATACGTTTCCGAAGAAATACCATATTTACTAAGATCAATTTTACAATTGTTTTTTTTTGGTTGAAAATCGAACTTTCTCTAATTTAAAAGCGCGAATTAAGAAAGATAAGTAATATCTAGTCATTAAGTAGAAAATTTCATTTGTTTTTGAAGCATATACATTAACCATAATTTAATTCATTTCTTTTATTTTTAATTTAAGCCATTTAACCCTTAAAGGGCACGATGGGCGCTAGATACCCAGAGCTGACTTTGCGCTAAAATAAACTGTACTAAATTCGAGAAAATAGAATATATGTCGACACCTGGCTGCTCATTAAGGTTCCAAATTTAAGGAATGCACACACTGACACGAATAATTCGGTGTGACAGCGAAATTTTCGCACCGCGAAATATTCGGTGGCTCAAAGTCCACGGTGTATAATGAAATCTGCGAATATTATTTGTATTGCGACCAGTCGCGTTTTGTGTCGTTTTCGTTGTGAATTAAAGATGGCATCAACTGAAAAGTTGATAGAGTTCGTAACGAAATATCCTATTTTATATGATTTAAGTCACGAAGACTATAAAAATCTTAGAAAAAAAGATAGGTTATGGGATGAAATTCGGCAGGAGATAAATATTAGCATGTCCGGTGAAAAACAGTGAGCACGTTGAAAAATTTTTTTTCATGCACAAAGGACAACCGT
This sequence comes from Cosmopolites sordidus, assembly GCA_031761425.1. NCBI lineage: Eukaryota > Metazoa > Arthropoda > Insecta > Coleoptera > Curculionidae > Cosmopolites > Cosmopolites sordidus. Next base: position 247,372 of record JARFXV010000658.1, on the reverse strand, counting down.
TTTTATCATATATTTGATTTATTTCTACTTTTATATTCTTATTGTATTGTAATATGTAAACATGATGATAGCTACAATACTGAGTAATGTTAATGATTATTTAAATTGAAGTAATTAACAATATTTTCTCGAGTAGCAAATGCAATATTTGTTGCATGTCTTGGGTCCCTTTGTATATACTAAAATACTCTTCCTATATTTTCCTTAAATTCTTTTGGTTGAAAATCGAGTTCTTGGCCACCTCCTCGAGTTCGTAAAAAATTATGCAAAATGGATACTGTCTTCACAATCAAAATTGTGGTTTCAATTGGCCTTAAAAATATTCGCCATTTTTGGGTTAAAATAGCAAAGGCATTCTCGACCACTCTTCTAGCTCTGCATAAAGGAGTATTATAATTGTCTTTTTTAGTATTATATTTTTCTTTACTTAGGAAAAAGTGATGGTGTTACAGTTGGCGAGTCCGTACCTAAATACATTTTTCGTGAGGCTACAACACCAATCCATGGAACAAATAGTAAGGTACGGTAAACTCAAACACGAAGAACAATAGAGGATCATGAACCAAATACACTAAAGGTCCTGCTACCATACGTAAAAGGAATCACAGATAGGATAGGCAGACTACTAAGGAAACATAAGATCAGAATAGCCTACAAGCCGCACAAAACTGTCGCCAACATCCTAAAAGACTCCAAGGACAAAGTTAGACTGGAAAAATCATGGGGTGTATAGTATGTCTTGTTCCGACTGCAACAGAACATACATAGGACAAACAAACAGACGAATATCGGCCATAATACAAGAACATAATAACAACTTAAAAAACAAACAAACCACTTTCGCTCTGCTCCAGCACCATCTACAAAGTGGACATAAAATCAATTTTAAAGAAGCCAAAGAAATAGCGAATATTCAAAACTGCAAGGTCCGAACAATCAGAGAAGCCCTTGAAATAGAAGAAAGGGGTGAGCTAAATACACGAAACGACGCTCGCAACATTCTAAAAGTACGGAAATCCCTTCTAAAAAAAGAAGAAACGCTGAGCAGTCGCCGGCCGGCTAAAAAAGTGAGCACAACGACCCGTGCATGTCAGTTGGAGTTTGCACTCCATGCCAGTTGCTGTTTTATCTTTTAAGCGTTCGGAAGTGTTTAATTGTTCCGGATCGTGCGAATTAAAGAAGTGATAAAAAGTGGTAGAGATAAGAAACGATACTAGCCCGGTGTTGTGCTAGAATTCTATTAAACACGATTCAGTATAAAACTTAAATCTTCTTAGAAGGGCTTGTTCAAGCGTGGTGGCCGGCGGCGGTCACCTGCCATCATTACAACACAACTTAGCTTATCAACCGACCTCTGGCGTCAAAACTAATACTAATGCATCAGCAATGGGTGAAATAGACTTTGCAATGACTAGTCAGGAAGAAGTTGATGAATACTTAACTAAAGAAAAAAATTTGGAACGTGAGATTGAAACAAGAGCGTTCGAAAAAGCTAAAAAAAACTTCATGAAGAATTCTTAAATGAATTTCATAAAACCTCTGAATGGAAATAAATAGAGTTGCAAAACTAAGAGAAGTTCGCCGGAGATTATAAGAAACGTTAAACAAAAATTAATCACAGACTACAAGCATATAAATCCAAAGAATCAATTCCAAGTATTAGAAAATGTCCCAGATGACTTTGATACAAATAAACAAGAAACGAGTACGAGTTCGGCGCCAAAAATTAAACCTCCCCCTATTTTTTTTATCAGGAATTGTAAAAGCTGATTTACTAGTTAAAACTTTAAACAGCTATGAAGGATTGAAGGATAAATATTCCCTTAAATTAATAAATGATGAAATCAAATTAATGACCGAAAATGAAGCAGCTTATAAAGTAGCATGTCAAATCCTGAAAGAAAAGGACGAAAAGCATCATACATACATGCCAAGAGATAAACGAAGTTTTTGAGTTGTTATTAAAGGGCTTCATTACACCATCAATATTGAGCTGCTCAAAGAAGAATTCTCTATGCTCAATCATAAAGTTAGAAATGTATATAACGCAAAAAGTGGCAAGGAGAAGAAACCTCTAAATATGTTCTTCCTGGAACTGTAATCAAACGATAATAACAAAGAAATTTATCAAATAACGAATTTGCAACATTACAAAGTAAAAATTGAAACTGTAAGACAAAAAAGACAGATATCGCAATGTGGCAAATGCCTGAAATGGGGACACATTCGAAACTATTGTACCCGACAGCAGAAATGCAATAAATGTGGAGGTCTACATAGTAGCAGAAACTGTACAATAAGGGAACGAAAAGATCTTCGGTGTACATCCTGTGGCGAAAATCACCCCGCCAATTATAAGGGTGTCTAAAATTTATAAAGAACTTCAACAAAGAAACTTTCCCTCTCTTAGACCTAAAATCCAACAAGGCCAACAAAACAATAATACCCATATTGCTGATAATAAAGTGAGAAAAGGTACTTCATTTGCTTCAGTCACTAATGGACTCAAATCGTCTAATAGTAACTTTGATGTTGCAGCTGCAAACCCTAATCAATTGGAAGAAAGGATTATCAGACTAGAGGAAATTAGTCGAGCAAATGGTGCAACGAATGGATGCAATGATGAATGTTGTGTCTAAATTGCTTGATAAACTCAATTAACGTTCATGCATTTAAAAATAGCCCTTTGGAACGCTAATGGCCTAGTTAACGATGGCCCCGAAATATCAGTTTTCCTTAGAGAACATAACATTGACGTGGTGTTGATCTTTGAATCACATTATACCAATCGAAGCTATTTAAGAATTCAAAACTATATAATATATAACACTCAATATCCGGATAGTACAGCCCATGGTGGTAGTGCAATAATAATTACTAAAAAAAACAATTAGATATTAAAAAAACTAATTAACTTAATTAAACTATTAAAAAAACAATTAAACATCATGAAGCACTCAAATTCCCGACAGCACATATTCAGGCAACTAATGTCGTAATGGAAGCTAAGAGACGTTGAATAACTTTATCTGCCCTTTATTGCCCTCCACGTCACAATTTGAAAGAAGAGCATTATGCTGAGTACTTTTCCACATTAGGCAGTAGATTCCTGGCTGGTGGTGATTACAATGCCAAACACTTGAGATAGGGATCAAGGTTAATAACTACTAATGGTCGAGAGTTCATAAAATATATCGACAAAAATAATATAAAAACACTTTGTCTATTGGTAGGCCCACATACTGGCCTAGTGATAGGAACAAACTACTAGACACTATTGACTTTTGTATTACTAAAGGTATTCCTACTAGCAATTGTCTAGCAGAACAAAGCCTCGATCTTTCTTCGGATCATTCTCGCACAATAGTAACAGTCAGTTCAAACATTATCAATGTACAAAAACCAGCCGTACTCACTAATAAAAAACGAACTGGGATTTGTTTAAACACTTGCTTGATGAAAAAATACATACTCATATCCTGTTAAAATCTCCTGAAAACATAGACAAGGCTGTAGAAGATCTAACTATTACAATACAACAAGCTGCATGGGATGTAACTACTGAAATAAGTAGTCAAATCCAGAACCAGAATTGCTATGTAATAGCAAAACATGCAATTGCCAACAGACGAAGACTACGCAAAAGGTGGATGACAACTAGAGCTCCAGTAGACAAGACAAGATTTAACAGAGCAGTGAAAGAGGTAAACAAAATTACTCAGCAATGAAAAAAATGAGGCAATTCAAAATTACCTTGAAGGTCTTACTCCCACTGAAGCTACTGATTACTCTCTGTGGAAAGCTACAGTAAAAATCAATAAAACACAAGAGAGCATACCACCAATCAGAAAACAGAATGGAACTTGGGCGAGAACAGATGCTGATAAGGCTGAAACTTTTGCATTACATCTAGCTAATGTTTTCAGCCATTTCCAATGAAAACTTTAGGAAAAGAAGAGGAAGGAATAACGTCATACCTTGAAACACCATTCCAAAAGGCACTTCCCTTTAAAGCCATAAAAATTAGTGAAGTTAAGGCTATGATTCACAGAAACCTCAACCCAAAGAAAAGTTCAGGATTTGACCTTATAACTGGGCAAGTCGTTAAACAATTACCGGAAAAAGCATTAGTTGTCCTTACACAAATTTATAATGCAATACTTAGAGTCGGCCATTTTCCATCACAGTGGAAAGTAGGACAAATCATATTGATTCCAAAACCTGGTAAACCGACGGAGGAAGCATCACCATATAGACCCATTACACTTTTGTCTGTCTTATCAAAGCTTTTTGAGAAAATGTTCCTAAAGAAGCCAGTGCTTGACGAACTAAATATCATTGCAGAATACCAATTCGGATTTCGCGAAAGACTCGCAAGATTTCGCAATCGAACAAGTGCACAGGCTAGTGAAAATTATTAATAACGCCTTTGAAGATAAAAAGTATTGCTCGGCTGCATTCTTGGATATTACACAAGCATTCGATAGAGTGTGGCATTCAGGCTTACTATACAAACTTAAATCAAAACTTCCTACACCATACTGTCAGGTACTGTTATTATACTTGACGAACAAATACTTCGCTGTCAAATATAAAGGACAAATAACTAACATATATCCAGATTATTAGAAAATCCAAATTATCGTTGGTTAATAAGTTAACCATCTACAAAGTGATCCTCAAACCCGTATGGAGTTAATAGCATACAACTGTGGGGAACCGCGAGTGTATCCAACATAGAAATACTTCAAAGATTCCAGTCCAAAACCTTGGGAATAATTACTGATGCTTCTTGGTTCGTGACAAATCAAACTTTACACCGTGATCTAAAAATAAAGTCTGTGCTAGAAGAAGCCAAATGCGCGAGTGCGAAGTATCTATCGCGACTTGAAGTGCATCCCAACTCCCTTGCTGTCAGCCTCCTGGATAATAGCCAAAAGCCGCAGAGACGGAAATGCTGTGATCCTTTAGAGATAAACTATAGAATTTAAGATATAATTAAGATATTCCATTATTCTATATTCCATAACCTCCGATACTTGGCAATTCTTTGCCTTGCTCTTAATGTTGTAACGGTTGCTTATTACCTTTGGGAGATTGCAAATATATGGGAGATTAAAAAAAAATGTCAGTTGGACTCTTCCAACATAAATAATATATTTTTAATAATATATTATTTAATTTTATAAATTTTTAAGCGAAAACCCTAATTTTTTCCGGTTTTTTCTTTTTAATAATTGTTTAAGTAATTTAAATTAACTAAATAGCTATATAAACTACTCTACTTTAAGGAAGATATGTTAAACTGCATAATACTACCTAATTTTTCGGAAATGTGCTCTTTAAGGGTTAAAAACGCTTTTTAATATTTTCACGGATAACATATTTCAATATTTTTTTTATTTTTAATAATACTTTGAATATATCAACCAAAATGACTATCGGACAGAATATTAATTATACGTTATTACGAATGTATGTAAACACAATTCCACCCTAGGATGGAAACACTTTCAATCTTGCTAGCTTCATCTGAGTAATTGATTAACTATTCAGCAAATACGAAAATGACGATACAACGAGTTATTTCGCCAGAATAGCTGGAATCAAACTAACAGACAGAGCACAACTCTTAGTAGGCAATAGTCTGGAAGTAGAAAATTGGATAGACATAAAAACTGCATTATATAATTGTTTCGGAGACATAAGAAACTTAGAATTCCTAGAACAAGATTTGTTAGTAGCTTTCTCTTTAAACAACGAGAATCAACTAGAATTCGCTAAAAGAATTCAGATACTGAAAAGTCAATTAACACAGAAAGTAAATACAATTCCCATCACACACATGAACGTTACAACAAAAGCTATTTACACAAGGCAATACGAACAGGCCAGCCTAAGAACTTTCATCAGAGGATTACCTGGACATCTACAAAGTATAATCAGATTAAAGGTACCACATTCATTAGAAACTGCAATGTCATATGTGATAGGTTTTCATAACGAAGATTCACCAGAAATTTTCGAACTGTATGACGAAACACCTAATTACGATGGAAATTTTCAACAGACGAAAACCCGACGTAAAATGTGAAATGCATATGGATACAAATAATACTCTACCCTACATAAAAATAAGTTACCCACCTTTAAAACTCTTAATCGACACGGGATGTTTTCATTCAATTTTAAAACCTTCAAAAGCAGAAAAATATTATTCAGATATAATTTATCATTCACCATCTAAAATAAAACAGGAATAGGAGAAAAATAAGTATTTTCAAAGCAGAAATACCAGCCTTCCCTGAGCTTCAAATAAGGAACGAAATACCTCTTATGTTATTCGACTTTCATGAATATTTCGACGAAATTATTGGATTAAAACAACTTCTAAGACATAAATTCACCATTGACTTATAAAATAACAAACTAATTAATAGAACCACTCAGATTCCCTTGTACTTTCGAGAACCTGAAAAAGAAGAATTTTAAATCAAAATTTATGGAGACAAAGTTCATTTAATAAATGTACCACCTGCACACAATTTCGATAAAAAAGCCTTAATACCAGAAACTCTTACTACTTCAAAAATGGAGTTGCATATACCGAAATCTAATAGCATACAAATAAACTAGTTATTATATACTAAGACCATTGAAAACAATTCCATTCGCAGACACGAAAAAGGAACAATATCATCTATTACACTTTGACAGCTTTGAAATTAAGGACCAATATAGAAATAATAACATTTTAAATCTACTCAGAACCGAGCATTTGAACGATGAAGAAAAAACAGAACTAACAAAATTATGTTGAGATTTCAATGACATTTTTCATAAAGAAAAAAACGCATAAACATTTACCAATAAGATCAAACACGAAATCAAAACTAGCGATGAAATGCCTATACAAACGAAATCGTATAAATTCCGCTTCGTTCATAATGAAGACATAAATAGACAGAAAAATAAAATGCTAGAAGATGGAATAATAAAACATAGACAAAGCCTTTGGAGCAGTCCTAATTGGATAGTCCCGAAAAAACTTGGTGCTAGTAAAGAAATACCAATGCAGATGCGTTATCAAGAATTTAAATCAACGCAATCGGAAACAAATCAATTATTGGAAATCCAGGAAATATAAATAATGAAATTGAATACGTTGAAAGAGAAAGACAAATACCAATGGCGAAAATAATAAATACCCCTAAAATTATCGTTCACTCAAACATCCAAATTAAAACCCCGAGAAAACAAAAGAATCAAGAAGACAATGATACGATTCACACATCATTGGAAGGCGCAATCTTGAATATCTTTATTACAGAAAACTACCTAAACATGTACTCCAACTAATTAATATTTACAAGAAAAACAAGAGGAAATCTACACGTTAAGAGAAACAAATTATTTGGATATAAGAACATAATCATCGTCTACCTAACCGAAAACTACGTAGAAGAAATAATACACTTCTTCAAAGAGTATGTAGAACCTAAAAAACTTTATTGTATTTATACAAACTATACAGATGAATTATATTTCATTTCTATATCTCAATTCAGTTTTTATAATCAATCCATAATCAACTTCATATTTCTATATCTTGAAATCAGCGTTATCTTATCAAAAATATTCAAAAACAACTCATATAAATTACTTATATCAAAACTACTACTGAATGATGTCGAAGATAAAGAAAAACATGTCGCAGAGGTATCAACGAAGGTTTACTAGCCTTAAAGAAAATACATTATTGGCCAAACATGAAAGAAGATATAACGGAACTAATTAATAATTGCGAGATCTGCCAAATATCACAACCCATCGAAAATAAAATTCTCAATATCACCCACACCAACACAACTTCTAGAATCAATACACATAGATACTTTTCAAATAAATAATGTAAAATTCATAACCATAATAGACGTATTTTGTAGATATATATATATATATATATATATATATATATATATATATATATATATATATATATATATATATATATATATATATATATATATATATATATATATATATATATATATATATATATATATATATATATATATATATATATATATATATATATATATATATATATATATATATATATATATATAAATATGTCGTAGATAAAACAGCTAAGCGGCGCAAAAGATAACCTCGCTATACAAGAACTAAAGTCAAACAAGATATAGGAAAAAAGATAATAATAACTGAAGATAAAATAATTAATAAATCTAATCTACAGAAACCAAAAGAAGTATTCTTTTTGTCCACAAGAAAACAATGAAGACACCGACAGTATACCTGCTTGTAGTCACGATACAGACAATAAATGCGAATATTGAAGCTGGCGTAACTATAACTCCTATCAAAACACCATTATTTCCCTTTTAAAATGGGAAATACTTGGAAATACGCGTATAATAGAAAACAAGCATACATTGATCTACTATGTCAAACATCGTTACTTATTAATAGGTTAAAGAAAATCGAAGACTATTATAAAATTCGATATCAAGTAAAAGACCCCACTAAATAAGGTCATAAATGTAAACTTTATAATGAACCAAACCCAATATTTAATACAAGAAACGAGAACAGAACACAAGAAGCTAAACAGTATACAACCCCATATTAGAATCAAAAGCGGACTAATAAATCTAGTAGGCAAAGTACAAGAATGGATTTTTGGTACCCTTGATTCAGAAGATGGAAAAAGATACAATAAGGCAATTTTTTTCAAAAAAAAGTCATGCTGTTGCTGTTATATCCTTGACAAAGAAACTCATTCAGAACTATAACAAACCATTAAAACCACTAATGAGAACTATAACAAACCAGCTCATTTAAACATTTTACATAGTACCATAATATCGGCTCAAGAAATGACAATTTTGATTTCCAATCTAACAATGTTATATGGAAAATATAAAATTTTTAATTTTCAAGAACTAAATAATTACTACCAAATTGTAAGTTTGCAAGTGAAGTTTGTTAAAGACAAAATTATTTTTGTAATTCACTTTCCTATTTTTAAGGTAGAGATCTTTCAATCTTTTCCTATATCTATTCCTAATGTATTTCCTATACCAATAAATAATACCTTGATTATACCCAATCAACCCTACCTAATTATTAGCACTCATTCGCAACAATTTAGCAAAACGGAATATCCACAAATAGGAGATATTTATCTTTGTCCAATTCAACTGAAGCCAACAACAAAAAATGCATTACAACATTAATCCGACACGCAGAAAATCAGCAATGCCAACTTATTAATGTGAAATTAGACCAACCTATCATTCAATGGATTAATAACAAGTATATTTTGATTATACCCAATGAGCAACCCTTAAGAATATATCAAAATTGTTATAAACAAGAATATGCACTAATCAAAGGGCCAAGCCTTATTGAAATCCCTCATAATTGCGAAATTCAAGCAATACAAAATCAACATTGAAATAAAGAAGAATTTTTAAAAGGCGATCCCTACCTGCTACCACCAATCGAATTTGAAACTATGGAAGAACTTTGTGAACAAACCCATCTTCAACTCCAATCAATCGATATTGGCCAAATAAAACAATTACAAGAAAAAGCTAAACTTTTCAAAATTCCAGAGGCTTTCCAATTACATATAATGGCATAAAGTTCAACCATCCTCATAGTGGGAATCATAATGAGTATAATCGCATGGAGAATATACAAAAGAAAAAAAGAACTCGGTCCAAACCACCAACAGAGTCAAGAAAATAAAAGAAGAAATACCCCTACAGGATATGGTCGAAAATATAAATTCACGCCTTTTGTTTTCGTCTTTGGCGGGAGGATGCGTGTCGGGTTGCTGGTCCAGCATCGGGCGCCTCCCGAGATGGCGGATAGGGGAATGCTCCTCAGATATGGAGAGCACTGATGAATTAAAATACCCGGGGCGGACCAAAACCAGCTAGGGTAGGAGCCTGAATTAAATCAACCATGGCAGAGAGCGAGCAAAACAAATTACCCCATGTGGGTCACCTCCAACCAAGTGTGGCTAAAGGCATTGGCGAAATCAATAAAGATAAAGATGCGGGAAATAAAGCCAATATGTCGAAGATCGTACCGATGGAGACACCATCCTGCGCAACCAAGATAAATGAGAGGTGGCAACAGGTTTTAGTTACAGAGCAGGAAGAGGAACGACTATTCGATGGTCTCATGGAAAAGCTCCCATCAATGCATCAGGTTATGACGACAGCCAGGAATATACATAAGACAATCACATCAGATATCAAATCTATAATGTCTTTCGCAAATAGAATTAAACGGATTAAGGAAAAGGCAAAAGAGGAGAGAACCAACTTCACAGTCGAAGTAATGGCTGTCATTAAAGCGGCGAACTCAGCAATAAGCGCTCCAACGACGCCAGTAGGAGTATCAGGACCATCTAATAAGAAGAAGGACAGGACGCCCCCTCAAGATAAGCCAGCGAAGAGAAGAGACATAACGGCAAGAAAGGAAAATGTGTTAAGACTTCCAATTCTCCAAACAAGGTCTCTGAGCACCACACAGCGAGAGGAACATTGATTCTGAAACGGAACGGGAGATAGCCCAAAAGAGAAGAAAAAGAAGTCGAGAAAAGGTTAAGAGTTACCAGAGCGAGACAAGGGTTAGACTGAAACCAGAAGCGATCCTTATGAAGAGAAAGGACATCAATACCTCATATGCCGACGTCCTAAAGCTAATGAAGGAAAAGGTCAGCAAAGAGAAGGTAGCAGAGAAGTTAAATAACAGATAACATTAGACTGACGATACCCGAAGAGCTTCTGATCGAGCTGAAGAAAGGTTATTAAGGGATGGAAATCAGAGAAGTAGTCAAAGCGGCTGTAGGCGATGAGGTTACTGTAATACCACTGCAGCAGATGATTACCCTCGACGCACTGTGGGGTATTTATTAGCAAAACATGGTCAATAATCGATTTTTTGAACTGCTTAATTTCCCAGCCTAAGTACTCCTGGGAATTCTCAGTTAGTGACCCGAACTATTCTCACCCGCAAATGGTTAAATACAGGAACGGACAGGTTAAAATTACTAATCGCTCTAGAACATTTGAAGCGGTAAGTTTATTTCTGAAAAAATGGTTTCCGTGGAACAGAATATTTAATTTGTGCTATTGGCTTGTTTATTTCCTGATTATTGTGGGATTATGGCGTCAACATCTAGAGGTATGTACCAACTTAATATATTTTTATAGTTGATTATAATAATCAGGTGACCGGTTTTTTGCAACTAGAAATTGTATTACATTTAGCGGTGATTTCTAATATAATATGTATTTTGAAAACTGAATTTGTTGTACTTCCAAAGCTTTCCAAACCTAATATTTGATTTTATTCTAAATTTGAGTGTCCATTTAACTAGCCTACAGTGAAAAAACTTCCGGAAGTTCACGGTTTCGGGTTTTACACACTGCCAATAGGATAGTTTCAATAAAATGCGGTGTATATTTCTAAAAGTCTCCTTTTTAAAAATACGTATTATTTTTTTAAACACTTAGGTACTTGCCTTCCCCCGCGAAATATAAAGGCATTACACGTTAATATATACATTATAGGATTTTTTTTCCAGACTCTAAAGGTCCTAGTCAACCGATCACATCATTCACCAGAAGAGATTTGTACGCGTTTATTAGCGAGTGTCCAGAAAGAAGTATCGAAGCAAAAGTGGAGTATTTGAACAAAAACGTGTTTAGAGTTTTAAGTTGTCCAAAGGTTTGATAACGAACCTGTTATCAAACATCAGCTTTCCCATTTTAAATCTCACTTTAAAAAAGATGGTCTGCTGCGAGTAACAAAGAAAACATTTTTATTGTGAAAAATAAGGGGTGGTTAAATGGAGCTATTGATTTTCCCGTATCTTCACAACGTATCTCCAGGGCGACCTATGAAAACATTTGCAGAATTAAGCGAAACAAGTAAACGCAGGAAAACCGAAGAACTTAGAGAATCAGGATCGTCAGAGGAACTAGCCTATGCAACACAAATGTCACTGAGAGCAGAAGGTAACGTGACAGCCTCTAATGTTTTAAAAGATTTAACTGCAAGCCCAAAACGTGCACAGCGATATCAAGAAGCGTTGCCTTGGGCAAAGCAGGTTACAAAATTAAATCCACAGGAAGCGCTTTCGGTCTTTGTAGAAGCCAATTTAACTAGACATCAGTATGAGGTGATTAGAAGTGTTGATAAAGAAAAATATCCATGTTATTCAGTTATACAAAGAGCCAAACAAGACTGTTATCCCAAACGCGACGATATTCTTGTTACGTCTACTAGAGCTGAAGTCCAATTACAAACACTTCTTGACCACACTGCATTACGATTGTGCACATTATTAAGTGAAGCTTTTGAAAACCTAAAGGTACAAGAAAATGATTTTCTTTTAATTTCAAAATGGGGATGTGATAGCTCACAACAAAGCCAGTTTAAACAAAAATTTGAAGACGAATCTGATAGTGACGAGAATATATTTATAACATCCCTGGTCATTTTGTAGCTGATTTATAAATCCAAAAACCGGAAGGTAATTATTTGGAATAATCCCACTCCATCATCTCCCAGGTTCTGTCGGCCTGTAAGAATACATTTTATTCGCGAATCTGTGGATGTAACAAATAACGAAATACGACATATTGAAAATCAAATTCAAATTTTTGCACCAAATTTTGCACCAAACATTGCACCAGCATTTGCACCAAACCGCTTTGGCCCTCTCCAACGGCAATGTAAATATTCGACACAAGCTTTTGTTCACCATGATAGACGCCAAAGTCGGCTAATGCGGCTACTGGGACTACGTCAACGCAGAAATGTTTTATTTGTGATGCAACCTCCAAAGACTTTAACAATTTACAACAAGTAAAACAAAGGCCGATAAAGCCAGGGACACTAAAATTTGGACTTTCAATCCTTCATGCTAATATACGTTTATTTGAGCATACCAATCAAGAAGTGGCAAGCACGAACAAACGAGGAAAAGGAAAATGTAATTGAAACCAAAAAGAAAATTCAAGGTGAATTTAGAATCAAAATGGGTTTGCTAGTTGACAGACCCAAGCCAGGATTCGGAAATAGCAATGATGGAAACACTGCAAGAAGGTTTTTTTCGAATCCTGAGATATCAGCTTCAATTACTGGTATTGACATAAGTCTTATAAATAGATTTAAAATTATATTGGAAGTAATATCCAGTGGACACAGAATTGACACTGACAAGTTTTCTTCGTACACAGATCACACTGCTAATATGTACATTGACCTATATAACTGGTATCCCATGTCACCTACAGTCCATAAAATTCTGGTTCATGCAGCAAAATTTATATCAGAAGCACTTCTTCCCATTGGGCAACTGTCAGAAGAAGCTTCAGAGCACGAAACAAGCACTTTCGACAATATAGGTTAAACTTTTCGAGAAAAAGCAGTAAAGAGGCATGCAACACAGATATAATGAACAGGTTACTACTCACATCAGATCCGGTAATATCAAGCCTAAGACCTCGACGTAAAACATCAAGAAAAAGCTTTTCTCCCGAATGCCTGAATATGCTTTTACCTCCAGAAGAGCTAGAAAGTTCGGAAGATGTTTCTGAAGAAGAATCCAGTGGCGACAAATGATACAATTATATAACTACTGTTTTATGTACATTGGCATTCAATATGCGATTTTGAAAGCATGGGTGCTTGTTTTTCTGTCAAATCTCTAATATAAGGTATTTAGCATTGTTTAACCAATATTCAATGAAAATAATATCGAAAAAAAACAACGAAATAATTTTGGCCACAAAAAAGGCCTGAATACCCCATTGTGTGACGTGAGAAACATTGATGGCCTAATAAGGGGTACTCAAATGGCAATTGTTTCGGCACCGAGGGCAGCCGCAAAACACATAATCGTAACTGGAAAGATGAGAGTCGGATAGGTTATTGCAAGGGTCCGCGAGAGAATTACAGTTCCAAGATGCATCAACTGCTTGGACCTTGGCCATATTGCGGATGACTACAAAAAAGGGAACGATAAGATTCCAAACTATGCTTCACGTGCGGAAAACCGGGTCACCGCTTCGGACGGCAAGAAGACACCCCACTGCATGCAGTGCGAGGCGATTCAAAAACCGGCTGGCATCATCGCTGGTACCAGCAAATGTATAGCTTTGTAGATTGCAAAGCAAAAGAGGAATCAGATAAACAACAAAAATGGCGGCCTTCAAATCAATCTCAATAGAAGTCGGGATGCGCAAGATCTTCTACATCAGATCGCAAAAGAGAAACAGGTAGATGTGCTGATGTGATATGAGGTAGATACCTACCGATGTGAGGTAGATACCTACCGTGTGTAACTTACAAGTGTTGAAGCAGGAGACCCTGAGCGACCACAAATATATAAGTTTCGAAATCGCCCGAAGTGGGGCACAAAGATCAAGGACACAGTCCAGAGGTCCGATCCGCAAACTACATCAGAAGTTCAGCGAATATGTAGATGGCATATCAGCGTCAGACGAGACGTGGCGCAGCGCATGGTACAGCATTTTACGAAGAAGGTGAGCAGAAAAAAGTGTAACAGACAGAACAGAAAACTTTTCGTAATGTCATCAAATGAAGCAAAAGGGAATGCTGGAAGGAGCTTTGCAGACAAGTTGACCGGAATCCGTGGGGCACCCCCTACAGGATAGTGGTTGGTAAGGTGCGGAAGAACCAGGGTGAACCTAAGGACAGAATGACACTACTACAGATAGTAGCAGCGCTATTCCCACACTGAGAAGTCAAAAGAACTTATCCAGGTAGCACACAAGAAAAGGTGCCGTTATTCCAACTTAGGGAACATCAAGTAGCTGTAAAAAGACTTGAAACTGGTAAAGCCTCTTGACCTGAGGGAATTCCCTCAACGGGATTTGAAGATCACAGCGTTACGAAGACCTGACCTGTTCTTTCGTATGTTCAATGCATGTCTGTCGGAGGGATATTTTCTTAAGCCGTGGAAAAGACAAAAACTAGTGCTTATACCAAAAGATAAAGGGTGGGACCCCAAAGACCCATCTACCTACAGACCACTGGGAATGCTAGATACTACTGGGAAGAAAGGATGCTTCTGAATAGAATAGAAGAGTGTTTCGATGAAAATGGCCACCTATCGGAGAGGCAGTTTGGTTTTAGGAAAGAAAAGTCAACCATGAATGCAATTCAGGAGATACAATTAGAAGTGAATAAGCCATTCGAGTTATATTTTTTTTTAGGGTTTTTGCCACGATATAAAACTCAAAAAATAACAAAAATATCTGTTCTTATTTAAATAAAGAATCACTGGGTAAAACAAAAAACCAAACGGGGACAAATTTCTCAGTAATCCTTTTCTGTAATAAAATTACCTAACGAACAAAATTTTAAAAATATAAAAGTGTTCTAACAAAATACAAACTTTTAACGTTAACGTTTCAGAGGGTCTTCTCCCCCTGTTTTCAAAAGTAATCTAAAAAATAAATTATATTAATTTGTATAAAGTAAAGTAATTTGTATATATAAAGTAAAGAGTGGGAGTAAATATATTTTTTGTGTATGTTAACGATACTTACATTGACAACAATACCAGTACAACAACAATAATACAATATACAACAATCGAATTGCGACCTAGCCCCGGCGCTTTCTGTATCGTGATTACTCGGGATATAAAAAACACGTGTAATTCAGCAAGCTGGGAAAATAAATACTAATAGCTTGAAGGAAATATTCCCTGGAACTTGCTACGCATCAAAAGTAGTTACTTAGATAGAAGATGCCTGCTGATAGAAACGCAGGATGGCAATGTCAACATCGAACTGACATCCGGTATAGGGCAGGGGTCAGTGCAGGGGGGCATGCTGTGGAATATTCAGTATGGAAACCTGTTGCGCCTACCACTTCCAGAAGGGATTAAAATGATGGGTTATGCCAATGATACAGCCATGGTAGCTGTAGCAAACACCAGGGAAGACTTGGAATGGAAATGCAACGAAGCTCTAGAAATAACTGCACAATAGGTAAAAAGCAGAGGCCTCAAATTTGCTCACCAAAAAACTGAAGCGTTAATAATTACAAAAAGGCGTAAGTATTTGAACCAGTGCATTTGGTTTTTTCTTGAAAGATGTCGCGTGATAAGCCAAACCCAGTGATAGTAGATTTTATTGCAATGTACAGATCGGCACCCTGTCTATGGCAAGTAATGAGTCATGACTATCATGACCGTACGAAGGATGCTACATATGCCAAATTAGCAAAGAAGTTGGACGAAGTTGAACCTGGTGCTGACAAGAAGCCTTTGATCAATAAATTAACAGTTTGAGATCTGCTTTTCGCAAGGGGGAAAGGAAAGTTGAGGCATTAAACAACTCTGGAGCATCAACGGATAGCATTTACAAGTTGATACTTTGGTATTACGACCTGTTTGATTTCTGGCAAGATCAAGATTCTCCGAGGACTTCAACTTCAAATCTGGACGGTGAAAGTGGCGCCGTAAGAAAAATTCGATATTATTACTATATAAAAAGACAACATTTTTATTTTTCTCGGTAAACATCAAAGAGTGTTTTTATTTGTTTGTCAAAATGTGATTCTTCTGCCCAGAGACGCGGCTATTATTCATGAAGTTCATGAAACTTTCTCTGATTTCTTTTGCGTCATTACAAATATTTCCTCGATTACGACGATTTAGTGGAATAATGTTTGATTGTGAACTATCGCAACCAATAGAAATAACAGATGCATCATGAGTATTTTCTTGATACATAAAGTTCGCAGGGGTGTATGTACTAGGTTGATCTTCAATCAAAAAGTTATCCAAAGCCCAAGTAGCCATTACTATTTTCTCAATATTCTCTGTTTCTACGTTAATTGGGGAGTGAAAGATACGAAATCGTGAGGCAAGTATACCAAAAACGTTTCCGACAATATGCCTTGCTCGCGACAATCGATAGTTGAAAACATCTTTCTCTGCTGAATCTAATAGTTCCTACCTGAATGGTTTCAAAACATCAGTTCTGAGAGGCAACGCATTGTCCGCAACGAATACGTACGGGACATTTTTGAAATTGCCACTAACACTGCCAAATTGAGGAATATGCAAATCCTCATTCAGCAGCTTTTCAAAGAAAGATGTATTTTGAAGAACACCGCCATCGGAAATTCGTCCATTTGATGCAAAATCCGCTAGTAGGAATTGGTATTTTGCGTCAACTATAGCTAGAAAAACCATACTGTGGTTGCCTTTGTAATTATAATAATACGATCCAGAGTTTTGTGGGGGAATTATATCAATGTATTTGTCATCCATGGCACCGATGCTGTGTACGAAATGCCATCTTTCCTCAAACAAAGCTGCAATCTCCTTCCATTTTTCTTCTGAGTTGGAAAACTGAAACAAACTGGCAACAATAAAAAATGTTAAAATAAATTAAGTTTCTTGATGGTTTTTTTGTTCAATATTATTGTAACAAAATTATGTTTTCATTTTTCAGGAATCCGTTGACAATCCACTCCCAACTGACGAAATGAATACTAATGTTGGAGACTCTACATCGACAACTGCGGTTGTTCAAGTGGCAACACAACCAAAACAGCCAATAATCTCAAGACCTGATTCTAATTAAAGATAGAAGATAAATGATGAACTGACAGCAGAAACGTTGATGATAGCGAGTGATCATTTCAAAACACCCAAGGAACAACTTGACCGTTTTGATCTGGTAGGAAAAACTATTGCTGTACAGTTGAGAGGTCTAGAAAAATGCCAGGCCCTCACTGCGGAAAAAAATAGGTGACATACTATTTAGGGCGGAAATGGGTTATCTAAACACATCGTCAATGTACCATCATAGTTCATCAGCAAGTCAGAGTCTAATATTACCCCTTGTCCCCATCGTCTCCAACATATGGGCAAGGTTCATTTACAGAGATTCATAATGACGGAAGCGGATTATCCCTTTCTCGGGACAACACCACATCCTTTTATTTTTCTCAATTTAACGTTGACGAAAAAGAAAAAAAACAACTTTTTTTAGACTAAACGTTACATTAAGTAAATTCCTTTAAAAATGTACCCTTTTACAAAAATAAAACCAGCTTGCCAATAAAAAAAAATTTAAATACCTACCTGCATATACTTCTGCAAAACTTTGTACAAGGCGTTACATGTTTCTGGGGTAATTTTCACTGACACTGATTTTCATTGACACTCATACGACCGTCATGTTGCCAGAAATCTCAAAGTAGCAGTTAATATTTCGTGTGGGGATATTGCTGTTCTCATTACTGCATCTTCCTTCTTAATCAAAGGAGAAACCAGCGAAAACAACTTTTGGTGCATTGTTTCCGTCATGCGCAAAGAATTGAGGAAATCTAGTGGTTCTCCACTAAATTCTTTTAATAAGCTGATGTTCGAAGATTGATTTCGTCTTTGTAACCACTATTTACGCTTTTTCGAATTGTTTGTAAAATTGCACAACGTAAACCGAGAGCGGACAAATTGTCCTGCTCTCTCGATCCAATTGTAACTAAAGGTTTGAACTGTACGTGTATGTGAGGTTCACAGTGTACAGTTTCAACCTGTTTTTTACCTGTCTGCAAAGAAGTTGTCAATATTATCATTCGGCAAAAAGCCGCCAAGGAAATCGAAAAAAATACATGCGTCAGCCGATACGATCTCACGTCGCATGAATGATATTACCAGCGACATTTAATCAACGTTAATTGAAAAATTAAGGCTTAGTTGAGTTTTTTGCGCTACAAGTCGACGAGTCTACTGATATCTGTGGTTACGCGTATCTCATCTCAAATGTGAGATACACTGGTGGATATGAAGTAAAAGATGACTTTTTATTTTGTCTGCCACTTCCTGGTTATACCACTGGAGAAGAAATATTCAAAGTAACAGACCAGTACTTCAGTGACCATAATTTGGAATGGCACAACTACATAAGCATTTGCTTATTACAAACGGAGCAACAGCTATGACGGGAATCATTTGGGGAAATTAGGGAATTTATAATCAGGGCTTCTGAAAAAAACCCTAATATTAAAAACTTGCATTGCTTTTTACACAGGGAATCACTGATAACGAAGTTTCTGCCCGCTGAATTGTTGTCTGTTTAATACAGTTGTAAGAAATATTTTTGTTTAGTATATATTTTTCAGACATCGGTTTCATCTCAAATAAAACGATAGATCCATCGTTTGTTTTTAGCATACAAAAGTTGTAGCATACAAATATAAGAAATATGTTTGTTTAATTTACATCTTCCGGTCTCTTATTCCATTCTCAGGCAAAACGATAGTTTTATCACTTTTATCGTAAATATGTGTTTTATTGCATTTGACCAGATGCCGACTATATTCCATTTTTCCGCTTAAGGACATTGGGTTGTGATATTGTGTTTACATTCAATAAGTTCGCTTATCCTATCCAAAAGCTTCGACAACATTTAAGGGCAACAACACATAACCTCCCAATGTACGAAAATGGTGGCGCATCTTTAAAGATGGCTTCATTTCGGTACTTCAGAAACCAACATTTTCATTTATACTGTGAACAAGTGTATTTCAACAAGTGTTCCCGAATAATTCCAAGGGTGAGTTTTTCACTGAACACTTTGTTTTCTATTGATTTTAGTAGTTTCAAGAAGTATTTAAAGATTACTCCTATTTATTTTTCTCACTTTTCTATTCTGTTCTGATTATTGCCAAATATTCAAGTACAATTGAATTAAATTTGTTACTGTTCATTTTAAATAATATTAAAAAGAGTGTTTCTAATTTAATGATTTCATTAATATGAATAAAATAATTTCTCTTTAAGTGACTATCCAAATATTTATGGAATAATGGCATCAGCATATTGATATGATTTGTAATTTAATTGAGAGAGATATCCATGGTATTGTCGCGCGTTTTTCCCGTACCCATTGTTTGCGTTTCTTTGTACCCATTGCACAACTCAGTACTAGAGGTTACACTGTAGGGTGTGGTTGGATATCCATTATGTTTTGTTTGCTCTTTGGGTGGGTATCTCATGCATTTTTCCCTTGCTACCCCGTTCAGATCCGAAGTTGCCACTGCTGGGCGTTTTTCCCCTCAGTGCCAGGAACAGTACCCAGTTTGATTATTGGCCTTTAATATTATCATTGTTGAACTGATGTAGAGCATCTTTATTTGAATTGATGTCAATTGCTATCGTTAGTATTAAAACGAGGATCTCTCGTTGAGTATGTGAACTGCCCTATATTAAAGAATATATTGGTCTGGTAAATTTAAAGTAACAGATAATAAGTAAAGACCAATTTGATGAATTCAGGGTTACTTTTATTTTCAGATAGTTAAAGCTGAAATGATTGAAAGCCAGCACCATGCTCGTCAAATTCATATACCCAACTAGCCGCCCAGTTAGAGCAATTACCACTAAGCTATGTCAGTTATTATTGGGGAGATATGTATATCTATCTCTATGTTATATATAAATATATAATGTTTAAAAAAAATAATCCTTTTATTTTTAGTCGTATCATTACACAGTGTACCAGGAAATGGAAGCAAATCATCAATCATTTCTGTTTCATACACAAGTACGATGGCTTTCTCGCGGAAAAGTGCTTTCTCGGATTTACGAGATAAAAATGAGGTTCAGATTTTGCTTCTCTGTTTAAAAAAGAAGAATGGGTAGCAAAACTTGCATATCTGGCAAACATATTCGCTCATTTAAATAAGCGCAACAAAAAAAAATGCAAGAAAGGTTTCGCGCTATGTTGGTGGTGTTATGTATCAGCCACGCTACCGATTCAGAAAAAAAATAGTGCAGGCTTTGATAGTGAAACACTTGGAGCTATTAGCAGAAAAAATCAACCCCTATTTTCCTAAGTGGGACCTGCAACCTACGCACTGGGTACGAAATCCATTATCAGATAGCATTTCCCTTGGACACTTACCGATAAACGAGCAGGAAGAATTCATGGAGCTAGAAACTGATCGTACATTAAAATTTCCCGAAACAGAGCTAGCACATTTTTGGCTGCATATAAAAAATTAGTATCCACTGTTTTCAAAGCTATTGCTATTGCAATTCTCTTACCATTTGCCACGACATACTTATGCGAATTGGACGATCGAGAGTAGCCTTATCAACGATTGCTCCAAATTTTGATCGCCTGTGCTCAGTTAAGCAGGCTCACATTTCGCATTAAACATCTTTTCATATGTAAGAAATATTTTTGTTTCATATATATTTTTAAGACATCGGTTTCATCTGAAATAAAACGATAGGTCTGTCGTTTGTTTAGCAGGTCTTTTAGCATACAAATGTAAGAAAAATGTTTGTTTAATTTACATCTTCCGGTTTCTTGTCCCATCTCAGGCAAAACGGTAGTTTTATCGCCTGTTTCTTTGGTAAAGATAGTTTTTACCACATTGGACCAGATGCCGACTACATTTTATTTTTCGCTTTATTGACTCTGGGTTGTGTTGTGTTTATACTCAATATAAGTTCGCTTATTCTATCAAAAAGCTTCGATAACACTTAAGGGTAGTTAACCGCCAGATGTTTGATAATGGTAGGGCATCTTTAGAGATGGCTTCATTTCAGTATTTGAAACCAACATTTTTATTTATACTGTGTGTGTAGTGTCGTGTCGTTCCCGAATAATTCGAAGGGTGAGCATATCACTGAACACTTTGTTATGTATTAACTTTTATTGGCTGTGAGTTTGTCACTGAACACTTTAATTTCTATCGATTTATATTAGTTTTGAGATGTATTTAAAGTTCTATTATTTCTATTTAATGTTTTCATTAATATTAAATGGTTACTATATAAGTGAATTTTTCACTGAACGCTTTATCTTCTATTGATTATTGCCCGATAATATTATCATTGTAGAAGTTATGTAGAACATCTGTATTTGAATACATGTTGATTGGTATCATGCATTATAATTGAGGTTATAATAAGTATCTCTCGTTAAGAGTGTGAACAGTCTAGTATTAACATATGATTTGTATCTATCTGACAAATTTAAAGTACCAGGTAGTAAACAGAGAATAGTTGGATGGATTCGGAGTGTTCAGGGTTACTTTTATTTTCAGGTAGTTAAAGCTGCAATGTTTGGAAGCCACCACCATGTTCGTCAAACTCATGTACCCAACTAGCCGCCCATTTAAAGCAATTACCGCTAAGCCATTCCAGTTAATATTAGGGAGATATGTATATCTATCTCTATGTGATATGTATATGTTACCGGCAAAGTTCGTTGTGCCGTCTAACTTAAGTTTGCCTAGGTAAACCGCGCATTGCGGGAACGATTTAGGTAAAATCCGAAATTATTTTATATATCGGAGTTTGCCTACTGTGTAGTACGGCAATCTTAGGCTTGTCAAATGTGTAGCAGGCAAAGTCCGAAAGAATTCCAAGCCATTGTTCTGATTCGTTCGTACGAGTTATGACTTGTTATAAAAACGATGCAGGCGCATTTATGCTGTTTACGCTACAAGTAACCAGTATTAGTCTGGCTGTCTAGCTTGTATTAGTTTTGCGCGAATTATTCATTTCAAGTGAATTTTGTAAGAAAATGAGTGAAACTGAAGTATCGGTCTAACTAATGAAACTGTGAGTGATGGTGAAATGAAAACTAAATTTATGGAAAAACTAGCAGGCGTTAAGAAACAAATTAATTCATTTTATATTGAATCACAGGAGCGATATGGAGAAATAATTAAAAAAGTGGAAAATGTTAAAAAGGCTACCAAGAAATCAACATTACAATATAGACGTCTTAGGCGCTACGATGTACTTCGTGTTGGGGATGTTAAGAAGTTAATTACTCCACTGACTGAGGAAGCGACTGATGTAAGATACTTTGTTTCAAACGAAGAGTTGTTTGGAATAATACACAGAGTACACAAAGAATGTGGGAATGCCGGAAGGGACATTATGATTAAAGCATTATGTGAGAAATATGCAAATGTGACTTGAGAAAGTATAGCATTTTATTTAGAACTTTGTGAGGCTTGTCACAAGAAAAATAAACACCTGAAAAAGGGAATAACCGAAGTGAATTCATGAGGACAAATCGACCTTATCGATATGCAGACCTGTCATGATGGGGACTTCAAATATATCCTCAATTATCAAGATCATCTTTCAAAATACCTTATTCTACGACCGCTAAAGACAAAAACAGCAGAAGAGGTAGCATACACTTTAATAGATATTTTTTGTATTTTGGGAACCCCATCAGTGCTACAATCTGATAATGGACGTGAATTTGCAAATCGTGTTGTTGAAGAGTTAAAAATATTATGGCCACAGCTGTCTATTGTTCATGCTAAACCGAGGCACTCCCAAAGTGAAGGAAGTGTTGAGTAGTCAAATCAGGATGTTCAAAATATATTATTCTCTTGGATGAAAGATAATAAAACCAAACGCTGGAGTGAGGGCCTACGTTTCTGCCAGTTGTAAAAAAACAATGCATATCATAGCGGGATACGACAAACTCCTTTTGAGGCAATGTTCGGTAACCATATTTTAATGTTTAAAAAGACGTAGCTGCACCGTTTGTTGTTAATTTTTAGGAATAAATGCTCATATTGGAATTCAGTCTTCACCGGATTCGATTAAAACGGTATTGAAAACTGAAGAAGACCTGGAAGAAGCACTTGTTGCAGTGGGTACTGACGAACGTGAAAATTCATTTAGCTTGGAGACCGGGGATACTGAAATCCCCAACGCAACCGACTCTCTAGTCGATTTGAGATCTGCAAGCAACGTCAATATGCATTATTTGCGAAATGGAAACATCGGGTGCACATAAGTGCAGAAACGGTGACGAGAGTGTTCACGTCACTTGTGCTCAAAGCACTAACAATGTGGAAGAAGGTTACGGATCAAGAGTTTTGTCTGCGTTGTACGCAAAAGATATCTATAAAAACGAATAAGGATATTGCTTATAGCGGGGTGAAGTTCCAAGCAGAAAAAATGAAACAATTATCAGAAACAAAATTCCCGGAAATCCAAGTTTGAGAATTACGAGGGTTGATCCAAAAGTAAGTTTCCCAAAGAGCTGCAGCAGCGTTGGAAGCTGCTAGGCGAAATTCGACAACACCGCTGTGCACGGCAGATCCCCCACTCCCTTTTCCGCCCGCGAGCGCTGCGCTACGCCGCTCAGTCTTGGCTCAGCAGCCGTTCGCGATGGAGCCTCTTATTGTTGATCCCGCCAGGTGCGAAATTCGATCGGTTATTCGGTTTTTGCATGCGACAGGAATTCCACCTGTGGAAATTCATCGAAAGTTGACACAAGTTTACGGCGACAAGTGTATGTCCGTTCAAATGGTCCGACATTGGTGCAGGGAATTTAGTGACGGACGGAAGGAGGTTCACGACGAAGAGCGGAGTGGAAGACCTGCAGTTTCGGAGTCGATTGTCGAGAAGATCGAACGCGAAATGCTTCAAAACCGGAGAATCACCATCCGTGAACTCGTTGATAGGATTCCTGGGAGTTCTTACGGTACAGTGGAAAGAATTTTGACTGAAAAGTTGGGGTATCACAAGTGTTGCGCTCGATGGGTACCGCGCATGCTGACAGCAGAACACAAGGAGAAACGCCTCGATTGTGCTCGACAGTTTCTTCAAAAGTGTCAAGACGATAAGGAAGAATTTTTGGACTCCATCGTGACCGGTGACGAAACGTGGGTTTTTCATTTCACCCCCGAAACCAAAGAAAAGTCTAAACAGTGGCGTCACTCAGGGTCACCAGTCACAAAGAAGTTCAAGCAAACTCCTTCTGCTGGCAAAATCATGGCCACTGTCTTTTGGGATCGCAAGGGGATACTGCTGATCGAGTTCCTGACACCCGGGACAACAATAAACTCGGACAGGTATTGTGAGACACTCACTAAACTCAGGCGTGCTATCCAGAACCGCAGGAGAGGACGCCTGACAACAGGTGTAACGCTGCTTCACGATAACGCCCGACCTCACACTTCCCGCAAAACCCAGGAACTTTTGGAGCAGTTTGGATGGACTGTCATGCCCCACCCACCTTACAGTCCGGACCTCGCGCCCAGCGACTATCACTTGTTCCCCAAGTTAAAAGAACACCTGAGTGGCAAACGCTTCCGGAACGACGAGGAAGTGAAACAAGAGGTGCAGCGCTTTCTTAAGGGTTTGGCGGCGGAGGTGTACGACATGGGCATACAAAAGTTGGAGCACCGTCTACAAAAATGTGTTGATCGAAATGGCGATTATGTCGAAAAATAGAGGAAAGTTTCATCTTTCCGACGATGTAAATTTTAATGAAAATAAACATAGTTGTCTATTTGAAAAAATGAAGGGAAACTTACTTTTGGATCGACCCTCGTAGTTACAGTGCCAGTTCCAAATTTAGACAGAAGCAAAGCAGATGCTCGTAACGTTGGCGTTGTGATGAAAAAGACAGACCACGGTTTTTATCAAATAGGCACTAGACAAGGGAAGATCAGTTCTCTGTATTCAAGAAATCAGATTCAAAATTGTAAAGAAAGCTTTAGAAAAATCAACGATGTTCCAAACAAGGAATTATCGCTTCGAGAGGTTACCAGTCGGAACTCTGCGTTTGGAGGTCAGGGGTTTTTAAAATGCAATTGTACTAAAAAATGTACAACTAACTCATGTAAGAGAGGAAACTTACTTTGTAATTCGAAATGCCACCATTCTACATCATGTGCTAATAAATAATTTGTGTTGTAGACTACGCATATATTATGGTATATTTTGTATTATTATTAATATTATGTACTTTTTCTTTTTCTTGAATATTCGAATGTTTCTTGTTTCGTGTTCTAATAAATACATATTTCACTACAAGAATATTTTGAACTTTGCCTAACACACATTCGACAAACCTAAGATTGCCGTATTATATTCCAGGCAAACTCCGATATATAAAATAATTTCGGGCTTTGCCTAAATCGTTCCCGCAATGCGCGGTTTATCTAGGCAAACTTGGGTTTGACGGCACAACGAACTTTGCCGGTAACATATATAATGTTTAAAAAAAATAATTCTTTCATTTTTTTTGTCGTATCGTTACAAGTCAGAATTGGGATAAAACATGAGTCTTGACGCAGTGTGGTGGGTGAAATTCATAGAAAAATAGTCTAAAGCATTTGATGTTTTGTGCCCGACCGATGTTAATACCAATGTACTGCCTAATTTCATTTAAAACATATCGGTGCTTGTAGGTTGAACCTTTATAGAATTGTCTTAATGGTTAAGAATGATGCAAATTTGATCTTGACTAAAAGAGAAATAAATATTTTTATGAGATTTTTCCAAATTCTTCCAAATTTACGAAGGCACTCTGAAAAGTTTTCAGCCTCCATATGAAGATGGTGTTACTAGCACTCTGTGGGGCAAAGATGCAACCATACTTCCTAGAAACCAGTTCGTCAAATTGATTGTGGTTATCAACGTAACAGACAACGAAACCAATTGCAAGGGGATGGTTTTCTATTATAGCGGAAATTATGCGCACCAGTGGCGAGAGTGTTAGTATCTAACCTCTCCAATTCTTATCTTTAACACTAGAATCATCAAGCAGGCCCTATCCAGAATGCTTTGCAGAGAATATAAACGAGTTTGGTTGCGTAAAGTCAGCATCCATTGAGATACGTTTGAACGATACTAAATCATTTACTTATTGCCGATATTGAATGCCTTATATTGAACAACTTATCGTAAAGACAGTGATTGACGACATTGTTGCTAAAAATTGAAGTCGTTAGAGAGTCGAACTCATCGCATTCCTCGCCGGTTCTATTTGTTAAAAAGGAAAAATGGCGAAGATCGTATGTGCATCGACTATCGTAAGTTAAATACAAAAGCAGTAAAAGAACGCTACCGACTTCATCGTATGGACGATCAGTTAGACCGTTTAGCAAATTCATTATCAATCTAGATTTAAGAACAGGGTCCCATCAGATATCGATGGCCGAACATTCAAAACAAATATACGAACTTTATCACACCTCAGGGCTGTACAACATACAACAGTTCTAAATCCACTAAGAGATATTGCTGTCATATTTTTAGACGATGTACTAATGCACACTAAAACGATACTGGATGGATTGCAACACCTAAAGAAAAAAACTCTTGCAATTATTCAAAAAAAAGAGTATCTTTCTACTAATTTTGGTAACATATTCAAGTCATGATATCACAGTTAGAACCATGAGGCTAAGTACTTATAAAGTGTAAACTATAAGTGATCTCCCAACTCCCAAGATAGCTCATAACATATACCAATTTATTGGACTACCTATGTACTTTAGACACTACGTGAAAGATTATGGCATTATATCCAAATCCCTTATCAGATTGACTAGGAAAGATGCGGCATGGCAATGGTCAGAAACTGAACAAAAATAATTCGACGAGCTCAAAAGGGGATTGACCTACAAACCCATTCATGCACTACATAATCATACATAATGCACTACATAATCATACCATTACTGAGGTTCATACGGAGGCTAGCTCCCATGGTATTGCTGGAATACTCTTGCAACAACGAGAGAATAGCAGGCTACACCCAGTAATGTATTATAGCCAGCAAACATCCAAAGTAGAGATTAAATACCGTTCTTATTGAACTTGAAGCTTTGACCGTGGTCGAAACGTTGAAGAAGTTCCGGGTGTATATAATCGGAATGGAATTTGGAGTAGTGACAGACTATGATGTACTTAAAGCGATTAGCACAAAGAAGTATATAACAAATCACGAATGGCAAAGTAGTGGCTACAGTTACAAGAATTCATTTTCAAAGTTTAATACAGACCGGGAAACCGCCTTAAACATTTAGATGCTCTTAGTAGAAATCCTTATAACAGGGAAATAGCGTCCGAGGAAATATTTATATTGGAAGAAGATCCGCAAGAGATACTATCGATTGAGAACAGATTGGGTTCTATCTGCTCAACTGACTGACGACAAGATTAAACATATCAAAGAGATTCTCAGTAAGAATCCCAGAATTCGATTATGGAAAGGATATATACGCAAATTACGCTCTTCGAGATAACAGAGTATATAGAATTACCGCGAGAGGTATACTTTGGGTTGTGCCACGCGGAATGCGTCATCAAGTTGTACAAGTTGCATATGACGAGTTTCTCTACGGCCAAGACACTGTATCGCCTTTGTGAAAATTATTGGTTCCGTAGAATGAGAAAATATGTAGAGCAGTATATTTCATGCCGCAATCAATGCATTTTTATTAAAAAGAAAGCTGGAAAGAAAAAAAGTTTTTACACCCAATACTGATTACAGACCCTATGGGCATATTTCATATTGATCATCTGGGACCTTTTCCTATAAGTAAAGACAAGACGTTAATAACCGATCACAGCAGTTGTGTTACCTCCAAGCATTTTGAATAATTTTGTTCACAAAATAAATTAAAACATGTGTTCAACGTTGTTGCAACACCCCGAGGAAATGGTCAAGTCGAACGGCTTAACCGAACTATTCTCAGTGCACTATTAACAACAACCCTTGAGGTAGATTTATAGGACGAGAAGGTTCACCAAGTTCAGTTTGCCATTAATAATTAAAATGTTTTTTTGTTGACCATAGTTTTATGCAAATGTAAATTTATTTATATATTTGTTATTAGTAATATTTTTCTAAAAGTATGCATTTGTTTTCGTATTTTTTGTATTTGCGAATTATTTCCAATAAATGTTTATATAAATATAAATAAATTTGAGTTGTAGAACAAATTCTAAAACTAAAGAATAAAAGAAAAATATGACGGTTTATGGGTCAACCAAGTAAGCTGAGACATATATGCTGTGTCGCACAATCAAATGTCAAATAAAGACAGAAAATCCTAAAAATCTTATGGACCAAAACTATATATTGTCTCCTCAGGCTATACTCTTTTAGTCTATAATATATAAAATAACCAGTAATAACACCTATAAAAGAGCCAGTAAGACGAGACATCTATTGTGCTACGCAGCCAAGTTAAATCGATTGGAATCGAAGTTTGTAATGTAAAAAACATTATTTCAAACATTATTAAGGCATATTCCTTAAATATAATGTTTATCCACTAGATGTTTGTTTTCAAATATTAAGAAAAATTATAAACAGTTACCATAAGAATTAGCATTATAGAGAGAACCAAACCATATTACGAAAAGGAGGAATTAGAATCCCAAAATCGATTTTTTTTGCCCAACTGCAAATCAGTGACGGTACTCCAGTTTGTTGCATTTAAGGCTTGAAGTTCTGAGTCTTTACATGTTGAATTGGCTGTTAGGACATGATAATGTTAGGACACTTGTAAATAAAAAGCCGAAAATATCTATCTTTATTAAAATATCATTACAAATGTAGGCATATACTTCAGATCGAGTCACAATCCAACAAATTTAAATTAACAAAATTAATCTAACAAATAACACATAAAAATACGTTTAAGTGCCTATTAATGATAATATTTTAAGGTCAATTATTTCCATTTCAATTCAATTTTTCAAGAACACGATACCGGACAAAATAATGCACCTCAACTTTCTGCAATTTCCACCTAGAAAATATTTATCATGAGTTCATTACCATACATATTTATGCAATTACCATTAATCATATAAAGTAATAAAAAATTAATTTTCTATAATAACTATAAGACTTAAACTAGTATAATAAGAAATACTCTTATAAAAACCTAATATGAATCAAATCTCAAATTTGGTCATCTTGATGATGTTGATCGTTTGTGGTAAAAGTTAATCAATTTCTAATTTAAACACCCAATATTTTAACGTACAATAGAGTGAAAAATCAGTTAATTTTCCAATAGATGGTGGTACAATCACAAAGCAGAGTGCATTTCTGAAAAGCAGCTTCTTTTCTTGAAAAAAAACTTGTTTTGCTTAAACACCACTTTTTGCATGGAGATACAAAGGAACAAACCAAAGAAAGGTTTAAAAAGTATTATGGTACTTTACTCTTTCACATTTCATGGTTCATAAGTGATTTACTGATTTCAATATGGTCGAACCAGCACCAGTGATGCTCTACACTGAGGACTCCCAGTCCTCTAGGGAACAGTAACAAGAAAGGACATCAATGGGCAACCATCACAGTTCTTGGCCACTTTATTCCTGAGAGTTGCTTCCGAAGGGATTGCCTAAGTACGATAGGTTGATATCTTGCCATGTTTATAATAGGAATACTGTTTCAAAAGAAAGAAAGCAAAAGCAAATTAATAATTCTGTTTGATAACAAAATTTTGAAAAACGTTGACCACAAGTCCACAATGAAACATGAAATTAAGGCATTCCAAAATTATGTACTAAATTAAGAGAAGGACCCTGTGAAACCAATGAGAAATAATGGTGACTTATAAAATTAGTTCTTATTAACAAGATATAAACATATTGTAGTACTACAAGAGTTACATTACATTGTAGGACTATAAGAGTTACATTACATTGTAGTACAAGAGTTACATTACATTGTAGTACTACAAGAGTTAATGAAGTTCAATGATCAGTGTTTACAAGGGTTTACAATAAAAAAGAAACCACTGTACATTTATAACTGAATAAAAGCTTTAATAAACTGTTTATTTTTAAACTAATTATAAAATGATATATTAATTAAAAATGAAAACTACAACATACCTGTATTCTCACATATAATTGATATAATACCAGAACTTCATATAGTCAGAATTCACGAATAGCCAGTTCAGAAAAATGTTATTTAAACTGTCTGGGTATTATTCCTTTTAAGTCATAGTGGTGTAAATG
Source organism: Cosmopolites sordidus (assembly GCA_031761425.1). Lineage (NCBI taxonomy): Eukaryota > Metazoa > Arthropoda > Insecta > Coleoptera > Curculionidae > Cosmopolites > Cosmopolites sordidus. The sequence continues at coordinate 216,498 of JARFXV010000658.1, read as the reverse complement.
ACCTTCAGTTGCTACAAAACTATATTTTAATTTTTCCGCTAAAAAAAGTGGCTTGTGTTAAAATTATATCAAAAAATCAACAGTAAAAGTGTGTTTACATTATGAAATAGTAATGGTATAAAAATTATTTTGCAGCCTCAAATCTGCAGATAAATTATGATACATACAGTCTTAAATTATTAAGAATTTGATTATAAGAAATTATTTTTCCAGTATGCCTAACCTTGTCCAGATTTTAAAATTATAACTAAGAAACTAGAAACTATTAAACTAAAAACAAAGCTTAATATATGAAAATCCTTAAAAAATGTACATCAATATTTGGAAAAAAAATATAACATATTCGCGATTCTAATATATTAGAAAAAATTATGTAGGTAGTTTAGTTCATACACCAGTTAAGACTTGAACAATAACTACCCCTAGATTTAGAAAAATTATATACATTTTCAGAAAGAAAAACTATTTGTATAAAATAAAAAATATCTGATTTTTCATTTTACATAATCTGACTTATTCAATCGTAAGCCTATATTTGGAAAAATTAATTTAACCTAAACAAACATACCTTAAACAAATAACTGCAACAAGATATATTTTTAAACCATTGTGACCTGAAAGTATAAATTTACTCCCATTTTTGTATACTATATTAAAAATTCTACTATCCATCAAAATCACGGTGCACAGACAATAATCCAAAGACTATGTTGACAGTACGTCAGACATTGCGCTATGTTGCCAGTGCACAGCTTTAAAATATATACAGGGATTTTCAAGTGAAAAAATTAAGATTTATATATATATATATATATATATATATATATATATATATATATATATATATATATATATATATATATATATATATATATATATATATAATATATATATATATATATATATATATATATATATATATATATATATATATATATATATATATATATATATATATATATATATATATTATTATTATTATTATTATTATTATTATTATTATTCACGTATGGGCCCTGGTGGACCACGCGAAGTACAATTAGAGGCGTTTGCTGTTGTTAGCCTTCCTTTGGGCCCATACTAATTTCATTCTTTCGCTATGAGCTCTTTTCCTTTCGTCAGACCAAGTTGTTCCAGTCTTCCTACATTTTTCTCTCTAGCCAACCTTCCAAACGTCAACCTTGTGTCTGAAACAGCCTCTATCCTGCATTTCACTTTGTGTAATATTTGCTGATCATAGGTCCTCTTTAATTGCAGCAATTCATTTAATTATTTCTCCTTTAGTTCTACTCCTATTTTCATAAAATTTGGCTATTTGTCTAGTGAACCTACTCGGATTCATCCGTTTTATGTGTCCGTAAAACGTAAGTCTTCTTTTTCTCATATCGCTATGTATATCTGTGTATTGTTTGATTTCTTGGTTTTCTCGAAGTCGGTATGTTGTATTTATTTGTTTGGGGCCTAAGATTTTTCTTATGATTTATCTTTCCTTCTTTTCAATATCCTCGATATCTCTCTTTTTGTTCAAAATGAGCGTTTCTGCCCCATATAGACATTCTGGCATAATAATTGTGTTGTAATGTCTCAGTTTTGTGTTTTTAGATAGGCATTTTTTGTTGTAAATATTTTGTGTAAGTCTCAATGCCGTTTCCATTTTTTTGACATCTACCCTTATTGGCCGCTTTTTCCAACCCATTTTCCATAATTATTTTACCCAAATATTTGAATTGAACTCATCTGATGTTACCAAATTTTGTTTTTAGAAATGGTGTTCTTAGTCTGTTGCAGGTCATGTATTGTGTATTTTTAAAGGAAATTTCTAGTTCTACCTTTTCTGCTGTTTCTTTTAGGATTTCAATCTCTTTTTTTGTGCCGTTAATATATTTTGAGCCAAAATTGCCAGATTATCAGCAAACGCCAGACAATTAATTTTAATGTTGGTTCTCCCCATTTTAATGGGCTGGTCAATATTCAGGGCCGACTTTTTTCAGGCCACTCTTGTATTACTTTTTCTAGAACACAGTTAAATAAGAGTGGTGAGAGCATCCCCTTGTTTCACTCCAGTTTTAATTTCGACGCGTTTTGAGATGTCGTCCATGAATTTAACTTTTGGCCTTGTGTTAGTTAGTGTTGCTTTAATAATTGTCAGCGTTTTCAGATCTAGTCTCTACTCTTTCAAGATTTGGAATACAAATTCGCGGTCAGTAGAATTTGTAATTCACCCATGTACGTGTTTGGGCAACTCCAGGTCCCTTGTTTTGTTATTTTCTTCTTAACATGGGTTGACGTTATTTTTAGATTAAACTGCAAACATAGTTCAACCAATGTTCTGGCATTATGGTTAGTCCGTTTATGAGCGGAAAAACTGCCGACTGTTTTTCTGTACTTTCTTTCTTTTCCTAGTTGGGCGTTGAAATCACCCAATAGGATTTTTACATGGTTAGAGAGAATTTTAGAAATAGTCTTTGGGAGACTGGGAGGTGTGCATTCATTAATGTATAATTTTTGTTGCCGTACTTGACACCGAGATCTGGTGTTTTTTTGAGTATTCGTTTGTCCGTTTTACTTTTAAAAAGTCTGTAATTACCGAAGTCCAAGGTGTTATCATCTGTCAACCTAGTTTCTAGCAGACCTAAAATTTGGATTTTGTTGCCCAAAATATATGTAGTGGTCCACCACCTTTAAATGGCTATATATATATATATATATATATATATATATATATATATATATATATATATATATATATATATATAACGGGTAAAATGTCTCTTAGATTGGTAAAATCTCGACATTTCGGCTTCCACTTTGAAACCATTATGAAGAGGATATAGGACTCTAAGACTCCCCAGGGTTTTTAAGTTCTAGAGATTTGAGATTTACTAGAAATATTCCTCAAGCATCGTAGATGTTCGCTAAGGACAAGGGTTCATCAAAATCCACTACGAAGGTGGGTTACGGGGGTGTAAAAGATAAATATACTCCCGTTTTTAAGATTTAAGTTAAAAATAAAAAAAATATATCCTACATGGTAATAAACTAACTTCATTTTATGTTTAATTTATTTTTAAATTACGAAAAAAGTCAATTAATACATATAACCCCAATTATTTATTTGCATGGGAATTGAAATTTCAATTCTACATTGCCTCCTCCAAAGTAGTTGTCTTGGGAAGCCACACAAAGCTGGTGACAGTTCGCCACGCTTCATAGAGTGCTGGGTCACATATATTGGAATCGCCTCCGGGTGCTCGGTTACGACCTTTTCAATGTTCCCCAATGTCCTAATATAGTGTCCTTTGAGATGAATTTTCACTCTTGGAAAAAAAGGAAAAGTCGTTAGAACTCAAGTTTGGTGAATGAAAATTCAGGGTTAGAAATATCCAGTTCACGAAAATAATTGTTGCGGACATCAAGTGACTCTAGAAAATTTAAATTCTTACTAAAGACATATCAGTGGTTAGTCTACCTTCCTTCCAAAAGCAAAAGCAATAGTGTTGCCAGATCGAACACTACGTCACCAGTCTCATTATTTTATTTAAACACCTCCCATTAGATTTTTTTTGACAAAAAAACGACCGAATTAAATTTTCTAATATATAGAGTACCAATAATTCAACGAATTGATCTAATAAGTTTTTACCTGATAAGTGTATTTGTTATTATTCAAGATCTTGTAAACATCTTGAATTGGTTTTGCAATAGAATTACCATCAGCATCCGTTAATACAATATAAAAAGTATCTACGGTTCCATTAGGGAGATATGGATGGGATCAACTAATGGTTCACTAACAATAATCAATGTTAGGGTTACATTCAACCATTTTATAAGTCACATTCTCAGGTGTCGCAGGAACTACAAATAAAATTAATAAATGTTAAATCTTATTTGAATAAACCAACATCATAGGACAATTAATATCAATATTACACCTTTTTTTAAGCATATAATACATTTTTCTCTAGCGCAGTCTATTTGTTATTGAAATTGTTGAAATTATTTCCAAAAGAATCTGTGTTATTATTTTTAACACTCACTCTAAATTTATATACCGTAAGCGGGTAGTAAATAATCAAAATGTACACAATATTTAATTTTCTATTATGTACATCTTTTTATTTTGAACCGGCCTTGGGAAATACCTGTTGGCGCTTTCGATGGCGGATGAAGGAATGACAAAACAAGAACGTGGAGGGCTGGTGAATTTTCTGTTTTTTTAACATCCTTCTCCACGAGCCCACTTCACTATTTTTTGAACATACCTGGTACTTACAGAGGTTAGACGGGCCAAGAACGGTCTCGCACAGTTTATCTGTTGCAGTCATTTACCGCAGGATGACAGAGCTGCATGTAATTGCAGCCACTATTCGACATGGCCGATTTATATGGTTATGGCTTTAGTCCTTCCTTCATCCACTCTGCAGGCGTTCAGCTTGAGCCCGCTGCTGACGGCTTAAGGCCTTAAACCGGTCTTGGGGGACACTTGCTGGCACTTTAGATGGTGGATGAAGGAATGACAAAGTACCAACGTGGAGCGCGAATGAATTTTCTTTGTCTTAATATTCCTCTTCACGAGCCTACTTTTCTATTTTTTGAATATACCTGGTTACTTACCCGAGGTTAGACGGGCCACGAACGGTCTTGCACAGATTATCTTTTGCGGCCGTTTACCGCAAGATGGTAGAGTTGCATGTGATTGCAGCGGTGGATATCACAGTAAACAATTTTTCAAAGCAAAACACCATATTTTATTTTCGTTCACGTCCTGTATAGGGTTTCAATAGCACGAAAAGTAAAAAGGAGGAAGGGGAGAGCAAAAAAAAACTATTCTTCAGAATCGGCATCACTAGATTACCGATATATTGGGTCAGATAGTAATATAATCAGGAGTTGGAAAATAAGTTGAGTCAGAAAATAAATAATTCTTTCAGCTTCTAAATATAGAAGTTTTGGAACCGGCTATAAAAATAGATGAACAATATTTTTATTAATTAACCAGGTGTGTAAATAAAGTACACACTGATTTTTAGGTATTTTTTTTATTCAATAGCAACTCAATGTCTCATCCAAACTAGTTGTCTCCGGAAGCCACACAAAATTGGAAACAGTTTGTCCATGCTTCATAGCAGTGCTGGAACACATATACTGGGATCGCCTTCGGGTGCTCGGTTACGATCTTTTCAATGCTCTCCATTATCCTAAAATAGTATCCTTTGAGATGAATTTTCAGTCTTGGGAAAAAAAGAAAACTCGCAAGGATTCAAGTTTGGTGAACGAATATTCTGGTGGCAGAAATATCCGGTTCACGAAAAGAATTTTTGCGGACACTAAGTGATTCTAGGAAGTTCAAACTCGTACTAAAGACGCATTAGCTGTTAGTCTACCTTTGTTCCAAAAGGAGAACCAACAGTGCTGCCAGATCGAACATTGCGTCATTATTATTTTATTTAAACACCTCCCGTTAGATCTTCTTTGGCAAAAAAACGACGGAATTAAATTGTCTACCTAAAACTACACTAATTGAAAAGTTCGCGGAGCAAACTAACAAGAGGTCAAATATGCCCTTAAAGGTATGAAAAGTAATAGAACATCTGGAATAAATGTACTACCACCAGAATTAGTAAATTTATTGGAAGAAGGCCAATTACAAATAATAACAAACTTTTTTCACATTAACCTACAGCACAGGTATTACTGGTATTAACCAAAATGGTTAATTTTCGAATTTTAATAATTTTCGTTGAAATTCCTAAGAAATCAAATGCAACAAAGTGAACACCGAACTATCTCTTTAAAACACTGAACACCGAATACCCAACTATCTCTTGAAGAAAAGCGAGCACTAGAATTTAAAACTGCAATAGATCGTTTAACTGGATGGTAACGCTATTGGAGACTTTAAGTTAAAACTACTGCTTTTGGAATGATAAACATAATTCCAGAACGCCAAGAGAAATGAAAGGAATTTTAAAATCATCATTACCATCAAATTGGGAATATAAACTGATTTTTTCAATAAAAAACTTTGAATCACTATGAGCATTTTTCAAAATTGCCCGTCTATTAAGCTGGGTCACCAATAAAATTTTGCGTGTGTATTGAATTTACTGGAACAATTTGCTTAAATTATCTGGTGGACAACAGATGGCTCGTGTGCGTGCTGTGAGACGACAATATTTGTGGGTGATTTTGTGTGTCAGAGCGTCTACATTGCCGCGTAGGCACACCACATACAACACATACAGCCCGCACAACGCTAATTTGTATTGATGTGGACCCAGCTTTAAACGTTAATGCGAATTTAAAATACTTCATATATCACTTCAATATTCAAAAAAATACTCACATTAAGAAATTTAAAAATTTAATTATTGAAAAACATAGAACAAATACAAAATACATTAATACACATACAGACAAAAATTGTATTAATAAAACTGTAGTTAACCTTTCAAATAAAATATTATCTGATTCTGAAAAGTATGTACTTTCTGAAGGACTAAATTTTAGTGTTACATGGAAAGATGTTCCTAAATTAGACCTTATTTCGGCAGTAGAGTCTGTTGCTCAAAAATTACTTTTGGAAAGTGCAAATGAATACAGAATTAGGTTAAAACTTATCTTAGAAAAACAATTTAAAATTAAATCAAATTTATACCATGAGGAAAGGTTATAGATAAATAGAAAGATTATAGATAAATTTAAAAAAGACATATCTAATAAAATATTGCCATCAGGCAAATGTAACGCCACAGCTATTCTGAACACTACAGAATATAATAACAAAATTAAAACTTTAATTGATGAGGGAAATTACACTAAAATACCTACAGATCCAGCATCAAAAATAGAAAGACGAATTTACATTACATTATATAAACACAAACGTGAATTTACAGATCTAGAAAGATCACAACTTACACCACATTATAGTAAACCACCTCATTTCTATTGTCTACCAAAAATACACAAAACTAATATACCACTTCCCCCTATAGTTAGTAGTATAGATTTCCCATGTTATAAACTAGCAAAATTTTTATTACACATTTTAAATCCACTTTCGGGTAGAACAAATTCATATATAAAAATACTTCAGATTTTTTAGATAAAATTTCGAACATTAAAATTACAAACAAAAATTTAATGGTTAGTTTTGATGTGGTGAGTTTATTTACTAATGTACCAGTTAATAAATCACTTTTAATTGTTCGAAAGAGATTAGAACATGACACAACATTGAAAGACTGCACTAAACTAAACATAAATACTATTTTGGAATTATTAACTCTGTGCTTAAAAACCACATATTTTCAATTAGAAAATGATTATTATCAACAAAATTTCGGAATGGCAATGGTTTTTTCTCTTTCTCCTTTGCTGAGTAATATCCTCATGGAGGAACTCGATAATGACATATTAAATAAATCTTTGCTATATGGCAACGTAGCATTGACGATCTAAATATTTTTTTACAAGATATAAATTCTCGAGAGCCTACAATTAAGTTTATTTTAGAGATGGAGAAGGAGAATAAATTACCATTCCTCGACACTTTAACATTAAAACAAAACAACACATTAAAAACTACAGTTTACAGAAAACCGACAAACACAGATAGGTATCTCAATTTCTTTTCAAATCACTCAAAATCGGTCAAAATAGGAGTAATTAAAAGATTACATGACAGAGCAAAACTTGTTTGTACCGACAGTGATACACTACAAAAAGAAACAACAAACAAAAATACTCTTAGATCTCTATTAATAAAGACTAAACCAAACAATATACAACAAAATACCAAACATGTGGTTTATAAAATTCCCTGCGAATGTGGCAAATTCTATATAGGTGAGACATTTAGACCGCTAGATGTTAGAATAAGAGCATAAAAACCTTCTTAGAAAGGGCGATTTTAATAAATCTAGAATTTGTCAACATGCATGGGAATCGGGTAATAAAATCAATTGGAATAAGCCCAAAACGGTATTAAAAGAATCGGTAACAAAATACAAAAGATTAAAAGAAACCGCTATAATTAATTTAAATAAAAATAACTGTATTGCTATGCCTTCGGTAGATTTAAATTCAATATGGTTCCCGATTCTAAAGAATAAAATTAAACACATTTAAATATTTGAATGCACAATCAGTACAATAAACAATCACACAGTAAACATTACTTATATATATTTTTTGGTAGTATGTCACTGTCATGAAAATCTATTGTTGTCAATTGTTGTCAACAATCTATTGTTGTTGTAAGTATCGTTGACATACACAAAAAATATATTTACTTTCACTCGTTACTTTATATATTACAAATTAATATAATTTATTTTTTAGTTTAGGTCCCTCCGAAACGTTAACGTTAAAAGTTTGTAAAAGTTTTTATAGCATTTTTATATCTTTAAAAGTTTGTTCGTTAGGCAAATTTATTACAAAAAAGGATCACTGAGAAATTTGTCTCCGTTTGTTTTTTTGTTTTTACCCAGTGATTCTTTCTTTATATAAGAACAGGTATTTTTGATATTTTTTGAGTTTTAGATAGTGGCGAAAAACCCAAATAAACGCAAAAAAAATATGAACACGCCACAATCATTCAGACATTACTAAAGCTTTAATGTTCATTGATGAAGCCATCCAATGCATGTGAGCGGCTTAACAACATGCATTCCAGTAGAAGTTTTTTTTTCCTGCCGCCAAATACAACTTTGTTAATCATGCGGTGGACATTCCGACAACTTATTGATAAAACCGACGGAGAAGACAGATAATCCATTAAACATTTTTGAAAAAACTACAGTATCATGGATAATGTAGACAACATCAATCTTTCCTGGAATGAGGTAACCGAGAAATGTTTGAAAGGAATATGAAAGAATGTATGGCCGGAGCTAGGAGGACAAGGATTTTGACACAAGAGAATCCATTGTTGATGTCAACGAAATTCTCAAGCTAGCTAATAACATTGTTGGATATTATAGATGCCCAGGATATTGAAGAAAGTATGGGTTAGTTTATGTAAAATTACTTAAATTTTCATAGAAGTTCAAAGGCATACGATGTCTTGCTATCGATAACTGGCCGCTCAACGAAACAGGAAAAACCAAACGATGTTAGATGACTTCTGCACTAAAAAATAAAAAAATGTTAAATGAGGAAGAACTACCTACTTCATCATAAACATAACTTCTGTACTCGAAGTTTTTTGATTTTCATTAATGTTTAAATAAACTAAAATAAATAAATAAACCTATAATTAATTAATAAAAATCTGTCCCTAATACTTACTTGTTAAGATGATTTAACAATGTTTCGTTTAGAACTGGAACTTATTGGAACGTATGGCCTGCATTAAATGGGGGTTTTACTGTATTTTTATGCTGTGATATTAAATTTATGCACGAATTCAGCGATTGGTACAGCAGCATCCGCATAGCATATGATATTGACGTATGTATTGCCCATTGTATAGCCTTTTCTTTATTTGTCTTCTTCACAATGATTTTGTTCTCTACAATATTGAAAAGGAATGAACTCAATGAATCTTATCTTGATATCTGTGTTGAATTCAGTTGGGTCTGGGTTGATTTCAATTGGGCCTCTGTCGCATTCAGTTGATATTATTTTCATTGTGGTATCTGTATTTATATTTTTTATGGTATTTACCAAATGGACGCAGAGTATATGGAAATAACAGATCAATATCATCAAGAAATCACCTAAAATGTGCTTGAAACGGTTGCTTCAATAGCTTCAGAAGAAAAATCTCCATTCGGAGTATTGATTTAATAATAAAATGACGAATAATGAAGATTGCAGGGAGTCTTTTTGACTGGGTCGTGTACGTTGAACTTTGCAAAATTATAAGAAAACCTATTAGAGAGGAAAAACATCGGTTCAGCATGCAGTTACTGCAAAAAACTCTGGAAGGGAACAGGGGGATTAACAAGGTTAAACAGAAGCTGAGAAAGAAAAGGACGGAAATGCGGCACGCACAAAAATATTAGAGGTTGATTTTACTCATTGTTATATGAAGATCAGAACCAGTCAAAGTCAACAATACCTACGGAACCGCTGGAACCGCTGGAACCGCTGGAATCGCTGGAAGATTACCCATGGGCGTTTATATATATATATATATATATATATATATATATATATATATATATATATATATATATATATATATATATATATATATATATACAGTGTGTTGCATTTAAGATGAAGACACTCCCACATTTTCGCTATTTGAAGGAATACAAATTTGAAGTTTTGCACAGTCAGACAGATTAATGGGTCATGTTTTTTAAGATACTCAAATGAAATCTGAACTTCGAATTAATTAACAAACGAACGAATTAACAAACAGGGTCAATTCTCAATATTTTGCTTCGCGTTGGTAGTTTTGCTTCGCATTGGTAGTAGGCTGAGTTTAAAGTTCAGGTTTCAGTTGAGTATCTTAAAAAATATGTCTCATCTACTTGTATGACTGTGCAAAAATTCAAATCTTTATTGTTTCAAATAGCGGAGATATGGGGGTGTGTGTTTTCATCTTAAATGCGACACACTGTATATATATATATATATATATATATATATATATATATATATATATATATATATATATATATATATATATATATATATATATATATATATAGCAGAAGATGAAGAGGGCATACGGCAAGACACACAATATCTACAATAAGAAATGCCTATCCACACACGCAAAAATAAGACACTACAACACAGTAATCAAACCAGAGGTACTATACGCAAGCGAGACACACACTCCATACAAAAAGCGGCATAGAAAACATACTAAAAGAAGAACGCAAAATTATGAGGAAAATTTTCGGTCCAAAACTGACAGAGGAAGGATACAGACTACATTCTAGAAAGACCACAGAGAGAATGTCCAACGTAGCGTCGGACATAAGAAAAAGAAGGTTGAAATTCTATGGACATATCAGTAGACTACCACCGACAAGACTCACCAACAGAATTTTTACGTACATACAAGGAGTCAAGTCAACAGTACCATGGATCGCACAAGTCAGAGCTGATCTGGGAAAGGCACAAATGGGTCCGACAGAGATTGAGGATGGAAGAACGTACATAAACAAAATACATATATGGAACGTTGCATCAGAGAGCGAAGTTTCGAGGAGGATGAGAGAGGTGTGGAGGATTAGAAAGAACACTCGAAAATGAGTCAGTATGCTTTGAGTGATCCAACCGGGTCTAAACGCACCTAATAATAATAATATATATATATATATATATATATTAAAAGACCATATTAAAAATATCAAATAATAGCAAAGTCATGGCACGAAAATGTTCACATTATACCTTTTTTTTTGTTTTATTAGCAAAATATTTTTTCTAAAGTGCTTCTAAATATATGTTTCGTCTTTTTAATCTATGTACATATTATAAAAGATGTCAAATTTTATAATGTTGGCATAAAGGAGATTATGGAAATGGGATTGTTTTCTAAATACTTGTTTTTCTTTCTGTGATTATTTCTTTACAACTGTTAGGCTTTAACTTAATAAATATCCAAATGAAGATATGTTAATGGTTTTAAACTGTATATACGCCTTGAATATATTTATACATTATAAACTATAGAACAAACATTATAATCTGTATATGTTTAATTTTAGGTAAAGAGACGATCTGCAGTATTAATGATCAATATCAACATCCAAATATGTATTTTGAAGAAAATGATTCGAGTATCAAATGCTCAAAGTATTACTAAAGCCATTATATCCAACAAAAGCACTGATTGTCAATGTGTCTCTAAGGAAAATGAACATAAAATATTAGGTAATAATTGTATTCAAACTCACGACAAAAATCTGCAAAAGTCTAACGTAATTCGGACGCCAGACCTTTGTTATTTTTGTGAATCGGAGGTACTCAATTTTGCACGACACTTAGTAAGGAATCATTCTACTGAATTAGAAGTTCAAAGGATACTCTCATATAAATGTAAAGATCCAATTCGTAAAAAACATATTGCAGCTTTAAGGAAAAAAGGAAACCACTTACAAAATATAGACAAATGTATTAAACCAGTAAAGAAAAGTCAAATTTCAAATTACCCTTCTGATTACGCACCATGTAAATATTGTTATGGTTACTATCAATCACGGTATTTATGGCGACATGTAAAATATTACAGGCAAAATCCAGGAAAAAGCACAATGTTTTCTCATTTAAGTGACTCTCAAGATCTTTTAGTGAAACACTTACCAATAGATAATGATTTACGGCAAATAGTCTTTCCTAGAATGAAAGCAGATAAAATATCACTAACTGTTAAGAAAGACCTTCTAATATGTAAATTTGGTGCTCGCTATTTAAAGAGTCATAGAGAAAAACATTTAGTACATGTATGTTCCCGAAAAATGCGCGAGCTTGGCAAAACGCTACTAAGAGTAAAAGAACTGCATCTCACAATTAGGAACTTGTATGACGCTCTTCGTCCAGAATATTTTGATTTATTTGTGGAAGCAACAAAACAAATTTCTAACTTTGATCCAATTAGAGAAGTATTTGGTTCACCCACTTTTGTAATGAACATACAAACATCACTGAAACAATGTTGTGATGTTGCGATTCTTCTCACTTTAAAACGAAAGTTAAATAATTTCACCTTATCAACAGGGCAGGAGGAAGCAAATTTTCAAATGTTTAAACAGCTTCTACAAGACTCTTGGAAATTTGAAATTTCGACACTGGTTGCTTTCGATTTAAGCACAAAAAATGTAATAAACTCACCATATTACCTTTAGCAGATGATCTAAAGACATTTCTGAATTATCTTTTAAAAACTGCAGATAAAGCTGTAGAAATACTTAAAAATGACGAACAGCGAACAGATGCCTACAAATTATTAATGGAAACAGTTTTTTGCCGCTTATTATTGCTAAATCGCAAAAGAGTAGGGGAAATGCAACGAATTCCTCTGCATACTTATGAACATACATCTGTTTATCAAAGTTATGAAGAATTTAATGATACCCTTACTACAACCGAAAAAATACTGCTGACTAAATTTAAACGTGTAGTGATGCGTGGAAAACATGGGCGTGGTGTTCCAGTTCTTTTCAGTTTAGATTTGCAACATTATGTAAAAATTTTAATTGATCTGAGAAGCAATTTTGTAAGTAACAGTAATGTATATTTGTTTCCTAAGTTGAACACTTCTAACCCAATCATAGGATATCAGGTTATGCAAAAACATGCGAAAGTCGCTAAACTGAAAAATCCAGAAGCTATAACATCCACCAGACTACGAAAACACTTAGCCACAATAACTCAGATCTTTAATATGTCTCCGAATGATTTAGAACAGTTAGCCACGTTTATGAGACATACGAGCAATGTACATAAACAAATTTATCGATTACCTGATGATGTATATCAGACAGCCAAAATTTCCAAACTATTGATGTTAATGGAAAAAGGCGAATCAGGTTCTTAATAAGGGTAAGACCTTGGATGAAATAGACATAGATTTACAAGAGGATATTTTAACTATCGTTGATGGAACTATTGATAGCGAAAGCGATTCTGAGTTGAAAGAAGATGATATGCATATGAACTTATTAAAAAGTGTTGATGATAAAATTGAAGCTACTGAAGATCCTAAAGTAACCGAGAAAAAGAGGAAAAGAAAGTTAATACGTTGGACTACCCAACAAAAACAAACAGTAGTGTTATATTTTGAAAATCACATTAAAAATAAAATTCCCCCTAAAAAGGGTGACATAGATGAACTTAAAAAATTACATCCTGGAATATTCGATAATAAAACATGGCCACAAATTAAGGTATATATTCAAAATGAATACAGAAAAAATACTTAGCAAATATTTGGGTACTATAGTTGTTAAATAAACTTTTATTGATATTACAGGTGCATTTTTAATCCAGCTCCTTCCGTACTAATCCCATAAAAAACGAAACAAACACTTCCATTATCAAATGTTACAATAATCATTTAATGACCCCAAATTTTTTTGGGGTTTGTTTTTCGTTTGGTTGTTTATTAAATTTTATATATATAAATATTTTTGGGTAATAAAATTTGGGCTATAAAATATCCCTTTTTCATCTTGCATATGAATATATTAATAAGGACATTCGTAAATTATTCGTAATTTATAATTAATATAAAAAAGGGCAATTTTTTAATGGAAAAATATCTTCCAGTATTAAAAATTTGAACTGTCAACATATTTAGTTTAGAGTAAAAAGAAAAAATCACTTAACTCATTAAGCCCTAATAATTTTCGATGTCGCAGTATATACATTTTGCTCCGATTTCGATTAGATAAAGATGAAAATTGGGATATGTTTCTATTTAATCTGATCACATCAACCTCATCACTGACGAGGAAAGGGTCACAAAAATTCGCTAGGATACCACGGTTTCAGATCCAGGCTGTCGCTGAGATCAGAAATATCTTCAACTCCTTTTCATAATGCAATATTTACAAAGCTCATTAAAGCAATTGCCCCTTCTAAAGAAGAAAAACGAAAACTTCTCTTCGGATTACAATCATTTCGGCTTCATCAATTCCCTAAGCATGATATGATAGTCAGTTGAGCGCTTCCCTATTTTATCAACGACTGTGCGCACAATAAGATTATGCTTAGAAGTTCGGATTTTGCGTTATATATTTGTCAGCCTACATGCTTTCAAAAATCAACCAAGCAAAAATTCGTAAGACTTTCGAGAGCAATAGCATCTTTATGCGACTAGAATGTCAATCCGCATTTTTTGCGAACATCTTATTTCCATCACATGACTGATGTGATTTAGTTTCGTCTTCAGAAGCAGTTAAACAGCATGTGGCTTCTAATTCGACATTGTGCCATAACAACAACCAAATTCAAAGATAAACTGGGGTTCATCAGTTTTTCAGTTTCAGTCTCAGTTTCCCTCCAAATGTTTTAAATCCTTTTAAAATAAAGCAAATACCGGATCTCCAGTTCTATTTATGGGCCAACATTTCCGGTAATCAACTAGATGATCCAAATTCTTCAATATAATATATTGGTTCAAGGACAGTATTTAAAATCAAGTGTCTAGTATTTACCCTTTGCCTTAAAACTCACCTTTATTTATATATCAAAATTAAATTATAAATATATCAAACTGGTAGCCTGGAAAAAGTACATCTGGCTGATAGTAAACAAAAAATCAGTGATTACAAATATATAATTTAATAATTTTTTTATAGTGTATGTGTTGTTTTGGCTTCAATTGCTACTTTTACTAATGTTTTTTAATTAGTTTATAATATTAATTTAGTATTAATATAGATTTAAATAATTATAATTAACTTATAAAAAAATAGATTAACAATAAAAAATGTAACACCCTCTATTACAAATTCTAAATGCATGAAACCTACAGATGGTGTTAATTCGGTCTCATATCAGCCTTCAATTCGGATTCGTTCGGTTATATTCAGATATATAAATATCGCGCCGCCCACTAGACAAATCGCTCAAGGTCAATTTTTTTTTAAAATAATATTAAATTCATTAATTAATATACAAGCAGACGCCAGATATGTGTGTGTATGTAATATATATATATATATATATATATATATATATATATATATATATATATATATATATATATATATATATATATATATATATATATATATATATATATATATATATAGTAACCACTTACAAATTACAACAAACAAAAGATACTGGAACTGGCAACATTGTGGACGTATAATAGTGGATAAAATGAAAAATATATTTCTAAGAGGACGTCAAATTGGGGCTTATATGAACTCGTTATATACAGGACGCAGAAATGATGTTTCATTGAAAGGGTGTGTATATATAGTATGAATGGTTTTTTAGTAAAAAATTTTAATATTGAAAAATACATATTTTTTTGTATGAAATTGTTCAGAAAGGCCTTTTAAAACAATATATACAAAAAAATAACACCCGAAATTTTTACAAAACAAACATACGAAATTTTTACAAAAAACTAAGTTAACATGGTATCAACTCCAAAGTCTTTGCTTCTGAAAGGAAAACGGACATTTAGCTCTAAATAACCGAGACAATTGCAAAGAATTGCCAAATATTTTGAACAACTACTAAACTGCTCTAAACCCTTAAACAGATTACCAACACTAAACGCTAAACAAACAAACCCAGATTCATTACAACCGAATGAAGATTAAAGAAATAGGCAAATCAAATGACATAAAAATAACAAGGCTTCTGGTGAAGATGGAATCACTGCAGAACTTTTGAAATCCGCTGGTTCAGGTATAATCAAGGACATAACCAAAATTCTACAAGAAGTTTGGCGAACCGAACGGATTCCGGACGATTGGAAAGATGCTCTAATCCATCCATTACATAAGAAATGAGATAAAATGGACCTAAAAAACTACAGAGGGATATCTCTTCTCTCAGTCTGTTACAAAATTATATCTCAATGTCTACTAGATAGAGAACAGGGACAGTTAGAACTTAAAATTAGTGAATATCAAGCAGGTTTTCGACCGGGCATATACTGCCCGGAAGGGATCCCGAATCTAAAGTTGATCCTAAGACATCAAAAACTATATAATAAAAATCTCGTCTGTACATTTGTACTCTGTACGCTGCTTATGCACCAACCAAGTTATGGTGATGAGGAAATTGAGGTATTTTATGATGACGTGACCCAGCTTGTAGACAACGAGAAGTATAGGTACAAAATCCTGATAGGTTATCGGGCTGCATTATGGATTTAATGCTAGAATTGAGGAAGCGAGAACTGGTATCAAACGATAAAACAATATTTTGCAATTGTACTGTCCTTAATCGTTTTAATGTTGGACGTGACCATAGAATGGTACGAGCAAAGATTAGGATAAACTGTCGAAGAGAGCGTACAAGAAGGGCATAGAGAATTCTGGAAAGTTGCTTCAGAAGGGCCGCGATTTTGAGAGTGCTTTGTCGAATTGCTGTATTGCAGAGACAAAAATAACAAATCAGTATGAAAAAATCATCGATAATGTGCTTGAAACGGCTGCTGCAATAGCACCAACAGGCAAACATCTGCAATGAAATAATTAATTTAATGAAAAAACGCAAAGAGAGTAATGCCAACGGAAAAGCAGACGTCAGATATCCTGTTGGATGAAGTGACAAATGCTATTGAAGCGATGAAGAATGGACAAAATGTTACATGTTTTATGTGCAAAAAAACAGGGCATTTTATGAACAAATGCTCAGAAAATAAGAGACAGTGAGAATTCCAACCTCTTTAATGCAGTGTTTTTAACAGGGATTTTTAACAATTCAGATTGGTATTTGGATTCGGGATGTAGTGTACTTCTCACCTCCAGGAAGGACCGGCTCGAAAATGTCAATAAAGAACTACCAATAATACCAGGTAAGCTATAGAGTGTTTTGGTGATGTGCAAATTACAACAGTGGCTGACGGGGAGCATTCTGTCAAAGTTTCCAATGTTTTTATGTACCAAAATGGATTACAAATTCATGAAAAACCATAATAAAGTAGTTTTTCATCTAAAGGGCTGTGACATTTATAATAAAAGTTGTCAGCTGATTGCTAAGGCTAATTTAGTGGATAATATTTACAAACTAAACTTCAAGATGCCGCAGTTAAATTTAGCAGGAGAGGTTATCCGGAGGAGTCTGGCATGGGCAATTTGGGCATCTAAATTACAGATATTTAAATTCAATAAAAAAATGATTAGTAATAGGGTTTGAATTTAAAGGCTCGATGACTAAGAGTGATGAACTATGTGAAGTTTGCTATGAAGGCAAGCAAAGTCGCCTACCGTTCAGGCATTTTCCGTTGGAGATAATACATGGAGACTTATGTAGCCCAATGGACGTGATATCTTTTGGGGGCTCTAGACACTTCATGGTGTTAGATGACTACACAAGGATGCCGTTAGCGTATTTCTTAAGTGGCAAAGACGAGGCTTTTGAAAAGTATCAGGAGTTCAAGAACGTTGTAGTAAATCATAGCGGTACTAAAATCAAGATTTTTCGTACTAACCAAGGTAGCGAATTTAACAGCAACAAATTCATGGATTTTTATAAAAAGCATGTCATTTTACATCAAGAAACAAATGCGTATACTCCACAACAAACTGGTAAGATTGAACCAATGAACCGTACCTTAGTTGAAAAGGCTCGTTATTTATTGTATGAGGCAAAGCTTGGAGAGCCTTTTTGGGCTGAAGCTGTGGTTACTGCAGTAAATCTCAGGAATCAATCTGCAGTCTCTGGACTTGCAACTACTCCTTACGAGAAATGGCACAACAGAAAACCAGATGTGAGTCAAATTAGGATATTTAGTAGCAAGAGTATGGTCTTGATTCCAAAAGCGAAACGTCTGAAGTTGAATTTTAGTGGGCCATAGGGAAAATATAAAGGGCTATAGATTATATGATCCTGATGAGAAGAAGATTGCAATTAGCAGATATGTTGCCATTGAAGAAATAGTTAAACCATCCAAACAATTACTGTTTTGTGAACCACACGAATCAACTGATTCAGTGGGGGTTGAAGTGAATCAGCAAGACTCGTCTCAAGGCTCTTCCAATCAAAGATTTTCAGAGTATGACTCGTCTGAAGATTATAA
Organism: Cosmopolites sordidus; assembly: GCA_031761425.1. Lineage (NCBI taxonomy): Eukaryota > Metazoa > Arthropoda > Insecta > Coleoptera > Curculionidae > Cosmopolites > Cosmopolites sordidus. The sequence goes on along the minus strand of JARFXV010000658.1, from coordinate 197,810 downwards.
GAAAGTGAACTCAACATGTGACGAAGATTTTGTGGTGGACGTGGCTGATGCTGATGATATTTTACAAACAAAAAAGTTGGAAAATAGGAGGTCTCAAAGGACAATAAAGCCAAAACAGTATGAGGACTGTGTAACCTATACATATATCCAAGATCTTGGTTTCAATTTAAATGGTGATCCAGAGTATGTGGAGCAAGCTGTGTCTATGGTAGATGCTGAACTATGGAGAGAAGCTATGAGAAGCCAAGTGTTTTGAAGCCAATCATGCTTGGGAACTCATCGATAGTATACCAGATTCATCCACTGTTGTATCATGCAAGTGGGTATTCAAGACAAAGGTGAGTGACACCGGAGGGGTGAAATATCGAGCAGGTTTAGTGACAAAAGGTTGTGTACAGAAAGCTAATATTGACTATGGTGAAGTGTTTGCACCTGTAGTGAGGCATTCTACATTAAGATTGTTGGTAAGTTTAGCTGTACAATTAGATTTAAAAAATTATACATCATGATGTATATACTGCATTTTTAAATGGTTTTCTTGAACAGCCTGTTTATATGAAACAGCCAGAGAGTTTTATTATCAAAAACAGGGAGAATAAAGTGTATAAATTAAAGAGGGCTGTTTATGGGCTGAAACAGTCATCAAGGGCATGGAATTCTAGGGTAAATGAAGTCTTGTCTAATTTGGGATATAATAGTTCAAAATATGAGTGTTGTTTATTTATAAAGGACAAAAATTCATTAACCATGGTAGCATTATATGTTGACGATTTTTTGTTTTTTCCAAGAATCTTAAGGAAATTGAATGTTTGAAATTAAAGCTAGGCTCAAAATTTGATATAAAGGACCTAGGTGAAGCTAAACAATGTTTGAGGGTAAATATTTCTAGGGACTATAAGAACAATGTCATTTATTTAGATCAAGAGGATTATGTAGATCAGGTTTTGACAAATTGGGCATGGACATAAAATAGTACTCCTATAGATTGTAAGGCAAAAAGGGTAAAAAATATTGATCCAGACTTGAGTAATCTAAGCCATATGCCTTATCAGAAAGTTATTGGAAGCCTTATGTATTTAGCAGTGTTAACTAGGTCAGATATCACATTTGCAATGAATTACTTAAGCCAATTCAATAATTGCTATTATTCAGAGTACCATTGGCAGTGTGCCAAGAGAGTACTTAGATACTTAAAAGATACCAAGCGTTTTACTTTGTTTTTCAAAAGACAATGTTAATGATTGCAATTTAAAAAGATTTGATAAAAAGATAATGACAAAAAATCGTATTCAGGGTGTTTTTTCGAACTATCAAGGGGCCAATATAATGGCAAAGTTTTAAACAAAAATCACTTCCATTAAGCAGCACTGAGGCAGAGTATACAGGTCTTTGTGAAGATTCAAAAGAAGCAGTTTATTTAAAAAACCTTTTAAATGAGTTAGTATGTTATAATAATTTTGTCACGGTTTTCAATGATAATCAGAGTGCACATAAATTGCCCACAAATCCAGTATTTCACAAGAGGTCTAAACACATTGATGTGAAGTACCATTTTGTAAGAGAATGTGTTTCAAATAATGTTATTAATATTAAGTATCAGTAGACTAACGAAATCGTAGCTGATATATTGACCAAGGGTTTACCAAGAATTAAGCATTCGTATTTTATTCCGAAGTTAGGAATGGTATCTTAATTCTTTGAGATAGTGGAGGTGTTGGTAGTATCTGAAAGAATAGAAATACCAACATTATATATGATCCGTTTTTAATAATGTCGGTTGTCATCTATCATATCATATATATGATTATTGTCAAAATATATTGTAATATAACAAAAAAAAAATAGTATGTTGTTAGGTCGTTCAACAGATCCAGTGTTTCATATACTTTTACCTATAAATTGTAACAAAGAAGACTTAAAAAACTACCGCCCAATATGTCATCTGATTTGTAGAAAGTTTTCACCAAGATAATATCTAAAATAAAATTAAGAACATTAAATGACGCACAACCAAGAGAGCAAGGAGGATTCAGAAGTGGATTCAATATAATGGATCATATCCAGGTTGTCCAACAGGCCATAGAAAAGCACAATGAATACATCATGCCACTGTCCTTGGCTTTTATTGACTATGAAAATGTATTTGACTCAATATTAAAGCAAGCCATTATGGATGCATTGTTTAACCAAGGGATAGACTACATAGTTAGTAGGATCACATTAACCTACTGAGATCCATGTATGATGAAGCGACAGCGACAGTTCACATGGATGATCTTTAAGTTAAAATCAATATAGAAAGTAGTGTACGGCAGGGTGACTCAATATCAGTTCTTTTCTCAGCCTGCCTTGAAGAGGTGTTCCGTAGTCCGGATTGGGAACAGGATGGAAAAAAATTGGTGCATATTTAAGCCTTCTTAGATTTGCAGATGATATCGTTCTCCTGTCACAAGACCCAGATGAACTACAAACACACATACAAGAGCTGCATAGGGCGGGAGAACCATTTGGCCTGAAAATAAACCTGAAAAATGGTCAGGCTATGTTCAACAAATTTACTGAAAACAGAAGAATATCTATTTTGGGAAGCGATTTAGAGGTGGTGGATCACTACATATATCTTGGGCAAATTATTTCAATGGAGGGTGATACTGCCCGGGAAGTGTTAAGTATGGCTGTTAAGTATGGCTGGCAGGTATTTGGCATGTTCGACATAGTGTTTAAGAGCGGACTCCCACTTTGTTTGAAGAGAACAACTTTTGATCAGTATGTGCTGCCTGTTTTGACATACGGAAGTGAAATATGGATACTTACATCACAATAAGTTCAAAAACTTCGGGTAGCATAGAGGGGAATTGAAAGGCATATGCTTGCGATTACAAAGCAGGACAGAAAGACCTATGTGCGGGAAGTCCTCTGTTAGAAACCTCGTCCGCACATTGAGAGAGATAATAATATTTCCACAGGATTCGCTGGGCCGCGAAAGGGATCTTGGTTATTTAATTAATAAGCAGAAGCTACACATATATACATTTATTCACTTAAATTCACAAATATTACACGGCCCTTTTGATGGGCAATTTTTCACTTATTGTCTTCAGTTTTGCGAGATTGGCGTCACAAAATAGTTATTTAACTTGACTTCGGAATCGACAGGGTAACGCGCAATTTTAAACTGGTGCTTTCAACTCTTAATCTTGGCGTGCAGCTCTTAAACCTCGTGCTTTCAACTCTCAATCTTTTCTCGTGATCTCCCTCGAACTCTCCACGTGTAACGGTTTAACCAAAACTCTCCTTTTTAACTTTTCAATTCAAACTCTCGATTCGTACTGTCTAGTGAGACTTCTACCTCGAATTTCTACCTCTTCCCGTCCACGTGATAAACTAAAAGAAATCATTTGTTCCTGTTATTTTTCTCTATATTGGATTTTACACAAGTGCCCCTCACTTTACCCATTTACCCGCTCCATGGCCAATTACTACCACGATTCTCTGAAATGATGTTTGTTTCTCTAGCACTAAGTGCTATTACTACTAATATCTGCTTTAGGGTACTAAATTTTTAGGGTTGTAAATTTTATATTTATATTTTTATATTTATAACGAATTCCTTTTTTATGATTCTCCAAAATGCGGGTGTTTATTTTTCTTTGGTGGTGCCGTTTTACAATTTAGAGTATGGGTCTGGACTTTTATTAATTGTGTATACATCTACAGGGTAAAATTTGTTCAGTTGTGAATGTTTTCACAACAATCTGCACATTGATCAGAGAATAGATGAAAGTATGTGACATCATTGGAAGGATGAACGAATTTAAGTGGAGGTGGATATGCCATATAGCGAGGCGATGTGGCGATAGATAGAACAAAGCAATCCTGGGATGGACACCGCTTGATCATAAGCGTCCACGAAGAGACCTAAAGTACAATTGATCGATGACATCATCAAGTATCTTAGACCCGAATGGCAGAGGAAAGCTCAAGACCGCGAGAGTTGGAAGCATGCTGGGGAGGCCTTCATCCTCCAGTGGCTCGACAATGACTGAATGATGATGATGATGAGTGTAATCATACACCCAACTACTGGGTTCCACAATCTCATGTGGAACACACGACAACTTGCGTCATGTGTTCCACATGAGATTGTCGTCGACAATCAGCATTTTACTGATTGCTTAACCGGGAACGAGCCCCACCCATCCCTGCAATTGGAGGGCATATGTGTCGTCTCTTGATGTTCCAGACTAACGACATATGCTCTCTTGTCAAGTACCCTATACTTGACACAGTCCCTATCCACAGTCAACAACCTATACTTTCGCCGACCGCTCCGATAGTAAGCTCAAATAATTTGATATAATTTTCATATCACAGTTACGTAAACTTCGTTACATTACTATATAATGTCCTGAATAGTCCAGTTAACGAAGCATTTAAATCAAAATTTGAGATAAAAGGCGAACTTTTTGATATGTCTGTTTAGGGAATTCTATAACTATGCATACAAGTAAATCTATTTCCAACCACCGGCGAGGGTTGGAAAAAAAATCAACTAAGTGTTTTTTCAAAATAATTCAGGAACTATAAGAGTTAGGAAAAAAGTTTCAAATAATAGTTAGAAAGCATAAAATTTTGCATACAAATGGTTTTATAACTTTTTCTACAATTATCAAGATTAAGAGAGTTACGGAGCCTCTCAATTAAAGGATGAAAAACAATTTTAAAAAATCATAACTAGCAGAAAAATGAATGAATTATTATTTTTAAATCTACTCTAAAAAATATAAACTTTCTTCTCAGAGAAATATATATTTTTTTAAATTGTTATTAAAAAAGTTATAAAAATTTAAATTTTTAAATTGTTTATTTTAATGACTTAATAGCGTTAAAATTGTTTTTTTCTATATTGTTCCATTCATTATTTTAAATAATGAAAATTAGCTTCTGAAATTTAATTTTACCTTTAATTTCCAGGTAGAAATTCATTCATTTATTCAATCATCCGAATCTTCCGAATCTTGCATCTTCCGAATTTCATCACATTGATCATCACATTGATTATAATCATGGCAGCGGGTAAAATAAGCTTTTCCGTAATTGTATCTTAATGTTACTAAATAGGATGCTTGAAGTGCTACGATTACATTACGGTTTGATTTATTGATAGCCATTTGTTGATTTTTCAAGTCGAGGGATTTACGGTCGAAACATTCTAATGGTTTGTTTGTTTGCAGCTTTGGTTGGTTGTATCTTTTAAATATGCTTCATTGTACAATCTGGTTTTTTTCTTTACTATTTCACCAGATGTAGACGGTGCATTTCGTTTTGTAACAAATTTGCCCATTTTAGTAAATATTATTAATATATTTTATTACCACACTCTCATTAATTTATTTAGCATATATATATACATAATATATATATATATATATATATATATATATATATATATATATATATATATATATATATATATATATATATATATATATATATATATATTCTTATAGTTCTTAAATGATGTCCAACTGATCTCAATTGGACTCTTCACTCGAAGTGAATAACACTTAAAAAATGCCAAATGAGATTTTAGCAAAACGTCGTGATCCGCCACAGAAAGAACGGATCTATGTGTATGTATATGGTACAGGGTTCCTGGTATCTTCTTTGAGATATCTGGCTTTCACATTGATTGAGAATATTCACATTTTTAAATATGTAAACGTATTTGTTTTCTTGTCAATACATTATGCATATATATATATATATATATATATATATATATATATATATATATATATATATATATATATATATATATATATATGGCTAATTAGCGGCGGAGTGACAGCTATAGAGCAGTAAAAGACTATATAATCTACATTTTGAATGGTCATCCTTCATATGAATATATGTGAAGTTTCAAGTCGATCTGTCTATTAATTCATACAAAAACAGCTTAAAGTAACCGTATCACTGGTATTTTTTAAAACGGAAAATATTGAAAATCATGCAGTAATTAAATTCTTTATAAAAAAGTTTTAAATGCAATGGAAATTAATAATGAAATGGTAAATGTATGAGCGGAGTCTGCTTCTTCAAAAACAATGATTTGTAACTGGGTAGGTGAGTTTCAATGTGGTCGTACAAGCCGGGATAATTATTCTCGTTCTGGATGTTCAATAAATGCAACTACTTAACAAATAATTAATTCTATATATGATATCGTTATGAATGACAGACTATTGACATTGAGTCAAATTGCTAAGGCACTAAACATTTTAACTGAGCAGATGTTTCATATTTAGAAAAATAAATTTGGCTTGAGAAAGTTAGAAAGACGGGTGCCGCATTTGTTAAATTCTGATCAAAAACGACCTCGAGTAAAACTTTCTAACCAACATTTGGTTCTTTTTCGAAAGAATGCAATATATTTTAAACGTCATTTTTTAACTATGGATGAGATTTGGGTTTACCACTATGACCGACAGACCAACCGCAGAGTCCGGTTGTTCAGCTCCAAAGCAGCCAAAGTTGTCAATCGGCCAAAAAGTTTATGGCAACATTTTTTTTGGGATACATTGATTACCTTCAAACCGGTAACACAATAACAGGACAGTATTACTCAAACCTTTTGGATCAATTGCGTGTAAAAATTAGTGAGAAAACACCTGTTTAGCGAAGAAAAAAATAATTTTTCATGAAGGCAATGCCCTGGCTCACAGAGGTGTTCTTGCAATGGCCAAATTGAAAGAGTTACACTACGAATTGTTGGATCATCCATCATATTCACCAGATCTGGCTCCCTCTGACTTTCATAAGTTTCCAAACCTCAAAAAATTCCTACGTGGCAAGCGTTTTTCATCAAATGAAGAATGTATAGCAGCCGTAGATGAGTACTTTGAAGAAGTATAGATATAACGATCTCACCAGAACTTTCCAGACAGATGATAAAAATGCATTGAGCTTAAGGAATAATATACGGAAGAATAAAGTCATTTTTTCAACTACTAACTTGCTTTATCATTTCCGAAATTGTGTTTGCAATGATGATCCACATATAGAAAAACTTTTAAGTGAAAAACAAAATCAACCGCTGCATTAAATTATTATTTCAAGCAACTTTGGCTATTACTTTATTTTATTTTATTTTATTATGTTGTTATTACCTGGTAATATTTAATTTTCTAACACTTTATACACACACACATATATATATATCATCATCAACCCGTATCAATCCACTGCAGGATGAAGGCCTCTTCAGCATGTTTCCAACTCTCGCGGTCCTGAGCTTTCCTTTGCCATTCGGGTCCAATATACTTAATAATATCATCAGTCCATCGTGTTTTCGGTCTTCTCCGAGAACGTTTGCGATCAAGCGGTATCCAGTCCAGGACCGCCCTGGTCGATCTTTCGTCCCATCGCGTCGCTACATGGCCTGCCCACTTCCATTTCAATTGCTTTATTCTTCCAATGATGTCATTCATTTACGTTTGTTTTCTGATCCATGTGCAGGTCTTTCTATCCCGCCTAGTAACGCCAAACAAACATCTTTCCATTCCCCTCTGTGCTACACGAAGTTTTTGAACTGACTGTGATGTGAATGTCCAGGTCTCACTTCCGTATGTCATAACGGGCAGGACACACTGATCAAAGACTTTCCTTTTCTGACAATGTAGTAGTTTGCTCTTAAACACAATGTCGAGCCTGCCAAATGCCTGCCAGCCACATTTAACGCGTCGTTCCACCTCCTGGACGGTGTCTCCTTCCATTGAAACCCTTTGCCCAAGATATATTAGTGATACACAATACCCAAACAGACCACACCATTGTGATACACATACCACAACTTCCAAATCCGTTCTTAAAATAGAAATCCTTTTGTCCTCAGCAAATTTATTGGACATGACCTGACTCTTCTTCTGGTTTATTTTCAAGCCAAATGTTTCCCCAGCCCTTTGCAATTCTTGTACGTGTTTTTGCAGCTCATCTGGGACTTGTGAAAGAAGAATGATATCATCTGCGAATCTAAGATGATTTAAGTATGTACCATTAATCCTTATTCCATCTTGTTCCCAATCCAGCTTACGGAACACTTCTTCCAGGCAGGCTGAGAAAAGAAGAGGCGATATTGCATCCCCCTGCCGTACACCCCGCTCTACATTTATTCCCACCTCAAGATCGTCAAGGTGGACTGTCGCTGTAGCTTCATCATATATCGATTCTAGAATGTTTATATAGGCTTTCTTTACACCTTGATTAAGCAATGCATCCATTATGGCCGGCTTTGACATTAAATCAAATGGTTTTTCATAATCGATAAATGCCAAGTACAATGGCATAGTGTATTCGTTGTGTTTTTCTATGACCTGCTGTAGAACCTGGATATGATCCAATGTACTGAATCCACTTCTGAATCCTGCTTGCTTCCTTGATTGTGCGTCATTAAGTTTTCTTAGTATTCTTTTGGATATTATCTTGGTGAAAACTTTGTACACCACTGATAGGAGGCTTATTGGGCGGTAGTTCTTTAAATCTTCCCGTGCTCCTTTCTTATGTAAAAGAATCACTTCTGCATTTTTCCATAAGCTGGGTACTTCCATAAACTTGTTGTTTGAGGCATTTTGTGTATAATCTTGCCAGTGTTTTATGTAAGGTCCGACCACCAGCTTTTAACATCTCTACCGTTATACTATCCTCTCCTGGAGTCTTGCCATTTTTCATCGAGTCTATAGCCTTTGTCACTTCCTCCACCAGGATATCCAGCATTTGTTCTTCACTAGGCATTGCTGTTCTTGTCTGATTCTGGTCCTCATATAACTTTTAATAAAATCTTCGGAGAACCTCTAACATTTCCGTCCGTTTCCTGCATGTTGTACCATCCTTACGCATTAAGGAAAATATTTGTGTCCTTTTCCTTCTCAGCTTCTGCTTAGCTTTGTTAATTCCCCTGTTTTCTTCCAGAGTTTTTTGCACTAGCTGCATGTTGAATCGGCGCGTTTCCTCTCGAATACGTTTTCTTATAGTTTTGCAATGCTCAACGTACTCGACTCTACCAAAAGGACTGTCTGCATTCTTCATTGTCCGGCGTTTTTTCATTAAATTAATGGTCTCATTGGAAATTTTTGACTCTTTGAAACATTTATCTTCTGGTGCTATTGAAGCCTCCGTTTTAAGCACACTGTTGGCGATTTCTTTAAATTGGTCTGTAATTTCCATCTCCTCTGGGTCTCGTAACACAGCAAAGCGGTTCGACAAAGTAATTTCAAAATCTCTGCTCCTCTCCACTAGCTTCACAGAATCCACTCATCATTTTGGCACGTTTTGATCTTATCATTTGTTCGCATTCTTTTCGGCAGTTTATCCTAGGCTTTGCTCGTACCATTCGGTGATCACTTCCCACATTAAAATGGTTAAGGACAGTACAATTGCAAAATATTGCTTTATCGTTTGACATGATGTAATCAATTTCACTGGTGGGTTCCGATGGACTTTTCCATGTCCATTTTCTGTTGATCTTTTTCTTATAAAACGAATTCATAATATAGAATTCTTGTCCTTCAGCAAAGTCAACCAGCCTGTCACCTCTATTGTCCCGCTCACCATTTCCATATGGGCCAGTTGCAATTTCACCAGTTCTTACTTTTCCGATTCTGGCTTAAAGTCACCCATCAGGATTTTATACCTACACCTCTCTTTGTCCAAAAGTTGGGCCACATCGTCATAAAATTCCTCAATTTCCTCATCTCTATCTATGGTGCATAAGCTTAGACGATTTGAAGCTTAAACTTTTTATTCAACTGAATGACGCATTGGGCTAATCGGTCAGATATACTCTCATATTTAACTACACTGTCTTTCAGCTTCCGATTTATAAGGAATCCAATTCCACCAAATCGTCCATTCTCCGTACCTCGGGTGTAGAGCACGTGACCAGTTGGTTCTAATTTGATTAACTCTTTACCCTTTCTTCGTGTTTCACAGAGCCCAATAATATTCCAATGTATGTTGTCAAGTTCGATTAACAGTTTTTGTAGTCGGGTCTCCGTTTTCATAGTCCGTATATTAAGCGTAGCAATGTTAAAAGTCCAATGGCAGCCTGATCTAACCCGGTGATTCTTAGAACCCTCTGCCTTGGGGCAGGTCTTCCCCCTGCCGTAGGTAGTTGACCCTTGGCCTCCGGGGAATGAGGGCCGTGTTTGAGGTTGTACTGTCATATTTCAACATATTGAAATACCATGTTGAAGGTATGGACCGTAATCTGCCACGCTGGTCCAATGCGGGTTGACATATTTTGGATCATGTTTGTCTGAGGCTTCTGCCTTGACCTGTCTGCCAGGGGAAACCCTCTCAGCAGCATAGACTCCAGACGGCATAGTTCAAAACTTCATTGACCTACTCAAACCTCTTTACCACGTCAAGGTCTGATCCACAATATATATATATATATATATATATATATATATATATATATATATATATATATATATATATATATATATATATATATATATATATATATATATATATATATATATATACATATGTTTTGGTTAATAAGTGAGAAAAAATCATAAAGTTGGGTCCACATCAATAAAAATTTGCGTTGTGCGTGCTTTTTGTGTTGTATGTGATGTGCTTGCGCAGCAATGTAGATGCTCTGATACACAAAGTCACACACAAATATTGTCGCCGCACAGAACGTACACGAACTATCTGTTGTCCATCAGATAATTCAAACAAATTGTCCCAGTAAATTCAACACACACACAATATTTTATTTACCGTCACACCTGATGTTCGGTAGGCATGTTCCATTATCTGAAGAATATTATAACTCCCATTTCCCGGACCAATCTATTGAAGTCGTACCTGGTAACAGGGGCACTTATGCAGAGAAGTTGGAACTTAAGATCTGATGGTACTTCCATTACATGTCGCTGGCTATAGCCAAGGTACGTTCTGTTTATGTTTCGTGTTGGTGTAAATTGCCACGGAAATGTTTTTGTTTTGTCGACACTGGACGCAGATGTCTGTCTTTAGTCCGGCTGTGCTCGACAGGTGATTGAACTCGTAACCTTAGGAATAGCTAGCGTTTCAGTTCGGTGTCGCGGGTTTTACTTAGTTGGGTTAGATTTACTTGGGAAGTAAGTCATGAATTGACTCTGTGAGTTATTCGCGGTCATTGTGTTGGTGTGATTCGCCACGGTAACGTTTTCATTGGTCGACACTTGACAGAGCTGTCCGCTATGAAAGCTCACTCGGTCTTCAATCATTTTAAGGGAGATCTGGAGGTGACGTTGCGAGTGGTGTTATTCAGATGAGGTTTGTAAACGAGGTGCCTTTCCTTTGAGTTTTCGGCATGGGCACGCAATGCCAACTGAGTTATCGTCGCACCCACCTAGCCGTTACGCTCTAACCAGCTAGATCAGCATGACATCCGTTAAGTCATAGTCCTGGATTCCTGGATTACTTTCTGGGTATATGAGTCATCTTTCGAAATTAACTGGTGTTATGATTTGAATATCGTTTGGTGTGTACTTTAGAGTGTGCGCTGGGTCGCTGGGTAGATATTCTCTTTTCGTATTTGGTATACCTCTCGTTTGGCACGAGAGGGTATTTCCGTTTTTTGGTATTTTCTTTTGGAATATATTGGATATTTCCTTGCCTCTGTTCCAGTGTTCCAGTATTCTATTCCATAGGGATACGCTTCAGGGTAATCTTCGTTATAGACTAATCAAAATTAAAGCCTCCTCTCGCAGTTATTTATTTTGATTTGGAGGGATGTAATGTAGCGTTCCCAAATTCTTGATGGCTACTGGTAAGATTATTTCAGACGAATTGTAATTGAAAGAACTCCTGTATCGTTTAGGACAAGGCCAAGACAGTCTAACTCTAAATCTCCAGGTGAGCGGACGTTTTCGCGCCTTACCCTTCCGACAGAGGTACGTAGGTTTGCTGGCCGAGCGATTCTTAGACTTATTTTTTCTGATATTTTTGTAGAGGGTTTTACGACCCGTCATCAGAGAATCCGGTCAACCAGACACCAGGTCATTGAAGGACTACTTATTTCAGAGGCCGACTATTGCCGAAACCATACTCTTTTTGGGGCTACTTGGCACAGTTACCGGTCAGGCAGGTTCCAGACCAGTCAGAGATTTTGGGTTTTTGGATACCCAGTACGGGATAGGCAAGAAGCGGAACAATCAGGAAATAAGGCCAGACAAATACACTTTTATTATATTTTCGTATAGAGATAAAGATCTCACTTGCAATTTCTTTAAAAATACACTTTTATTATATTTTCGTATGAAGATAAATATCCACGTTACAATTTTTTAAATTATCTCTTGGCGGTTTGATTCTATTTGATTACCCTTAAGTTATATTTTTTTTTGCTATTGTCTGAATAGAGTAGAACCTCTACTTTATAAGTACAGGAACATAGAGACGAGGTCGTGTAGTTTAGAGTAATTTGTTTAGTTTTTGATTTTTCACGATAAGGTTTAGCGAACCACCTTCCCTAAACCATTATGTGTCTTTTATTTTATAGTTTTATTATTTCTATTTTTTAATGTGTTTTTTAGTGTGCTTATGTGACTTAGATAGACCCCTTCCCGGTTCCAGGGTCTTTTCTAATATCAGATATATTAACGAAGTGGATGACGCCCTTTTGTCGCGCAGCTTCATCCTGTCCAGGACCTTCTTCCCGGTGCCACCGGCAAACAGCTCTCATCGCGGTGATCAATTTTTTTGTTTGTTCTTAGGAAAAAAATAATGGTCACAAGATCATCTGTCCCGAGCAGGCTTAGGCAAGTTCGCGCCAACTATGTGCTTTGGCAATAAAAACAAAGGAACGAGACGAAGAGTTTCATTGTTAATTACGTTTTTAAGAAAATAAGTATTACGATTTCTTCTTTCATCCAAGGTTAAATCTTCTCTTCTCTTCTCTTACTCAGTGTTAAATACATTAATAACAATGTTGTAATAAAATAAATTAATAATATTAAATAAAATGGACAAATATATATAAAATGGTGAGACAGTAAAGAAAAAGACCAAATTGTAAAATTAAACATATTTAAAAAATGGATTCATTGGATGAAAAGTCACAATGTGTTGCTTTTTATCAAGTTCTACTCGCGACAACCATGAAGCCTTCAAGATTAGTCGTCACAAAAAAACCATTAGAATTTTTAATCATTCGTCTTGAAAGCAAGCATCTTATTTAGATCATTAAGAATAACCAGGGAGTCTAAGCCCCACACGATTGCGGAAAAGCTCATTTTACCCGCTGCCATGATTATATTCAATGTTTCAAAAATTTGAAAACTATACCACTTTCAAATGACACATTATCGAGACGTATTAATGAAATGGCCAATGATGTTTACGATCAAATAATTAAAAAGATTAAATTAAGTGAACTTTTTGATATTCAGTTCGAACTTGGCTCAATTTGTGTATTTTGTCTGATGCGAATGTGAGGGATCGATTCAAGAAAAAATGTTATTTTGCAAATCAATTTCTGTGCGTGCGAAGTGTCTCGAAGTGTGCTGCAATTGGCGAAGGACTCCCTAAATTTTTATTGATGCAACACAAAACGAAAACTTGGACTTTAATAAATGCATTGCGGTATGTAGTGATGGCGCGAAAACGACGACGGAGAACAGTGGTGTTATAAGTGGTATGAGTAACATTAAAAGATATTATACCACATATGGAATAGGCGTACTGTTTTATTTACCGATATGCGCTTGCTACAAAAAGATGCCAGATAATTTACAAAATGTTCTGTCAGAAGCCGAAAAAGTGTTAATTTTATTAAAAGCCACAATTGCAAACTAGATTGCTTTCCACATTGTGCGAAGAAATGGGTGTCAAATCCGACTGCTTTTCCATACTGAGGTCAGGTTGTCGAGGGAAAATTCTAACGAAGCTTTGTGTATTGCGAAATGGATTGAAAACCTTTTTTACAGATAAAAATAGTTCATTTACAAAATTTTACAAGATGGGGAAACTTTATTACTGTTGGCTTACTTGACTAGTATATTCTCACACTTGAATTACTTGAATACGAGTTTACAAGACCATAACAAAAACATTTTACTACTTACAGACAAAGCCAATGCCTTCATCAAGAAGCTTGGGATTTGGATTATAGGCTTTGAAAAACGTTGATTTTGATATTTTGTCACTTTAACTTCGGGTTGTATTACGAATGTATTTATATACGAGAAAATGCTGTTATTGATCGCGTGTTGGAGAGCATGAAAACACATTTACACGAATTGAAAATTTAGTTACGGAAATATTTTCCAGATAGCAAAATCCGTTTGATCCGTTTGATGAAAATGTTGCAGCTGTTGAATTATCTCTACAACTAGATTTTTTAACTCAATATTTAGATATATTTTGGCTTGTACGACGATGTGAATACGGAAGCCTAGTAGCGGAAACTTTGAAATATTGATCCCCTTTACCAATTCTTACTGAAGGCGAAAAAAACTTCTCGTCTATGGTGGTTTTAAAATCTAAATATAGAAATTGTCTTTTATCACTGTAAAATAATTTGCTTGTAATACGTGTGTTTGTACGTATAGAAAAACTTAAGTAAACAAAGTCAACCGTCCCTTTAAATTATTGTTTGAAACTTTGGTTATTACTTTATTTAATTTAATTTTAATATGTTCTTATTACCTGGTAATATTTAATTTCCTAACACTTGTTTTTAAATTAAAAATTCTTAAAATAAAGAAAATAAAAAAAATTATATATAATAAAAAACCATGGGATATATGTGACGCACCAACGTTGTCGAAAATTCTGCTTCAATGAGTAGGATAATAGCGGACACATCATTCGATCTTTGTCGTAAACATACGCATTGTCAAAGACATTATTGTAATGAGTGGGTCAATAGCGAACGTAATTTTCTATCTTCGTCGTAAGCAGTGGGGTAGGATGTAAATAAAATGACTGAATTTCTACCTGGAAATTAAAGGTAAAAAAGGTTTCAAAAGCTAATCTTCATTATTTAAAATAATGAATTGAAAAATATAGAAAAAACAATTTTTTAACGCTATTAAGTCTTTAAAATTAACAA
Source organism: Cosmopolites sordidus (assembly GCA_031761425.1). Lineage (NCBI taxonomy): Eukaryota > Metazoa > Arthropoda > Insecta > Coleoptera > Curculionidae > Cosmopolites > Cosmopolites sordidus. Next base: position 182,701 of record JARFXV010000658.1, on the reverse strand, counting down.
TGTAAATATATATATATATATATATATATATATATATATATATATATATATATATATATTTTTCTATATATATAGATATATATTTTCTATATATATATATATATATATATATATATATATATATATATATATATATATATATATATATATATATATATATATATCTATATATATATATATATATATATATATATATATATATATATATATATATATATATATATATATATATGTCCAATGAGACAGCAGTAGCTGAGTGTCATCACACACCCAATCATTGGGTTCCACAATCTCATGTGGAACACACAACAACCTGCTTCTCCGCCTAAATGAACACTTGTGTTGGTTGCTTGACCGGGAAAGAGCCCCACCTATCCTGGATAACCCACCTATCCTGGATACCCTGTGTGATTGCAAAATAGGTGGGGTATCAAAGGGTATCCAGGATAGGTGGGGCTCCTTCCCGGTCAAGCAACCAACAAAAGTGTTCATACTATGTATATATATATATATATATATATATATATATATATATATATATATATATATATATATATATATATATACATATATATATATATATATATATATATATATATATATATATATATATATATATATATATATATATATATATATATATAATCTTCTGTTCTTGGAAATTGTTCTGTTCTGACCGAAGATATTGAACATAACCAGACTCTTTTTCAGGTTTATTTTCAAGCCAAATGGTTCACCAGCCCTTTACAGTTCTTGTATGCGTCTTTGCAGCTCCTCAGGGTCTTGTGAAATGAGAATAATATAATCTGCAAATCTAAGATGGTTTAAGTTTGCACCATTGATCTTTACACCATCCTGTTCCCAATCCAGTTTACGGAATACTTCTTCAAGGCCAGCCGAGAAAAGAATAGGCGATATTGCGTCACCCTGCCGTACACCTCGTTCTATATTAATTCCCACTTCAAGATCATCAAGGTGAATTGTGGCTGTAGCTCCATCATATATCGATTCTAATAGGTTTACATAGGCTCTCTCTACACCTCGGCTAAGCAGTGCATCCATTATCGCATGCTTTTAGATGGAATCAAATGCTTTTTCGTAGTCGATAAAAGCCAAGCACAGTGGCATAGTGTATTCGTTGTGTCTTTCTATGACCTGCTGTACAACCTGGATGTGATCCATTGTACTGAATCCACTTCTGAATCCTGCTGGTTCTCTTGGTTGTGCGTCATTTAGTTTTTTTTAATATTCTTTTGGAAATTATTTTAGTGAAAACTTTGTACATTACTGATAGGAGGCTTATTGGACGATAGTTTTTTAAATCTTCCTGTGCTCCTTTTTTATGTAAAAGGATCACTTCTGCATTTTTCCATAAGTCAGGTACTTTTTGTTCTTTGAGGCATTTTGAGTATAATTTTGCCAGTGTTTTATGTAACGTCCGACCACCAGCTTTTAGCATTTCAACAGTTACACTATCCTTTCCTGCAGCCTTGCCGTTTTTCATCGATTCTATAGTATTTGTTACTTCCTCCACTAGGATATCTGGCATTTGTTCTTCCGTGGGCATTGTTGTCTTTGATTGGTTCTGATCTTCAGATAACAGGGAATAAAATTTTCTGACAATCTCTAACATTTGGGTACGCGCTCTGCATACTGTGCCATCCTCACGCTTTAAAGCATATATTTGCGTTCTTTTGTTTCTCAGCTTCTGTTTAGCTTTGTTAATTCCTTTGTTTTCTTCCAGGGTTTTTTACACTAGCTGCATATTGAATCGGCGCGTGTCCTCTCTGATACGTTTTCTTATAGTTTTGCAGAGCTCAGTGTACTCGACCCTGCCAAAAGGACTACCTGCATTTCTCATTGTTCGCCGTTTCTTCATTAAATCAATGGTCTCACTGGAGATTTTTGTTTGTTTGAGACATTTTTCTTCTTGTGCTGTTGAAGCAGCCGTTTGGAGTACATTGTTGGCGATTTCTTCATATTGAAGTGATATTTCCACCTCCTCTGGATCTTGTAACGCAGCAAGCCGGTTTGGCAAAGCAATCTCAAAATCGCTTCCTCTCTCCAGCAGTTTTCCAGAATCCACCTTGCCCTTCTTTGATCCTACCATTCTTTCGCGCTCTTTTCGACAGTCAATTCGAACCCTTGGTCGTACCATTCGGTGGTCACTTCCAACCTTAAAATTGTTAAGGTCAGTACAATTGGTAAATATTATTTTATCGTTGGTCATGATGTAGTCAATTTCGCTTGTGAGCCCAAATGGATTTTTCCATGTCCATTTTCTGCTGATATTTTTCTTATAGAATGAATTCATAATATATAGTTCTTGTCCTTCAGCAAAATCAACCAATCTGTCACCTCTATTGTCTCGCTCACCAGTTCCATATGGGCCAGTTGCATTTTCGTCTGTTCTTGTTGTTCCAATTCTGGCATTAAAATCACCCGTCACGATTTTGTACCTACATTTCTCCTTGTATAAAAGCTGGGCTTCATCATCATAAAATTCCTCAATTTACTCATCCCTATGGCTTATAGTTGGTGCATAAGCTTGGACGATTTGAAGCCTAAACTTTTTATTCAGCTGAATGACGCATTGGACTAGTCGGTCGTATGTACTTTCAAATTTTACCACACTGTCCTTCAGCTTTCGATTGATGAGGAATCCAATTCCACCACATCGGCCATTTTCCGAACGTCGAGTGTAGAGTACGTGTCCAGTTGGTTCCAGTTTGATTAACTCTTCACTCTTTCTTCGTATTTCACAGACCCCAATAATATCCCAATGTATGTTGTCAAATTCGATTAACAGTTCTTGCAATTGGGCCTTTGTTTTCATAGTCCGTATATTTAACGTTGCAATGTCAAAAGTTCAATGGCAGCCTGATCTAACCCGGTGACTCTTAGTACCCCCTACCTTGGGGCAGGTCTTCCCGCTGCCGTAGGTAGTTGCCGCTTGGCCTCCGGGGAATGAGGGCCGTGTTTGAGGTTGTACTGTCATATTTCAACATATTGAAATACCATGTTGAAGGAAGGTATGGACCGTAATCTGCCACGCTGGTCCAATGCGGTATATATATATATATATATATATATATATATATATATATATATATATATATATATATATTTATATATATATATATATATATATATATATATATATATATATATATATATTATATATATATATATATATATGTATATATATATGTGTATATATATATATATATATATATATATATATATATATATATATATATATATATATATATATATATATATATATATATGTATATATATATGTATATATATATATATATATATATATATATATATATATATATATATGTATGTATATATACAGTTTTTTGGTAGAATATTTGTTTATTTAGCCACTATTGATAATAATTGCATAATATATAGGGACATAAGAATTCATTTTAAATATTTTACAGGTCGAAATTGTAGAAATACGAGATTCGCAACATTCTTCTGGACTCAACTCTTGAAGTAATAAATTGGACTGGAAATGATGTAGGTACCTTAAAAATTATCAGGATAAATATTACCATGTGCACTGTATTGATATTTGTGTCATATCTCCAAAAACACAGAAGGAGGTAAAGGATTGAGAGTGATATGAGGACAACAATATATGAAATCTGGACGGAGAGGGGATAGGAGATGAAGAATGGTGGGAGGAAGGCACGGAATAAAGTTTTAGTGGATCTGATCTATTCAGAGTATATGTTCATTTCGATGATTTGTTTAAATTTTGAAGTATTAAAGCTGAAGGAAGAAAATCATACTGAATTCCATAAGATACAGTTTGCCTTGAACTGGATATAGCTTTTGCAAAAGATGTTGGAAACGCTGTGGGTCTTGATTTAAGTCTTTCTCGGGCTTCATAATAGGATACTTTTTCGATAATTTTAATCATTTGAATGGCGAATTCTTCTTGAAATTTGGGAGACCTTGGTCGGGGGAATGTTCAGCATCACAGTTAGAGCAAGTTGGAGAAAGGGAGCATTCAGACTCTGAGTGTTCGTTTTTTCCACAAGAGGGACAGATGGGAACAGAAACACAATTTAAGGAAACATGACCAAACTTTTGGCATCTGAAGCAACGAAGGGATATATGGACGAACAAGTAGGGATAATTACCCAACTTTAACGCTTTGGGGGAGTGTGTGTAATTTAAAAGTAAAAATAATGCTCGGAGTAGGGGTCAGAATGTAATTCTTTCTTGAAATTATTCGTTTAACTGAAATTACTTTTTGATCTTGAAGGTCTTCAATGAGTTCCTCATCACTACAGTTATGTAGGTCAGAATTGGAAATAACCCCATGCAATAGTTTAGAGTGCGTCAGCCTCAACTGTGATTCGAAGATTACCAATCGTTTTAATATTTAATATTTTGTTTGACTGATCGTCGTTTATAGTAGTTATTAGAAGGAATCCGTTCTTGATTTTCTTTACCATTTTGAGTTCACCTAATTGTTTGAATAATGATTTGTGTATAAGAAATGGAGACACATTGTCAAAAGAAGAATCTTTTATAGAAATAATAAAAATCTGTCATATGAGTCTGCTTTTTTGGTTGATTATCAGAAAATGAAGGGAAATTTGAATTATTTAGAGTCATAAGAGTCCCACGAGTACCTAGGAAAACATGTCAGTTACGGCAGAGCCTGGATACCGCAATAAGGCTAGATACTTCTAAAGGGCGCCAGGTATCTGGCGCCCTTTACGACGAACCGGAAACTATAATTTTTAAACAAATTCAGGCAATAGAATTTAGCGGAGAGTATTACAAAGAGATTATGCATTTGAGCCCCTTTATAGATAAGAAAGGCATTAACAAATTTAAATCGAGAATTTCAAAAAAGGATGATTCAGTAGAATTTTGTTATCCCATCTTTTTACTTGGAAAAAATAGGGTAACTAGTAAAATTATTTTTGATAAATACGTAACAATTGTCATGTGGGAAAGCAGACACTATTGAGTATTCTGAGGATCGTTTTCGGATCTTCGGAGGCTCCAGATTAGTCAAAGCTGCGATTTCTAAATATTTAGCCTCGTTACCACGTGATAGAGTTAAGGATGCGGATGCTTTTGATGTGACTACGCAGGACCATTATAATTTAAGGCCCGTGAAGACAAAAATGTTTGGGTGTGCCTGTTCACTTGTGCTATTTATCGGGCAGTACATTTTGCGCTGGCTTCATTATTGCCGGTTGAAAGCTTCATTCGGCATATTCAAAAAGTGTTCTTATGTGAGTTGTCGAACCTTCTTCGTGGTTTCGTCGAAAAAATCTTCAGCTGACACAGTACACTCCTTTTTGGATTTTCTTTCCAATCGATATTTTATGTCTACAGAGTTCAAGTCTAAAAATGGCAGATTGTGGCATCCCTGGTTAAAAGCTAAAGTGTCATAGATGGCACACTAAGGGTTGGTACTTTCTTTTCAACTTTACCAATGAGAGCCCAACCAAAACAGGTGTCTACAGCTATCATACACCATGAAATGAGGCGTCTGCCGGTCTCCAGACCCCCATGCACATCTGCACCAAATAACAATTCAATAACAATCCCCATTATTTCATCATCTAACAATGCAAATGCCCTTGACCTAGTCTCCAACTCGTCTACAGTAATACAATAGGTACTGTTTTCTTTAACACTAGTGTTCACCTCACCAATTGACTTGCTTGAGATCCAAATGATGAACAGCTGACTTCAAGATATAAAACGACTCCCATTGTGTATAAGAGCCCGAGCTTCTTATAACCCATTTGTCCCAGTTAGTATTACGCATTATGTTTGTAAACCTGTGCTTTGACTTTCTCTTCTTGATCTTGTGTGCCAACAGTTGCATTACCTTTTGTAACTAATGAAACCCACATTAAGACGTCATGTCGCCTAGAACGATCTGGACATATTATATGTTCTCTAAATCTGCTAGAGTGGTGCTGGTCTTTCAGAGAACGGAAACAACATTTTATAACGTCGAATATTTTAGATCCCATTACAGTGCTCTGAATTAATTCAGAGCTTAAGTACTAACTTTTCTTTGGTACTTAGATGGGGGTTTTATGCATGTTTTGGAAAAAGGTCTAAAAGTTTAAACAATCTTTTGGATTTCCACTAAATTTAAGTAATTCTGCCTTTGGCAGTTTATTTAGCAACCTTTTGTAGATTTTGTTCAAAGCTATTTGATACTGAACAAGAATCATCATATTCAACCTTTTTGTTCAACTCAAAGAGCGTGGAAACTGGCGTTTTAAAATCCCAATCTATTTTTTATATTCATCCTGTCTTTGCGATTCGTTTTCTATATCTTTATCGGTCGTCGTTATTTGATCAAATATTTCTTGGTCGAAGGTAGAAAGTTCCTCGCCTCTTTTTTCCAAAACTAAAAATGTCAACTAAACCTTTATACTGTGAACCTCAATACTGTTGGCTGTTTTTGTGAATACGGCCCTCTTCTCTTCTTTACCAACGTTTCCATGGTCAATAAAAATAAAACTTGGCAAGACAACAATAAACAATATTTTACAATAACAGCAAATACACAATCACCCTGTCATATAAACTGTAAAAGTGATATTTGAATTGGGTCCTGTCAATGTCGGCACTTGTCGTGTCCCAAAACTAAATTACGCCACATCAGAAAACAAAAACAGAGTTAATTGAATGAGATAAAGCACTTTTACACCTTTTATTAAACGAAATGTACTTACTTTAATTTTTCAGAAAAAAAAACACATGCTTACTTAATCAAGAAACAAGTCTCATTAATTTTTCAAATCAGTTTTGCTAATCTAAAAAAAAATCAGGGCTGCTATGTTATTGACAAGGGACTTCTTTATCTCTTCCGCGCTGAAGTTGGAATGCGTTAATATTATGTGATAAATGTAAATATTACGCCCTAGACTTTATGGTCTGTAGAGCTTTAAATATAAATACTTTTACTACTTTTAAATATTGTAATTTTTGAGTGTTTATTTGGGTATTCGAGTATTGGGTATTGTTCATGTAAACGATACTGGTTTAGAAGTTAGTGACTAGTGTGTTTTGAATCTAATATCGACCGAGTTGTAAAGAGACGCGTTTTTAAGCATTATTTAAACATAATTATAATATCTTGATAGAAGAACTTGAAGAGGACTTGAAAAAAGAAAAACGAACATAAGAAATCGGTTCTTAAAAGAGATACTCATGAAAGTTGACTTGGACTTTTAAGAGATCTAACAACGGAGGATCAACAAGAATACAGAAGTTGTATCAGAATAATACCAATTCAGTTTGAATGCTTATTAAGGAAAGTATCTCTTGTTATTAAACGAGTTGGTATCAGTATGAATATATATATATATATATATATATATATATATATATATATATATATATATATATATATATATATATATATACCATACCAGCGAGAATAAAATTAGAAGTGACTATTTCGTTTTTAGCTATTACAAACAGCAACCGCGCCTTATCACACTTCCTCAGGTTTTCAAAACCTGCTGTTTCTGTATTCATATCAGAAGTTTTGGACGCGCTGTCTGAGAATTTAAGCGAATAAATAAAACTAAAATTGCTGTTCATCTGAAAATAAAATATGTATGTTTCAGATTCCGGCTAATCACGAAGAATGGCGAAAAATACAGGGTATTCCATATAAAATTAAACTTTCCAGCAGCGTATGGATCGATTGATGGAAAACATATATTGATTCGTGAGCCGCCTAAGTGTGGTAGTGAATTCTTTAATTATAAACGAACAAATAGCATCATATTACGGACAGTCGTAGACGATGATTACTGTTTTGCCTACATATATACAAGATAGAGTGATCAATTAAAATTCATGATAAAACAATGTAAATGTACTTTAATATAAAATCATTCAATAAAAATGCTTTCTGCTTAAATTCTTAATAGTTGTTCTCCCTTATCATCATTCAAAAGTGAATCCATCTCGGTAAACCATTTGAGGGTTGGAAAGTACACATCGTCAGAACGAGCACAACTAGCTTTAAATGTTATAATTTTGCTTTCCTCCTGATAGAATGTAGAAGGTACATTTTTTATTTTCTTTTTGGCTTCTCTCGCAACAAAATTTGCTATTCCCATTGAATCAACAACTTTTGTTGTATTGTAAAGACACGCCTAGGAGTTTCACTCCTCAATAAATTGAATTGTCGTTTCTGATGTCTATTTATAGGCCATATGAAAAAATTTACAAAAATATTAAACAAGCTGGATAAACTAAAAAAATATAAATTGAAAACGGGTTATTTATCAAAACTTGTCACTAAGCACTATCTGCTGTACACAATGGATTAGTAGAGTAGAGTGAAGACTATTTGTGGTGGTGGTAGCTAGTTGTCATTAACGAAATAAAAACAATTTCTATACACTCGCACTTGTAACTCTACTAATACTAGCCACTTATACAACATGATTACACAATGCAGAGTTAGTGCGAGTGACTGTTACTAATGATTAGTACTAACTTTCAAGTAGAGACATATTTTTGCCCCTACATGTGATCCCCCGGACCATCTAATTTGAAAATTTTAGAAATAAAACTAAATAGAATATTTAACAATTTTAATATATGTTGTTACATACATAAACCTTCTTTCATTACCCACCATCATTGAATCTTTTAAATTGCAGTAAAAGAAAAACAAATAAAAGCAATAAAGGAGATAGGAAAAATTAAAAACTACATATTTTAAAACTTGTGTGTTTACAAAAAAGTTAACTGCAATATATTTAATTTTGATTTAAAACAATTAAAAAAACTATTATTGTCCCTCTCAACTTTCTCACCTTCCTCACTTTCTTGAGGCATTCCAAGCATATGGTTTTTTTGCACTTGTTACAAAGGAAAGTTTTCCTCATTTTTTGCTGGGCAGATGTATCAAAGCTTTCGCTTATTTCTTAGAAGTTTACCTACGTCACCATCAGAAAGAGTGATTTCTTTTATGCCTAATAAATCTGCAATTCTGACCCGAGTGGCCCTTTTTTGCCGTTCCAGCTTTCAAAAATGGTTCAACTAGGTGGTGACCCTTTTTATACTCTTCGGTCCCATAAAAAAAATAGATTAATTTCTGGTAACTTATGGTAAGTTTAATTTTAAAATATAATTTTTCAAACAAACAAACAAAAAGTAATAAATTGTGTGAATTGTATAATTAAGTGCCACCGAAGTTTTACCAATCTGACGTTTAATTATTTATCTTCATAGGTAAGTTATTTCCATAGTATCAATTATTTTATTATGTCAAGTTTGTCATGAAATCGAGGGAGATACAAAAAAATGTCAAGATACATTTTTTGTAGATAATGATATTCTGTGTTGAATACTATATTATGTCTAATTTTGAATATGACCGTACAAATTATTTTTTTTTTAATTAATTAGTAGCAAAATCCTATAACTCGGCCATTGGCTGCTTGTAGGACTTGATATTCTCTCAGATTATGGCAACCGGAAGGCTGATGGTGTGTATTAAATTTGGTTACAATAGCTTTCTTTATGCGGAAGATATAAATTTAAAAAAAATTGAAATCTTCCATGTACCTCGAACACAAAGGATTTTCGGACCCATGTTCGTATGACATTTTGTAACGTAGAATAAAAAGTCTGCTAGAGTATTTCACTATTTTCGATACTAGCCTGTTTTTTTTCTACACGTTAATAATTAGTTCCTTCTTTGTCAACTAAATTGGATAAGAAGGAAAGCGAATTGTAACAACTAATGACACTTTTTTACTGGTTCAGTTTATGTACAAAGATATGTTTTTTAGTTGAAGGTTTGTCCGCTCTAGACTGTGGCGCTGCTTTTATTTGTATATATACACATGATGATGTTTAGTAAAACCCTGAACCAAGAGATTTGGCAACATTTAATTACTAAAAACAAATCTCTAACAAATTAATATCCAATTTGATTTCAGTAAAAATATAGTTATATTCTATATTAAATTTCAATTTTAAATATATTATTCACTTTAATATTTATTTTATAAAAAGAAGAGTGTTCTAAATAAGGTGGAAAAAAATAATTATGCTATAGATTATTTATTTTTTTATAATTAAATAATTTGATTTGTGAAAGGTATCCCAACAAGAGCGGAGAATTTAAAAAAACACTTTTTTGAGGAAATTTTTCATTTAGCTCCAAATGTGACAATTGTGCTTGTTTACGAATCATCATAAAATGACCCTCAATCGCTGAAGATTATTTTGTTGGAAACCTCATCGTTCGATTCTTTTTTTAAACAATTTCCTATTGTTTATGTCAGGCGTTGTTATGTCGAATAACGATCAATTTTTAATTACGGCGGACTATCAACCGTGAACTGTCATAATTTGATGGTATAAGTACAACTGCAAAGAATGGCGCCAAATTTAATATTTCCGCCCTTGTTGAGACATTCTTTACAAACTAAGTACAAAAGATCTTATCTAACCTAATCTAATCTATTCTATTCTATTCTATTCTATTCTAATCTAATCAATCTAATCTAACCTATCTTGAACTTTCAATTTTTTACTATAAATATTATATACTATGGCTTTAATTGATGTCCACATCTTATTCTCAAACATAGCAGGATATTTTCTGATTAATTCTTCAACTTCAGATTTTTTAGGGGCCTGCTTCCTTTTTATGTGTTGTGCGAAGTAGGAAGAGATAATTTTTTTATGTTCATTAGACCAATTCATTCTTTGATGTGGTGCTTTAAGTTTTTTTACGTCAATTTGTTGTGCTTGTGCATTTATATTTAATTCATTATTTTCTAGAGTATCACTTAAAACATTTTGAGAAAGCGCTTCAACAATCGGCTCATCGTCATTTACGAGAGGATTTAAATCAATATTGATGTCATCTAGTTTCATTCCTCTATACTGTTCTACTCCTTCCTGATACATTAAAAGAAGAAGTTTGGACACTTTTGCTGTCTGGTATAAATTATCCGGTAGCCTGTAAGAATTGCAGTGAGTATTTGAGGTACGTCCCATGAATTTAGACAATTGCTCCAAGTCTTTATCAGAAAAGTTCAATAGTTGTGTTACAGTTGCAAGATGTTTTCTAAGCTTTGTTGCACTTATACTATGGGGATTTTCTATGCCACACATTTTTACATACTTATAAAGTATTTTTGTTCCATCAATAAAATTTTTACCGGTTGTATGAAAGATATACTCATTAGTTCCAACAAAGTTTTTTCGAATTTGCACCAAAAAATCAAAGTGTTCGCGCATTTTATCAGAAAGTAGTAATGGTACCCCTCGTCCTCTTTTGCCTCTTACAACAAGGCGGCTATATGTTCTCAAAAGATTTTTTTCTGTTTCTGTTAGGCAATTCTGAAATTCGTTTTGTGTATGATCATCTAAATTAATAGAATTATAAGTTTCAACTTTTAACTGTGCCACCTCAGCAGGTCTTCTATTTTAAAGAATAATTTGACAATATAGTACCTCTTTAAGAGTATTATATGACTTATTTTCATCTATTTTCATTTGCATGTTGTCGTAATTTTGTTCTGCCATTGCTTGTAAGAAAAGGTTTAGTTTTTTTAAATCTGCAGTAAGGGGAACTAACTCATTTTTATTCCATGTTTTTTGCCCTAGATTTGTTGCAGCTTGGGCGGATATCTCATTAGCCCACTGAGACTGAATAAGGGTTTTTAAAATGTTTACTTCTTTTCTTTGTTCATCTTTTTCACTTATTTGTAATAAATAAATATAGGCAAGAGAACAACATTTCTTCAGAAGAGTTCCAAAATTCATTGCCAATGTTGGTGACTCGTATGTATGTGTTTTAGAATTATATCGAGCTATTTTATTTACACCATCAACAATCAGATGAAAATAACAGGGTTTTAAGATATCAATCAAATCTTTTATTGATTGATCTTTTGATCGAGTAAATTGGAGGAGTTTAGCTAATCGTCTCATATCTTGTCTAACAAGATCAAAATTGCCCTTAGTTCTTCTTCCTTTTAAATATGTATAGCCATAATGGCATATTAGAAAATCTTTTTTTGCGACCATATTAATTTCATCAGCTCGCATTCTTGGAAATAACTCTTTCTTCAACAGCTCCTCATGTTTTAGCAATGTACCCATTAAAAGCGTGGTCTGACCATCACTTTGTGAGTTTTGTCTGTTAGTTTTTGGTTCACAATTTTTATAACCTTTTTTTGTATGTCTATAAAGATATTTTCTTTTATAAAATCCAAAGCAATGTGGACAAGAAAGAAAATCTTGTACAGATGAATTAGTACCCACAGATACTATTTTTACTGGTCTAATAGTAACGTTTGTTCGGTTTTCCAAAAAATTCCCTTGTCGCCTTAGAGCTGATAAACATTCTCTTCTTTTATTTGAGTTCACAGGAAATGATAAAACCCGTTGAACTTCTAATTCACCCTTATGCCATATGTCTAGCAAAATGTAAAACGTCTTTGTCGCAAAATATGCACATATCTTTTCTATCTTTGTAATTTTTTCTTCCAACTTCATCAACCTGTAAATAATTTAATTAAAATAATATAAATATGTATGTAATAAATAAGTGTATCAAATGTAAAAAGAATTATATAAATATTCTATCTTTTTTGTCTATTTTATAATTATTTTTGCTTACTTGTTTACTAGGCCTTATATTAATTGAGCTGTTTTGAAACAAAAAATAAAACAGTTAAATTAAATAAAACCCCTACCTCCATTTTAACTTTTTTCTCTGGGATACTTTCATCCTTAATTTTTAAGTATACTTTACTTTTTGTCTAAAATCAAAAGGAAATAATACACCTACAAATACGTATTCAAGAAAATCTCACCTCATTTAAAACTAAAACTTCTATTGGTTTTTGCTTACTAATTTCAACATCCAGTTCAGAAGCCTTTGAACCTATGTGACTGTCTGACTCCCTATCAAGTTGAGGTTCTAAATCCTAAAAGAAAAAACAGTTTTCATACAAATTCCTATAAAACTAAAAATTTGTCTTTTACCCGGTCTAAAAGTGGTAAAGATAATCACTATTTCTATTACTCCCATAACTGCTTGGCGTTGAAGGAATATAAATTGAATTATCTACATTGCTGCTACAATTACTTCGTGAAGAGGGGAACTTATAAGGATCATCTTCATTGTTATTGCGATTATTACTCTGTTTGGATGAAATTGGATGAAGTATATCTTTCATGGCATCGTTAAAATCAAATATGATGGTATCGTCACCATATTTTTGTTTTATATCTGAATCATTGCAGACATTCAATTGATTTATAAATTGTTTATCCTCAGATATAGTCGCGGGTGGAACAATTATTATGTCTGATACTATGTTAATTGAAGGTACACAGACACACAGCTATTTTATCTGTAATTGATAAATTTATTGAAATATACAGTAAAAAGTATATGAAAAAGTTACCTTTCACTGTACTATGTTGAGCTAAATGCATAATTTTTTTGGTTCTCTGCAACATATTGGAATAACGGAAAAGTCGCACTATTCACGCAAAACTGAACCGTACTAGTTAATTTGTTATAAATAAAAAACCTCGCTAAAAATCAGTGAAAGCCCGGAAGCACTCGACACTTTTCGAAAATGGTCGGTATATTTTGAATGGACGGTCTCTTACGGATTTCGTTAAACGGAAACCCCGGAAGTACTCGGCACTTTTCGGAGATGGTCGAGGAAAAATCCTTGAATTTGATTTGCAACAGCAACAATTTGCATATATATATATATATATATATATATATATATATATATATATATATATATATATATATATATATATATATATATACATATAAATTATTAAAGCAACATTTAACTAACACAAGGTCGAAACTCCAACTCTTGGGGGATTAGGTTGACTGTTGTCCAACGAGGGAACTTCCGCAGTGGGAATGGGACCGCCTGTCCCACGTTTGAAAAAAGAAAAAGAAGTTGGTGAAGTGAAGTTAAAGTGCTTTCTCTTTCAGGAAGTGCCTTCTCTTTATAAAAAGAGCTAAGTACTATAAGATAATAGCCGAAACACCTTCAGTGTAATCGGCAAATGAGATAAATAAAATAATATCTTAAGATACACCCCCTCTGGTACTTGTCCCCTAGAGAGTAGTGGTGCGAAGCGTTTGGCCCACCCCGTCCGGCCGTCAAGCTGCGGAAACACCAAGAGAAGATAAGGGTTTTTTAAGTGGCAATTTGCTACGGAAACCTTATCCCATATTATAGCACCGTCAAGTAAACGCTTTGAAAAAATGGATGATATTCCATCGAAACGTCAGCGAAACCGACCACCAGTGGACATTCAGCCAACACGGAATACCCAAGAAACTATCATTACGTTTCACACCCCTGAAAACATTCTTCAAAAATTGAAATATATACATATATATATTATTATTATTATTATTATTCACATATGGGTCCTGGTGGACCACGCGAAGTACAGTTAGAGGCGTTTGTTGTTATTAGCCTTCCTTTGCGCCCATACTAATTTCATTATTTCGCTATGAGATTTTTTCCTTTCGTCAGACCAAGTTGTTCCACTCTTCCTACATTTCTTCCTCTGGCCAACCTTCCAAACATTAACCTTGTGTCTGAAACAGCCTCCATTCTGAATTTCACTTTGTGTAATATTTGCTGATCGTAGGTCCTCTTTAATTGCAGCAATCCATTTAATTATTTCCACTTTAGCTCTACTCCTATTTTCATAAAATTGGACTATTTGTCTAGTTAGCCTACTCCGATTCATCTGTTTTATGTGTCCGTAAAACTTGAGCCATCTTTTTCTCATATCGCTATGTATATCTGTGTATTGCTTGATTTCTTGGTTTTCTCGAAATCGGTATGTTGTGCTATTTATTTGTTTAGGGCCTAAGATTTTTCTTATGATTTTTCTTTCCTTCTTTTCAATGTCCTCGACGTCTCTCTTTCTATTCAAAATGAGCATTTCTGCCCCATATAGACATTCTGGTTTAATAACTGTGTTGTAATGTCTCAGTTTTGTGTTTTTAGATATGCATTTCTGTTGTAAATATTTTGTGTAAGTCTCAATGCTGTTTCCATTTTTTAACATCTACCCTTATTGGCCGCTTTTTCCAACCCATTTTCCGTGACTATTCCACCCAAATATTTTAATTAGGAGATTCCTCTGATGTTACCATATTTTGTTTTTAGAAATGGTGTTCTTAGTCTGTTGCAGATCATGTATTGTGTCTTTTCAAAGGAAATTTGGAGTCCTACCTTTTCTGCTGTTTCTTTTAGGATTTCAATCTGTTTTTGTGCCGTTAGTCTTGAGTCAAAATTGCTAGATCATCAGCAAACGCCAGACAATCAATTTTGATGTTGGTTTTCCCCAGTTTAATGGGCTGGTCAATATTCAGGGCCGACTTTTTTTCACGCTACTCCTGTGTTACGTTTTCTAGAACACAGTTAAATAAGAGTGGCGAGAGTCCATCCCCTTGTCTCACTCGAATTTTAATTTCGAAGGGCTCTGACATGTCACCCATGAATTTAACTTTTGACCTTGTGTTAGTTAAATGTTGCTTTAATAATTTATATATATATATATATATATATATATATATATATATATATATATATATATATATATATATATTATATATTATATATATATTTATTATATATATATATATATATATATATATATATATATATATATATATATATATATTATATATTATATATATATTTATTATATATATATATATATATATATATATATATATATATATATATATATATATATATATATATATATATATATAAATTATTAAAGCAACATTTAACTAACACAAGGTCAAAAGTTAAATTCATGGGTGACATGTCAGAGCCCTTCGAAATTAAAGTGAGCCCTTCGAAATTAAAATTCGAGTGAGACAAGGGGATGGACTGTCGCCACTCTTATTTAACTGTGTTCTAGAAAACGTAACACAGGAGTGGCGTGAAAAAAAGTCGTCCCTGAATATTGACCAGCCCATTAAACTGGGGAAAAACAACATCAAAATTGATTGTCTGGCGTTTGCTGATGATCTAGCAATTTTGACTCAAGACTAACGGCACAAAAACAGATTGAAATCCTAAAAGAAACAGCAGAAAAGGTAGGACTCCAAATTTCCTTTGAAAAGACACAATACATGATCTGCAACAGACTAAGAACACCATTTCTAAAAACAAAATATGGTAACATCAGAGGAGTCTCCCAATTCAAATATTTGGGTGGAATAATCACGGAAAATGGGTTGGAAAAAGCGGTCAATAAGGGTAGATGTTAAAAAATGGAAACAGCATTGAGACTTACACAAAATATTTACAACAGAAATGCATATCTAAAAACACAAAACTGAGACATTACAACACAGTTATTAAACCAGAATGTCTATATGGGGCAGAAACGCTCATTTTGAATAGAAAGAGAGATGTCGAGGACATTGAAAAGAAGGAAAGAAAAATCATAAGAAAAATCTTAGGCCCTAAACAAATAAATAGCACAACATACCGATTTCGAGAAAACCAAGAAATCAAGCAATACACAGATATACATAGCGATATGAGAAAAAGATGACTTAAGTTTTACGGACACATAAAACAGATGAATCGGAGTAGGCTAACTAGACAAATAGTCCAATTTTATGAAAATAGGAGTAGAGCTAAAGTGGAAATAATTAAATGGATTGCTGCAATTAAAGAGGACCTACCATCAGCAAATATTACACAAAGTGAAATTCAGAATGGAGGCTGTTTCAGACACAAGGTTAATGTTTGGAAGGTTGGCCAGAGGGAGAAATGTAGGAAGAGTGGAACAACTTGGTCTGACGAAAGGAAAAAATCTCATAGCGAAATAATGAAATTAGTATGGGCGCAAAGGAAGGCTAATAACAACAAACGCCTCTAACTGTACTTCGCGTGGTTCACTAGGACCCATATGTGAATAATAATAATAATAATAATATATATATATATATATATATATATATATATATATATATATATATATATATATATATATATATATTTCAATTTTTGAAGAATGTCTTCAGGGGTGTGAAATGTAATGATAGTTTCTTGGGTATTTCGTGTTGGCTGAATGTCCACTGGTGGTCGGTTTCGCTGACGTTTCGATGGAATATCATCCATTTTTTCAAAGCGTTTACTTGACGGTGCTATAATATGGGATAAGGTTTCCGTAGCAAATTGCCACTTAAAAAACCCTTATCTTCTCTTGGTGTTTCCGCAGCTTGACGGCCGGACGGGGTGGGCCAAGCGCTTCGCACCACTACTCTCTAGGGGACAAGTACCAGAGGGGGTGTATCTTAAGATATTATTTTATTTATCTCATTTGCCGATTACACTGAAGGTGTTTCGGCTATTATCTTATAGTACTTAGCTCTTTTTATAAAGAGAAGGCACGTCCTGAAAGAGAAAGCACTTTAACTTCACTTCACCAACTTCTTTTTCTTTTTTCAAACGTGGGACAGGCGGTCCCATTCCCACGGCGGAAGTTCCCTCGTTGGACAACAGTCAACCTAATCCCCCAAGAGTTGGAGTTTCGGTCTTCTGTGCCTTCTGCCACCCGAAGTGCAAAACTGCGAAGTCTTCTGGAAGATAGTTCGTCAGCCTTCGCAGTTCTTGATTTGGGTGGTCAGTAATCTTCAGAAAGGCTTTCTCCGACTTTTCTTGCATGCACTGCCTAAAGGGAGTCCACATTATCTCTCTTTGTATTCGTACATTAGAGATGTACCAAGGGGCATTCAGAGCCTGTCTCACCCGTTTGTTTTCATAACTTTCCAATCCTTTGATGTAGGATTTTGCCGCGTAATCCTACACGGTCGATCCCTACATCATTACGCTTCTCACTAATGATTTTATCATTAGCATCTTAAGCTTCACGTTTAATTTGCTTTTTCTGCAAATTAGCGGGTAAGTCATCTTCGTTACCACCACGGCTTTTGTCCGTATGTTCTTGATGTGTTCACTCCAAGTCATATTTTTGTCGAATGTGGCGCCCAGATACTTTTAGAGTATCTTGCCACGCCACATTTTGGTCTTCTATCTCCAATTGGCGTCTTGGTCTTCTCCTTCCCTGCGTGATGTAGATAGCCTGAGTCTTGGTGATATTCACCTTGATCTTCCAGGCTATCATCCATTCCATCAGGTCGTTCAGGTGCTCCTGGACGTACCTGACGGCCTGGTCAGGTCGCTTGTGCCTTACCATTATGGCGGTGTCATCGGCATACAGGGCTAACCGTGTATTCCTCTTAGGAGTATTACAGGTGTATATGTTGTATAGGTGGGGCGCTATCACCGCTCCTTGCGGCACTCTAGCCTCCACCCATCTTCTCGCTGATTTGACATCACCCATTTTCACAGAGAAACTTCTGTCTCTTCGGTGTACATCAATCAGCTCAGTTATCCACTCAGGGATTCCTATCTATATCATCTTGAAGATAAGCCCGTCGTGCCATACCATGTCGAAAGCTCTTTCGACATCGAGTAGGACGATTGCCGTCACATGTCCTCTGTTCAGTGATTCTGTTATGTATTCCGTTACACATAGCATCTGATCTTCCGCAGAATGATTTTTTCTAAACCCGAATTGCTCGGGCGGAAGGATTCTGGTATCTACGAGCACCGTCTCTAATCTCTTTAGAATCACTCTTTCTACGACCTTGCTTATTGATGGTAATAAGCTAATCGGCCTGTAGTTTTGCGGGAACTTGTGGTCCTTTCCTGGCTTCGATATCATTTTAACCGTTGCGTATTTCCATCTATCTGGAAAATACCGCAGTCTGATGACTGCGATCTAGCATGCGATTGGTTAGAACATCGCATCCTGGAGTTTTCTTGAGCCTTATCCTTTGGATAATTCCCTTGACCTCCTTCCGAGTTGTAAACTCCGTCGGCGGCCTGGGTCCTATCCTTTCTCGGAAGCTTCTTAAGGTTCTTTTGACTAACCTCTCATGGTTTTCGTCATCGTCGACGTGCTCATTTATGATGCACTCTCTTTCCAGTGCATCAGCCATGGCTTCCGCCTTTTCGGCGTTGCTGTATGCAAGCCCATTGGCTCCGTGCAGCATCTTCGGCTCTGATCTTTTCTTGAGTGCCCTGTAGACTCCCCATAGTGTGCCATCTTCATTGCCGAGCTCCGTGAGGTGCTCCTTCCACCTCTGCTCAGCCAGGTCCTTCAGAACTTTTCTCAGGACATTCGTCGATCTGGTCAACTCCCTGGCCAGGTCGGCCGACCTATTTGCCCTGTATGTTCGCTTGATGGCCCTACGCCTTCTTATCATTCTCCGTATGGAGTGAAGTTATAGGTCCGTAGGGATGCTTCGATTTCTATTCTGCTCTCTATTCTTCTAGTCGTGCAGTCTTCCACTGCT
Organism: Cosmopolites sordidus; assembly: GCA_031761425.1. NCBI lineage: Eukaryota > Metazoa > Arthropoda > Insecta > Coleoptera > Curculionidae > Cosmopolites > Cosmopolites sordidus. The sequence continues at coordinate 163,248 of JARFXV010000658.1, read as the reverse complement.
CCTCCGTTGTGTCAGTCTTCGGGATTTGGATTTTGGAGTGCATCTTTTCTGGGAACATGTCCCAGTTGATCCACTTCCTCACCACATGATCCCTATATCCGTCACCAAAACCCAATTTTAAGAAAATTGGGTTGTGGTCGAGAGTCCCGTCGTAAACAGTCCCAATCTCCATGTCCAATGGGATGTCCTTTATGACTGCGATATCCAATACGTCCGTCAGTTCTTCAATCGGCTGATACGTGGGCTCTTCGGGAGCAATTTCCATCGCTCCCATAGCCTCCACGTATCTTTCCAGTCTTCTTCCGTTGGCATTATACAACCTGCTATGCCAACTCGGTGACTTGCAGTTGAAATTCCCTACAAGAACTTTCCCTACATTTTCCTGTAGGGGTTCTTGGATCTTGCAGCAGCTGATCCTGTCTTCCCGGGAGGTAGACCGACTGCACCTCTATGGGTGCTCGTGCCATCTCTACCTTAACCCCGATGGCTTCTATCTCACCTTCGTTATCTCGAAGTGGTTTAGATTCCAGACTTCGTCTGACTAGGATGGCAATGCCACCCCCTACAAGATTCCGTCTGTCGAATATGTACATCCGGTAGTTCGGGAAATTAATCCTGAACTCTTCCGGACACTTGGTTTCTTGCAGTGCAAGAATATCCGGATCATAGTCACCAGAAGTTGTTCAACTTCTATCTTCTTGTTCCGGATCCTGTTTATATTCTAGGATCCAATCTTCAAACTGGCTGGTCTGATCCTTCTACCTTGCATTTCTAGCTTCAAGAATGGCGCGGACATTCATCTCTACCGCTTGCGTGATAATTTTTTGCGTGTCCTGTTTGGACAGCACGTCATTTCGTTTCGTTGATGCTTCTGGTAGGAGCATACTTGCATCCCAAATAGGATGCGGCATGCTCATCTCCACAATGCGCTCACGTTGCTATCTCATTACGGGGGCACGTGCACTCCGAGCTACGGTGATCCTCACCACACTTCACGCATCGTACAGGGTAACCGCAGTTACCCTGTATATGCTGCCGGTCGGTCTGTCGCGTCCGGTTTTGTGTGCTGGCGGCGCGCCGTCATTGGTCAGTTTATTTTGGACAATGAGAACTCGTATTTGGCTACGTGTTTGCAGACCCGTTGTTAGTTCCACGGCTTGTCTCGGTGGAGAATGATCTCGTTGTTTCGGGCTCTTTCTTAGTTTGACTCGGAAATCCGATAAAATTTCCAAGAGTGCGGTAATCTTTGGGTCTTTTTTCTATTTCTATCTTCTCTTTAATAATTTCGGCGGAGAAATTTTCATTTCTTGCTAAGGTTTTTGTTTTTCCAAAATTAATTTTGCGTTCGGTGTTGAGCACATGCTGGGCTATATAGGAAGTGATAGTTTTCTGCTTGACGGCGTTAATATGCTCGTTTCTTCTGCCGCCTGTTTTCCTATTTGTTTGGCCTATGTATGACAGGTGACATGGAATTTTGTACACGCCTTGGTCTTCTAAGGGAATTTTGTCTTTGGTGGTTGGAAAGAAAGTCTTTAATTTTCCTGTCGGTGGTGAAAATAGTTTCAATGTCATGTCTCTTTAGAAGTTTTCCAATTTTGTCCATGGTGCCTTTGATATATGGTAGATAGGCTTTGTTTGTATGTGTCTTTTTCTCTGTTTCTGGTTGTTTGTTTGTTTGTCGGATTGAGCGCCCGTCGGATCGTTTTTTGTTGATATTCGTTAGTTGCCAGGACATTATGCAGAAGATTTATTTCTTGTTGGTAGTGTTTCTTATCCGTTAGAGTTTGCAATCGATAGGTCAGAGATTTTGCAGCGGCGAATAGCTGGGCCGGATGGTGGTGTGAGCTGGCATTAAGATATCTGTTGGTGTGTGTCGGTTTTCGATATACCGTGCGCGATAAGCCACCATCTTGTTTCCTTTTTATTAATACATCTAGGAATGGAAGTTTGTTTTCTATTTCTTTCCCATTGTAAACTTGATTTTTGGATGAATTTGGTTCAGGTGTTCCAGGAATTTATTCAGATTATCCTCTCCATGTTGACACGCAACAAACGTGCCGTCGACATAACGTAACCATATTTTCAGTTTACGTATACAAGTTTGCAGTGCTCGGATTTCGTGGTCTTCCATGTATAGATTGGCCAACGCTGGAGAGAGTGGGGAGCCCATCGGTGCGCCTCCAGTTTGTTTGTATTTTTTAGCTGTGTAGATGAAGTAGGTGTTTGCAAGTGGTTCGAAGGACTGATGACATATTCATTGGTTTTAACAGTGCTCCCGTTTTGTGAACTTTTGGGAGACCGTATAATTTTGGACACTAATTTTTTTATTTTTGGGTTACTCATCGAACGGAGATGCCTTTATTTCAGATTTGGTGGTTTTTTACAAATACGTTGTAGGATCGTTGGGTTATGACTTTATATGATGGATCGTTTAAGAGCTTAAGCATTTTTTGGTGGTAATCTTCGGACTTGAGAACCACAGTGGTATGGCTTTTATCGAGTGGAAGGATTATGATTGTTTTGCCTTTGCGGAGATCGTGTAATGCTCGGAGTTCTCTACTGGAAATGTTTTTCTTTGGTGGCTTTGCGTTGCGAATAATGGCAGTTGTTTCTTTGTGCACTTTTTCGGCAGTATCCTTGTCTAGACAAGGATACGTAACCTAGGTAGGTAGGTAACCCAAGGAGGGTAACCTAGGAACATTAGAGTTCTAAGGTAACCTAGGTTGGAGATAACCTAGGTTAGAGATCGTTTGTTCGACACGGCAAATTATGTTTTCTATAGGGGTACGTGACGGTGTAATGGCGTAGTTGAAACTCTTGGCTAAAACTTTTTAAGCCGCTTGACTCAGGTTTTGTCTGATAGGTTGTGAACGAGGATGGGAGTTTTTTGTCGTTTTTCTTTTTTTATTTTGCAATTTTTGTTGACTAAAATCAAACTTTTGCCTTTTGTCTTTCTATCCTGACTAAGGAGTCGGTTTCTTATCTGAATTGCTAGTGTGTCTGAAAGTGACCACAGCGTAGGGTAGATGGGGTTGTATAGTCAAAGACGCAACTTGTATAATTGGTTGTCGTTAGTTATTTAGTTTCTGTCTGACATCGTGGATTCGTGCTCTGATGATAGGATGACTGGCGTTATTCAGTATTATGTTTATTTTGTTGGTGCGCGTGTGAAACTTTAATTTACAGCTGTTGAAAATAAGTTGTTAATCCCGACAGCATCGTAGAAAGGTTAAATCACAGAGTAATGTGGCTTTCTTTCTCCATAGCTTATATATATATATATATATATATATATATATATATATATATATATATATATATATATATATATATATATATATATATATATATATATATATACACAGCTCATTTTGGGAAACAATGATTGCAGGTCATCAAAATCTATGACGCACTCACATTACAATGTTGTCCCATCAACACCAAAATACCCAGACTTTGGCATTTGTATAATCGATAAAACTGTCACTGAAAAAGTAACACGAAAAGTTGTAATCAAAAATTTGTTTCAAAACTTCTACTTGTCAATATAGGGGCTTTTATTTAGTTCACACAAAGTTTAATTATTCAGTGTCACTAAAACAACTTTCAGCATCTGAATCGCTGTGTAAGTAAATTATTAAAGGATTAGCTTCTAGTCTATCAAATAATCTTTCGCGATTCGACCATCTTTGAATCTCTTCTTCTGTATGTCTGATGCTGCTCATCCAGATCTGTGGTGTAACTGTTGACAAAGGTTCTTTCCACATATGCAAACAGTTATCAATCGTTCTTCCATCTCGACCTATATGACAATTGTAATAATTTTTGGCCACCCCCCATATCAATTCTTTAGGATTGAATATGCAAAGATAAAGGGAAGACGTAATATTTTGTGGCCCTACTCTTCAGCCATATGATTTGCCACATATTCTTGTTTAGGCTTGTTCCTGAAAAGAATATTATGAAACACAAACCGGTCCCTTTAATTACTGCTTACCGAATAACGATTTGCAGCAGTTCACTTTTCAACATAGTGTCAAAAGGAAGATTATGTTCCATCAGCCATTCTGCAATTTTTGGTTTTGTCCATGCACTAGTTAGAGGTTTATCCATCAGTGTATTGTAGTGCATTATTCATGACAATAACTAATGGCTCCTCCAAGATTTTCAACACCCGTTTTTCAAACCAAAACAGAAAGTTATATTTCTGTTTTGGTTTGATATTATATTTCTTGATATTATATGATATTATATTTCTCTTTTCTTTTCTCTTCTTCTCTTTTTCGAAAATTCTCTATTTATTTCTCCATGATAATCGCCTTTTGTTTTAGAAGAGAAGACTAATTTGGCCTCTGGAATAAAACCATTCTTGTTCCCAGAATGAAGAACAATATATCTGCAATAACATGTTATTATTGACACGTCTTAAAACAATTATATATGACAATATGACTTTAATGGCTCCTAAGTATTACGTATAACACTCACCTTTTTCCATCAACTTTTATAGTTTTTACACTCCTCTTGTTATCATCTGACTCAAGGTACCATTTTGAAATATCCATGCTTCTTCCAAATAAACAAAATCAAACAGAGATTCGTCTTTGATATTTTGATATATCTTCAAAAATTGTATTAGTTTAAAGGCATTATCTGGAAGTTGCATCAGACCCCTACGTGGATTATCTTCACTTAATTTGAAACCAATTTCATTAAGAAGCGTATGAATCGAAGTTTTACATCCATCAAAGAGCTGCATGTTCTTTAGTTTTTCATGAATATTTTCAAGATTAACCGTTTGTTCTGAAATAGATTAATAAAATTTGATAAAAATACCATATTACCATGTAAATCTGCTCACTTTTTTCGTACATTTAATAGATATGATTGCAAATTGAGCCCACATCAAGATGATCTAGATTAGTTACTCGTTTTGGATGTTGACGCTTTTTCTTCGGTGATTTTAACATTTCGTTATTCTTCTTGTTCGAAATTGTACTAACTGTATCAATACTAATATTTAGTGCAGCTGAAACTCGCTAAAAAACTCTAATTAACCATGAAACCTACTAAGTTATTAATACATACCTCTCTCACAGCGTTTAATGGCAAAAGAGGAGCCCCATTATCTCGCTCCTGTTCAAAATAACTGATAAGTGACGAGACAAGCTGCTTATACTGACCGATTAACGGTTTTGGCATTTTTTGCAATTATAATCGCAGATTTTTTACTAGAACTCGCAAAAACAGAAACTAAACCAGAAAATAGCTAAACCAGCAAAGAATACAGTAAAAATAATTCAGAAACGTTTGAAGGCACAACTTAAAAAACGATCAGAACATGACAATTACAGATTGTACAAGAAAGTTGGATTAGGTCGGCAACACTCTCCAGAACTACAAACCTAAATGTTATCTTGACAGCGAATTCACAGAATGTAATCCGCCGGCCACCGTATTTTTATAATATTCTAATAGGATAGATATACATAGCCCAAAACCGGTTGCAAGCATTTTTGTTTAACTAAATATAATAATGAACATACATTATTTTACCCGTGTTTAATAATTTAATGCGTATCGTAATAATTCATTATTGGGAATTTATCTATTTATTTGTTAACTTAGTTGATGTTAAATGATAAATTTCATTTTTTCCTGTATTGTGTGCTGTAGCTATAATGCTCTACTATTATTTTTTAATATTGTTTATTATGTTCATTATTGTTATAACCTTTGCTATATTTATAGTAACATGACTGAGTAAACATATTAATCTAGTACAAGTGGTAATATTTCACTCTAAATTCGGAACAAATATTTGTTATAATAACCATAATTCGAATCAAAAAAATATGTTTGCATTAAGGAAAGGAAATATTACAGATTTTATTTTTATATTAGAGTGTATCAATGATAGTAAATTATTAGTGTAGCGATTTTCCTACAAATCGCCACCAAGGTGCAAATAAAAAATGTCTTTGTTAAAGAAAAAATAACTATTTATTTACAGTTGAAAATTATCTTCATTCTCACCGCTGGTTCACTATCACAGTTCAAATAATCAAATAAACAAATTAAAATTACTCTCGTCCTCTTGACATTTACACCGATACTGATACTGACCATAGTTTATCCGTTATACCATGTTGCTTCACTGCCCCCTCCTTAAGAATATTTCGTCCCGAAATCCATCCTGGTCCTCTTCTCCATGTCGATATCGGCAACTTTCGCCTTTCTTGCAGCCCGACGTCCCATAGAAGAAACAGTCCACTGTCTTCTCTCTTCTGACCATTCGCCTTGGGTGGAAACAGCAGACCAAAATGGCGATCCCGGTGAATTTGAATATCTGCTCCAGCATATTCCGCACCAGCCTCCAATCCAGACGGTCTAACCCGCAAGTCAATTTCGGTATTGCTAACTTGCTGATGTTCTGGTCCAGAAGCTTTTCTCTCAGGTCGCACAAGGTATCCCAGACGGAGCGATATGACGGCTTCTCATGACTAGTTCTCTTGTTTACGAGATAAAAGATTTTTCTGTTGATGCCTTGCTGGTTGGTTGTTATCTGCAAAGCATCACCAACATGCGGATTCTGCCTCCTAAGGTTGGATACCTGTCCGAACTTCTTCCTAAATATGACTGCGATTCCCCTGGACATCTGCAGATCTTCGGCTATACAGTGGGCCAATGCATATTCCTCTGGGACAATAAATAGGTCCTGTTGTACTTCTATAGTGACGCCATGTCGACTCTTCCGACCAGTGGAATATCTGTCCATAAATTCTTCAAAGGTGAGCTCGGCGGGAAGGCCCATCCGACGTACCCTGCCTTCTCCATTATTTTTGGTTTTTTTCGCGGTAGTCTTCGTATGCGATACACCATGTCATTGATCCTATCGAGAACTTCATAGGGTCCCTCCCAGGATGTCTGGAGTTTCGGAGATAACCCACGACGACACCGAGGATTGTAAAGCCATGCCAAGTCGCCAACCTGATATCCCCCTTTTCTCAGCTCGCACATCGTAGGCGTCCTTCATTCGATCACTGGCAGCCTGGATACTTTGGCGAACCCTGTGATGGATGTCATCCATTCTCCTTCGGAGGTTACAGATGTAGTCCTCACCGACTGTGTCTTCTCCAGGTGGATAACCAAACTTCAGGTCACAGGGCAGTCGAAGTTCTCTGCCCATAATGACGCTCTCTGGGGTCTACCCTGTGCTCTCGTGTACGGATGAACGGTAGGCCAACAGGAACAAATGGAGGAAGTGGTCCCAGTCTCGTTGATGGTCGGAAACTACTTTCGACAGGTATCTATTTATTGTCCGATTCAGCCGTTCCACCATTCCATCTGACTGCGGATGTAATGCGGTAGTTCGGGTCTTATGAATGCCTAGTAGTTCACAGACTTCCAGAAAAAGGACGGACTCAAAAGTTCTCCCCTGATCGGAATGCAACTGAACGGGTACTCCAAAGCGACAAATCCATTTCTTCACAAGGGCATCTGCAATAGTAGCAGCTTCCTGATTCGGCAAGGCGTAGATTTCCGCCCATTTACTGAAGTAGTCCATCACGACCATTACGCACTTGTTCACCACTTCAGTCTCTGGAAACGGGCCGGCTATGTGCACCGCCACACGTTCAAACGGGCTGCCAACGTTATACTGCCGCATGGGAGCTCTCGGACGTTTCTGAGGCCCGTTACTGGCTGCGCAAATCAGGCATGTTCTGCACCATTCCTTGACATCTATCTTGCAGTTCACCCAGTAGAAACGCTCTCTCAACCTGGCTAGTGTCCTCGTCAATCCAAAGTGACCCCGCTTGTCCCATTGTGGACCTCTGTCAGTACTTCCTGAACTCGATTCTCAGGAATCACAACCTGCTTCTTCGGATCTCGGCCATCAGAATTCTCCACGAGCCGCGTCAGAACACCGCCTTGAATTTCCAAGGAATTCCACTGGGCCCAGTAGGCTTTCACAGCTGGGTTATACCGGGCAACTTCCTCCCACGTTGGCCTACGATTCTCTCGTTTCCAACCAATAACCAGCTTCAAGGTGGGATCTTCCTCCTGGTCTTTCTGCAATTCAGCTGGCGTCCATAAATCGCCCACCACCGTTGTTCTATTTACTGGAACTTCTTTTTGCTCAACCCGATAGCAGTGTTGGCAATCTTCTAAGCAGGGTCTTCTGGACATGGCATCGGCATTCCTATGGATCGTTCCGGCACGATGTTCTGTGTCGAAGTCAAACTCCTGCAGACGCTCGATCCATCGCGCTACCTGGCCTTCCGGGTTCTTAAACTGGAGGAGCCATTTCAAGGCGGCATGGTCGGTTTTCAATAAGAACTTTCTCCCGTAGAGGTATTTGTAGAAATGCTCCATGGATTTGACTACAGCCAGTAGCTCACGGCGAGTGACACAGTAGTTGCATTCCGGTTTCGACAGGGTCTTACTAAAATATCCGATAACCTTTTCCTCTTGACTGTCTTGTATCTGCGACAGCACGGAACCTATCCCAACGTCGCTTGCGTCAGTGTCCAAGATAAATTTCCCTTCAGGCAGTGGATAACCCAGGATAGTTGTGCTGGTAAGGGCCTCTTTTAGACGCTGGAAGGCTTGCTGGCATTCGTCAGTCCATTCAAACCGTATTTCGCCTTCAGTGAGCTTTGTTAACGGCTTGGCGATGTTAGCAAACCCTGATACAAATCGTCGGTAGTAAGTACATAACCCCAAAAAGCTTCTAAGTTCATGTTTGTTCTTAGGTAATGGCCAACTTTCGACAGTTTCAATCTTAGCAGCATCGACAGCCACTCCTTTTTCCGAGACAATGTGGCCTAAGTAATGTACTTCCTTCCGAACGAAATGGCATTTCTTCGGACTCAGCTTCAAACCAGATTCCTTTAACCTCTGGAACACTCCTTCCAGGTTTTTCATGTGGTCTTTGAAGGACTTTCCAACCACAATTATGTCATCCAGGTAGACCAGACATGTCTTCCACGATAGCCCTTTCAAGACCAATTCCATCAATCTCTCGAAGGTGGCAGGGGCATTACACAACCCAAATGGCATGACAGTAAACTGCCATAATCCCGTACCCACGGTAAAAGCTGTCTTCTCTCGATCACTCCGGTTCAGTTCCACCTGCCAGTAACCGCTCTTCAAATCCAGTGTGGAGAAAATCGTTGATCTCGCCAAGGTGTCCAGAGTATCATCTATCCTTGGCAATGGATAACTATCCTTCTTCGTCACGTTGTTAAGTTGCCAAGTTTGATAATCCACACAAAATCTTGTCGATCCATCTTTCTTCTTGACGAGAACTACTGGTGAAGCCCATGGACTGCTGGACGGCTCAGTCACACTTTATTTTTCCATATCGTGGACGATCTTGGTTGCTTGCGATCTTGGCCAAGGGTAGTCTTCTAGCAGCCTGACGAATTGATCTAGCATCGCCAGTGTTGATTTTATGCCGAACGATGTTAGTTCTACCCTTGCTCGTCGAACCGATGGCGAAGACATCTTGATACTTGCTGACAAGATTCTTCAGAGCAGCCCTCTCCTGGTTGGTAAATCCATTTGGACGGATACAAGGTCTTCCAATTCTTTCGGGAACTTACCATTGCCACATTCAATGACGTTCAACTTCCTGACAACTTAAGACACAGGAGAACAATACCCCAATACAGTCCTTTTTTTAATGGACACCCAGTAATAATTGGTGTTCATTACTTGGATGGGCATTCCTTTGACGACACATAGCAGAACTTTTCCTACCGCCACTCCCCGTCCTATCTCCCTATCGTGGCTTCTGGGCTCAAACAGCATTATTCCTCCCATGTCAGACTTCTTCTCCGGGCAAGCGTTCACAATAACCTCACTACGTTCTGGTATTACGCAGTTCTCGCTCAGAATCACACGAACGCCACCTTCCTCGGACCTACGGTGTAGCACGACTTCTCCATTGATGTTCACTGTTCCCCGCTTGAAGTTTAATTCGAGACCCTTGGCATTTATGATGTCCATGCCCAATATGACTTCATCCTCTATGTCGGCTACCAAAGCTACATGACGAAATGAGGTGCTCCCAAGGCGAAACGTGATGTTGATTTCGCCGTGCACGGTAGCTGGAGACCCAGTTGCAGTGCGCAGCTTCCATGTAGTGGCCATGATTTTCGTTGAAGGCGAAACGATGTTGGTTCGGACGATGGTCTTTGTCGCACCTGTATCCAGCAGCATCAGATGTAGCTTGTCATCGATATGACCATCTATGAACGCGCTGTTGGACCGATGTTGAATGGTAGCTATTTTTACTGTTCGATGAGGGGCATGCTGAGTACAAGTCGATGATAGCCCCTTCTCGTCGACATGCTTTAGTTTTCCGGGGCCGAAGAGGTGGATGCCTTGCATTGGCTTCGCACGTGCCCCAGTTTTCCGCAGTTCCAGCACCGGACTGTCTTCTTTTCTGGCTTCCGGATTCTTTCTTCTAGAATCCGCCGTGCGACCCCTTCTATGACGTTCTCGGAGTGTTCATCATCTAATCCTCGGACACGAGCCTGGCTGCGGGAGCTCTGCTTCGCTGCTTCGAATTCCAAGGCTTGGGCAAGCGCATCTACAAGTTTCCTCGGGCGAGCCAACAATAAGGATTGTCTGACTTCAGGGTCTCGCAGTCCATCCATAAACGCCTGTAAAGCCAAGCGTTCCATCACATTCTCCGGAGTAGCAGGATAAGCTAAGCGAACCAATCGAGCAACGTCAGCTTCGAATTCCCGCAGGGTTTCGCTAGACTTCTGGATGCGGTTCTTTAACTGGGAATGGTAAACATGCTCCAGATGGATCTGTCCAAATCGTAGTTCCAGGCGTTTTACTAGCTTCTGATAACTCCTCTGCTCTTCCGCTGGAATAGTCTGCAACACATTAGTGACTTCTCCTCGCAATGCTAAAGTCAAGGCAGTAGCCCTCTCCCTATCAGTCCATCCGTTCGCTTTTGCTGCTGTCTCAAATTGAATCAGGTAATTGGACCAGGAAGTTTTGCCATCAAACTGTGGAGGTTTCATCCGCACGCTTGTCATGTGGTTCTTGCTGGACTCAATGAACGCGTAGTCATCAGGAACGGGTAACGTGCTCTTCACTCATTTTTGGTTGACTTTCTTATTCAAACAGTGTAATGCCTCCGGAATTTCCGTTTCAAATTCTATTCTCAGCTTATCCTCCAGGTCTTCTAGATTTTTGTGGACTTTGCTTTCAAGGTTTTCCAGGTTTTTATTCAGCATCTCAGAATTTGTCTGTAACTCATCTCGCAAACTGTCCACATCCTTTCGCATGCTTTCGGCGTTCTCCTGCAATTTAGTTTCTATCTTGCTTTCGAGGCTCTCAGCATTGCTTTGAAGCCTACTTTCTCTCTTGCTTTCCAGGCTTTTAATCACAGAATTCGTGTCGCACGGAACTTCGAACAGGTATTCCTCAGAATCCAGATTGTCGTTCATCAAAGCCTTCCTCAAATCCAAATCCTCCAAATCACGTTCTTCCAACTCTCTTTTCAAGTCCGCCACTTTCAAGTCTTTCAAAAGTACTCTTTGCGAGGCCATATTGTCTATTAAATTTATATATTAATTATCCATACAAATTTATTAGCACCTTCTGGGAGAATAAACCCTACACCTGACACCAATGTAGCGATTTTCCTACAAATCGCCACCAAGGTGCAAATAAAAAATGTCTTTGTTAAAGAAAAAATAACTATTTATTTACAGTTAAAATTATCTTCATTCTCACCGCTGGTTCACTATCACAGTTCAAATAATCAAATAAACAAATTAAAATTACTCTCGTCCTCATTTGATTTGACATTTACACCGATACTGACACTGACACTGATCATTGTTTATCCGTTATACCGGGTTGCTTCACTAGCAACATTTTTTCGAACAAAGTCTGACATATGACAGTCAGGTTGGAGATTTTACTTTATAACTCTAAATGCCCATATGCAAATAGAAACTATCTGGTTTTGATTTTTTTTAAATATCTGGATTTTCTACGAAATTCTTAATTTTGTGGTGGTAAATTTAGATGAATCGAGGATGGAGGTATACATCCGTATAATATACATTTTATCCTAGAGTTGCAATAAAGTTGATATGGCGTTCTTATTCTTTCTTATTGTGCATATGCTTTAAGGACAATGCCAGTGGTAGCAATAAATAAAAATGCTACTCAGGTTCCATCCTTTCTCAGACTGTTTTATATATTTGAGTTATCAGTATGGATAGCACTTGCATTTTTGACTATTAAGTTTGTATAAATTAACCCTTTCACTGCGGCACGTCTCGGTGTACTGCGGCGGAGCTCGGAGGCTAGAAACGTATCTCGCAGTTGAGGCTAGTCATGCTACTGAGGTTCTCGCATGCTACGTTTATTCAGTAGTGTATCATTCAAATTAACCTGATTCAATTAATTAAAACCTTCGGAAAACTTCTGCGTTTATAGGCGGTTCCCGCATGTCAATTCCAACTTTCTGCTTCGGCTCCGAACAGTTCCGGTATTCAGTATCATTAGTTCCGGTATCATTTGGATACAATTAATGATATCATTCAAAATGGTCTCCTATACTGGAATTATAAGATTGCTTGTGGCACTAAAATCCTACAATCATTTGGATATGCAATCATTATGATATCATTCAAAGTGGTTTCCCCCTATACGGCAGACCCAACTGGAGGTCTTTTGTGAATGCCTTATGCTAAAGCAATATCTTAATGCGTCTTATATGATTACACTAGTTTACACGGTTTTTAAACCCCAGCTGAAAGTTGTTAATTATTGTTTATTTAGGTAAGATTTATCCAGAAAAAATAACAAAACAATTCTGTCACGTCTGCATTTAGAAATATTTATGGAAATTAAAAACATCTTAGTATGAATTGTAAAAAAAATAAATATGGCAATTTTCGCCTTCTTTTTATAGTTTTTTTTTCGATCAGTTTCACTTATAATGAACCAACAGTAATCCCCTAACATGTTTTCATCCAAAAATCCTTGCTGTCGTTCTTCGAAAATCTTTAAATCTTTGTGGAAACGTTCCCCCTTTTCGTCAGTCATACTTCCTAAGTTCAGGATCAGGGAAAAAACTCAAATGGAGTGCAGAGAATGATTCTTCAATGACATGTATAATTTTTCAATAAATCAGCAACAATATCTTTATAATTTTCACGTTTTTTATTTCCCAAAAATTCTTCGACAATCATTTTGAATGACTCTCAAGCAGCTATTTCATTATAGATAAAAGGTTTTTAAACTGACGGTCTTTTGATAGTTGTAAATCTCTTATAAGATCATTTAATTCTGCTTGGTTAATTAAATGTGGAATATTTCCTTGAAGAGAGAAATCGTCAGAATCACTAGATATCAATTTAACTACAACATCACTTTCATTGTCATCTTGTAGTATATTTTGACTTGATTTACCGGGAAAAATTGGATATGGAAGATCTTTCGAATGTAAAATTGACTTAATAACAGACGGAATTTCGGCATATACAATACTCGCTTTATATCCCACTGCCTTCGTAATACAAAAGTAACAGTCATTTTCATGATTACTAGGTTCTCCCCATAACATTAGTGAACCAAATAGAAGCCATTCGTTATCTAGTAACCACTGGAGTAAAATGATTCTACAGCTTTCACAAAACACATGAGGCACTTAGTATTTGGTTCGCAACAGAAAATCCAAAATAATGAAGATTTGCACTTTTTAACGAATCTACAATGGGTCTTTTTTTTGAAAGTATAAACTGTCCACGAACGTAGCAAAAACGATCAGAACTTTGTTTATACTTTATATTCTACATTTTAATTCAATTTGAAACAAGATATTTGTTATTTGAATCGAATAAATAAATATTAAACTGAAGTCACCGCGTAGGGTAGTAGAAAAAAAAGATTTTGTTGTAGAAAAAAAGCACTTTTAGGTTTGAGGAAGGTAGGTTAACATATTTATATACATTTCTTTCGGGGTATATAAAAAAAATTAAAATTTGTGAATTAGTGTTATTACTAAATAATTGTTATTTGAGATAAATGGTCTAAATGATGTGACTAGTTATTATGCACCAGTATTTCTCACTAAGAAAATATTTATGAGTATTAAATCATGTATGATACAAGAGAAAATCGGAAGCGCTCTATTAATAGATCTTACGGTTAATAATGTCGATTTTGCTAAGAGTTGGTGTTACTAATACATTTGTTGGTGTAGACAAATGACGTCTATTGCGTTTCTGAGGGTAAACATACGCAATCAAAAGCCAGTTGGTTATTAATTGTCATTGTGCAAAAAACATAATTTTTCATAGCTTTGAATATGTCAAATTATGTACCAGAAATAGACGTTTTGCAGGAAATTGTTATAACTTTCTTCCATTTGAAGAGAACGGCTGCTGCAAGTTATTGATTGTTGGTTGAAGCTTATGGTGAACATGCTCTAACCCAAAAAACTTGTGAACGATGGTTTAAACGCTTTAAAAGTGGCTATGGATTGTAACAATTCACTTGTAGACTGTATATATGCTTTATTGGAAGAACATTTTCTAGAAAACTAACAGAAGCTATCCTCAATTATAGTTATCTATATAGCTATAGTTATCCTCAATTATAGCTATCAATGTCACTCTTTTTCCTCATATTTTAGGTTACCATGGTTCTCACTTAAACAATATACAAAGCCTGTTTTATTTTAGTTACATGGTGGACATTTCTATAAATTCCAAATATACCGCCCACCTTGAAATAATTCAGTACTTTCAAAACAAATACTACATACAAGTCTTAACTGTAACTAATTATCTTGAAATTTGACTAACTGATACATAACTATAACCCCTATTATCTATCTACTATCTAATGTTTTAGTTATTGTTCAATAGGCAAAGCATACACACGATTTATTACCCTCTTTACATTACGAGTCTGCACCTTTTATAGTCACTACACGCACTACATTATCTTTGCTTGGTTGCAGATCGACAATTCGTCCTAATTGCAATTCACATTTGGAAGCATTCTCGTCTTTGAATAATACTAAAGTCCGAATTTTTAAGGTATTTTGATAGAACTGACGCCATTTGGTTCGCACTTGAAGTTTATGCAGGTATTCCTCCTGTCATCTGGTCTAGTAATGCTGAATCATCGCTTGAATAAGTTTCCATCTTGTAAGTTAGATTGCTTTCCGCTTTTTTACCTTAGTTAACACCTTGGTTTTTAGGCTAGCTTCTGCTCTTGCCTATCTAAGAATAAACTACGCCTGAAGTCCTACGCCGTACGAGCTTGACTTTTAATGAGATTAGGCTTTACAACAAAGTCCAGGGAAACTTTGCGAGGGTTAACTTGATAATGAGAGACTGTCTCCATCGGAAAAGGGAAACTGGCCATGTCCAATACCGGGCCAACGACTAGCGTCGTCGTCGGTCCGCCATGGCACGGGAGTGAGGGAATTGCGATAGCGGTTGGCTTGTATGAAACTTATGTAAGCAGGAAACCCGAGAAGTTCGGGCCCCTTAGGCTTACCGCCATGGAGGTTAGAGGAAGATCACTTGCGAATAAATGCTCCAAGGGAAGAGTGGAGCGCTGTGCTCAACTGGGTCTGAATTTGACCGAGTATATGAGCTGCAAGTTGTACCACAACGGCGGAAATAGGATTCCCTTGTGGAACGAGGCTGTTTGTAGGAGCAGAGTTCCTTTGAGACCCCCACATGAAAGTTGATGGAGGTATGGTGGGTTTGCGAAACTTGTTATTAGTGGCCCCAAGAGGTTTCCTCTGTGAAGACCTTTGAGCCTTAACGGAGGGACCTCGACTTGGTCGTTTTTCACAACCTAGAAAGTTCTCCGTGTACGAACCTCCAAGTTGCAGCAGATTGGAGTTGTATCCTGAACCTTCTTGCACTGCCTTGAGGAGTGCTCACATACGCACTTTACGCAGGCCGGATCGGCATGACACTTCTTCGCTGAATGGTCGAATTTTTGAGAAAGTTCATTGTTGGCTCCCACATAATTTAGGCCGTTATCTGAATATATATTATTTGGTTTACCTCTTCGAATAGTGAAACGATTAAAAAAAAACACTCCGTGGTCAAGTCCGATACAACTTGATATGTATAGCTTTCGTGGCCATGCAGACAAATAAACACATGTAACATTTTGTTATTTTTGCACTCCGGCCCTTTCTGTCCTTTATATAAAATTGTTCCCATAATCAGTGGCTACATTTTGAAATACAAAGTAAGTGCAAAACATTTTAGGAACTCTAGGATTACTTCGAAAGCAAGAAATGCATTTCTTAACAATATCTTGCCAAGCGTTACAACCAAGTATCGGCCAATATCTATTTCGAATAGTATATAACAATGCTTCTAACAATCTAACAATCTTTCGGACCTCGGAATGTGTTTCGTCGATATTTGCCTTGGTAAACTTGGTAAAATTCTTGGGTATTTTTGTTCGTCTGGCAGCTTAGAATATTTTAATCTACCCCCGATACATATAATATCATTCTTTAATATAGTATTTAACAATAAAATTGCACTTTTCCTTGGCATTGATTCGCCTCTCCGCAATCGGTCGTATTCTTGTGGAAAACATTTTGACTGCACATATTTAACTAATATTTTCAAGGAAGAGTTAAGTTCTTGCGGTGAAAGAAATCCATATAATCTATCCTGTTTATTCAACCTTAGATTAGAAATAAAAGGAAGGATATAAGCAACAATACGCAAGATTCGCACAAGTGAAGAAATACTTTCAAGTAATGTTTCAATAAAATTTTGTTGTTCCACAACAGTACAAGCTATGCTACGCTGTTCAGGTATTTCTTTATCAATTATAACTCTTTGTAAGTTCCATTCTGATTTGTCCATTAATAGCCGTTATGGTCCATTCCACCATAAGTTATTTTTCTCTAAGCCCTTTGCGGACGTTCCACGCGACAGCAAATCTGCTGGATTATCAGAAGATTTGATATGATGCCAATTTTCAATATTAGTAAACGTTTGAGCTACGTTGAACATACTATCTACAAACGTTTTCCATCGCACTGACTCACCTTGTATCCAGCATAATGAGATAGTTGAATCAGTCTAATAATATATCTGGCCAAAGTTTGTTCCCAGATATTGTCATATTTTCTTTACCAAATTTACTAGCAGGTGCGCCCCAGTTAATTTTAATCTTTGTAAATTTATTTGTTATTGGAGCAACGCGGCTTCCTGCAGATAACGATTTTGAAGATATATTTTGGATATTTATTTGACATCGTATATACAAACATGCAGCGTAAGCTTTCCCCATCACTAAATACATAAAGCTGAATTGTTACATAATGCGACGTATCTCGGAATCTTTAAATAACTAAGGTATATTAAATTATTTTTGAATTCCGTCCAGGATCTTGTAGAGTTTCTGATAAAACCTCATCCCAACTTAGTTTGTTTCTCCAGAGTTCTTGTATCAGTAATTTCGCTGTAACTACCCTATTACTCCTATTCCTAGGGTCCTATTACGCCCAGAGGATCAAATATTTGAGAAATTACAGGCAAATAACCTTTTTTGTAACTCTTTTTGACTGATATGATGATATTTGATATTTTCCTTATAATTAATTATTATTGGCTAGCATTCCAACAAATTTCTAAATGTTTATTCTTCTCGTGTTCGCTTAGATTTAGAACGCTAACCTATAAATCATTATTAATTTTAAATAGTTTCAAAATTGAGTGATCGTTAGATAACCACTTTCGTAATTCAAGTCCTGCTGAACTTAAAATATCTTTATATACCCTTGAAGTCGTAAAATATCTTTCTTTGAATTTGCACCAGTAATTAAATCATCAATAAAAAATCTTGTTTTTCCATCAAACATCTAACATCTAAAAACAGAGCTGAAGCCGTACCATATGTGATAGTATTCAACTTGTACATTTAAATCTACATTTGGCTCTTCTCTCCAAAAATCTTTTGATACTTTTGGTTACTTTCATTTATTATCACTTGCCTATACATTTTGCTGATCGGCGTACTAACCTAGCTTCGCTTATAAGTTTGTAATAATTCGATTCAAATTCTTCCATTTCGTTTTCGAATATATATTCGACCGTTTCTGATACACTTAGCTGAAGAATGACATCATTGAACTTCTCTAGTACTGAAGTAACCCTTTCGAACCTAAATTCCAACTCAGAAACCACCTCTTCAGTTATCTGATTTTTATCAATACCACTGAGACAATTTTTGAATCTGGTAATCCTAGACTTCAAAGCGGTTTTTTTACCTTTAACAATGATTCCTCAGGCACTTTTTAATTCAAATCGAAAATATTTATTCAGAACATACCTCTATGAGAACTTTTGATGGAACGTGACAACTTCCACTAGTAGCCCTCCTGTCTATTTCTTTGATAGGCGATACCTTGTTACAAAGTTGACTCTTTCTTCTTGCTTCTACTATTTCTAATTTACCTTTCCAGCGACGATTCTTCCAACTTCACTTGCTAGAATATACATAATTATTACACGTTTCCTTAATACATATCATTAAATAATACATATATTAAAATACAATGAACACATACGTCTAAAAACTACCCAGAAACATATACTTCGATCTATCTGCCGATTATCACAAGATGAACGCAAATGTTTCAGCAGTAAATAAATGTTTTAGAATATATAGGGGCAAAAAATTTAATTTGTACGTTACGTAAATAATTTCTTTAAATAATCATTTTTTATAATTAGGTTAGGACGGTAAAATTGTAGCTTAATCGATATGAAAATTATAAGCACTGTCATTCTTGTGTTCTACGAAAGCCGTAGGATTTGCGTTTAAAACACAATTTCTTTGACCGCCTCTATGTATTTTAGTTTATTCAATACAGCAATTTTTGCAATTAAACTACTGTATTATTATTTAAAAGTTCTACAGGCAGTTCTGAAGGACTGGGCATAACGTTCACAATATCGTTTTTTACATATCACTAATTATCACATTGTATGTGTGGTTCCCCCATTTAAATCCATTTTTACCAGTTCCTCTGCAGTGCAGTCTGAACTATCTCTCTCCACTCCTTTCTATTGTTTGCTATTTTCTTCCATCCTTATCGTATCCAAATCTTCCTGCGCTTGATCGACCCATCTTTATCTTGGCCAGCCTTTCCTCTTCTTCTCTATTGGCCTTCTGCGTAATACTAGGTTTGTCATTCTCTGTCCGCCCAGTCTCCCCACGGGTCCAAGCCATTTCACTCTCGTAGGTCTTGTTACTGTTGTATAGATTCTTTATTTTGTGCCCCTGGACACATAGTTGGACTTTAGTGCTTTCAGACTTGCATATTTTGGGTTACCCTTTGCTATCCTGGCATGTAGTCTTGCTCTTCGTACCCGCCCCCTTCGATTGTAACTTCTTGGTAGCAGAATCTTTGAACTGTTTTGAAAATATATTCTTACAAAATATATTCTTATTACACCATTTTTAATTTATTTCCAAGCCGAACTTCTCCCCTTTTTCTATTGATCTTATGGTTCTCTTTAGCTCGTTTTTGGTTCTGACAAGCATAATCAGATCATCTGCGAAAGCCAAGCATTGGGTTGTCGTTGTTGTATATTATGCCATCAGTTCTCAGCTTGCCGTTCTTTACTATCACCTTCAATACCAGATTGAAGAGAATCGTTGAGAGAGTGTGTCCCGGTCCTAAGACCTCTTTTCACCTCCAATATCTCTTCCATACTATCTCTTGTTTTCTCCAATGCCATCCTTGTCAAACTAATGAGTTTTTTTGGTATTTCTAGTTGGTTCATTCCTTGAGGAATTTTTCCCTAATTATTCTATCATAGGCTTGCTTTGTCTATAAAGAGGACATGCATCTTTATTTTATATTCATAGCAACTTACTTGGATCTCTTTTAGGGTAAATATTTGATCTGCCGTAGATCTGTTGTTTCTGAACCTTGCCTAATACCCACCTATGACTTTTTTTTATATATTTAATCTTCTTATTATTTGACCCAGTACTTTGTAGCATATATCTATCAATGCTATGCCTCTATAATTTTCATATATCAATCTATCTCCTTTTTTGTACATTAGGCAGATCAATGCTTTTGACCATTCAGCCGGCATCTGCTCGTTTGGCCATATCATTCTCATTATTTCGCTGATTATCTTGTGTAATTGTTCTTCTCTTGTCTTTATAATTTTAGCCATAATGCCATCTTCGCCGGAGCTTTTATTATTTTTCAATTTTTTTATAATATTCCTTATCTCTCCTTCTGTTGATTCATCTATCACTATTCCGTCTTCGTCACGTGAATACTTTTTTCTCCTGTTCTTCAATCCTTCCATCATTCAAGAATTTATTAAAGTGGTCCTTCCATCCGTGTAACTTATCATTAATGGTCAGCTATCAATCTTCCTTCTTCGGTTTTAAAATATTATAGTTATTTCTACCATGGTAACCCTTTTCTATTTTGTTTCACTCTCTGATAAAACGATCTTACTTCTCTATTCTGGGACCTTTCCTCAAAGCTTTCAGTTTTGTTTGGTTATATTGTCACTTTTCCATTCTGCATAGCCTTTTCATGTCCTTCCTTATTTGTTTGTAGTTTTGGTTATTTTCCTCGTTATTATTAAACGCCAAAACTTTTAACCTTAACTTTTTTTTCCTTTCTGATATATTTTCGCATTCTTCATCGTACAAATATAGAACAGTATGAGATTTCTTTACTTGACTCTTTCTTTACATTGCATGGTGGGTTTAAATATATAAAATGTATGTTAATTAAGCGTTTTAGTATAGTCAGAGGTGTCACATAACTCCTCCACTCATAGATTTAACTGTACTGTTTGACGGTACTGGTCGCATCTCATGTTCTTCTTCTTCCTTTTGTCCTTGATGTTGCTTTTTTACAACACAACACTTCGGAATTAGTTTTTTGAAAAAACATTATCCACAGCACAACATAATCACTAAGTAGATCGCGATTGTCCAATAACTATGGTAGCTGTCTATATTGTCGAAAATTAAACCCGACTGGTTACTTATATCATTCTTTAGTTGATCTAAGTCATCCAATTTGACTTCTGATAGTCGATTAGGTATATTGAGGATTGCATTTGTATTTGGGCTGAAGTTTAATTCATAAAATAATATTGGTTGATTATTTGCATTGATTTTTCTTTGCTCACTAATTATTTATTGATTATTTATCGTGATCTGACATCCAAAATGTATTTCTATCATGTACGTACCCTCGATTTGAATTATTTCTTCTTGTTTGAAACATTTTAATTTTAACATTGTGTCGATGGGTAGTACAAATATCCATTAATTTGTATTATCTAACTGATTTATAATTGACGCTGTGATCTTGAGTTGGATCTGCTTACAATTGGAACCATTTCTTGATGAGCTCAAAAATTGGACTTCACATGGGCTATTAGATTCAATTTCTCTTAAATTTCCATCTCATATGACATAACTTGTCATAATTTCTTTACAAGGTTGACCAATAAATGTGTAATGCAATTTGTCTTTGATCAAATATTTATTTTGTAGTAAAATTACCTTGAATAGACTCTTATAAGGAATCGGTACAGAGAATAAATGCTGATAGCTAAATAAATTTGGACGTGTTGTCCAATGTAATAAATAGGTGATTTTGTTATCTGGTATAAAACATTCAAGATAAATTACCTTTTCAAATAAAAGAAAATTTTCTAACTTAATTTCTAAAGGCATATATTTTCGTCCAAGTCTGTTTTAAACGTATTTCAATTCATACAATAGATCTTCTGTCTTAATTATACTTGGGTGTACCGTTTTTAATTGGATTTTTAAAAGATCTTTAATATACATAAAATTTCGTCCATGTGTTTCTGATTCAACATTTGATGCTATTTGGATTAATTTAGATCCAAATTAAAAGGATCGTTTGAGCTTATATGACCGTTAATTATGTCAATGGGTTTTAATTCAGTTACTGAATGTATTGAATTATTATATGCTCGTATAGCATATTTCATTTTCTGTTAGATAGACGATGCTCCGAGATTTTGATTGTTTATTAACCTCACGTGTTCACATAAAGTTGAATGTAATCGTTCGACTATTCCGTTCGATTGTCAGTTACTATTTTCTTTGGAATACCATGATGTGAGAAGAAATTTATTAAATTATCAACTATTTCTCTAGCTGCAAAAGATCTTAATGGATATGCTTGACCATTTTCGGTATTGAATGCTGTTTTCAGGATGTCCTCTTTGTTCATTTGAATTTGATGAAATCCACTGGCCAAATCTAAAGTAGTAACATATCGACATTTCCCTAACTTGTCTAACAGATCAGAAATATTGGAAAGTGGATACTTATCATCTATTGTTTTTTCATTGAGTTTTCGGTAGTCTACAACTACCCGCCACTTTTGTTTACCCAAGGCGTCAGCCTTTTTTGGGAACTATCCAAATAAGGGAAGATCAAGGAGAATTACTAGGTTGTATTATGTTTTAATTACTAGGTTGTATTGTGAAATTTAAATAAATAGAATTTTAAATTTTGCTTTTCCTGTAAATTAATGATTTTCGAGGAAGGCATAGAAATACTGTATTTATGAGAAGATTGCTGAAATGCTGTTGTTACTATGAATGAGTCATTAATAATAGAATTGAAATAAAATTTGTATGTAATATTAGGATCTATAAGGATTTAGGAAACCTTCAATCAATCAGAAATTTTAAGTTGTGTTCAGAAAAGGTTACGTATGCTAATTCACTAGAATTGTTATTATTTAATAAAATTATTGGAGGTGTTAGGGTTTGTTGTTGTTTAGAAGGGTATCTTGAACATTTTAATTTTCTGGTGCAGGTTCCTCAGAAAAATACTCATAATTTTGCTCAGTAAGTTCACCTTCGTTATTATAATCGAAATGATTATCTCACTGATATTCTTCTGTATAATTATTCTAATCAATTTTGTCTGTTTCTGCATTGTATAGTTATTCGAATATGAATTTTGGAGGAGGTGCATTCGAAGTACTCGGAAAACTTGGTCTTGAAGTCATAGGAACTGGTTTGGGCAAGGGTTGGTTACTTTGATTCAGTCTGAATACATTTGCTTGATTAGGTCTTTTAAAAACTTGAGAGTTTGTGGGAAATCGATTTGGAGTTTTGTTAAAAGGTTGTTTAAATTGTATCGGTTGAGATGGAAAACTAGGTCGCGATGGAAAACTGGACCTATTTTGGAAAGCATTATGAGGAGTATGAGAATTAAACGAACTGAACGGGTTCCTGTTAGTCTTGGACTAATTACAGGGGGCTTCGGAGTAACTTTTGGGAGTATCTTGTATTATATTCTTGTGTTACTAACTGCAGAGCTGTGGGAAGATCTTTTGGTAGCATGCAGCGAATTGTTGTACCTAGAGTCTCTCTCGAGCCTGAAAGGAACGTCTTTAAAGCTAAATCGTTGTATAAGTTACGTTTCAAAATTTTGGCACTATCTATTATTTCATGAATATCTACGTAAGAGCACAATACATTTAAAATATGTAAAATTTTATCGTAAAATTGATTTGGACTTTTATTAGGTAATTGCTTCATCATTACCAAATCTCTATTCAAACAAACCTCGTCCCGCTGATCGGCAAAATTGCGATATACAACTTCTTTTACGTTATCCCAGGTAGAAACACTATGAATGTTAATTACTATTTTGGCATTGCCAGTTAATTTACCTAATAGACAGTTTAAAAGAAATACGTTCTGAAAAGAGTTAGGTTCATTGATTTTATAGAAATGATCGATTTAGCATTGACATGTTGTAAGATATCGATTTAAATCATTAGGATTGCCATCGAATGTTGGCACACTATTTAAATTCCATTTTTTGATTCTTAATATAAATTTGAGTCTGAGTTCCGTTATTAAAGTCTCTTAAAGGTTTAATTCTTAGTGTTTCAAATTTTTTCAATACATCTTCAATATTATTCATTCAATTGCACTTACATTAAGGTGATCAACTTAAGCATCTCTTGACTATAAGGATGGTGGCTGGATCTGCAATTTTTGTCGTCCCCAGGCCAACTTTCTTGCAAAATTAAGCAATTTGTGTTCCAATTTCCTGTTCAATCGTCTTTAGGCTGGTCTACAGTTCCACGATGGAAAGGGCGTGATGGAAACGTCTTTGCCAAAAACCGATTTTTGAATGATTGTGGCGTGTTCATATATTTTTTTCCTTTGTTTGGGTTTTACGCCACTATCTAAAACTCAAAAAATATCAAAAATACCTGTTCTTACGTAAAGAAAGAATCACTGGGTAAAAACAAAAAACCAAACGGAGACAAATTTCTCAGTGATTCTTTTTTGTAATAAATTTGCCTAACGAACAAACTTTTAAAGATATAAAAATGTTATAAAAAATTTTACAAACTTTTAATGTCAACGTTCCGGGGGGTACTCTCCCCCCCGTTTTCAAAACTAAACTAAAAAATAAATTATATTAATTTGTAATATATAAAGTAACGAGTGAAAGAAAATATATTTTTTTGTGTATGTCAACGATACTTACTGAAATTCTCCTCTATAGAGTCTATTTATTCGTTCACTATCTCTTAGATTGATTTTGATATCGTCAGAATTCACCAAGAACACAATTTTCAATAATTCAGTTTGTCTGAAACAATGTGAGCATGGCTCATCATGCACATTAACCCGTCCGTCCTTGAACATTATCCCCACTTTCAAACTTTACTGTCACTCATAGCATAATCATTCTAAAAACAACAACTCCTCCCTAAACCCCAAAAATCTGACGCTGAATTTTCGCTGCTGCCAAGTTTCTTGCACTCAAGAATCGAATTACAGATCGTATCTCACACTCGGTGGGGAACTTAATTTTCTTAAACAATATAAACTTCTGCAGCTCAGCACACAGAAATGCGATACGGTTGCAAATAGCACCTAAAAGCGCACGGCGGCGATTAGATATTTTTCCTTCAACCATAAATTGGTACTTACATTCAGTTTAGATTTTTTTTATCATTTTCACTTACTAGAACATACATAATTATTACAGATTTCATTAACACGCATTCTAGAATATCATAATAAATGAAAAAACACTGAAAATGCGCTTTTAAGAAATAATCTAGAAATATAAGTATATTTCGATCTATTTTAGATCGGGCGGTGCCAAGAAACATTCCGTTTTAAAAACCTGATGGTTTGATTTCGATTGATAATTTAAGTTCAGAAAGACGTAAAGACTGAAATTCTGAAGGTTTGTGACATGACTTTTAAAAACTTGTTTCGGTTCGGTGTGACATTTAAAATTGCAACCACATTATTGCAACAAACGGCATCATATCGAAATAGTGAGAAAGTTGATGTTGTGAAGGGACAACCACTGGAAGAAGTAGCATGCTTTCTGTATTTGGGAAGTCAAATTTCCGACTCTGCCGACCTGTCAGAAGAGGGTATAAAGGGTTTCCCAATAAGAGCGATAGGATTTAAATTTGAAATAAAATACAAAAATTCGCCCGAAAATAATGCTCATTGTTTTTATTAGATGGTATATTTTATATCATTTATGATTTAAGCAAAATATCGTTTAGGTGCCCACCTCGACTCTTTTTGCACTGGTTGATCCGATTGGCCCAATTTTCGATGACTCAGTGGAGCATATTGGGTGGTATGGTGACTATGTTTGTTCGAATGTTGGCTTCAAGTTCATCAAGAGTCTTGGGTTTTTTTGTGTAAACCTGTGATTTAACATAGCCCCAAAGAAAATAGTCTAAAGGTGTTAAATCACAAGATCTTGGTGGCTAGTGGCAAGGGCCATTCACGTGAAATTACCGATTTTTCGAATTGATTGCTCAATAAGTCCATAGTAATGCGTGTTATGTGGAAAGTTGCACCCTCTTGTTGAAAATATACTCTGTCCGCATAAATTTTATTAATATTCGGAAATACAAAATCGGATAATATGGTACGATGGTGTTCGTCATTCACAGTAACTTTACCGTTTTTGAAAAAATACGGCCCGATAATGAAACCGTACCATAATCCATTCCAAATAGTGATTCTTTCGGGATTTAATGGGGATGAATCACTCTGACTCGCACCAATAATGACTTATTAACGTAGCCGTTTAACCAAAAATGAACCTCATCGAAGAAGATGATTTTGCGATGAAAATTCGCATCGTTTTCCATTGCTTCCATTACCCAATCTGCGAACTCTCGACGTAATTGATGGTTCGTTGGCTTAAGTTCTTGTGCAAATCTTATATGAGTATAAACAGAGATCCAAACGCAAAATACATCAGGTGTCATCCTACTTAAGCCCAACTTTTAAGAACGGGAGGAACAGACACATTATCGTTCTCGGCAACAGTTTCACGAACAGCCACGATATTTTCTTCACTACGCCCACTACGAAATCGTGACGGTGGCTTTTGGTCATGAAGACTAAACTCACGTTCAAACTTATCAATTAGACGGCGGATAGCTTGATAAGAAGGAGCGCCCTTGTTGTGAACGAAATTCTCGTTGAGTAGCAACAAATTTTCTCGAATTTTGATAAAATGTTTGGACAAATTCCAAAAGTTGTGGTAACGAAAACTTGTTCATTGCGAAACGGCAAACCTTATTGAAAACAATTGACTGCAAATATCAAGAATTGGATATCAAATACGACCGCCGTTAGCTGTCAAAATCTTATCTAGCCTATTGGGAAGTGCTTTATATAGAATAAAGCGTGCTAGTGCTAATTTTGGATATCTAATGATGAATACTGAAATCAGTGTTGACCATGTCATAATAATTCCCAGTCTTTTGTATGGAGCTGAATCCTGGGTCTTGTATCGAAGGCAAATAAAACAACTCGAGAGATTTTATCAAGGCTGCCACCTGAAAATCTTTAGAATAATATAACTAGACTATCTGACTATTGTGGACGTATTTGAATGAGCCAATATTTTGAGCATAGAATCTCAAATTATAAAAGCTCAATGGGAAAAGATGGCAAACGGCAGACACAAATGACATAAGAAGGCATCTAAAGCTGTGCTGCTTCATGAGAAATAATTGCCAAAAGGGAAATAGGCTGGATCGCGCGTACTACTACTGTATTCTTCTGACATAAAATATGCATGCCTGTGGAAGAACATTTAGATATAAGCTGGGCTATTTGAGCCATTATAAAGCTCATAATTCTTTAAAAATGGTTCAGCAAAACTAGTAGCCGTGACAAAGGTCATAACAGTATTGGGTTGACAGCCATCATCATTAGCTGATCTCTATCGACAAACAGTTCGCCCCGTTGAGAACTTTATTTGATTGTTATGGTACCATCTGATGATATGATCTGTAGTAGATGACCTTGCTATACCCTCTGGAGAACCCTTAGATGTTTCCTGTAGGATACTCCCGATTCATAATCGTAACTAAGCAAAGGCACGATCACAGCTCGGTATACGCCACCTTTACCTTCAAGGAGAGGTCATGATTTGAAAACTATGTGACAAAGTTTTCAAAAGGCTGTAGAAGCACAGCCAATTCGGTTGTGGATTTCCAATTCCAGATCTCCTCTAGAATATTTCGCATACTCAAGTGGAGAGCGAGATGCATAATTACTTACCAAGAGGATCAATTACGACGAACAGCCATAATTTTAGGTTTATTTATGGAAATTTTAATACATACCACCCGATATACGGGGGTAGTCTGAAAAGTTTCCAGCATAACACAGAAACAAGTATTTTATCTTGACAAATTCAGTTTTATTTCTTAACCTAATCTCTTTGTAATTTTATATACTTTTTCCAGCGGTGGTAACATCTCTTTAATTTGTTCAAATCGAAGTTGACATCTTGTTGTGCAAAATAGTCGTTTACGAATATGGTCTCGTTATTTGATAAAAATTTCTGTTCCCCGAACGAAATTTTTAGATTAAGAAAGACTAGATCTGGTGAATACTGTAGCTGGTCAATCTATTTCGAATCCCAATTTGTATTTTTTTCCATGGCGATCACCGAAGTGTGAGACGGTGCATTGTCGTATGCAACTGCTTATAACGTATGCCCAATTATTTTACTAGAATATTTTTGATGAGTAGCGACATCTTCATGTTGAGGCTGGAAACTTTTCAGACAACCCTTGTATGTGTTAAAGGTTTCCTTTTTTTTTAATTTAACACCTAGAGAGTTCTGCAATGTGTCTAGTGGGCAATAAGCTTTTTTGTATGATACAGGTGAATGATAGGTAGACTATCACTATATTGAGTGATATCCTTTAGGGGGTATTTTAGTCTAGAAATTTGAAAAAATCGATTTTGCTTATATTTCCAAAGCTTAGACATTCAAGATTATATCCTCAAAGGGATTTTTCAAAATTCCCATTATTTACTGAGTTACAGCGATTTTGGTGACGCGGCACTTAAACTGGCCCGATCTCAACAAAGCGAACAATAGACGCTAGACGTTGCCCGACTACCTGCGGATGGATTACCCCTTAAAACCTTTTTTATACTCTACCTATATAATGTATATATATATATATATATATATATATATATATATATATATATATATATATATATATATATATATATATATATATAATGTGTATTTAACTGAAAATTATAGTAACGTATTTTGTTGAAATCTTGTCGTTCTAGTATTTAGTTCAGGTTAGTTTCGAGTCAATCTTCAAGCAACGCAGACGTGCGTACTCTGTGAATATTTTACAAATATTTTGAGTGTATATTGTAATTTCTGTGTAAAATGGATAAAAAGAAGTTGATACCGTAGTGAAATCTAGTTTTTACCAAGGTTGTAATCTATGGAAATATAAACAAACAATCTGACATCAAAGCTTATGAAGATGGGTGTGAAGAACATCAAGACTCTTGTACAATAAATTACAAAGCAAGTGGCGGAAAAATGGAGGTTGACGCAGTTGTTGAAATGATCGGAAGCCAAGCATGAAGTTAAGTATGTGTATAGGATATATATAGGAGATTGTGACTCAAAAACGTTTAAAGGTATTCTTGATATGAATCCTTACGATGATGACCGTATAGTAGGAAAAATGGAGTGTGTTGGGCATGTTCAAAAGCGTATGGGTTCACGATTGCGTAAAGCTAAAAAGATAACAAAAATATTGGCGGCAGAGGCATTGGTAAACTATTACTGCTTCTTGCCCGAGCGAGGCAAGAGATGGTGAGAAGTTGACCCGATGGCCCTTACTTTTGTTCCTTTTTGTTTTCAAACTTGTGATATGTCACAGGTTTGGAGGGGTTTTTATATGCCGTTCTGTAGGCATGGATATTTGACCGAAGTGAAAGGACATATTGGGGCCACGGCGGGCAATGAAGCCACCGGGGCACTGATTAGTGGGTTTCTGAAAGGGAAGCTTTTAAATGGAATGTATCCAATAAATTGGATAGGAATGTCTGAAGCGTTGGGATATTTGTTTCCCGATGGGTTTGTACATTCCTTACAAACCATGGAACGTTGATAATATTGCGAAGCGCACGGGATTGGAACGACTGGAGTCGTTTAATCGATGTTGTTGGGAGATATGGGAACTAGGTCTGGACCGACCGGATCATAGTTTTATATAGTGTTAGTTGAGAGTAGAGAGCTTATTTCTTCTGTTGATGAGTGAGTATAGTGCACGGAACATTCCGTGTGCTTTCCTGATTGCCTTTTTTAGGTGCGGCTTCCACGTTAAGGCCTTCTCATATTCAAGGCCCAGATAGTACGCCATTTTTTCCCACTTGATTGGAAGTCAGTGAATCCGGATTTGTTGATCTAATTTCGGTCTTCTCCGGGTGAAGAGGATGGTTTGAGTTTTAGAACGGTTGATCGCGAGTCTCTATTCGATCAACCATTTGGAAGCTTTCAACATCTGCTTATGGCGCCTGGGCGTAATCGTCGAGGCTCTGTAGTCAAACGAATATAAATCGGTGTCGTCAATGCTGAAAGATGTTTCTACATACGAAATTTTCGGAAATTCCGTCATGTAGAATTATAGGGGCGAGAGGGGAGCCTTGCGGTACACCCGCTTCTATTTGCTGGACGTTAGATAAAGCACCATCGACTAGCACTTGAAAAGTGCGTCCAGTCGGAAAAGATGCTATTAATCTCACAAGAAGTAAGGGTATGCCTAGTTTAAGCATTTTGATTACGAGTCCGAGATGTTAGACCCTGTCAAAAGCATTCGGGAGGTCCAGAAAGACAGCTCCCGTATGACGTTTTCTGCCAAACTCCCGTCTGACATCCGCGGCGAGCCTCACCGTCGTGTACTCAGCAAGCTAATTGGCCTCTAGCTTCTTGGATCGTTGGAGCTTTTCTCTTTCTTGGGGATTACCATGATTTTAGCGTGCTTTCATGAAGTCGGAAAATGCCGGAGTCTGAATATCGCATTGACGATGTTCGTCAATTACGCTATTTATTTGTTTGGTAGTCGTTTCAGCTACATCGGAGAGATACAGTCCCGACCTGGTGCTTTTCTTACTTTTAATCCACGGATAATGTTATGTATTATCTTTGGAGAGACTAGATGGCTGATCCAGTAACCTGGGTTGGGAATTGTTTGAAACATGAGAACTTCTTGTTTTAGCTTATCAATATTATTCCTCTTTTCGACTGAAGGCCGAATCGAGGTCCTCTGTAGCTTGTAGGTCTTTGCGAAGAGCTCCGCTTTTTCCTTCCTGGAGATGGCGTAATTTGCACCCTTCTTCAGAGGAGGAATCGGCGCTCTCGCCTTTCCCACAAGAGATCCGGCCGTTTTCCATAATGATCAACTGGCCGTGTCTATTGACGCTAAGAAATCCTCCCACCTGAGATCCCTGAACTCTTCGAGGGCCAATTGGACCTCTCTTTTAGCCTCGTTTGCACGATGGCTGAGCTCAGGATTCCCAGTCAAGCGGTAGCGCCTGTACAACCTGTTCTTAGATAGTATCTTCTCCTTTAGCTCGGGCGGAATGTCCAATGCTGCCGTAGAAGACACTGTTGAGATTTTAGTCGCCACGTTAGTGGCTTCTAATATGTCTGTAGTTAGTTTCCCGATCACATCTTCGAGCTGCTGAATGTTATCAGGACCGTTATTACGACAGGAATGATATTAGGACCGCTGTTCTGCAAATAAAATTTGCTCCAGTTGATATTTGCATTCTGTTTCAGTGGTGGGAGACTATCCACCGTTGTTCCTATTTTGAGCAATGCAGGGTAGTGATCAGAAGTAAGCTCATGAATCAGCTGCAATGCGACCTTATTGGTAAGATTTTTAACCAGCAAAAGATCTACCGTACTTGTGCGCCAATGCATCAGGTCAGAGCCTCCCTTATTTGCCTGACTTGATCCCCATGCTCTTATGGGCATTGAAATCTCCTGCAACTATGACAGGAGTGTTGTTAGATAGAAAACCGTTGAACTCGCCTGAATCGAAGTTAATACCGTATTTCTGATACCATGATGATATGTTTATGAGATTTCCTTCTAGGAACACTTATACCGACATTACTGCCGAGGAATTAAGACCAGTCGGAGGTAGGAGGTGATGCCTGATTCATCTCTTGACGAGAATCATCAGACCACCAGCCGCTTCTCCCAGTCTGTCATCCCCATAACAGAGAAAATTTCTTATTCTGAACTTATCGCTCGGTTTGAAGAAAGTTTCCTGGATAAGAGCAACATCGACACTGTTCTTCCAGAAATGCCGCCAATTCAATCTTCCTGCCATTCGATGGTGGCTTTCGGCGTGAGTTAAATCGAAAGTCTCGGAAGTACTCTTTTTAAAAACTTTATTTAAATTTTACAGAGTGGCGTGAACCAAACTACAATATTCAAACTAGATTAATAAAATTCTAGAGAGGAGCGTACTGTGCTACTCGAGAAAGAAAAGATGGCAAGGTGTTATTTCCTCGTACTTTTATACAACTAAAAATGTTAAGTAAGCAATAAAGGTGCTGATAGGCGTTTAATCGGTACTTTTCCATATATGGTCAGCTAAATGGTAGATATAACTCCTCCATCCTTAGAGAGGTCATATACAACTTTTAACTGACATTGAAAGTTTTTATGGCCTAGATGGGAATTTCATCATTGTTTTATTTGACCTTCAACTTTTTAAACTTTGGCCATAATAACTTTTTACAAAGGATGCTCAGTATGATTGTTACGATTACATAGAGCAAAATTGTCCAAATACTGATATGTTTCTACTGAACAGGATTGCTAAGTAGTTTCGAATTTTCTTTTTGAATATTTAATTCATTTTGAATATCGTTAAGTTATTCGATATGAATCTCTTGCAAATTGAACAATTTTACTTTGTTGTATAGTGGTTTTACATTTAGGGATATGTTTTTCATTACAACAATGGGTAAAGAATTTTTTTGGAATTTTCTATTTGTAATCAAATTCTTTTTTTAAGATAATATCTTTTATTTTTAATTGACAGTGTTGATTGAGTTCAGTTAGGTAGGTTCCTTTGAATATAAGCTTCTTTTCTAGGTTTTTACAACTTTCGGTTCCTAAAAATTCGTTTTTTGTTAATATTATCCATTTGTTCTTATCTATTGAGTGGATATCAAACTTTATATCGATATTAATAGGTTTGCAATTAGTTATGTTATTTTGGTAATTAAAAAGTTGAATCTCACAAGGAACATTTTCATTTATCTTTCGTGTTAGATATTGTTGCATAGATACAGTTTGTCATTCATTTCTTTACAATTGTTATTAAAATAACCAAAATGGTTTCCATTTAGAATTACATAATTATAAGAAGGAACAATAATTTGACACTATGGTTCTTTAAATACAGGTAGGGTAAAAAGTTTATATAGGTCGAATAAATTGTTTTCTACAATAGGTGTTTCAATAATAAATATGATATTTTCTTTTGTGTAACTCTTGATTTCCAAAATGTTTTCAAAGTATAAGATATTTATTAAAGTTGGATTAAAAGGAAATTTTTTATTAATAACTTGTATTTGTTTTAATAAAATCTCAGGTTTAACAATTGCATTATGAAATATTCTTAGTTTTGCGAATGATTGCAACTTCTAATTTTTCAAAAATATCATAGATATTTTGATAAAACAAAGATATTTGGAACAATGTCATGTGCATTTTCAAAGCGGCTGTCTGCAATAGTTGTTTTAGTTCTATTTCTTTTCCTAAATTCATAGTTTCTTTCGATCGTTTGAGAATATTTTGATTATGTGAAATATTCTTTGAAGTTTCTTTGAAGCTTTGAACTGATTCATTCAGAATTGACATCTGTTGGTCAAGAATGATTTTGACATTGTTTTGGTTTTCTTTTAGTATATTAATACTAGCATCAATTTGTTAGTCATCTTTAGTATCTAAATTTCCTGTAATTCTTTTTATTATGTAACCTAGACCATTAACCATTCCTCTTTTCTTTCTTGCTTTAGAAGGAAATAACTGATTAATTTGATCTTCATTGTTTAATTCAATACTATCTATTGTCATATAAGAACTGTGAAATTCTTCTATGTAATCTCTGTTCATTTGAACGTATTTTTGAATAAAAATATCTGTCTTTTATAATATAAAATTCTTTAAGAATTGGGTCTAAAAGTAAAGTAAAGTGTTTGGGTTAGAGGCACATCAGCAACTAGGCTAATTAGCGACAGGACCTTCAGCTTAACGTGGATTCCGAACCACGGTCATCAGCTTCCGACAAACCCAGGCTAGCACTCCCCTCGGGCTATGAACCCTTGGTTATGTGCCTACCCATACGTCTATCAGGAAACCTACCGACTGGCGAGTGACCAACGTAGAACATTTCTCAGAAAACATCCGGCCTTACCCAGCCTTTAACTGGCATGACTGAGGGGTAATTCGTTTTCGGATTTTACACTCTTGCCTATAAACAATCACAAACATTTAGGAAGTAAATAGACAGAAGAAAGAAAGAAAAACAACCATCCGAGCGCTGGAATCGAACCAACTACCGCTCCGATGCGGTTTCGGCACAGCATCGGCAGGCCGCAGCTCTTACCGTCCGCACCAACGCGACCGGCCGAATTGGGTCTAATTCGAATATTTGTACGGATGCTTTCCCTAGTTTATAAGGAATCCCTGGGTTATCGTTTAGGTTAGTTACTGTAGCCATTATGAATCCCAAGAGGATTCCTGAGAATCTGAATATTAAAGGTTTCTTAAATTCTTTGATGTGTATTATTTCGGTTTTCCATTTTTTGGATTTTGATTTTATTAAGTTCCAATACTTTTTTAATTATATAAGGTCCTTTAAATTTGGGCTTACTCTTATCTCTTTCTGTCAGTTTTTTATAGACTTTCTGGTTTATTTTGAATTCTTTGGATTCGCTTCCTTTTATATTTATTTTGGAGGTAATTCTTTCTTTTTCTAAGTCTGTTCTTTCAATTAGCTTTTTGTAAATATCATTTATCTAATATCTATAAGTTGTCATATAAATGGATAAAATGTATAAGATATCAGATCTAGTGGGCCCCTATAATTGGTATGACCTAAGATCAATTCATATGGTGCGAATTTTGTAGTTGAGTGTTTCGTATATAATAGCTATATGCTATAATTGTTTGATCTCTTTTTTCCAGTAATCTTAAATGTTCAATTAATGTCGAATGAAAGCGTTCTATAGGAGAGTTCAACTCATGATGGCCTGGTGTAGTAAAATGAATGTCAATCTTGTGGGCTTTTAAGAATTGTTGTACCAAGTCGTTTTTAAATTCAGATCCATTGACTATTATTATTGTCTCTGGACAACCGAAGAATGAAAAGAAGTTTGTCACAAACTGATTTGGCATTTTTGTCGTAAGTGTAGGCTTGTCCGTAGTTTGAAAATTTATCAAAAATTGTTGGTATATTTTATTTTTCATAGACAAAGATATCGAGATGTAGTATTTCGAATGGTTTTGAAGGTCTTTCGGTCTTTACCATTGGAATATAAGATTTTAAGCGACTGTACTTCTGTGTTTGACAAGTTACACAATCATTAATATATTTCTTTATTGATTCTTTCTGTTTTGCCCAGTAATAATTGACTTTTAGTCTATCATAGATTTCTCTGATTCCTCTATGATTTGTTTTGCCTTCATGTTGATTTTTTATAAGAATGATCTGTTCTTCTTCATCGGTAATCGTGTTGATCATCTTGGTGCATTGAATTATCTTTGGTTTATTGAAGTTCTTTATATATACTTCATTGAATATATTTATTAGTTCTTTATCTATAAAATGCACGTAACATTTTTTATGTGGTAAATATTCTTTAATGAAATTCTTTATATTTTCTTTACTAGGGGGTAATTTAATATTATAAGCCATATTATTAAAAGGGGTTTCTGAGATTATTTGAAATTTGTCATGGGGTGACTTTGTGAAAATGTATTGCAATTTTTTATTATTAATTATTTCGTTAAGAATAGTAATCTTTGGATTGTCGTTATCTTCTTGATTTGAACGTACTGGTTGTTTTGAATCTGGTGGTGTGATTTGAATATCCGATATAATTTTTACCTTTGGTTGGTCAATTTCCTTTCTATCATCAGATTTACCTTCTGATGGGTTTTCTGCGATTTCTCGTAAATATTCAACTATGTCAAACTTTGAGTCGCCAAGGTTGTTTATAATTGACTCGTTCTCGTAGACATTTAGTTTTATGAGCGACAGTACATCTGCATTCGTATTCTGTTTTCCCTTTTTATAGATAATTTTATAATCGAATTCTTCCAGTTTTAACCTCCATCTAGTTAATTTGGAGTTAGGTTCTTTTAAATTAAATAACCATGTAAGTGGTCTATGGTCAGTATAAATAGGAAACTTTTTTCCAAATAGGTAGGGTCTAAAATATTAATTTTCCAAAAATTGTATTCAGTAGGCAGAT
Organism: Cosmopolites sordidus; assembly: GCA_031761425.1. NCBI lineage: Eukaryota > Metazoa > Arthropoda > Insecta > Coleoptera > Curculionidae > Cosmopolites > Cosmopolites sordidus. The sequence continues at coordinate 127,315 of JARFXV010000658.1, read as the reverse complement.
ATTAATTTGTGCAGTCGGGTTATTTGAATCTTGGAAAGCTTTGATTAGGTTTTCACACGAGTTTAAAAATCTATTTAGCCATTTTGGGTTTACATCGAATTTAGGAATGTTATCGGATTGGTATCTCAATAAATTGTAATGAATTTCCGGCATTTTAATTTGCTTTTTTGTAATCGATCGTTTTGTAAAGTTCGAGAGGTTGTTTACTATTTTATCAACAGAAAAATCAATTTTGTATTCTTTGGAAATCAATAGTTTAAAAAGTTTGTATATATAATTTTCAAATATTGAATATTGTGAAATATAAAATATATGTAGGGCAGGTTAGGACTCTTAATATCTAAATGTAAGCTAAATCGAAAGTATGTCAAATCGAAATTATAACTTATATTTGACTAGAAATTTATGAATGATGAAAATTCGAAAAGGTACTTACACAAGCAGTACCTTTCTTCGTTCATCTTTCTTCATTCGAGATGAGGTTGCGAGGGTTTGCTGAGGGTGATGAGTGTTGAGTTGTTGTGTTGTTGCTTAGGGTTTCCTTATGTTGGCGTGGGTTTGTTGTGGTTTGGCTGCTCGTTACGGCTAGTTGTTGGTTTTGTTGTGAATCCTTCCAACTTGTTTCTTGGTCGGTCCTCTGTTGGGTTGTTGGATTTTTTCTGAATCCTGTGGTGGTTTTTCTTAGTTTGTTACGGTTTCTGCGGATCCTCCCAATTTTCGCTTGGTGGTCCTGTTACTTGAAGTTCCAATGTGCGTTTGGATGTCCTCTGCTTTTTGGGATTCCAGTGTTCGCTTGGATGGCCCTGGGTGATCTTCCCTTTTTCTTGCAGGCAATATTCTCCTTCCTTGACTCTCGTTGAACCGTGGATTGAAGTTACCTTAAATCGGTGCTATCTACTTCAAGCCTTGGGTTGCGGAGTTTCTTTTTGGATGAACTCTTGAGAGAGACCGCATTTTTTCTTCGCCTAAGATCGGCACTTTTTAAGAAAGACGCGTTCCGAAATCCATACGACTGCGCCAGTTAAATCGAAAGTCTGGGAAGTACTCTTTTTAAAAACTTTATTTAAATTTTACAGAGTGGAGTGAACCAAACTACAATATTCAAACTAGGTTAATAACATTCTAGAGAGGAGTGTACTGTGCTACTCGGGAAAGAAAAGATGACGAGGTGTTATTTCCTCGTGCTTTTATACAATTAAAAATGTTAAGTAAGCACTAAAGGTGCTGATAGGCGTTTAATCGGCACTTTTCCATATATGGTCAGCTATATGATAGATATTACTCGTGCCGGATGTGCCGGCTACCACCACGACTACTGTCTTCGTTGGTTCGTCTTTCATGCTTACTTTGTCAGTAAGCGTTTTAACCATCTTCTCCAGGGCTTTGACCTTTTCCTGAAGATCATCTTTCTGCGTTTTTTGCTTGTTCAAAAGCATACCATGCTCGGCTACCTGGTTTTCTAACCAGTAAACGTAACGTCCGTTAAAAAACCGTTATAGTATCGGGTGGTTGAAACGCGACAAAGACTATGGAAAGCTCCAGCGGCGATGAGGCCATCGTGGCCGAAATCGCGAAAGTAGAGGCGGAAAACGCCGCGGTGAAGACCCTCGAAACAGAAGTAACAAAGATGAAGAAGAAGCAGGATGAGGATAGCTTGCTGATCTAGCTGCTGTTAGAAGCGAATGCAAGGTTGCAAAAGAGATCGCGGCCCTGCTAAAGGAGAAAGAGGAGGCTAAAAAGTCTCTGAAGAGGTAGAGAGGAAAAATGACGTCTCGAAGGGTCTAGAAACGTCCAAGAAGCAGAAGCGGAAGAAGAAGAGGTCACCCATCCAGGGCCCTCCAGGACCGACCTATCGTCCTTTATTCCATTTATTCCGGTTCCAGCTTATTATACTAAACTATTTCGTACCGACGCCGCCATTATTCTTGGCGGCGATTTTAACGCATACAATAAACTGGGGTTGCCGATCCACGAATACTCGTGGTAGCACCCTAAGCAGGTTGTGTGATTTGTTTGGGTGCCTCATCGCCTTTCGTGATGAGGCTACCCATTTCCAATAACCTCCTGCATTCGGGATTGGTTATTGACTTCTTCATTTTAAAGAATCCCTCCAGAGCGATTGCCACGTCGGTCCTACACGAGCTCGATTCTGACCATCTTCCTTGAACTTGGGAACGGCCGACTCATGGGTGCTCCGTTTAAGTTGACTTGCAAAGTCAACAAGTAGCTTAGAGAGGAATTAAGCAAGTGGGTGCGGTAACCTCTGCGGAACGTGGGAGGTTAGTAACTGTTGCTGTTAATATTAATGTTCATGGAGGACACATACCTCTATTTTTCATATTTCAGTTGAAGCGACACCAAGACCACATGATACGTGAAGGTTCTATTGGGTCTGGAAATGGTGCTGGAAATGCTAGAAGCTGGATGTAAGAAGCAGAGTTATTGTTGTTTTTTGGAAAACTTCTATAACAAATCCAAGTCCACTATTGATCAAAAATGCCTGCTATTGCTCGACAATCATATATCACATGTCATTCATGCCCTTGATTTTTGCAAGAGAAATGGAATCATGTTATTATCATTCCTTCCTCACTGAACACACAAACTTCAACCCCTGCATAGAGCGGGGACCATTCAAGAAAATGATAAACTCTGTCTCAGATAAATGGATGCGGAATCATCCCGGTCAAACAATGACTATATATTACATTCCTGGGACTGTTAGAGAAGCATTTTGTCTTACCGTCACCGATACAAATGCTATTGCTGGTTTTACATGCACTATAAGTCGATTTAATAGGAATATCATTACCGCAGTTGACGAATAATCTTTCAAAATCAGGACCGAGTAACCAAGTTAACGGTCATTCGATCAGATGTAACAATCCCTAATCACCAACTCTCCGGGCTGTATCAAACGTACAAATCGATATAAGAACTCTACCGCGAACTGGTTCTTGAACTTGATCCAATTTTGATCCGAAGTAAAAAGAGATTGTAAAAAACGTAGAATTACGATCCTCACAGACACTCCAGAAAAAATGCTGTTGAAGAAGAATAAGAAACAAAGCTATAAAACCAAATACAAAGTTAAGAAACCAATATTGTACCAAATGCACCAAAAAATCACCATCTATAAAAGAGAATAGCAGTGAAAAGAAGACGAGCGACCCTCCTGGAAGCAAAGGAAAGGGGAACCAGTTAACAATAAACCGCACTGATTTTGATAAAGAAGAATGCTTTTGCCGCGTTTGTTTAGAGTCATCAACAGCTTAATAAACGAGAAGTGCGTGCAATGTGTTGATTGTAAAAAATGGTTTCATGCTGCGTGCACTAAAGATGATTTATGCTATGTGTGCCATAATTGCGAGTCGGAATAGAAACATTAATATCATTACTAAAGTTGATCTCATTATTTTAATTAAACAATTATTTCATATAAGAAGTTATTATATTTTTTTGATATTTGTCAGAAGTAATATTTCATGTTTGATTGTTTTTTTATAGTTTAGTAAATAATTTAATTTAATCTTGTGTTTTTTTCATTGTTTACATACTATTCCGCAAGACCATAACAGTGTTACTTTGGACCTATACCGTATTACTTTAGTCCTGATGTTGTGGATGAAAGTAACGATCGACATTTTTTTTTGCAGCTTTATAAATATTAGAAACAAAGGTATATTACATACAATTGTAAAGTAAATTTATACAGTATAGACGAAAGTTTCATAAGGCTAATTTCATTTTATCGAAAATATAATTAATAGCCAGAAATCAAAGTAAAAGTACAAAGTACTTTTTGTACCTGGTATCCCCTATACACATTAAATAATTGTTTACCTCTTTCGCGGCATCCCGCGATTTAGCGTTCTGTTCTTTCGTACCAACTCAGTGCTCGACAAGATCTTGCAAGGTGTAGTCACGCTTCTCTGGTAAGTGCCGCCATATTTCGTAATATTACATGCTACTACGCCTCTCAGGCGTATATTTATGATTTAAGTAACAATTGTCATTTTTAGTTATTTTATGTCAATTTCAGATGATTATTTTTTTTTCTGATGTTTATTTATTATTTCAGCTGAATTAGCATCTTGGCCTATTCTAGACCGTTGAATTTGGGAGAAATTGAAAATATTTTGGAAGAAGGTGATTATTTACCAGAATTAATAGATTCAGAAGAGGAGGATTGTCAGCAGGAGGACGAAGTGCAAATCGATTTAGAAGACGATTTTGTGATAGAAATAATTAATTAGTTCAGGAATGGCAGTCCTGAAAGATCATCTCTCTACGGATGATTTATTCGATTCCTTATTTTTCGGTACTCGTTACATTTCTATTATGTGTAACGAAAAGTTTGAGTTCTTGATCAGGTGCCTAAGAATGGACGATAAATCATTTCGAACAGGTCTCAGAAAAAATGTTGCTTTTATTCCTGTGAGAAAAATATGGGAACTATTTATATTTCAACGTAGAATTAATTATGTTTCCGGAAAAATGAAACTATTGATGAATAATTGACGGGTTTTTAAAGATGTTCCTTCCGCATGTATATACCAAACAAGCCGGACATATATGCAAGTAAATTCCCCACGATGTGCGACCCTTCCTCAAAATATATGATCGATGCTTCACCTTATACGGGTAAGGTTACCAACACAGGAGGACTGCCACTTGGTGATTTCTATGCGAAAGGACTATCAAAAAATATACATTCGTTCTAATAGGAACATTACTTGTGACGACTGGTTTACCTCCGTACCTTTTGCTAAATCACAACTTTTACAGCCATATCAATTCACCTTGATGGGTACAATCCGTTCAAATAAACGTGAAATACCGGAACAGATGAAAAGCACACGATCACGTCCAAATGATACTTTTATAGTCCCCGTCCATATTAATGTGACCACTTGAAATAATTAAGTAAAATCACTTTTTTTGCTTGATTTTTAGGAAAACATTTGTTTGTCTGATAAAAGTTACTCAATATGTGATAGACTTCTTTATTACACTGATCACTTAGTACCATAATACTCATATGCAAACAAATCTATATTTTATTTAATATTTTATATTACCGCCCTTAGCCTCTATGGCTGCGCGTACTTGTCGAGGCATACTTCGAATGCAATTAAGATACATTTCTTTGAGGTGTTGATTATGATTCCTATGGACATTTATTATCTCAATTAATTGTGTCTTATTTATGACATTTTGCTTTTCAATCTCAGGTTTCCAAAGCTTCCAGACATTCTCTATTGGTTTCTTGTCTGGTACTCACCAGGCCAGTCCAACAACTGAATATTCAGTTCGTTAATGATTTTTTCGCCGATTTCGTAGTGTGACATTGTGCTCCATCTTGCATGAAAATCATATTTTTATTATTATGGCACCATTTTCTCAACTGTGATATCAATCTATTTTCTAAGACTGAAATGTACAGCTGCTGTTTCATGATTCCTTGAATAATGTAAAGTCTCCCAAGACCTTTGGGGTTAATCACCAATCAAATCATAACTGATCTTGGGTGTTTATATTGGCATTATGTTTGAGATAAATGTTAATCTATAGTTTAGTAAACATTTTTAGTTCATACAGTAACTCAAAATGCTTTAGAAATACGCATAACTTAGATTTTGCTTGAAAAACACAAGTGATCACATTAATATAGACATGGAATGTGCTCAAATATGTAGGCGCAAAACAAATACATGGCCTATGGCGGTTTCTATGGAATTTTGAATATGTCTATTCTTAACTCATACATTATATATAATCATAATAAAATAACTAAAAATTAAAAGCCACTGGAAAGAGAGCTTTCATGAAAAAGTTAAGTACCGACTTATCAATATCTTGGATGGAAAAACGACTTAATATCCCGACTTTGAAGCGGACTTTATGAGACATCAACAAAATTATTGTCTAAATGATTATGGCGTGTTCATATATTTTTTCTCTGTTTTTGGGTTTTTAGTCACGATCTAAAACTCAAAAAATCTATTCTTATGTAAATAAAGAACCACTGGATAAAAAACAAAAACAAAACGGAGGCAAAAGTCACAATGATTCTTTTTCTGTAACAAATTTAGTTAGCGAAAAAAAAATTTCAAAATACATTTTTTTTTTAATAAATGCAAACTTTAGAATATTAAAACGTTCTAAGAATATTAAAAGAAACCGTTATAATTAATTTAAATAAAAATAACTATAATACTATGTTTTCGGTAGATTTAAATTCAATATGGTTCCCGATTCTAAAGAATACAAATAAATACGTTTAAGTATTTCAATACACAATAATCATACAGTAAACCTCACCTATATAATTTTTTGGTAGTATGTCACTGTCAATGTAATATATTATTGTCGATGTAAGTATCATTGATATATCTAAAAAATATATTTAGTTACTATCTTTACCGTAGTATATAGATATTAATATAAATCATTTTTTAGATTATTTTTGAAAATGGGAGAATCTTCCGTATCTTCCAAAACGTTAACGTTCTAAAGTTTGTATTTATTTTTAAAAAAATTGTATTTTTTAAATTTTTGTTCGTTAGGCAAATTTATTACAGAAAAAGAATCACTGAGAAATTTTACCCAGTGATTCTTTATTTACATAAGAGCATATATTTTTGATATTTTTTGAATTTTAGATCGTGGCGAAAAACCCAAAAATGAGGAAAAAACAAAATTTTTGAAAAACCACCTGAAAAACAATGAATGTGGTGAAGACGAACCCGAGCCAAAAAATACGCCAATATTGTTCATTTTGTTCTTATAGAGATCGAGAAGAATGTCTAATTTAGACTAATAAGACTATATATATATATATATATATATATATATATATATATATATATATATATATATATATATATATATATATATATATATATATATATATGTATATACCGTTTCCGAATCAGACTTGCTTGGACGTGGTAAAGGAGTTTGAGTAGGACAATGGAGCTTTGAGCTATGCTGTCTGGAGCGTAAGTTACTGGCACGGTCACCCCTGGCGGACAGATCAAGGCAGACCAAACCTAACCTAACATGGCTTTACTATTTCAAATACGGCCCTCATCCCCCGGAGGCCAAGGAGCAACTATCCAGGGCAGCGAAAAGATCTGCCCAAGGCAGAGTATGCTAAGAATCACCGGGTTAGATCAGGCTGCCATAGGACTTTTAACATTGCTACGCTTAATTGAGATATTATTATGTTCTGTGAAACTCGAAGAAGGAACGAAGAGAACCAACTAACTAGAGATACTAGAACCAACTGGTCACGTACGCTACACCCGAGATACGGAGGATAGACAATGTGGGGGAATTGTATTCCTCATTAATCGAAAACTGAAAGACACTGTAGTAAAATTTGAAAGTATATCTGACCGATTAGCCCGATGCGCCATTCAGCTGTATAAAAAGTTTAAGCTTCAAATCGTCCAAGCTTCTGCACCAACTATAAGCTATGGGGATGAGGAAATTGAGGCATTTTATGATAATGTGGTCCAACTTTAGACAAGGAGAAGTGTAGGTATAAAATCTTGATGGGTGACTTTAATGCCAGAAAAAGAAATACAATAACTGGTGAAAATGCAATTGGCCCACACGAAAATTATAAGCGAGACAATAGAGGTGACAGACTGCTGAACGACAAGAACTCTTTATTATGAATTCGTTTTATAAGGAAAAGATCAATAGAAAATAGACAGAGAAAAGTCTATCTGGGCTCACAAGTGAAATTACTAACCAATATGAAGAAATTGCCAACAATGTGCTTGAAACGGCTGCTGCAATAGCACCACAGGATAAATGTTTCAAAGAGTCAAAAAACTCCAATGACACCATTAATTTAATGAGATAATAACGGACAATGAAGAATGCAGACAGACTTTTTTACGGGGTCGAGTACGTTGAGCTTTGCAAAACTAAAAGCTAGTGTAAAAAACTCTGAAAAAAAAACAATTGAATTAACCAAGCTAATCAGAAGCTGGGAAAGAAAATGGCACACATTTTTTCCTTAATGCGCGAGGATGGTACAGTGTGCACGGAACGGACGGAAATATTAGAGGTTGTCCTAAGATTCAAAGTTATATGAGGATCAGAAGCAGGCAGGAATAGCAATGCCCTCTAAAGAATCAGTGCCGGATATCCTGGTGGAGGAAGTGGCAAAGGCTATAAACTCAATGAAAAATGGCAAGGCTCGAGGAACGGATAGTATAACTGTGGAGATGTTAAAAGCTAGTGGTCCGACTTTACATAAAACACTAGCAAAATTATACTCAAAATTCCTCAAAGAACAAGAAGTACCCAACTTATGGAAAAATGCAGAAGTTATTCTTTTACATAAAAAAGGAGAACAGGAAGATTTAAAGAACTACCGTCCAATAAGTTTCCTCTCAGTGGTGTACAAAGTGTTCAGCAAGATAATATCCAAAAGAATACTAAGAAAACTTAATGATGCACAACCAAGAGAGCAAGCAGGATTCACATCCAGGTTCTTCAGCAGGTCATAGAAAGACACAACGAATACACTATGCCAGTGTGCTTCGCTTTAATCGATTATGAAAAAGCATTTGATTCAGTCTCAAACCACGCTAGTTAAAGGCTGGGTAAGACCAGATGCCCTCTGAGAAGTGTTCTACGTTGGCCACTCTCCAGTCGGTAGGCTTCCTGATAGACTTATGGGTAAGCGTAAAATCAAGGATTGATAGCCTGAGGGGGGTGCTGGCATGGGTTTGGGTTGTCGGTGACTGATGACCGTGGTTCGGAACCCACGTTTAGCTCTAGGTCCAGTCGCTAAATAGCCTTAGTTTCTGATCCGCCTTCTTAAAACGACCGTAGCTCCTTTCCTTTCTTTCCCTTTGTTTCTTTCTCTTGGAAAAATCCATACCAACTTTCGGGATACCTAGATAATTCAATGTATTATCAAGTATTTAGATCATTTGACTTTAACTGATATTAATCAGATAATATCTGATGATAATAAGATCTTTAATCTAAAAATCTAATATCAGATAACATCCGATATTATAAAAGGTATTTATGACAAACAATAAGAAACAAGCGCAACAAGAAAAATACGACAATCAATGATAAATATTTATTTAGAAGAAATCAATAATTAGGCCATGAAAACTATGAATGTTTTAAATATTCATCAAATGGTGGACGAATTATGTAACAGAGTCATTCTGCAAGCATAAAATATGTGATACAAACAAACTGAAATGTGATAATACAATAAAAGGTAATATTATACATCATAAAAATTTAAACAAAAATTAGTCGATTGTAACTTGTAGTTTTGTTCACTTTTATTCCTTTGAAAAATAAAGTTACTTTTTAAAAACGAAATGTTAGCATTACGAAACACATGGGCTGTTGTATTTTTTACATTACATGTATTGTATACATGTTTTTAATTTATATAATTGGTTGATATATTATTGTCTAACCAAAACTGAAGTCGTTCCTTGTAAAAACCAGTAGTCACTTCAACATTTATTCCATCGCTATTCCCGGTAATGTTGAAGAGTTTGATTTGATCGTTGAATTGTTCAGTATTATTGATAGTCACGGGTTGCCAATTAAGCTGGGGATATACAGGATTTTCGTCTGGATTAGGATTTCTGTAATGGAAATTTATATCGTAAAATCATAGAAAATATTAAAATAGTAGTAATGTTATGATATATTAATATATATCCATGCAGTGAAAAGTTAAAAACATCGTACAATAGACAAATTAAGGTGACTTTAAAAGTCTTAAAAAATCAACATTTTTATCATATAGAATCCTCTCATTCGTACATAAGGCAATATATTTTATTTAAGATCTAGCTGTTACCCGTTCCGCTGGGTGTAAATTAAGCTTTAGTAATAATTGATTTTATACGAGTAAAATTACTTTTATAATTCCATAGCTTACCTGCTATTTGTCAATTTTTTTTTCTATAAATTTCATGAAAAAAATATTACGAGGGATTCACAATCATACACTCCGAAATTTCAAATTTTGAAATATATTTATCTTTTACGCACATCCAACCTTCCTTAAGACTTTATTTTTATGAACCCTTCTCCTTAGCGAACATCTAAGACGCATGAAGAACATTCCTGCCAAATGTCAAGTCTGTAGGACTTATATTTCAAAAACAGGCATATTTATATTTACGCCTCTTAGGAATTGATCCTTGCAAAACAATTTCTGCATGACATTTCTGCCAAATTTTAAATTTGTTGGTTTTATATGTTTCGGATAATTCGTGAAAAGTGGGTGGCACTTGTAATTGATTATTTTTCTATTATTTGTTTACGTAATCATCATTTTATTACAATTCTAACTAAACTAAAACTTACTACTAAACTTACCAACTACTTACTTACTAAAAAGAAAAACTTTTTCAATAAAACTAATAATCAACATTGCCCCATGGACATGCCTATAGGCGATTAGGCATGCTGTCGATTAAATGATCAATTTGGGCTTGTGAAATTCTCCCATTTTTTAGATCTTCGCAGGGGAAGAGGAGGATTGTTTCGTTTCTTAATGCGTGTTTTCAGAATGTCCCAAACATTCATGTCAGGGGAATTTGCTAACTACCCTAACTTGATTTTTTCCTCTTCTTCTTCTTCAAAAAAATGTACTGCTGCTGTTCGATGAGGAGGTGTGTTGTCATCCATGAAAACAAATGCGTCGCCCACTGCGTCTCGGAATAGACGCACAATAGGACTTAAAACTTCTTCGATGTACACAGCACCAGTGACCATCCTTTCAGGAGCAGTAGAGGTGTCCGTGTATCCTTTATAATACCACCCCAACACATCACGCTTCTACCTTCAAATGGGATACGTGGCGATCAGAAACCAAGCCAATTCTCGTTTCATCGGACAACATCACGTTATTCCAGTTAGGACTATGATCCACCATTTCTCGAGCCGATTGAAATCCTACGTTTTTTTGTTTGTTACGTTGTTTGTTTTTTGAAAAAGAATTGAAATAATATGTAAATATCAGTATCAACGGAATATGCAAAAATGGAAAAACTTGTGTTATCAGCAAAACATTGCTTTTGTTATTTGCATTTAAAAACGGTCTAAAATCGATATCCATCGTAATTTTTAGAGTGCCGTAGGCGTAGATATCCTATTTGTAAATATGCCAAATTTCTTGTACCTTAAATAATTTTGAAGAAACTTTTTGTTCAAAAAAAAAAATTGTAAAGAATCGGTTAAATTAAAAAAGTACTTTCCTTTACACCCAATACAGGTAAACACCATACTATGCTAAAGTACTTAAAAGTCAATTTTGACAGTGGTAAAATACCTAATTAAGTATAAGTCTGTTTACTTCATCAGGTCGTAAGTCTACTTTATGTATTTTCTGTTCCCAAGTAACGGTGTTTTCTAGATTTCTACGTTGCATTATCTTCGCTTCGATGTTTTGATGATTTATCATTTTTTCCTGAAAATTTTTCATTTCCATACGTTCGTCTCTTCATCTTGACACACACGAATACAAAAGCTGCAGTAATAATACTTCTTGCATAGGTACTCTGCTTGTTTTTTTGACCTACTTATACCATTTATTAGGATACTCAATGCTTATCGTCGTAATGTCTATTCGATTAGTCTTTTCGAACACTTCTCGTAGTTTATATCCTGGATATAAATAATATATGTTCTTCACAATATTTCTTGCTTCTTTTATTAGCCTCACGCTAGTCCGTCAACTAACGCTGCCCATAAAAATAACTATGGATCTTGGAACTGTAAGTTTTTCTAAATTTTAAATCCTATAAATTTACAATCTGCCATAAGGCAATAAGCAAATATTAAATTTAGGCTTATTTAAATATCTATAGAAGTTCAATTCTTCTGTTGGAACCTTTGGTGTAAAATACTAAACTTGATGATATTTACCACTAAACACCAAAACGCTTTTTTGAACTGCTTGACGCACGTTTCGCTAACCATGTTAGCATTATCAGGAGATGATTTAATCTAATTCTAAAACTAAGCTATGTTCTATTTATATGAAAACCATACCTAACGAAGCGTGTAAAAATCATAAATCGTGAAGTGTACTAAGTCTTACATTAATAATTGAAAAAGTTGTCTGAAAGGAATCGGTCCTTTATCTCGGTTCATGATTTTTTACATTTTTCTATTTGAATGCTTTCATATGCATTCAAAGCCCTATTATTATTAACACTTTTAATTAGTCTTAAATTACTAATATCTATAATGTGTCATGTTCGATTGCATGTTGGGTAACACAAGATTTTTCATTTCTCCCATATCTAATGTGGGCAATATGTTCTTTATACCTTGTCAATATGGATCTTTTTGTTTGCCCTATATACCTTCGATCACAGTCTTGACAGCTAATTTCGTAAATCCCCGACTTTTCATGTTGCTCTACTTTATCCTTTGGATTACCCAGAACTTCTCTTAATTTATTATGTGGTTTGTACACAACCTTAATGTCCACTTTTTTCAAAATTTTGTCTAGTCCTCTTGTTTATTGGGCATCAAATGATATTGCACAACCTTAATGTCCACTTTTTTCAAAAATTTTTCTAGTCCTCTTGTTAATTGGGCATCAAATGATATTACCATGAATTTCTTTGTGTTCTAATCCTTTTGAAAAGTCGAAGATTCTTTCAATAATTTTCTGAAGTTATGTTCTGTAGAAGTACTAATAAATTTATAGTTTGTTGGGATTAGTCACATACATTAAAGCACTAAAAATTAAGTTTTAACTCTAAAGTCAGTTTTAACAATGGAACTTGAATTTACACACTGTTACATTCTGTTGCTTATTTCCAATGAATTATATTCTTTTAAACGGTTAGTTTTATTGCTATTATCAAGCAGGTTTACGATACTGTATTGGTATGAGTTTTAAGTCTATTCACTCGCTCACTTTGAAACTTCCGACACTAACGGAATGTGTAGGTAATTATGTAAGGTTTCGTTACTAACATACCACGAAACATCTGCAATAGTTCTTAAAGTTTTTGCCTGAAATAGTTGCAATATTTTAATATTTGAATGAAATGCTGAACCCTACAGTTGAATACCATAGCTCCAGACTGGTTTAATTATTACATTGTACATTGTTAGTTTATTTTCTAATGACAATTTGTAAGTGCGGTCGATTATCCACTGAAACCTTGAGATCTCGAATATCAGCTGTTTTCTTTTGGTAAATATGTCGTGTTTCCAATTCATTTATTTATCTAAACGTATTCCCAACTATTTCACAAAGTCGGATTTTGGAAGCAGTTGTCCATTGAGAACATATGTATGGATTTCTTTCTAAGCCATGTTTCGATTACTGTTAATGATCCCTGGAGTTTCTCTGATGCAAATCTGGGTACTTTATTGGTCACTAGGATGGTCAAATCATTAATGTAGGTTGTTGCGTGAATGTATGGTATTACAGAACAATCGGCAGTATACAATAAATATATAATAGGCCCAATAACACTACTCTGAGGAAGGCTAGATTTTATCGGAAATACTTCAGTTATCTCTTCTTTGTATTTAGCCATGAAAACCCGCTCTGTTAGATATAATTGCAGTACTTAGTATTAGGGTGCCAGAAGCAGAGGTTTTAGCTTATACAAATAACCATCAATCCAAACCAGACAGCTGAACAGTATTTTCCAGATCCAACGATGTAACAGTATTTTCCTGTTTCGTATAATTTTTCTACTATGAAAGAAATTTCTTTGTCATCATCGGGGAAGTTTTCTGATGGAAAGTGTTGAAAAACATCTATCAGGTCTGCTGGGAAAGTTGCAGCCCTATCCTGATCTTTTTTCGGCCATGATTTTTTTATCTGATTGAAGGGATGGTTACCTGTGGTTTTGTTGATTTTATATATTGTCTTCCACAGTAAATAGTTGGTTTTAATGGAGCGAAGCTTTCAGAGTATTCTTGTATTTATTCGTTGTTTTATTTTATTTTTAAGGCACGTTTTGGATCTTTTCGTTCGATTATTTTACATATTTTGCGTTGCATTAAATACATCGCTATTATCGTCTGCAATAGCCCAACTGTAAACAGTTTGCACATTGTGAAATGATTCTTGTTTGCTTGGGTGGCTTGACATTTACTTTGCAATGTTGCAATAAGGCTATGTCGTAAAATGATTTATTGTTCGCTTTCGGTTCAAGGTCTAAGAAGTAATTTTTGTTTGGTTATATTGCTTTTGATATTATGTATATTTCAAATTGAATGCCCTTTGTTCGTGATTTCATCTTTTAGTTCCTCCAAATTGGTTGTATGGTTTACGTTTTTAAGAACAACCCTGAAACTCATGTCTTGCTTCAACTGATAGGTATGGTATTTAATGTCAAGCATTCCTAGATCGGAAATAGCAGCCCGATAAGCTAAGGGATCCGCTACCATATGCTTTATTTCAGTTTTATTCATCGCCATCAAAAAGTATTTTCTTTGAAGATTACTATTGATATTTAAGGCTTATCTTATCAATATCTGCCACATTTTTTATTTAAATTGGTGGACTTTTTTTTCTTTCTGCCTATTTTAATTTTTTATAGTGCTCGATAGTTCGTTCAAGCCCTGCGGAGCTGACTCTAGGTACCGAAATATATTCTTTTTTTTCTGGTCGTTGGTGTTTTTTTTTAATAAATTAATAATTTTTTTGTTTAAGTTACTTTTTTCTATTAAGTTATTATAGCTTAACTAGGACCAATATAATAACTATTTGAACGGGATTAAACACAAATACAGTCACTAAGCAACTTATAAAAGCCAAGCCTTCTATATTAAGCTAATTTAATAGATGTTTTTGAAATATTAATTATATGCCTTATATTTATCTAAAAGAATTAACTACGTATTTTGCAATGCATATATGCCATTTCTAGCCCTTCTTTTTGAATTTGAATATATTTCTAATCAACTGTTAGTTTATTGCGTTATATGCTATATGCTTTATTGGGGGTCTTCACGTGATTTTTAAAGTTATAGGGTATAATTTGAAGCTCATTTATAGAAGGAACTGTTATTCACGGAAGATTTCTAGTTCGAACTTTGTTAATTATGTGCAGCATTTGACATCTTTTAAACTTATATCCAGTTGAAGTTATGATCTAGAGCCATAAGCCAGATGATTACTAAGCAACTTGTAATAGTAAAGGTGCCAATAAAACCTTAGGGGTCCCTTACATGAAAAATAACTTGTAATATCGTCCCATTAAGTCCCAGTTTATTACAATTTATGCTCCCTCAACTTTATTCAATAATTGATGTGATAACAGCTGTTATTGACATGTTACCCAGCAGTTTCCTCCATTTATTTTTAGAACTTCTTTGAAGTTTCGGCCTTTTTTAGTTGGTGTGAATGGAACTTAAATTTGTAGACAACTACTAACGCCATTTATTGAAACAAAATGTATAATCTAAAAGCTGTAAATCTCTATAAAACTCAAGTTATAGCGCTTCAAAGCAATAAAGTCAAAAAGAGCTAATATGAAATTTTGTTTCAAGTTCGGTAATATTTTTACAGAAACATTTGAATTGATGAAAAAAGTTTATTGTGATAATTGCTTATCCCCTGCACGTGTATTCGAGTGATCGGTTGTGATGCTTCAAAAGGCGACTCAAAGCCAGACCGACCACAAAACAAAAATCGTGATGAGTTGGTGGAAAAAGTGTGTGAAACGATAGCCTACGAGGCCCATTTGATTGTGAGGTAGATAATCTAGGAATTAAATACGACCAAATATATGATTCGCGAAATTTTGACAAATGGTTTAAATAGACGGAAAGTCTGTGCTCGACTAGTTTCTCACGCCTTGAATGAAGACCAAGAAATTGCTCGCGTTGAACATTGCAAGAATTTTATTGATATAACCAGAGGAAACTGCAAATTCTTGAAATCGATTTTAACTGGGGACGAGACTTGGTGCTTCAAGTATGATCCTCAAGCAAAGCTTCAAAGTGCTACGAGGAAGTCCCCAGGCTCTCCGAAATCAAAAAAATTGCGTATCCAGAAGTCACGAGAGAAGACAATGTTGATCTGTTTTTTTACGATTCTGAAGGTATTATACTTCTGCAATTTGTTCCACAGAGCCAAAATATAACTGGCAAATTTTATCTGGGTGTTATAGAGCGTTTCTGGAAGAGAATCGTTCAAGTGAGTGCCAAATATCGAGCGCCGGAAAGTTGATTTTGGCTTCAATATCCTCCTTATTCGCCTGATTTTTTTCCGTATGATTATTTCCTTTTGCCGAAATTCAAACTAGCCGTGAAGGGAACGTTTTATGACAGTGTTACACAAGTCCAAACTGTCACGATGTCATTAGGGCGATTTCGTAAAACGTTATAAAAACTCTATGTTAGCATTGGGTGAACATGTCCAATGGTGTATTAATGCGGAAGGTATGTATTTTGAATAAAAAGAAATACTTTTGGCAAAATAAGTAAATGTTTTTTTTTATTAAAAAGTTGCGTTATTTTGCCACTATACTGCGTATTTACATGTCAGCATTTATTGTTTATTATTTATAATGGTAATATATTTGCATAAATGACAACTAGACAGGTTGTAACCACTTATCAAGGTAAAAATTGTGTCGAAAAATGCTTCGTAAGCTTTCTAAAATTAGTTTCATTTCATGTTCTCCAGTTTGTTATTTATGCGATAATATTAAATTTTAAAGATTTGCTTTGATTACCAGTAACGGGTTTCCTTTAAAAAATTGACCAACCTCGTCTTGCAAACATTATATCATCAGTTTTTATGTCCTTAGTTATAGAATTATATATTTTGTTATATTGATGAAGTTATATTTTTTATATTTGTATAAAAATGTTTGACATACGTACGTATCAATTTAACTGAACCATATCGTCCGTTTACTCAGAAAACGTCCTAACTGACAAACATTTGGGAACTATTTATAGATCTTAAGTCTTATAACCCTATGTCTTATAATCTATGCAATATATACCACATTTTCCTCGGCCTAGTTACAAAAGCAAAATTAGCTGGTTATTTACAAATCAGTTAAATCACTTCGTGAAAAAGGCAATCTCTTCATGTATTATATCGGTCAATATGTTTCCGGTTTGACATATATGTTAGATGGTGAGTGGTCGATTGTGCTAACCTTGAAACGCATGTGTCAAAATTTCATAACAATCTATCTACTAGTTTCTGACTTGTGATTTAAGTGACGCTACTTTTGTCATTTTCAAAAGAATGAGAAAAAAATAATTTCGAGTGTTGATTAAGCATTTCTTTTTGATGAAGAAAAATACCGTTGAAGCAAAACAATGGCTTAATAAACATTACCCGGACTCTGATTTTTAAAATCGACCATAATTTATTGGTATGCTGAATTCAAACGTGACCGTACAAGCACCGATGACGTTCTGGACGTCCAAATGAGGTGGTTATATCATCAGAAAAATTTCTTCGCAAAACCATAAATGAAAACTACAAGAAATAGCTAATATGAAGATATTGAAAGAAAGTGTTTACACCATTTTACATGAACTGTTGAGAATGCGTAAATTGCTGTTAAAATGGTTTCCGCGATTACTCTTAGCGGACTAAAAACAACAATGTATTAATTATTCTGAGCAATGTTTGAAGCTGTTTAATCGAAATAAAAATAATGCATTTATGCGGTGTGCGACAACGGATGAAACACAGATCCATAACTACACTCCGAAGTCAAATTGGCATTCAGCTGAACTGACATCAGGCAATGAAAGCCATTCAAAGCGACCAAAAACACAACTGTCGGTAGGCAAGGTTATAGCCTCCGTATTTTGGGATGCGCATGGGATATTGTTCATCGATTATATCGAGAAAGGTAAAATCAGCGAATATTACATATTGTTATTTGTGCGTTTGAAAAACGAGATGGCAAAAAGGCTTCAAATGAATAAAAAAGTACTGTTACTACAAGACAATGCACCGTGTCATAAATCGTTGGCTACGAGAGCTAAATTGCATGCACTGCACACAATGCACTTCGAATTGCTTCCTCATCCAACGTGTTCTCCAGATCAGGCCCGAGCGATTATTACTTGTTCTCAGATGTCAAAAAAATGCTCGTTGGGAAAAAATATCACTCCAATGAACAGGTAATTGCCAAAACTGAACGATATTTTGAAGGCAAAGAGAAAGGCAACTTTATCAACTACAAAAGATTTGTTCAGAGTGTATTTATTTAAATCAAATAACCAGTTATTTGATTTAAATTTAAATAAATAACCAGTTATTTGATTTAAATAAATACACTTTGAACTAATATTTTGTATTTTTTTATTATGGTGAGTTCAATCTAATAAACAGCTTTAAAAAAATAGTTCAGGTGCTGCATAATACCAGAGATATTTTCACTCAATTTTTTTATTATAATGTTTTTGCTCAAAAAGATTTTGATTTTTTTTAATTTGACGAGAAACGCATTTTATTACTGTTTATAGCATATGCTATTTATAGTATTTACAAGCACTACACAATAATAAAATAAACAAATAATAAAAATAAAATAAACAATTTTTCAAAACCAACTCTAAAACATAAATATCAGGGTACAAAAACTGCAACGTAAGCTTTGTCACATAAGAATTTATATTGGCTGTGTTGCGCAATTGTTGGATCTCGTTTTTGTTAATAATCAGACACTTGTTTACAAATGATGTTGGCGCCCCCTATAATGATATACTGAAACCTCAATAGTATAAAATATATAAAAAATGTGAAATTTGAGCCCCAACAAAAAATTCGCCAGAATTCGTTTTAGGACGCACTGATTCGAATGGTAACTATATACACGCGAAAAATGATGAGGACCGATTTCGGATCTCTCCTTTAAAAAACGATCTCGGCTTAAGCGCGGTATTACAAAAATGGATCTCGCCTCCGACGAAATCTACAATGTTAATGAGATATAAAAATGCAACCCCCATAGTAGATCATTAGCGACTTATTAATTGTAAGCAGGCTAAGTTGGTAGATATAACGCTTCTTCTACTGTAGAAATGTAGTATTTTGAAAAATTAAAATCATGTTCCTCTGCCATATTAAACAACAATTTTGCCTTGGAAATTTTGACTTAATAATCATGTTAGCAATGTAGCAAAAAATATTTCTTACCCATAAGTCACAAAATTCACAAGAATTTTGATCATATCTTTACTTAGGGTGTTGTCGGTTTCATTGTGTAAGTCTGAAAACAATCCTGGAGACTTGAAAATGTACAACAAATCATCACAATGGCTTGTTCCTACAAGATAATGTTATTTCAGGAAAGAAGACGTAAAGGGATACACAAGATTAATGAATATAATTAATGTTTTATTTGATCTAACATTTACGACTCTACTAACTACTACTAACTTAAATTGAATTTTTGAATATTTAGTTTATCTTAAATATGTTATTGTCTCATTACCCCAATTAAAGTTGATATCATTCGTTGTGTGGGCAAAATAGCTTCCATATGAATATTCACCGACATATTCGAAAGAATACAAATAGATAGAATCGTGGCCGTTTGGAATCTGGAGGCGTAAACTTCGGTACACCTGATAGAAGAACGAGTAGTCGGAATAGAGCTGCAAATTACAAAAATGTAATTATATTAATTCAAAGACAATATTCGATTATTTATTAGAGCAACAGGATGGACTTTATTAGCTCAACACGATATCGTAAATACAGAGCTAATTACTATATCTAATATAATATATTACAAAATATAATAATAACTACACTAATATTTACAATATTAAACAAAACAACATACTATAATAAAAATAAAACAAAATTCAAAGAGGAAAGGAAGCAAACCAATAAATCAATTACTTTGAAAGTAATTACTTCGGTATTCCTTAATTACCTAATCGGTATTACCTTTAATAGAAATAACAAAAACTCATGAAGACTCATCAAGTAATCACGCACACATGTCAATATGTGGTACAATGAACTATTATTCATAACACAATTCGTTGAAATACTACTAAAAAGAGAGCACATAGAGTACAATTGTGATTTAATAGAAACATTGTTTAAAACCAGATTCAAATAAAATAGCTACGCATGTCTGGCATGTCTCCATCCTCACTATCCGATAGTTCAACTGACCAAACAAACATGGACTATCAATTCTTCATCTTCTATCATCTTGTTAACTCCAATAATTCAAAATTATTCATAATCAGCAACTGATGATCATCAAAGCTTCTTCCCGGGTAATCGCCAAAAAGTTTAAAGTAAAGAAACTTTAAAAATCGTCATTTTACAGCTTTCAAATTTTTCTTGTGGTTTTTGTAGTATGGGCTCCACTTCACAGAACCATACTCCATTTTAGATCTAACATAAGCATAGAACAAACTCTTTAGAGCATCACAATTATACAACGATCTACAATTACGAATTATAAAGCCAAGCGATTTAAAAACATTATTCACTACATTATGTATGTGATTCCCAAAAAAAAGCTTTGTATCGAAAGTTATTCCTAAATCTTTAAAATTAGGTAGTTGTCTCAGAATACAGGCGTTTATGGAATAATTATACTTATAGTTATTAACTTATTAGAAAATATTACCACTTTGCATTTCTTAATATTTAATTGAAGACCATTCAACCACACCAGTTATTGACTTTTTCCAAATTTCTCTGCAGTCCCCCACAATCCTGGATGTTGTTTACAATTTTAAGAAATTTCAAGTCATCTGCCAATACGAGACTTTCACAATCCAAAAGCACGATGAGATCATCAATATACATCAGAAGTAATAGCTGATCAAAATTAGAACCTCGTGGTACCCCCATATATGCATTATATATGAATGAGTGGTAGTAATTATAATTTACATAAAATTGGCGTTTAGTGATATAAGATAGTAGGAATCTGCACAATTTGTTACCCATTCCAAACTGTTAAGCCTTACTCAAAAGTTTAATCGAATCAATTCTATCAAAGGCATTAGATATGTCCGTGTAAATCACACCTGCACTTTACAAAACCATGCTGTCTTACCTTGGCCATAAGCTTGGCTTGGCTTAGCTTGGCCATACCATGCTTAAACACATACCCTTAATCGCCGGATATACACGATTATATAGCAAAATTTCAAACACTTTAGCAAAATTTTACAACACTGCCACTGGCATATAATTTGTGATCATATACCTGTCACCTTGTTTGTAAACTGGACGTGCTTTAGCCAATTTCCATGCTTCACGAAAGCTGCATGTTTGAAAGAATATATATATATATATATATATATATATATATATATATATATATATATATATATATATATATATATATACACGTTAAAATCACCAACAAACAAAACTCTATTGCCATACATGTACTTTAATTCGGCCAATTCCTGAAGCAACTCACTAAACAAATCTGCAGATAATGTAGGTGGAATGTAGTTTACTATCAAGTAAACTACATACACGCCAAAACAAATATTGAAACTCTATCAAAAATACATTTACACCGCATTAAATCAACTAATATATACCGATCAAACCCTGTTAAATCAAGCTTCTGATACTTAAAATCCGACTTACAAGCTAAAAGTGTCCTACCTCCACAAGATAGATCTAACTGATTCAACCTTCTATCCGATCTGTAGACCACCTAATCATTCGAAAATAAATGTTATCGGTCTTATATGCTATTTACTAATTAGACATTCAAAGCTGTAATTTTCAGTGAATGAAGTAGTCGTTTATGTTACGATCGTGGAGTGGAATGGCCTCAACGGGTATATAAATATACAAAATTGTCGATACTGGACCAGAAGAAACCCTCGATTAAAGTGTCAACTAGTTGATAAGCAACTTAATACGAAAACTAGGAACCCCATATATGAACAACTAGTCAGTAAACTATCTCATATCGGTTGGAACATTCCATCTCGGTTGAAACATTGGAATTTTCTTTAAGACGAAGTAAATAGTTGTATGAACCGAAGGCGTCATCTCTTCTTTATCCTATTTCTTATGAAGAAGTCGGAGTAATTCTGATTCTACAAAACTATTCCAGATTCATTTGCCCATTTTCTCCATTTGTTTCCGGCCTGTGCAATTATTCGCATCTCTTGTATTGTTTTTCTTTAGCCATCTTTTTCTCAGTGTATCTCTGTTTTTAACTAGGGTTTCCTATTTGGATTGTCTTTTGAATCGGTGTTTCTGGGTTATTTGGAAAATGTGAACTTACCAGTTTTGTTATTTCTATTCTATTTATAGCAATAGGTTTTTGTTTTGTTATGTTGCTACATTCGTCATTTTTTATTTTATTTAGTTATGTATTGCTTACCATTCTACTTATGTTTTTCATTTCTTATAGTATATATACTAAATGACATAGAAAAATGAACACCTAGTAAAAGTTTTTGTATTTTAATTACATGTTATTTACTTGTTTCTAGTGACCTTAGAAATAAATGATGAAAATTTCAGCCATAGCAACGAACCACTTGTTCGTATAAAGATGTTTTTGACACTTACTTTTTTTCTTAAAGATACATCATTTGAGTAACTTTTACGATTTGACAGTGATTTGTTTTACTGCAATGTCATTTCTTTAAAAAAAATATTATGCCTACAAACAAGACGTACAAATTTTCGTCATTTTTTTTTCTGATAGTTTCTAAGTCTGTTAAAACTAGTCAAAAAGATTAACCATTAATTTTATTTTTCTTCTCTTAACAAATCTTAACCCAAATAAATAATTATCAACTAAATATGTCTTTGATGTCTTAGATTGTTCTAATGATTATGTTACTCCACTCGGGCACTATGCTTTGTTTTGGCACACAACACACTACACGAGGTCACGAGGCTTAGTTCTCTTCAGTCTTCGGGCATGATTTTGGTTGTCCAGCAGTTGAAGAGCTTCTGCATTAACATGAAGGCGTAGCCTGGCTTCGTGCGTGCCTGCAAACCCGATTTCCTCCTTGAGCATTGGAATGCCAAGATCTCGATGAAGATCGGAGTTACGAATATACCGCGGTGCATTGACTATATTTTGCAACACCTTGTTTTGGAATATTTGTATTATGTTAATATTATTAACGCTGGCACATTCCAGCTTGCGGAGATTTGTCTCAGTCGGAACGCTGTATCGAACTGGGCAGCTGTTTTAGTACTTCAACTGTGATTAAATCAAACCCTGGTGCTTTTTTAAAATTTAAATTAGTCTTTATTTCTTTGCTTACTTCTTTTGGAGTAACTGGATATTTTAGTTATATTTTCAGTTCTTAGGTTGTCTATTGCTTCCAGTCTAGTATCTTCATTGATTTTGTTAGGAGTAAATATATCCATTAGATGCTCTGCAAATACTTCCGCTTTTTGTTTATTGTCAAGCGACCATGGTCCCATCTCTTTTCTGACCGGTGGGGTTGAGGTTATAGATCTTTTGATCTTATTTGTTGCTTTCCATAACGAGTAGTCCATTTCCTCATTTGCCGCTAGATTTTGCAGGTATATACTGACCGATTCCTCTTTGATTTTTTATCTTTCCCTGCTAAGTGTTTGCCTTATGTGATTTAAAATATTTTTGTCAGCTGGATCTGCCGACTGATGCCTTTTTCTTCTGGTTTTTCTTTGTTCTTTGACAATTTCTCTAATTTCTATAGGATCGTTTAACTTCTTTAGTTACATAAGTATTTTTTTTTTGTTTTATCATAAGCTGCTGTTTGTATTATAGTTGTGAATTCCTCAACTTCTTCTAATTGATCTATTAGTTTTAATTCTATATTGAGTAGGTAGTTTTATTATGGGTCGAGCTTCCTTTTTGATAATTCGTTCACTTAGTGTTGTCATAACTGCTGAATAATCAGAATCCAAGTCAAAGTTTTCTTCTATTTTAATAAAGTTTGCTGATACTTTTCCCGTAATAAAGAAGTCCAATACATCAGCTACTTTGTTAGAGTTGGTCGGGGAGTATGTAGGTTTACCAGTGAAATGACAATTACAGCCTCTTTTGATTATGGCTTTTCTTAATTCTATTTTTTGTTTTAGCTTTAGTAACACTAGTACTTTTTTGAGGCGATTCTGTAGCCTTCCTTTTCTTATTATTTTTCTTTTCTTTAATATCCAGTCTGTTTCTCTAGACACGATTTCTTCCTCTTCCCAAATAACCGGATTATTAATTTTTTTCTCGCTTTGTGGTTTGAAGGTCATCAATTGATTTCTTAGATATTCAATTTCTTTCATAGCATACTCCAGTTCTTTCTGCAATTTATCAATAACCTCTCTTTCTGATATAGGCTCAGTAATCTTACTATAACTATTTGTTACTGGCATACTAGTTCTACTCGCCGACAACTTAAATATTTTCGTAGCATCTTGACGATCCACACGGGTTGTCTAAAATCATTTCCTATTTTATTTTAATTTGAAAATATTTTATTACCTTTACTTTTTTCGTTCATAATGCTCGGTACGGCCAAATCACGTTTGGTCCACAATTGTTTTTCTTGGCCCTGGCGCTGAAAAAACACGTATACGCTATCCGATATATCTCAACAAATATTCACCTCGCCTCGATGTTTACCGGTCAACGGTCAACATGCGACTATATATATATTTTTTTTTCGCGAGTTGACACAATTTGAGAGGGGCCGCATTGTAGGTCTAAAGCCGGCCACAGACTTCGTTCTTTTTCATCCGTTTGAATCGCAGCGATTCATAACATCGTGTGGAATCGCCAAACTTTTTTGTCCACATACTACGAGTGATTTAAAATCTGGCCCGGCAGTAATTTTCAGTTGTTCTCAGAATTATTACGTCATGAGGAGGAAGCAAATACTAGCAGTGACAGCGGCGGTTGCTGTTTCAAGTAAAAATAATAAAAAAAAGCAGCGCACAATATGAATAAAAGAATGGCTTGTAAAGCGAAAACCAT
This sequence comes from Cosmopolites sordidus, assembly GCA_031761425.1. Classification (NCBI taxonomy): domain Eukaryota; kingdom Metazoa; phylum Arthropoda; class Insecta; order Coleoptera; family Curculionidae; genus Cosmopolites; species Cosmopolites sordidus. Next base: position 102,359 of record JARFXV010000658.1, on the reverse strand, counting down.
GTGTAATGTGTCGGAAGGATTAAAGTCTTGATGTTGGTTTTTCTCAAAGGATTTATTTAAAGATATATAACTTTAACGAAACGACGTATAACTAAGTTACTTCTTAATATTTAATTAGAATAATAGTCGCGAACAGTGTATAATGAACTAGCGGACGGAATAGAATCGAATAGAAAATGTATTAAGTGTTAAAAATGTCCTTTTATGTCTAGAGTTCGGAGAGGACTAACTATATTTTCGTAACCGCACCAAACGGTCATTATGATATAATATAATTCTTGGAAGATATGGTTATTCCTTGGGACCTAGGCCTTTTTATTATTTAGATAAGGGGTGTAAATACAGCAATAATACAATACAAATAAGCGTTTATCATAATGATGTTTGTGGACGGAAATAGGATTAGAAAGTTTTATTTCAACTACGTATATCTTAATTATAAACAGCAAAATTATACACAGGGCGTTTTCTTATTTTAATGCTATTGACATATTACATTAACCTAATGCTACGGGTACATTACACCTTCCCCCTTAAATAGAATTTTTTTCAAAAATTCTCCCAAGTATACAATGAAGGAACAATATAATATAATATAATCTAGAACAATATTAAATAAAATGTAGTAATAACTAACTTATTCCTATAAAGTACTTATTTAAAAAGAATATACGTAAAATACATAAGATAAAATTAAACAAAAATGCTCTTTAGTCAATCTGAGCTAACTTTTAAATTTGCGAGTCTGCGAGATCTTTTTGGTGATTTTTCGATATTTTCTATCTCAACCTCAACATTCTTACTGTTCATAGCTATGGCTTCGCGCGAAATAGGAATTGCTTGATCGTTAATTGTTTTCTCTTCACAATAGTTGAATGTAATGCAATTAGTAATACAACTGTCTTTATGACTATGCTTATCGCGTGCTAAACGATTTTTGCATCTTTTGTATAATTTATAGATTAGAAATATTCCTAAAAAGTTTAAGAGACCTAAACATATGAGAGTAAAGTATGAATTTAAAACAAAATGTTTTGGACTATAAAAGTCGTTTTGCGTTTCTAAAATTATATTCTCGAGATTCGATAATTTATGGCTAGCTATATTTAAATTTTCTCTATCTAAGGTGAAAACATGTGATGGTAAAAGAACTGTGTATTCGGGTTATAAACTTCTTTTCGCCAAGTACAACAATCATCATTTGTAAGGTTAAAGTTTGGGATTACAGAGAAATATTCGCTTTGAAGAGCTTTGCTGCGTTTAGCTCTTAAAACTACTGAATTAGAGTAAAGAGTGCAATCAGAGTTTAAAGTTAAAATTCCTGTATAATTTTCCGAGTAATCATGAGGTTTAAAATTCTTGCAATTTAACGTTAGAGATGTTTCTTTTGAAAGGACAAATACCCACGTATTTGGCTTATATAGTGGTTGCCAAGTTTCAAAGATGAAAGAAATAAGGCGTACATCACAATTATTTTATAAAATTTTAGGACTGAATAATAAGTCTATTTCACAGGAAGGTTTAGTGTAGACAGAGTAAATTGACCAGTCAGTAATACATACAAATTGATTATTTGATAATTTGTCGCAATTATTTAAATTTCTTAAGGTAACATAGGAATTCTTAGGTTCTGATAGTGCTAAATAATCAAAAGATGGTAAAATAAAAATGTGTTGATTTATATTATTTAGCGTTGGTAAAGAAATTAAATGATAAAGGTCAAAATTTAATTAATTTACTAGGTGTACTCTTAATACAAAAATAATATTATTCTTGGAAAAATAATGGTTTATATGAACCAGGGATATTAATTCCTGTATATTCCGTTTCTCTAAGGGTAAAGCATAGGATACGGATGGTGGTAAATGAGATAAACTTTTTATTAATTCTTCATAAAATTGCAAGGGACTTATAATTACTGGGTGAACCTGGCTTATTTTAGTTAACATAATAGCATTTATTATTGACGAGTATTCGTTATTTAGCTCACTAATAAGAAGTGTAATAAGTGACAAAAGTTCATTGATTGTTTTAAGTTTAAATTAAAAATAACTTTCCTATTAGATTGAGTAAAGTTATAAATTTGGTTGAAATTATTTTGAAAAATCTTATTGTTTTTGTCAATATTTGTTATGGATGAATTAAAGTTTTGGATAGTACTGTGAACCACTTGTACTTGTTCCTTTAAAAGGTCCATTAAATGTTTATCATTAGAATCTACATTATTTATTACTTTTGCATAGTAATCTGCATCATTCTGATCAAGTGTACCAAAAAGGGTTTTAAAAATAGTACCTACACCGTTCAATATTCCGCGTTTTACTCTAGGTTTATTTGCCAAATTTTTTAAAGTCTGATCTTCTTCCTTGAGGATAGGAATTAGTTGATTAATTATTTTTAGAGAGGTATCACATAGAAAGTATTCCTTAAGTTTTTCAGAAAGGCACAATTCTTTTATTTTCATTAAATTATTTTCTAGAAATGTAATCTTACTTTCGAATGAAACGAGACTTAAATAGCTAACTAGCTTCCAAGAGGATTCATAGAATATGAGTTGTCCAATATGATCATATTAAATTCCTGGAGAGTGTTCTCTCGGTTGAATTCTTATTGAAGGTAGATTGTTAGCTTGGACAGAGACTACACACATTAATCTGAAATAAATCTAGTTTCAATCGATTATTGTGTACTTACTACACGATACTTACTAATACGATTAGTGTGTTTGTTATTTATTAGGATAGTTGAGTTAGCAGGAGAATTAATTTTGACAATTTTATAAGGACCATTATGGTTCGGAGTGAGTTTGCGAGATTTATTAATTGGGGTAGTATTGTTTTCTAAATAAACAAGATCTCCAATAGAGAATTTAATTGATTTGCATTTTTGATCGTAGTTGGCTTTATTTATTTCTTTAGATTTGATAAGGTTTTCACGAGCTAACTCATTGCTTTTTTGTAATTTAAGGGTTAGATCGTCAAGATAATTGTTATAAGTATATTTAAATTCTGTATTTCTCGTTAATTGGAAAGGAATAGTTGGTTTATGTCCAAAAGCTAATTCACATGGTGAAAATTTTGTCGAAGTATGAATACTTAAATTATAGGAGAATATAGCAAAATCTATCCAATCGTCCCAATCTGACTGATCTTGATTTACATAATGCTTTAAATAATCACTTAAGGTTGCATGTGATCTTTCCAGTGCACCATTCGTCTGAGGATGATAAGCAGTAGAGGTTAAGTTTTTTATTTTGGAAAGTTTAGACATTTCTTTAAAAAGGTTTGAAATGAAATCTCGGCCTTGATCGGTGAGAATAGATTTAGGTATTCCGTATTTGCAAATAAATCTATGAACAAAAGTATTGGCTATTGTTATAGCTTCGTGATTTGGTATTGCATAAGCTTGAGTGAATTTTGTCAAATCATCTTGCAAGGTTAAAATAAACTTGTTGCCAGACATTGAAATTGGGAACAGATCTACGACATCCAAAGCAATGCGCTCAAAAGGTATCTGCGAAGTGGTGGTGATTTGCATTGGTTCGCCGGTTTTTTTTTCTACCTAGCTTATTTTTTTGGCATGATTCGCAATTTTTAAGGAAATTTTTGATGTCTAGTTTCATATTTACCCACTTGTAAGTTTGTTTTATTCGTTTATATGTTTTATGAAAACCTGAATGCCCTGATATTGGGTTAGAGTGATTTTCCACTAGTAGTTTGCTTATGAAATTATTATCAGGAGTAATTAGAACATCATGGAATATATTAATTATTATATCGGAATCCTTGAAAATATATCTTAACATAGCACGTATCTTTTTGAAACTTAATTGATCAAAACCTATACCAAATCTGGGTATATTTATAAATTTAATACCGTGATCGATTAACATTTCCTTTAAGGTCATTAATAAATTAAAAAGTATCTCGTATTCGCCTTTTTCCCAATTAAATTGTTTATTTACTAGGTAGAATATAAAAACATTTCCTTCTTTTAATTTTTTTATATCTCCTTGTTTCAAATTAGTTTTAGATAATATTTCTTTATGGTCAAATTTATTATTTAATTCTATAAGAGATTTATCTGTTAATTCTAAGTCTTCGGAAATACAAATAGCACAATGATTTAATTTACTTAAGAGTGTTTCGTTATGTTCATATATTTGGTGTGTTTCATATATTTGGTCATAAAAAATCAAAGGGTTTCGGTAGCAGTGGAGAAACTTTTCATAGGAAGAATGTAGATTGTCATTTTCGGACTTGATACGACTAAGAGCGTCTGCAACTTGATTTCGCTTACCGGGACGATATTCAATATTAAAATAATATTCCTCTAATAATAAACGCCATCTAACTAGACGTGAACTAGGATCTTTGACGTTAAACAGTCAAGTTAAAGGACGATGATCCGTGAAGATATTGAATTTTCTACCATATAGGTACGGTCGAAAATGTTTTACAGCCCAAATTATAGCTAATAACTCCTTTTCGATCGTGCTATAATTTAATTCGCTCTTGTTTAAAGTACGACTGGCATATGCTATTGGTAAATCATTTTTTTGTTTACCCTGGGACAATACAGCTCCTATAGCGAAGTCGTTGGCATCGGTGGAGAGTATAAATGGCTTCTCAAAGTCGGGATATTGAAGTACATGTGTTTTGGTTAAGATGTTTTTCAGTTTTTCAAAGGAATTTTGTTGAATACTTGTCCAATTAAACGGTACGTTAGTTCTCAATAATTTTGTTAATGGTTGTGTGATTTCGCTAAAATTTGGAATAAATCTACGATAATAGCCTGCGAGACCTAAGAATGATCGGATATCTTTAACATTTTTTAAGACAGGATAATTAATAATTGATTCAATTTTCCCCGGATCAGGTTTTACGCCATCTTCTGTAATTAAGTGACCTAAAGTACATAACTTCTTTCCTTAAAACTTCGCATTTTTCAGGTTGAACTTTCAATTTAAATTCAGATAATCGAGTAAAGACTTCTTTTAGACGTCTGTTATGAGTGTCGAGATCACCTGCATGAATTACAATGTCATCTAAATAGACGAAGCATCGGTAATTTTGAATTCCCATGAGAATAGTGTTCATTAACCTCTGAAAAGTCGAAGGGGCATTACGAAGACCAAAAGGCATTCTTTTGAATTGAAAATGACCTGATGGAATGGAAAAGCCCGTTTTTTCAGCGTCGGAAGGATGCATTTTTACTTGATGAAACCCAGACGTGAGATCAAGTGTAGTGAAATATTTAGAGTGACCCAACTGATCGAGAATTTCGGTGATGTTAGGCAATGGATATGAGTCAGCGATACTAATGTCATTCAGTTTTCGGTAATCAATTATTAATCTCCATTTGCTTTCACCTGTGGTAGATTTTTTTGGAACGACCCAAACAGGAGAGTTCTACAGAGAGGTAGAATGTTCTGTTTGTCTACTTCGGCCTTATGAACTTCTGGATAGCGATACGTTTTTACGTTGACAGGAGTGTTAGAGGTAGTAGGAATTTGATGCATAATAGCGTCAGTAGATGTTAGCAAATCACCTTCGAGGTGGAAATGTGATTAAATTCATGACATAATTTTATTAAAGATTGTTTTCCTTCGATATTTAAATGTTCAGTTCTTAAACAATTCGTGGTTTTTTCTAAACGGTTTGGAGCAAAATTTTCGTTAAGATTTATAGAATTAATATGTTGAATTTCGGTTTCTTTAACGGTTTAAAGTTTCTACTTCGTCAATAGTTTTCGGTTTAAGGTTTCTACTTCGTCAATAGTTAAATCAATTTTTGAGATTTTTACTTCCTTTTCTGTTGTATTAGGAATGGTTGTTAGAGCTTCGTTCTTAAAATTTATTGAAACAAAACTTTCACATAAGAATACACCATCAAGAATTTCCAGTTTTGGCAGTATACCTTCTTTATTATCAGGAGTGTCGGTAATATTAACTTTTATAATTTTTTCGCACCTAGGGGGGATAATTATATTTACTTGGCAGTCGGATAAAGATTCATAGAGTGGATCGATGGAATTGGAAGTAGATATAGGGTGTTCTAAGTAGTGTATTGGTAATATTTGATTTTTAATAAGAAGACTATCAACTCCATAATCTAGACGCACGGAAAACTTTTTTAGTACGTCATTACCTAAAATTCCCTCGAAAGGTATAGGAAAATCGTCGGGTACAGCATAGAAAATGTGAGGTTCTTCCCTAAAGATTTCAGAAGTAAAATATGAATATGAGAGAGTTTTAATAGAATTAGAGGGGCTTGAATCAATACCTTTTAATGTGACAGGATTATCGTCGTAACGCATGGTGCCTGGTAGTAAATTGCTAATTTTGAAAAGTGAAATAATAGCGCCGGTATCGATTAAGAATTTAGAAGGATTTTTTAATTGCGGTATATTAAGATGAACATAAGAAGTAAGACCACGGAAGTTGTTTAATGAAATTCGACCCGAATTTGGTTTACAGTGTTCCCCGTGGACGGCCTGTTTCCGCGAGGAACTCTGGAGTTTAACGAATTATCTTGTTCAGAGTTTTGGCTACTGTATTGGCTTCTAGATTGACTCGGATTAGTAGTATTGGGAACATTCGGAACCCTATTGTTTTACCTTTGATTATTATTATATTGTCGTTTCCTACATTCGTTAATTAAATGTCCAAAATTTTTGCAATAGTTACAAATCTTTGTATTTGAATTTCTATAGTCTAACTGTCTAATATTCTGATTGTTCATACGTTGAAAATCTTGAGAAAAACTTTGATTAGTATGGTTTGGTCTTTGGGTATTAGAATTATAATTAGAGAATCTATTAACGGAATTTTTAATTTGAGGTTTATTTCGGCAATTAAAAGCAGTGTGTCCGCTACGATTACAAAAGGTACAACGACGAGCATAGCCGGTATTTACATTTTGATATTTAGATATTTCGCGAAGTGATTTAATTTCACGTTCTTCGTTCAGAGCAAAATGTACAGCTTCTTCTAAGGAAGACGGATTTCTAGATTTTACTACAATAGCGATTTCTCGATTTAACCCCATTAAAAATACACCTAGTGCTTGATTTTGCAAAAGTTCGGTATACCCATTTCTACGTTCCCCAGAAACAGAATCATCAAGAGTGCTTAATAATTTTACATAACAATTTTCTACTTTATTAGCGAAAGAAATTACATCTTCGTTAGAATTTTGTTTACATGAATGTAATTCTAATTGCCATTGGCCTTGTGTTCTTTTGTCTGAATAACCTTCTAATAGATATTCTTTAAGAGAAGTCCAATTTTCTGAAATTCCTGTTTTTTATTAGGACCCTAGCCCTATCTGTGATTTTAGAAAGAATTATTTTAAATAGAATATTTTTGTATTCAACTTTAATAAGTGACATAGCCATTGAATAATTATCTATGAATTCTAAGGATATGTTAAGGAACTAAGGATCCAGGTTAAGGATTAAGGTTAAGGAACTAAGGAACTAAGATCATCTCTAAGGATATGTTAGACGCGACTGTCGAAGTATCGGTATTTGAATTTGGCATTTTTCTCTCTTTTTTTTTCTTTGGACAAACAACACACAGAAAAATATATAAATATAAATAGTAAGAGTAGTGATAAAAATATATAGGAGCTGAGATAGCAAATAATGAAAATACGTATGCAAAATAAACTTACATGAAAACGAACATAATAAGAACCTGAAGCAACTTCTGGACTTGGAACTGGTAAGGTGTTATTGCAGCGAATTTAATGGATCTGGAGCGTTGGCTTCTTGGAACTAGTAAGGTCTTCGTAAATGGAATCTTCGAATCGGTGATATTACAGCGTAGAACCAGCGATTGCAGTGGCAGTCTTGGAAACGGTGATCTTGGAAAAAGCAGATGTAGTGGCAAATCTTGGAAACAGCGGATATAGTAGCAAATCTTGGAAACAGCGGACGTAGTAGCAAATCTTGGAAACAGCGGATGTAGTAGCAAACCTTGGAAACAGCGGATGTAGTAGCAATTCTTGGAAACAGCGGTTGACTCTTACTTCGGACACTATAGTCGGATGCTGTTAAATCATCCCACTTCCGACACCAATTTTGTCGTGTGTCGTGTATCATGTGTCGGAAGGATTTAAAGTCTTGATGTTGGTTTTTCTCAAAGAATTTATTTAAAGATATATAACTTTAACAAAACTACGTATAACTAAGTTACTTCTTAATATTTAATTAGAATAATAGCCGCGAACAGTGTATAATGAACTAGCGGACGGAATAGAATCGAATAGAAAATGTAGTAAGTGTTAAAAATGTCCTTTTATGTCTAGAGTTCGGAGAGGACTAACTATATTTTCGTAACCGCACCAAACGGTCATTATGATATAAAATAATTCTTGGAAGATGTGGTCATTCCTTGGGACCTAGGCCTGTTTATTATTTAGTTAAGGGGTGTAAATACAGCAAACTAATAACTAGCTAAACTAATAAATAATAAAACTAAACTAATAAAATAATAATAAACTTAATTACTTTAAGAACTTGCCATATCTGTCAAGTCTTCATCAAAAAATAAAAAAATGAAACGTCCTTCCTAGAATTATGTTTTAATATATTAATCCCAGATTTGGGCAAAATTTGGAATCATTGTGAAGATTTAATTTTGAAAAATTCAATTAATTCCAAGGTGAAAGATGAATTCAGTTACATTCCGAAGGTATGGTTAAGATATGTAGACGACGTTTTCGTAATTTTCGATTTAAAAAATGAAAACTTAGATGATTTTATTAAGAAGTTAGACTTTAAATCCGAAAACATATGGTAGTATCTACGCATGAACTTGAAAACAACGATATTTTACCATTTCTGGATGTTTTAGTCAGTAGAAATAATAAAAATAGGTTAGATTTTGATATTTTTAGAAAGAAAACCACCACCACTTCTGGATACATTCCTAATGATTCGAATTATAGCTTCCAAAATAAGATGTCTAGCTTAAATTTTATCGTAAATAGATCAATCAATTTTCCTTTAAACAAAGATAATTAAACAAATAATTCAAATTAATTAGGAATCTATCCGAAGTAAACGGTCATAATAAGAACATCGTAGATAAATTAATGGGAATTAAACATAAGTATAGAAAATTATTGAAAGAATCTTCGACATTTCAAAAGGATCCGGACAAAAATAATTCATGGTAATACCATTTGATGCCCAATTAACACGAGGGTTAAACAAAATTTTGAAAAAAGTAAACATTTAGGTTGTGTACAAACCATATAATAAATTAAAAGGAGCCCTGGATAATCCAAAGGATAAAGTAGATCAACAAGAAAAGTCGGGGATTTGCGAAATTAAATGTCAAGATTATGATGGAAGGTATATTGGGCAAACAAAAGATCAATATAAACGCGATTTAAAGAACACATTGACCACATTAGATATGGGAGAAATGAAAAATCTTGTGTTGCCCAATATGCAATCAAACATGACCACATTATAGAAATTAGAAATTTAAGACTGGTAAAAAGTGTCAAAAACAATAGGGCTTTGGATGCATATGAAAGCATTCAAATAGAAAAATGTAAGAAAATCATGAACCGGGATAAAGGCCCTATTCCGTTCAGTCAACTTTTTCAATTATTAATGTAAGGCTCAAAAAACTTCACGGTTCATGATCTTTACACGCTCCATTAGGTAGGGTTATCATATAAATAGAACATAGTTTAGTTTCAGAATTAGATTAAATCATGTTCTGATGATGCTAACATGATTAGCGAAAAGTGCGTCGAGAAGTTTCAAAAAGTTATTTGGTCTTTAGTTTTAAATATCTTCGAGTTTAATGATAAAGCCAATAACAATTTATAAATTTAATTATAAAATATAATTGATTCAATGGACCTCCCCTCGTATTTTATGATTTGTAGCAAGCGGCATTTTCAGTTATTATGTTTCCAATTACAGTTTTTATCATTATATGTGAAATATCTCTGATTGAGAAAATTATCATTCATGTAAAAAGATCACTAATAGAATATTTGTGAATCAACATGGTAATACAGAAGTACTCCTTACACAGTGTAATGAAAAACTGTAGGGAAACTAAATAACGGAATTCACTTGCGATATACTTCTACTTAAAATAATTTACTTACATCAATAAATCCTTGTACACTGTTTGTATTATTAACATCCACATAATTTTGTCCACCAAGATAAAATTGTGATACATTTGTATATAATCCACTCACATTTGATGTAATGAAAGGAAAGCCTAAGAACGTATTAGATAACAGTGTCTGAAAATCTTCGTTCAACGCATCTCTAATGGTTTCATTTCTCAACAAACCTAAAACGCATTGTTAAATATTTAAATAAAAATGTCAAAATATTACTTCTGATATAAAATGATATTTATCATACGAGATTTTTTTAAAATTTTACACGGGGTATATATATATATATATATATATATATATATATATATATATATATATATATATATATATATATATATATATATATATATATATATTATAAATTAAAAAAATTAAAAAGTTAAAGTAAATAAGTCCTGGGAAATTCTGAAAAATTCCTTCTAACCATGTAACTATTGGTGTGATTTCAACGCCCAAGTAGGGAAAAAAAGAAGGTACAAAAAGATAATCGGCAGTTTTCCTGCTCAGAAATGGATCAACCATAATGGAAGAAGATTGGATAAACAATGTTCGCAGTTTAATCTAAAAATAATGTCAACCCATTTGAAAAAGAAACTAACAAAACAAAAGACCTAGAGATGGCCAAACACCTACATGGTGAATTTCAAATTGACCTTGTTGCCATTTCGTACCACAATTATAATGAGAGATTTTAAATGTTTAAGTTAGGAAAGGAGCTAACATAGACACGGATCACTATTTGGCTAGAATCAAACTTAGCTTAAAATCTCGAAATCCTATTCAAAGGAAACTACTAATCCCAAAGTTTGACCCTACGGAAATAAAACCAACCCTAACAGAAGAGCTTGGTAAACAACCAGCACAGAACTGGCATGAACTGAAACAAAAAATTATTAAAACCGCCCTAAAGTTGGTCCCTTTACAAAAACGTAAAAAACCTCCGTGGTGTGATGAAGTTTGCGAGCAAGCAGTATTAATCCGAAATAAAGCATGCAAAGAGTGGAACACAAAAAAAATAGAAAGAAACTATAACATCTTTTTGGAAGTAACAAAAGAAACATCGAAGCTAATCAGATAAACTAAAAGAAAACATGAAAAAATCAACTTAATGAAATAGAAAAATGTTTCTAAAAAAATAACACCCGAAATTTTTACAAAACATTTAAAACTAAACTAATAGGCTATCAACCCCAAAGTCGTTGCTTCCGAAACGAAAACGGACAATTAGCTTTAAATAACCAAGACAATTGCAAAGAACTTGCCAAATATTTTGAACAACTACTAAACTGTCCTGAGTCCTTAAACAGGTTACCAACACTAAACCCTAAACAAAAAAACCCAGTCTCATTACTACCGAATGAAGATGAAATAATTAGGCATATCAAACGACTTAAAAATAACAAGGCTTCTGGTGAAGATGGAATCACTGCTGAACTGTTAAAATCTGCTGGTCCAAGTACATAACCTAACATAAGGAAATAACCAAAATTCTATAAGAAGTTTGGTGAACCGAACGGATTCCGGACGATTGGAAAGATGCTCTAATCCATCCACTACATAAGAAATGAGATAGAATGGATGTAAACAACTCAGAGGGATATCTCTTCTCCCAGTTTGTTACAAAATTTTATCTCAATGTCTACTAGACAGACCACAGAACAGAACCTAAAAATGGTGAACATCAAGCAGGTTTTCGACCGGACAGATTCTGCCCGGAACAGATCCTAAATCTAAAATTGATCCTAAAACATCAAAAACTGTACAATAAAACTCTCATCTATTGACCGCGAATGTTTATTCCAAATCTTGAAAGAACAACGACTAGATCTGAAAATGTTGGCAATTAATAAAGCAACACTAACGAACACAAGGTCGAAAGTTAAATTCATGGGTGACATCTCAGAGCCTTTCGAAATTAAAATTGGAGTGAGACAAGGTGATGGACTCTCGCCACTCTTATTCAACTGAGTTCTAGAAAAAGCAATACAGGAGGGGTGTGAAAAAAGTCGGCGCTGAATATTGACCAGCCCATTAAACCGGGGAGAACCATCATTAAAATTGATTGCCTGGCGTTTGCTGATGATCTAGCAATTTTAGCTCAAGATATATTAACCGCACAAAAATAGATTTAAATCCTAAAAGAAACAGCAGAAAAGGTAGGACTCCAAATTTCCTTTGAAAAGATATAATAAATGACCTGCAATATACTAAGAACGCCATTTCTAAAAACAAAATATGGTAACATCAGGCGAGTCTCTCAATTTAAATATTTGGGTGAAATAATCATGGAAAACAGGTTGGAAAAAACGGCCAATAAGAGTAGATGTCAAAAAATGGAAACTGCATTGAAACTTACACAAAATATTTACATCAGAAAATGCATATCTAAAAACACAAAACTGAGACTTTACTACAGAGTTATTAAGCCAGAATTTCTATATGGCGCAGAAACTCATTTGAATAGAAAGAGGGACATCGAGGAGATTCAAAAGAAAGAAAGAAAAATCTTATGCCCCAAACAAATAAATAGCACAACATACCGACTTCGAGAAAACCAAAAAATCAAAAGAAGACCTACGTTTTTCGGATACATAAACAGATGAATCCGAGTAGGTTGACTAGACAAATAGTTGAATTTTATGAAAATTGGAGTAGAGCTAAAATAGAAACAATTAAATGAATTGCTGCAATAAAAGAGGACCAAAGATCGGCAAAGGGGGACGAAGGAAAAAAGCTGATAATGAAAGAATGAAATCAGTATGGGCGCAAAGGAAGGCTAACAACAACAAACGCCTCTAACTGTGCTTCGCGTTGTCCACCAGGGCCTATACGTGAATAATAATAATAATATACCCCATGTCCTAACAGTGCTATATCGGTTGATATCTTGATAATGGCTGGATATAGAGAAAAAGTTTAAATATAAGAATTCTACAACTAAATAGGGCGCATAAATTAAAATTAATTTTATAAGTCCTGGATAACTGAGATAAATGAAAAAAAATTAAAACACCATATCTCATCTTTTTTTAATTGAATGTATAATATTTTTTATTTTATATATCTTATCTGTCATAATTTCCGATATTTTTACAGTTTTGTTTTTATTATCTCGTTCTTAGTGAATTTCACCTTAAACGTTTTAATAATAACGTCATAAAATTCAATTCAACCGTCAAATATTGCTCTAGCATAGTTTTTAAACAGTTTTTATATGATATAGAAAAAAAAATGTGCTTCTTTCATAATTAAATAGGAAAAAATATTTTTATTATCTATTATTTTTATTATCAATTTTAACTTAAAGCACACATGGCGTAGAAACAAATGAACCAAACGGTCAATTATTTAGAGTTTGTGAACTATCAAATTGTATAGTAGTGTTTATTAGAAAAGAAAATAGAACGAAAATATTTTTTTTTAGAGAGGAGTTGATAAACATGATCTACCTTTTGGCGCAAGTGATCAAAACTCTTTTAGCAAGCAGGTTTTATGCGCAAAGGTTTTTTAATATTGAACGTTATCCTAATACATTAGCGTTTATACGACAGGAAGAGCGATTTGAAAGAACTGGATTAGTCGATTACAAAAAAAACTTGGAAATGCAGATAAGAGCTATGAGTGAAGAAAATGTTTATTTAGATCTTCAAGCTGTACTTTTAAAATTCGCATATTTCATCCGCAGGCAAATAGAAAACGCGGTAGGTGTCTATAGCGAACAGAATAACTAGGAAATATACATTTCATTCCAATCAGATATGGTTAAAGAACTAAATCAAAATGATTTCGAACGAAGGCTTGAATTTTGTAGCTAGGCAATAGCAACAAATAGAGAAGAATCCAACTTTTTCAAATATATTTTATCCACGGTAGTAGTTAAAATCCAAGAATCATTATCCCTTTAGATTATTAGCATACATGTCTCTTGATATTTTGGCTGGTATTATCGGACATCGTTTCCTAGGGCCATATTTTTTTGAAAATAGTGTTATTGGTGATTAATGGTGATTTATTAATTTTGAAGAGCGGAGGGAAGAATTGCATCTAACTGTAGCGAGACGAATGTGGTTAAAGCTATACGGCGCACCTCAACCTTTTAGCACGCAGGTGAGACAATATTTGGACACGAATTATGAAAATAAATAGATTGATAGGGGAGGTCCTGTACTGTCGCCAGTCAGATCCCCGGATTTAACAAAACTAGGTTCTTTCTTATGGGGTTTTGTTAAAAAACAGGTTTATCAGATGCCACCCACCACAATAGAGAATATGCAAATTAGAATAAGAAATGTGTTTATGAATATTAATGAGGCATGCTCGTTACAGTCAATAGTTTTTTGAACATAGGCTTAGAGTTTGTATTGTACAAAATGGTAGATATATTGAATATTTAATTAAATTATTGTAGTAACTTCTTCTTTATAAATGTTTGTACTTCTACTGAAAACTAAATACTTATGACGTTTTGTTTATTATAACAATAAGATTTGTTACTCTATAATAATTGCTTTATAATGAAATATTAGAATATGTGATGACCTACATTCTTAATATATCATGACTTATCATGTCATGATGAATTTATTCATTATTTTAATAATAACATAAAACCTAAGGCGAATTCCATTAAAACCGAAATATTAAAAACTAAAATGTAAAATCTTGGAAATTATGACAGGTATAGGACATGTTTAGCAAGAATAGAAGTATTTTGCCTTAGGAATATTGTGAAATGAAAAAATGTTAGACATTCCATTTAAAAAAAATTGAGATTGGAAGCTTTGATTTTTGTTTATTTTTCTCAGTTATCCTGGTCATCCTGTATAATGTTGACAAATTATGTTTGCATTAAAAGTTCACTCATATTTTCACTAATCTTCCAATCACAAATGATAATCGGACATCAGAAAATAAATGATAAGAAAATAAAATATAATAAAAAATAATATAAATATAATAAAAATGATAATAAAAATAAATGACACACGGCAAAATAGAGTCTCAACTCAACCAGTCTCTTAGAATCAATAGCAGAATGTAAAAATGGATGAGAAATTGAGCGAAAAAAATGGGCGAAAAAATTAATAAGAAAAAACAAAACTATACCCTGCTACGGTTTTGTGAGACATTCTGTATAAATAAAATTATTTTAAAATTATTTAGCCCATTAAGTTGCACAACTCTTATACCTATTTTTTGTCTCTATCTCCAGCCATTATCAAGATATCAACCGATATCGTACTATTGGGACGGCCTGTATATATATATATATATATATATATATATATATATATATATATATATATATATATATATATATATATATATATATATATATATATATATATATGTTATGTAACATTGGAAAGGCGAAAGAATTGAAATGGAACTGGGAAGGTCATATAGCGAGACGATACGACAAATGGACCAAAGCAATTCTGGAATGAATACCGCTTGATCATAAACTCTCGCGAAGAAGGCCGAAAGCACCATGGACGGATGACATCATCAAGTATATTGGACCCGAATGGCAGAGGAAAGCTTAGGACCGTGCGAATTGGAAGCATGCTGGGGAGGCCTTCATCCTGCAGTGGATCGACAATGGCTGAAGGATGATGATATCTATATATATGTATATATATATATATATATATATATATATATATATATATATATATATATATATATATATATATATATATATATATATATATTATATATATATATATATATTTATTTATTGGGATTTTCAGTCAGTTAATAAATTATAATTTTTTTAACTACTTTGTTAACGTTTCGGTTCAATAACGAATTGTCCTCAGAACTATTCTGCAATAAACCTTATTTTTATAAAAAACACAAATTTACATCTGAAAACCTACCAATATCTAATTAAACAATTAATTTTCTAAATTTTTTTACTAAGATGTGACATTTTTTTTAAAATTTTTAATTGACATCTATATCTGACTTTCATTTATTTAACAAATCTTCGACCTTTAAATTTTTGTTTCTTATTATAATCTAACTGTTTGTGATTTTTTATGTGTAATGGAATTAGATGCAAAAATAAAAAGAATATGAAAATTTATTATTTAATAATGTTATTACATATACAACTTAAATTATCTGTGGAACCACATTAGCTGTGGTGTCTAAGGCGTCAGCCTTACGTTACGGCAGTTAATGTGGAGCGGGTTCGAATCCCGTACTAGGCAAAACAGTTTTTCTAAATTCTTGTGAATGTTTCTAGGTAAGAGTGTAAAATCTGACAAGGAATCACCCCTCAGTCACGCCAGTTCGAGGCTGGGTAAGACCTTCTGAGAGGTTTTCTACGTTGGTCACTCGCCAGTCGGTAGGCTTCTCGAGATACTTTCGGTTAAGCACAAAACCAAGGGTTGATAGCCTGAGGGGGGTGCTGACCGGGGTTTTCGGTAGCGGATGACCGTGGTTCGGAACCCACGTTAAGCTGTAGGTCCAGTTGCTAAATAGCCTTCTCAGTTGCTGATGCGCCTCTAACCCCAAAACTTTACTTTTTTTAAATTATCTGTATCATTTTTGAAATGAATGGTATTATTTATTTTTTTTTATAAATAATTTCCTTTATATTTTTTTTTATATTGTTTTTCAAAATCTAGAATTTTTATGTCGTTAAAATTAAAGTTGTGTTCATTATCTATAGCATGTTTTGAAAGCATGTTATTAAACCGAAACGTCAACAAAGCAGTAAAAAAAAATATAATTTATTAACTGACCGAAAATCCCAATAAATAAAAAAATAATCATATTATACTATATAAATATAACTATATAATATTAAAATAATAATATTAATACATATATGATAAACGATATTTCAGGCAGATTAGCGAATTATTTTTAAAATATTAACCAAAGAATTAAGCCAAAGTTGACAACAAAAATGGGATATCGCCTTGTTACCTAAAATGGTGGACAAAGAACCTAAAGTCACTGAAAACAGTGACTTCTTAGTTAAAAATAAAAATAGCTGACAGTGACATTCGTGAAATAAACTCGAATGACGGTAGTGACAGTGAAATGGAGATAGTGGTAAATGATGGTGAGTTTTCGATGAACGATAACATGCTGATGAAGTAGAAGATACAATAAAAAAGTAACGCGCATTTCCAGAAAGAAATGATGCACATTTTATCAACAATAGTCAACGCCCAGACAGCTCAGGCTGTAGCAGCTAGTACGCAGGTTTCGGTGCAGGTGCGCCCGTGCCTGACATCATCAATTCTGCATTAACGCAATTCGACTATAAAGTTTCGATCCTGATGATAGTCCATTCAACACAGTCCATTTTTGAAGTGGTATTTCCTAGGCAAGGTACACCTGCAACTCGAGTGCGTGCCTGCCTTGTAATTGTAAGTTCAAATTTTGACTCTGGTAGAATACAGAAATGCATACTTACATCCATTAAGCGATTTTATTCAAATTTTCCTTGTAACTTTATGCTAAGCCTTGTTGAATATGATATTCGAGGTCCAGAAGTTAAAAACTGAATTTGTATTTAAGCCCCCGAGTGTGAAACCGACTTGTTAAACCTTTTTTGCTGGTTGTGATGCGCGTAGGATTAGTGACGGAGTGCGTATGTGTGATTCATCCCTAAAACGAAGGCATTATTTTCGTGATGAATCTAACGGTTGCAGAGGAAAATGCCAAAAATGCTACCGTTATGGTTTATGTCCATATCTGATTGTAAACAACGATTTAAAACCGATTCCTATGATACTGTGCCAGGCCCGTCTGGAGTGAAATTAATTATTTCAGTATCTGACCAGAAAAATCCGAAGTTTTTAAAAAGGTGTACCCATTGTTAAAAGTCAGGTGATGCAGAAAACGTTTGCTACTGTAACATCGAGTACCAAAATCGTCTAAGTCGTGCTAATACAAAACACTCGTTTTACCCGATCAATTCCATTGGCTACAATACAAATGACAATATAGTTTCTTCGATATGATGCTTAATGTATACATGTGCAATGTGTTAATACTACCTGAAAAAATAGCAAAACATTTAAACCTGGAAATTCAGCAGGGTATGCCGGTTTTGACTAGACTGGGAAATTGCACCATAAAACCTATTGGGCCTGTACTGCTTTGATGGTCACGCCAACTATGACCTTCGAAGTAGATCTTTTTGATTTTGTCAGATCGATCCATACCCGGAAAAGACATTGATGCTCCCGTAGGTCTGGATGTGTAGAAGCGACCAGGAATCAAGAAGAAGTAAGTACGAACAACGTAGATATTATGCATGACCCACTTGATAAGGTCCGCATATTTTCTGTATGCACATTCGATGAAAATATTTTAGATTTGTCGAGCGAATAAGTGATGCTGATAAAATGTTATTCAAATTACGAGAAGACTTGATTCGTCCTCACATGAGCAAAACAGTACGCAAATATATTTCAAACTATAGGGCTTGCATTTTAGGAAAATCAACCAGTGGTAAAAAGATTAGTACGTGTCAGTAAAAACTTAAACCATCAACAAAATTAGATACGTGTCATATTGATCACGCTGAACCGCTAGTTAAATCCAATAAATGTATACAAATACTGGTACTGGTACCATGGGTTTAAATGTCTGGCGAAAATCGACGTTCAAAGGCCCCTGATTAGCTGTTGGCTGACTTTACATCTCTTGATGAGGTCGTTGATGCAGACATGATATAGGAAAAAATAAATAAACTTGTAGAGAAAATCACTGAGCAAGCAATAAATTACTTCAATAAAAAGCGAGTAAAGGCAGTACCGTACGATGTTGGCTATAAAGTGGTCTTAGAAAATAGTCAATTGACGGATGGAGGGAAATTAAAACCTAAATTTCAAGGTCCCTTTGAAATAAGTCATAGCTTACCAAATGAAAGGTTTGCACTTAAGCGATTAGGCTCTCATAGCAGAACTACAGTAGTTGCGCATTAGCAGTCACGCACATAGCCTGATATAAGAACAACTGATACAATAACAACTGAATAAAAACAATTTTGGGCAATTAGGTCCCTAAAGTTCTGTTTCGGCAGGATCCAAATAACAATTTTGGGTAATTAGGTCCCTAAACTTCTATTTAGGCATAGTCCCCAAAAACAATTTTGGGCTATTAGGTCCATGAACTTCTGTTTAGGCAGGGTCTCCAAAACAATTTTGGGCTATTTGGTCCCTAAACTTCTGTTTCAACATGATCCCCAAAAACAATTTTGAGCTGTTAGGTCTCCAAAACAAGTTTGGGCGATTAGGTCCCTAAACTTCTATTTAGGTTGATCCCCTATAAGAATTTTGAGCTAATAGGTCAATATCAATAGGTGAGCTACAGGGTCCTCAAAATCAATTTTGGCAATAGGTTCCTAAACTTCTGTTTAGGAAGGATCTTATACTCTGAAATTATTCATGATTTTCCATAATTTCTTTTTCCAGTTAGGTTATAGTCAAAAAGGTGCGAGGTCGCCTTAAAATCAGGAAGGCCCTGCTAGATCACGTGATTCCTCCGCCACTACCTCACCCGATGGATGTGAATAGTACTATTTTGTTGTCAGTATGTCGGGCAGATTACTGTCTTATTTCTACGATATTAACAAAAGATCTTAGTCAAAGCTAATATCAGAAATGGGATATCTCCGGGATGTCGCCAAAATTTGTTATCCGCTTCGAGTGGAGAGTGCTGGCTTCGAGTGAACTCCAGCTGAACTCTTCACTCGAAGCAGACAACACTTGAAAAGGTCAAATGGGATTTTGGTGAAACGTCGTGATTCTTCACAGAACGAACGGATAGACACGCGGGATGATTTAGGAATATTATCTACCATATAAAAAAATTATAAAATATTAGATGTAATAATGTTTATGATTTAATGAATAAATTACAAATAAACTAATGAACATTGTTAAAGCAATTAAAAAAAAATCAGCGAAAACAGATGTGATGATATCGCATTGACTAATTGAGATCCCCATTATTCTGACAGTTATTTCAATATGGGTACAAACATTACTTCAGTGCGTGTATTAAGTTCCATTTAAAACCAGAAATATATTTTGTTCACCTATATCTGGCTCCTTTTTTATGGAGAAACTCATATTAAAAATAACCCTGCAATAATACCTGCAACATTTATGTTTCCTTCGTTTTTAACCACACCAACTAGCCAAGGAATTTTCTGAAATTCGCCACTCTTCAAATATGATACAGGAGTTTGTGTAAGAAATGGTTCGGGATTATTTTCACTCTTGTTTTCGACACTACAGGTATAAACCATTAGAGGATTTCCATAAAAGGTCTGAAATAATTAAGAAAATCATTAATGGTTGCATACAAAATTATTTCGATTTGATGATTATTTTGAGGTTTTCCTCATACTTTCTCTTTTCGCTATATATTTAGTTTTGATGTTGCTTAATTTTGAATGACTCTGAATAAATTTGTTTTCAATTAGGTTTTTTAAATTTAAATTGAATGTTTACATGCCTATCGAAACGCATATCGAGATATTACTACAAATGTTTTGGGGTTTAGTGCTAAATCGATGTACGAATAGATGAACTCAAAGATCATCTGTTTTTTAATGTTCTACCTGTTTTGTAATAATTGAGACGCAAAAAGCTAATCATGTACCAGTCCCAGTGGCGAAACTGCTTAGAGTTTGCACACTCATCAATAAATTGCCATTCTGATCCTGTTTAAAATATGCTTTGAATTACGAGATTAAACACTGCAAGACACCACTGGTCGAGCCAGCAACATGTTTTTTTTTGTGGCGGAGACTGCGATCCAAAACCTTTCCAAATATATGCCTAAAAGCCCATAAACTTTCACCAGCCATAAAATCCTGCAGCACTAGCACTGACACTAGGAACAATGTGACTCTTTCTACAAAAGGAGACTGATTGTGCCGCCGGCTTGTGAATGTGGAGAAACTCACCAAATCCTGCATCACATCGTGGCTGAGTGCCCCCTTACAACATATAGTGGAGAAATGAGCGATTTCTTTAAAACCAAAGACTCCGTGTTGCACTGGATTAATGACCTCCATTTTAAAATTTAATAAAATACACATAAGTGTGTCATCGGGTCTATATATGTACTGGTATTTTTGTCTTTTATAATGTATATATCTGAAATTAAACTTAAATCCATGTCTCTATGGTAAATAACCTAAACAAATGTTTATTTTCATTAATATCTAGTATTAAGTTTCTTTCCTATCTATAGGCGAACCTTCATTCTTTTCTTTATCCACAAGCCTGGCGAACTTAATGTCTTCTTTCCTTCTAGATACAGCCCCGTTTCCCTAATTAGTTACCTTGGAGAGATAATGGAACTTATTCGTCTAACCTCACTCTTAGAATCTCGTTCTCTAGCCCATTTTGGCTAGAGTGGATTTTGACATTCACATATCAATCTTGGATTTCATAGTAAATATGAAATATTAAATATGAACCATTTTCTCTAATGTGAATCACTTTCTCTCTGAATACCGAATCATTGCTTGCAAATCATTTTCTCGACCTGAGGAATGTACACAATGTACACAATGTAAGGTATACAAATTAATTATGGAGAATGGGGCACTCTCTCTCCACATTCCTTTTAATTCTGAGTCGAACCGCTCTATATAGGTGCGCGTTAAAGGTTCCTTTTTTCCCATTTAATTCTATAAACAGAGATCTCCCCTAATGCTCTATTCTGAGTCCTATCCTTTTTAATATCATTATCAATCTTATTGCATCCTCCCTTGGAATTTTTGTATCTCTCCGACTATATGCAGATTATATAAATTTATCTTTTTTTGCTTCCTTAGCTTCAGAGTCTGTGAGAATGTTCTCCCGCTTGCGTCTGATTAGCATTCCCAGTGGTCTTTTTAAAATAGATTCATATTATAATCAATCAGACGCAGCTTCCATCTCCTTTTCCTATGCGGCCAATCTTTTCCCTCCTCCAACTCCAACCCAGTAATTAGAATGGCTTCTATCCGTATTTAGGATTTGCTCCATTCAAACTTTAACATGCGACATCGTAAATAATACCGTTAATTTGTATGTCTTGAACCGTTAATAAACTTCCCTATTGTCAATAATATTCCCCCTAATATACATTTTCTATAATCGTGTGACTGCAGCCACGCATTTCGAGCCTTCTTCCTAACTGATAGTCTTCTCTCCTCTGGGTTACCTAGTTCAACAGTTGTCTTTCTTCCATGGTTTCTTCCTATTTGCTCTCCTAAATAGAACCTTACAACTTTACTCCCTCATAACAGGCATTTATATTTCTTTGCAAAATTTTCTCTTTCCAGGGGTCGTACGCTTCGTATCTATTGATTACATAAGATGATTCGGCTCTAACAAACCGCTCACCTCATAAATCACTTCCTCTGGCTGCCTGCACTCAGTGCGACATGCTCTGGTGGAAAACCCTTCCAATATTAATAAAGCACGTTATTGCGGCCTTCTCAGAACCTTCCTTCTATCTTCTCGCCACTTAATACGGCCCCTTAGTACATTTTCTTTCATTGGCCTTTCCTTTTGAATCTCATATAACTCGCCGCTAAACTAATCTCCCTATTATCTTACATACTCACTCTTATCATCTGTTATCTTTGATAATAGTTGAAAGAGTGCATAGAGTCCTCAGTTGCATACCCCCTTGTACCCTCTTGTAGGCTGCCAAATGGCATTAGCTATGGTGGGTCTAAAATCTTAAATATTTATTGCTGTTCTTATTACATCTTTGAATCTATGAGATCAACAATATAAAATCTGTCAGGTACTCTATGACAAGTGGCATGAAGCTATTCAATTGTTTGTAAGATTCTGAAAAATTCTAATTATGTGGTAACGACTAAGTAAATATTATTTAAAACTAAAAATTGTTTATTATTTAGTAGGTGAAACTTTAAGCCAGTAATTGGAGTTGAATACTACTTACTCTGAAACTATCTTGAGAATTCAAAATATCTTCTGCAGAAGTTTCCCGCAAGCACTGTACCACTTCTGAACTATTAGATGTACCACATCCAACCAAGGCCGCTTGTGCCAGTGCAATCTGATATTGTATCGTGCTGTTTACAATGGCAAAAGGTGATAAGGCTGTTGCACTTTGAGATATTGCTTGGTGAAAGAGACCTTTAAAACATTAAAACATATTAATATATTATATCTTATGTTTGACAGTTGCCTATAGTATATGTTCTTAAATTATTTAGATCAGGAATTTTCAACCTATCATTCTTTCACGGCCCGCAACTAAAACGAAAAAAACTACTTAATAAATCACCCAGAACTAAAAAAAGACTTGCAAATAATAATCTAGGACTAAAAGCCTAAGTAAGTAGGCTGATGTCTCAAGTCTTTAACTTCATTTACACTGATGTAGTTGTGGTTTCGTATTTAAATTATTGTAATGCGGGTATTCAATAATAATCGATAACGGCTTATGTGTTCTTCATATTGCCATGGTGCTCTAAGCGAATAGCAAGTGGTAGTGCGAACACTACACTGTTCCGCTGGACACTTTGCGACTTGTTTGAGAAGATTCTTGAAGGTGGGTGGCAGGGGTATATAAACAGCTCCCGCCGCCGCCGTCGGCACTTTGCAGTTTTGGCAACAATTCTCTTTCGCAAATTTTTTCGATGGTAATATAGCGGCTATAATAACTATAAATCGAAAATGCAAAATTGCGGATGATTCGTGAGTTTTCCAAGAAAAGTGGACAAACCTGTATTTATTTGTAAATATTCGGGAGAAGCCCGTGTGTTTGGTACGTTGTGAAAAGATTGCTGTTGTGATTTAAAAAAACTGAATTTAAAAAACATTGTGAGACAAAGCACGCTGTCACCCGCACGCTGTCAAATTTAACAGAATTGAGGGTCAAATGCGGGTTGATATTGTGGAAGCCTTGAAGAAACAACTACAGTGCAGCAAAATACATTTCAGAGACCAAATATAGAGAGCGAAGCTTGTATAAAGGTAAGCCATATTAGTGCATTATTGCAAAATTGTTCTCAGCTTAATAACAGGTTTTATGAACAACAAGAAACCATTTCTGGATGTGTTAGTCAGTAGAAATAATAAAAATAGGTTAGATTTTGATGTTTTTAGAAAAATCACCACCACTTCGAGATACATTCCTAATGATTCAAATCATTAATTTTCCTTTAAATAAAGATAATTATAACAAAGATTTAAAATGAATTAGGGAGGTATCTGAAGTGAATTGTTATAATAAGAACGTAGATAAACGAATTAGAAAACATACGTTCAGAAAATTATTGAAAGAATCTTCGACTTTTCAAAAGGATCAGAACACAAAGAAATTCATGGTAATATCATTTGATGCCCAATTAACAAGAGGACTAGACCAAATTTTGAAAAAAGTGGACATTAAGATTGTGTACAAACCATCTAATAAATTAAGAGAAGTTCTGGGTAATCCAAAGGATAAAGTAGAGCAACATGAAAAGTCGGGGATTTACGAAATTAACTGTCAAGACTATGATCGAAGGTATATTGGGCAAACAAAAAAATCCATATTGACAAGATATAAAGAACATATTGCCCACATTAGATATGGGAGAAATGAAAAATCTTGTGTTGCCAAACATGCAATCGAACATGACCACAGTATAGATATTAGTAATTTAAGACCAATTGTCTTGTGTTAATATTGTGTTAATAATAATAGGGCTTTGAATGTATATGAAAGCATTCAAATAGAAAAATGTAAGAAAATCATGAACCGAGATAAAGGACCGATTCCTTTCAGTCAACTTTTTCAATTATTATTGTAAGGCTTAGTACACTTCACGGTTCATGATTTTTACACGCTTCGTTAGGTATGGTTTTCATATAAATAGAACATAGTTTAGTTTTAGAATTAGAATAAATCATCTCCTGATGATGCTGACATGGTTGGCGAAACGTACGTCGAGCAGTTAAAAAAAAAGCGTTTTGGGGTTTAGTGGTAAATCTCTTCAAGTTTAAGAGTAAGAGTTGAAGAATTGAAGAGTTATCAGAAGATAGAAAATTCCTTTAAAAATGGGGCATCTAAATTTATTTTTTACTCTGTCGCGATTGATTAAGATACCCATATGAGAAATATAACTCAGTTGGCAATTTTTATCCCTTTATCCTATGAAAGGAACAATAAGAGAACAGACATTTTCAAATATGTCAGGATGGTATAGAATCGATACAACATTGGCCTAAAATATCATTGTATTATACAATAACAAAATTTATGCGCGAAAAAATAAATTTTGATTTTATTATGAAAGAAATTATAAAGATGGTAAATTTTATAACCATCGAGCATTCCAAAATTTCTTATGCGATATTGATGGTGGCTTAGTAGAGGAAAAATGTTCAAGCCGGTGTTCGACCTCATAGAAGCAATTAAAACATTGTAAGCAAATTGTAATCGTAGTGAAGTGGACAAATATATATTCACAATAACTCATTTACCGGAAGAATTTATTTCGAGATTTCAGGACTTCAGGGAAAATGGAAATTTAATAAACTTGTTTGCGATACCTTTCAGTGTATATGTTGAAGATGTTTCAGGAAATTTCCAAATGGAAGTCATAGATCTGCAATACAATAGTGAATTAAAAGAAAAATACAACTTGAGCCTTTTTAATTTTTACTCCAAATATATTGACAATAATAAATTTTAATACTTTAAAAAGTATTCGACCTCATGCTAGGAAAATAATGTCCCTATTTGAACGCACTTATGTATGTGGGCAGTTGTTTTCTCGAATGAAACATTTAAAATAAAAAAATACGACGAGAATAATGGATTCGCACCTTGAAAATAGTCTTCATATATAACTACGTCAAAGATATGACCAGACATTGAGAAACTTATTAAAAATAAACAATGCCAGAAATCTTATTAAAGTATTTTTTTCTAATAAACGTCTTTAAAAAACATGTCTTACGATTATTTTCTACCTATAGTCTTAAGTTCCCTGAAATTTTAAATGCCATATACAGGGTGTCCTATAATTTATACGCCAAAGAGCAACTGGTGATAGTAGAGATCAAAATAAGATAATTTAGTTAATAAATGTGTTGACAAATGATAGTCATTAAAAAGATAGAGGGTGTTGAAAGTGAAACTAAATTTTCGAAAAATTGAGATAATTTAAAAACGGTTGAAGATATGAGGTTCAAAATCGGAGTAGTTGGGTTTTCAAAGGCGTCAAATCCGAATTTAGTTAGTACTAAATGAACTAGCTCAAACTAGTATTTGAGCTTAGTTCCTAGAGAGCAGTTGCTACTTACTTTGTGAAGAATTAACTCTCTCATATTTTTTACCCTATAAAGCTGGGAATATTTTGATTTCAAATAGAGAAAAGTCATAATTTCTAAATATCTTCATAATAAAATCATTGGTCAATATCAATGTCTAACGCTGTGTGCGAGATATTCGTGTTCGAATATTCCATTGTACATCTTGTCGATGGCTGAAAAATATGCAATTAACAAAGTGTGCCTTGAATGTTGTGTACAAATTATTACGTCTCGATGACAAGTCTCATTGTTTTGTATCTCTACTATTAAACGTAATTGGAAACAAGTTTCTCCAATCCCAATGCCCACACTTAATTAGTTTCCTAACCGTGATTTAAGGTATATGCGTTTATGCACAAGTGAATTACAATAGCCGCGTTGAAGTTAGAAGGTATGAACAGTTCTACCGAACCAAAATCATCCCAGATCGACAAATCTTTCAAATAATTTTCAATCAGTTAGGCAAAACAGGTTCGTTTAATTAAAAAACTTTACGTGGACGACCGAAACGTATAACAGTAAAATAAGAAGAGGATTTTTCATTAGTATCGCTGAAAATCCTGAATTAAGCACTAGGCATTTGGAGGAATCTACATGAATTAGTAAATCGGGCGTTTCAAGAGCCCGCCATAAAAAATATTTTTTCCCTACTATTTTTCGCCTGTTCAAAATTTGTTGCCACAAGATTTACCGGCTAGATCAGAATTTTGTCAAAATCTACAATATAAAGGGAATACCTGTTGTTTACGGGTTGTTTAGGGAAATTTTTTTGATGTTGTTTAGTTCCTTATTAAAATCTGGGTCTGACAAAGAAATATTGATCAGTCTGTGTAGAAGGCTATGATAAGCTACTAATTTGTGTTGTGGTGGGTGTAATGACTTGTTGTATCTGTTTGAGAGGGTTTGCTCTCAAAAACAGCAATGTATTGCTTTGCTAGTAACCCGGATATTAAATGCATTTATAATCTTGGGCGCTGAACCATTCTCAATAGTCAGGTGTTTTTTGCCATCGCGCTTTTCGACTTTTCGAGTGGTTGCAAAGCGAATGCTTTAAACGATTACAATAGTGAAGATGAATTCAGTGCAATATTGAATAGAAATAATGTCGCATTCACATTTGAGGACCGAATTGTCATCAAAAATCACCAATTAAATCTAATAATTGTAAAGGTGTTGTACAATAGAAAAAGGTATAAAGGTGTTTTTTGCAAATCGCTCTGCATTTCCCGCTTTCTTTTCTCGATCATCCAACTGTTCTGGACAGCGTCATGAAAAAGCATCTACCCCGTGCGGCCCCTACCATATGGAACTTTACGACTAAATGTGTGAATACTGTTTACTTTTACAAAGAAGAATTGCAAACATGCCATGAAGAAATTAAGGACGCCGATTCGGATAAAAGTTATATTAATTAAGCTCTGGGGTTAATAAATTATTTGGTGAATGGTAATTTTAAATTTTGATTGTTTTTTTTTTCCAATAAAATAATACCTCACTGCGACATTCTCTTTGATCAACTGCAAAGCAGGCAACTAGATGCACTTAAAGTTAAGAAGAATTTGGTAACTTTTTCAACAACCATTCAAAATATTAGAGACGACATAGAAATACAAATTAATCAAGAATTTGGTAACTTAACTGGTGAAAGAATCTACAACGATCATAGAGAATCGCAGAAAGAGACGAAAATTCGCTGACAAGGAGGACTCCAATCCGAATGTCAGGATATGCAAGGTAATAAATCTGTGATACCTTAGCCATACAGGTTCATGAACGTTTTAGTTTCGATGTATACCTAACTGTTGCAAATTTATTTGAAACTGAAAAAATGGGTGAATATTGAGCCGTCTTTCCAAATGAAGACATTAAAATTGTGTGTAACCTGTTTGCAAACGTAAATTACTTGAAATTAAAAAATTAACTCTCGGTAATATACGAACGGGACGATTTTATGAAACCCAGTGGATCTGTGTCGCTGTTATAAATGTTTATCCAAAACAATTTAACATCAACATTTAGTGAATCTGTGGAATTGTTGACTGTTTTGTGTACCGTCCCTATGATGACTGTCGAAAGCTGGCTGTTTCTCTAGCCTCAAACGAATCAAAACATTTGTAAGAAACACTATAGGCCAGGAACGGCTTTGCGCGTTAGCAATGCTATCTATTGAAAAAAAAATCAATTTTAAATTTTAATGATCAAGTCATCGACCACTTTGCTGCTCAGAAATTTATAAGGATGGGTTTGAACTATAAACTGATTTAATGATCGTGGCCATTTGATGTCTGACACTAGTATTTCTACACAGCAGAATGTGTGTATGATACTAAGAAATGTAA
This sequence comes from Cosmopolites sordidus, assembly GCA_031761425.1. Classification (NCBI taxonomy): domain Eukaryota; kingdom Metazoa; phylum Arthropoda; class Insecta; order Coleoptera; family Curculionidae; genus Cosmopolites; species Cosmopolites sordidus. Next base: position 73,538 of record JARFXV010000658.1, on the reverse strand, counting down.
ACTTTTTAATTGCGATGCACTTCCCTATACCCATTCCAAAATTTGCTTATACGTGCCCCACCTATTTTTCCCCCACAAATCGCCGCTGTTCTGGACAAAGAATATTATTTCAAAATACCAACAAAAATTATTCGAGTTTATATCAGTGCGTGTATTTAAGTTCCATTTAAAACCAAAATTGTATTCTGTGTGCGAATATCACGATGTGCTTCTTCACGTGTTCGGGAAAACTGGCTAAAACGGCGCCAGCCTTATATAGGCTCAAATGGTGGACATTTTTAACATTCAATTTAATAAAATGTGTTTTTTATAATGTGACGTGAATTATTTAAAACGTGCTATGGTGTGAAAACTATGTGGTAGTAATATCAACTTTGACATTAAACTACAATAAGGTGAATTTTTTTTGTAACAAAACAAATCAAATTTATGCTGAAATGTCTAAATATTATACTGAAATGATTAAAAAAATATTACACTTTATTGTCAAATTAACCTTAAGCGGCCAATCAAACAAAAAACTGAATTCCTTCGCTCCGAAAATGGGTATCTCTTTAAACCAGATGATACAACATTGTCAATTTTTAAGGAAATTTCAACAGGTTCTGACCTATTTTCCGCAGAAAAGGTTTCATTCTGGATATATTTTTTGTTCAAAATAATGTAAAGAATCGCTGATTAAATGTACGAAAGTACTTTTCTTTACAACTTGTGTATCAATTAATATAATTTTACAATACCTACAGTGCGATGATTTACTATGACTTTCGATGTTATGGATGTATTATCTCAACAATAGTGAATCGATCAACTCACTTGTGAATTCAATCGTGGCCGTCGTTCGCTTACGGACTAATTTATAGAAGGTCATCCAAGATATGTTGTTGTGCCAAAAGACATCGATACGGTGCACAATCTGATAAAGCAAGATCGTTATGTGACATACCGTGAGATTAAGCCATCCTGGTCATTAGTATGACAAGCATACACAAGATTTTACATGATCATTTCGCCGTGAGAAAAATGTATTCGCGTTGGATTCCGCATAATACGACAATTGCTCAAAAAAGGCTGGTATCGATTGGTACAAAGAAATTGCTCAAAAAATACAATGACTATGCAACAAAAGTCGTGTATAACATCTACACAGGTGACAAATCTTGGATCTATGCGTATGAGTCCGAAAGTAAACAACCACAGACGACTGTATGAGTCTTTCAAAGAGAGTCAATCGCAACAAAAGTTGTTCGCGCAAAAGCACTTTGAAGCAAATGGTGGCCTGTTTTTTGGAATAAATGGGCATGTGGCCTCAGTGACACTAGAAACTCGTAGAACGGTCAATTCTGAATGGTTCACAGCTATTTGTTTGCCAGATGTCTTTGAAGAAATAAAAAACAATCAACGACGCAGGATGACATCACGAGCTCTCACACATCGAACCGAACAACTCAATATTTGACCGGTTAAAACGCCAAATTGATGGGTCATCCGCCGTAGAGTCCCGATTTGGCACCCAGTCATATGTTTTGGTTTCCGTCCGTGAATAATAAATTACTTGGAGAATGATTTTCGATGCCAGAAGTTGCGGTTGATGCGTTCAAAATACATGTTTTGGAGAAACCTCAATCGGCATGGAAAAAGTTTTATGACAATTGTTTCAAACATATGTAAAATGTATCAATCACTACGGAGAATATTTTGAAAAGCAATCAATCCATTTTCAAAGATAAATATTTGTTTTTATTTATTATCCCGGATACATAAATAGTAACCCTCGTATACATAAATAGTAAACTTTTGTATTAACCCATATACCCAACATCAACATTTATATTAACCCCATAACCGTATAGACCCATACATCAATCATTCTATTAGAACTTTCGATGCAAAACACGAAAACTCGAGATTTACCATTAAACACTTTATTTAACACAATCACATTATTTAACATCTCTACACGCATCACTCTGAAAATGAATCATCTCCTGCTTATGTTAACATATATATATATATATATATATATATATATATATATATATATATATATATATATATATATATATATATATATATATATAAAGTATACTTAAAACTAAATATTTATGACGTTTTGTTTACTATAAGAATAACTTTTGTTATTCTGTAATAATTCGTTCTAATAAAATCTTAAAACATGTGATGACCTAAATTCTTAATATATCATGACTTATTTTGAATGTATTCATTAATTTAATATCATAAAGCCATGTATCATAAAAGGTGAATTCCATTTAAGAGGAAATATTAAAAACATAAATATAAAAATATCGGAAATTATGACAGATAGGTACAGGACATGTTTAACAAGAATAGAAGTATTTTGTCTTAGAAATGTTGTAAAATGTATATTTTCAACGTTTTTCATTTATCTCAGTTATCCTGAACACCCTGTATAACGTAGACAAATTTTGTTTCCATTAAAGTTAAGTTATAGTTTCACTAATTTTCTAACAAAAATGATAATCCTAAATCAAAAATAAATGGTATGTGACACCGCAAAAGAGTCTGCTCCGATTTTTTTTTTTAAATGGCGGATATCTGTAAAACCATTGGGTTTAGGAATAGGATGATGTTTCACGAAATATGTTAATCAATCAATCAATCATATATATAAAAAAATAGTAAATCATAGGGAATGTATTTAATGAAAAATTTAGCGGCTGTATGCGGTAGGCAGCATATGCGACGTTGTCGAGTTTCCACATTTTGATATTTATTGACACGTTTCAAGTTTATCCCTTATATAAATAATACAATATATGTTGCATCTGATATTTTTACGGATGGTAGATAATGTTTCTAAATAATTCCGGGTGTCGATCGGTTGATTCTGTGGAGAGTCACGACGTTTCGCCAAAATCTCATTTGGCATTTTCAAGTGTTGTCCGCTTCGACTGAAGAGTCCAACTGACGTGCACGGGTCGTTCGTAGCTCACCCCTTTCTTCTATTTCAAGGGCTTCTCTGATTATTCGGACCTTGTAGTTTTCAATATTCGCTATTTCTTTGGCTCCTTCAAAATTGATTTTATGTCCTGTTTGTAGATAGTGCTGGAACAGAGCGGAAGTGGTTTGTTTGTTTTTTAAGTTGTTTTTATGTTCTTGTATTCTGGCCGATATTCGTCTGTTTGTTTGTTCTATGTATGTTCAGTTGCAGTCGAAACAAGATATACCGTACACCCCATGATTTTCCAGTCTAACTTTGTCCTCGGCTTGTAGGCTGTTCTGATCTTATGTTTTCTTAGTAGTCTGCCTATCCTATCTGTGATTCCTTTTACGTATGGTAGCAGGACCTTTGATGTATTTGGTTCATGATCCTCTATTGTTCTTCGTGTTTGTGTTTTCTGACGGCGAATGGCCTTCCAGATACAATTTTCTGAATATCCATTTTGTCTAAGGGCTGTGGAAATTTTTGGTAGTTCTTCGCTTCGTGTATTTGGAAGGATCTGGAAATCAAGGTGTTCGCTACTGCTTGGATTTGAGAAGGATGATGATGGAATTTAACATTGAGATATCGATCGGTGTGAGTTAGTTTTCTGTACACTGTGTATTCGAGGGTTCCAGAAAGCTTTCTTGTGATAAGAAGCGGAACATTCCAAAAGTAGCAACGTGGCGACGAGGTAGATCAACAAGCGAAGCGAAGTAGAATCAACAAGCGGACACTCTATAGCGTTGCCGAGCGCCGCAAATAGTCCCGAACTACCCTGATATAGTCTGTGCAGTCGCCGCCCAGCTAAAAAAGCTAGCACAACGACCCGTGCACGTCAGTTCGACTCTTCAGTCGAAGCGGACAACACTTGAAAATGCCAAATGAGATTTTGGCGAAACGTCGTGCCTCTTCACAGAATCAACGGATCGATACCCGGAATGATTTAGAAACAATGTAATATATACTATCTGAACCTTTACTTTGATTTTTTACCTCATGATCGAAAACAGTTCTTTTAAGAACTGCCACAGTGCTATAATTATCAGAGTAGGACTTGCATGATCCCAAATCAGTTAAATAGTCGTTGTCAAGAGTTAGTAGCATCTCTGATACACTATTTTGAACAAGTACGAGACAATAATGATCCATTGTTAGACCAGCCTTTGCAGCTGTTAGGGCGTGAATGTTAATTGCTAATAATTGGATATGTTTAGTTTACGTCATATATTATATTATAGAAATTATAATTAAATTGCTTTAGCAGCAGCCTTAAGGTTGAGTATGTCTACTGATAGTACTACTGATAGTACTATTTCACAAAAGGTGAAAGTGAAACAATGAAGTTTTAAAATCGCATAGAAAGCCTAGTTCTACTAAAAGGCTTGCCGATACTGTATCTTTGGATACAAGTTTTATACGTGACACCATTTATATAATGTATGAACACAGTAACACAGTAGTTCTTAATCCCATATGTTGTTTATACTTAGATACTCACAGTTTAATTTTAATTTTTAGGACAGCATGTAACTTTAAATTCCCTACATGAACAATTAAAAGAAAAACAACTGTTTGATAGATCCCGTATGTCATTGCGCAACGTATTGCAAGAAGTAAGTTTTAAATGGAAAAAAAAAGATGATCCAAGACCAGAGCTTATGGAACTTCCTAATGTTGCCCTAAAGCATATAGATTATTGGAGAGTTTATATGAAGCAAAGAAAAATAGCTCTGATCAAGAAAAAAATACTTAGCTTACAGAAAATTAATCAATGAAACGCTATAACAGAGCGCATATACTTGATCGAAAACAAGTGCTTCCGTTAATTATAAATAATGCAGATGATAGCAGTGATTCCAACCAGTACTTTTCCGATTCTGATTATAGAAAATATAAATGCATGCAGATATTTCATTGTTTTGCTTATTTGTACTTGCATATTATATAACAACAAATGTCATTGATAATTATATAATCTTTTTATTTTAATAACTATGCAAATATTAAAAAATGTCGATGGTTTTCGAATGATGAATTTTCTATATGCTGAATCTATCTAGAGGTATTAAATCGACGACACTTCCAAGACATTCAATATTTATTATAATGTTTTTAGTTACTTAGTAATTTCCATTCAATTTAGAGTTAATTGTTATTAAAGTTTAATTTGTAAAAATGATTTGATAAAGTAAGGTTATCATGTTTAATCACAATCTGCCAAAAGGGCAGGCAAAATGTTGATCACGTGCTTAATGACGTGCAACTGCTTTTATTTTGAACGAGCCATAGTCGTCTTTACTTCCGAAAATCGGATAATATAGATGAACGTTATACAGTAGTAATAGAACGATACACAGTTCGTCTAGTCATACTATCTGTATTTAAAAATAGTGTTAATTATTATATACATGATTAATTGTTTTATTAATTTAAATGTTCAAAGTGTCAACCATTTGAATCTATTGAAGCCTGACACCGTTATAGCCAGTTTTCTCGAAAATGTGAAGAAGCATATGGTAATATTCGCGTACAGAATACAATTTTGGTTTTAAATAGAACTTAAATACACTCACTGACATACACTGAAATAATTTTTGTTGGCATTTTGAAATAATATTCTTTGTCTTGGCGATCATCCCAATTAATCACAGGTAGCGTCACATCGATTGGCTGATGTATGGCGTGAATATTAATTTACAAAAAAAGGTTTTAACAATATGCATTAGTTTATTTTTAGTATATTTGTTATGTAATATCCAATTAATATTTGCCAGATATGTTTTTACATATATTTGTTTAAAATATTAATTCTTATAATAGATTTTCTATGGTCATCTATAACTTCGATTTTTTTGTGGTAATCCTTAGGTTTTTAACCCTTGTTATAAGGAACATTTTTCTTTAAAATGAAGAATTATTGGTTACATTTCTGAAAGTATTTTCGCATACACCCTTCATAACGAGACGTGATGCATGGCGGATTGCGGGCATACTCTGTGTTCGGAACAATCACAATTGTTTGCTTGACGTTGCACAATCTTTAAATGTGACACAATCATAATTTTGATTAGGTATATCTGGCCAAAATAGAAAATAAAAAAGCGCAACTCACCAATAAAGAAATAAAGCTAGGAAATTCCAAATTATGCCCATCTATTGTTCAAGAGCATAATTCGAAACGCGGTAAGGCTCCAGTTTCAACTCAACTAATATAAGGCTCCAGTTTCAGTTGTTGACAACTTAAAACTGTTTGATTATATGTTAGCTCATGGGTTTCACGTACTTCCCAAAAGCATTACCTTTTTCTACAGAATATTCAATAATAAATAACAATCAACTATGCATCTATTTTAATTTCACGATAATCTTAAACAGCGTTTTAAAAAGTAATCAAACCATGACAATTGATAATAGTATCTTCTATACAATACATCTATTTACTCTAGCGTAACTACATTATGCAATTAAATATCTGCCTAATAGTTACAGTCTTTTTTAAAAACAGGAGTAGTAAAAATAAATATCACAATTTGTATCAAATAAGTGTTATATGTGTCATACATTCAGTTGTGTCAATACATTCAGTTGTGTCAATACATTCAGTTGAAAAAGATAACATGTGCTAAGGCTAACGTCAAGTATTTTCTTTCAGTGCTCTTGTGGTTTTTACTAATTTGTGATTGTCTGTTCTTGAAAATTTCTTATAGTTATATCATTTTTTCAAGGCAGAGGCCAGTGCGTCTATTTCAGCTGTTGAAGTCACACCTTTTTATTATATAGTTGTATATTTGTCATCCTTTAGAAGCATAATTCTTATAACTAGAGTTCATTTCTGTCTACTATTTTTATAGCACATACAAGGTGTGGCTATTAAATAACGAGACTGATGCTGCGATAGAAGAAGTACGCATGCGCCAAACGCCAGTGACCAACAGCTGTTTAGCGTGAAGCCTTTTCTTGCGAACACCTCTCGCTTCTGTAAACAAGTCCGTATAACTGTTGCCCTCCTTCGCATTAGAGTTGCTTTTTGTTTCGCCGGAAAAATGTTAAAAGTGACAATAGAGCAATTACAACCTGAAATTTCACTTGAAACTTGGAAAACCCGCTACTGAAACTTATAATTTATTGAAAGAAGTGTATGGTAATTATCGTGTACAGATGTTTTTGAGTAGTTTAAGTGCTTTCAAGATGACCGAGAAGACGCTGAAGATGATCCACGCCCGGGTCGCCCTTCCACATCAAAAACGGATGAAATATCGAAAAAATCGGTAATATGGTTGGATCTGACCGTCGGTTAAATATCCGTGCGATTGCTGAAACTGTAGGAATTGACAAATGCGTACGGCAAATTTTACATAATAATCATCATCAATAATCAACCAAACCAACAAGAAGCTCGAATAAAGTTTGTACTGTCACTTTGAATGCTATTGAAAATGACCCAAACTTATTGGAAAGGTTAATACCATATGACAAATCGTGGTTTTTTACTTATGATCCCGAAACGAAGCGCCAATCCATGTACTGGAAAAGCCCAAATTCACCGAGAGCCAAAAAATCTCGAATGAGCAAATCAAAATTCAATGCAGCAATAATGATTGTTTTTTTCGATATTCATGGGATTGTGTACCTTTACTGGGTTCCTGAAGGTCAAATTATTAATTAATATTACTACCTTCACGTTCTTACTGAACTCTGTGAAAGAATAACAAAAAAACGACCCGAATTGTGGAATGGCAAGTCATGGGTTCTCCACCAAGGCAATGCGCCAGCTCATTCCTCATTGTCTGTCAAGAGGTTTCATCCAAGTACACTATCTCAGTGTTAGATTATCCGCCTTATTTATCGGATCTTGCGCTGTGCACTTTCTATCTATTTTCTAAGGTAAAATCTGCATAAAAAGGAATAATATTTGAGTCCGTTGAAGCCGTGAAAGAGAAAATGGCAAAAAACAAAAAAGTTCTGAAGGATCTGATAGAAGAAGACTTCTAGCACCGTTTCGAACAATGGCAGGATAGATGTATATAGAGGATAGATGTATATTGAAGGTGATAATAAGTAAATATGTATGATATCAAAATAAAATGTCTTGCAGCGTCAGTCTCATTATTTAATAGTCATACCTCGTATTATATTTATTTTGAATCCTTTATAGTTTTATGTAGCAATTCTGTAACAAACCTAGAAAATTCCACCAGACTACTCTGGACTAACATTACTATAGCACACAATTGAACAAATTAGTATGCACATCCAATCATAGATAGCACAACCGATTGACTTCTGTCAGTTTTAACTTCGACGTTAGCTAAGGATACAAGTTTGTAATAGTGCTACTTTTAAATTTCATAATAAAATATAAAAAGTACCTAAAATAGTGTTATTTTTCTGTAAATCTCTAGGTAAGTTAATGAATAAGTTTATGTATTATTAACAAACAATATTTTAGTATTACATTGTATAAGGAGAGTAATATTAGTAAAGTAGGTGGATGTTGTTGCTAAATCTGTTCATTTTCTTACAGAATTGTATCACGATCATTCCGGGATAATGATATATGTGATATAATTTACTAATATGATAGTGAGAATGGATGATGATAGCGTTATAGATCCCGATTGCCATCCACTATCAGATGACATTTGACCTTTTTCGATTGTGATGAAAATACCGAAATTAGCGTAGATTCAATCATTGAAGATATTAAACGCAATGAGCCTATCGCTATCTCCTCATTTTCAGAACCGAAACAGCAAACGACCCAATCGGCTTCATCTCATAAAAAAAAAGAGCGAAGCTTGCAATGAAAAAAAAATGTATTCTAAACAACCAACAAATACGATTTCTGGAAAATTTCACTTTACCGTCTAATTTATTAGAGCTCGATACGCCTATTCAATACTGTTTTTTTTTCCCAAAGACCTGACAAGTTTTATTTCTGAACAAACGAATCTTTCTATTATTCAAAAAACCTTAATCAATTAACCTTTCAAGTAACTGAGACTGATATCCAGCAGTTTATTAGAGCAATATATATGATGTCAATGATACACTTATCGAGTATAATTAGTCATTGGAATTCATCCATTGGTACACTTATGATCCAAGAAACAATATCGAAACACAAGTTTCAAAAAATTAGGCAATAAATACATTTCAATGATAATTCTAAGATGTTATCACGTAATAACCTGATTGGTGACAGACTATTCAAAGTTAGATCTATCGTAGACAATTTGAACGAGTTCTCATGGAGGAATATGTTTGCGTAGATGAACAGACTTGTTCCACTAAAGCTAGAAACAATTTGAAGAAGTATAATCCCAAAAAAACCCACAAATGGGATTATATTTGAAGATATGAACAAATGAGAAGATATTTGTTCTCAGTGGGGTTTCTGAATTTATATAGAGTCTTGGAACAGTACGACGTAGTCGAATTCCAGATTGCAAATTGCCCATTGGCAAAAAAGTGTTGAAAAATAATGTGGATGCCCTGTTGAATATGTGACTGACATAGGTGGTATCGATATGACAAATGTCATATGGAAGGACGACAAAGTTGTCCATCATCATCTTTTGCTGGCGAATTGCCTAAGGCTCAGGTCAGACGTAGATTTGATAGATAGTATTATGGTGACATATAAAATTATGATACGGAACAAAAGATGGCAAGTTTGGATGTTCCATTATTTATTAGACCTCATAATGGCTAATTCTTGGATTCTATACCAAATGTCCAAAAAATGATAATGATAACTTATATTATTACCATCTTGGGCTACGAAGGATTGTAGGATGAATACATTGATGTACAAAGGATGGATGTAACTGTTACGTTACATACAAATCAACATAAACACTTATAGTGTTTATCGTAAAAATTTTGTGTCGTAGTATCGTTAAAAATTTCGTGTGGCGTTCCTCTCATTAGTGATTCATCTTTCACTATAATTTTCCTATTTTATTTATTTAGCATGTAAAGAATTGTCTTTCTAATGTGTTAATGATGATTATTATACACATATATACAATAATAAACAGCCTTTATTAAAATCTACGTAAATCTCCCACAAATTACCAATATCGCTGTTTTATATTGCCCTAACATAGATGAATACTTTGTATGGTATACTTATATGTATTACGTCAGCTACTAATAATACAAATTTATTTGACTTACCTTTGGATGATTCACTGAGCATATGCAGATGGACGCTAGCTGCTCCGGAACTTTGACCAGCAATGGTTACTCTATCTGGATCCCCCCAAAACCTTTTGATATTGTTTTGTACCCACTTTAAGGCAATCACTTGATCTTTCATCCCATAATTACCTGGAGCTTCATCATCTGATGTTGACAAAAATCCTATATTAAAAAAATAATCATGTAAAAGTAACCAACCAATACGTTAAAGGAAATAATTATCCATTGCTTGTTTCTATTTTAAAAGACGATTGGTTTATTGCGATTGCAAATTATACTTACCAAAGGGTCCTAATCGATAATTGATTGTTACCAGAATAATATTTTGATCCATGATATATTCAGGCCCTAGGTAGTCAGAATCGCTTCTTCCAGCAAGAAACCCACCCCAAAAAATATAAACTAGTACAGGTAATAGCTCATGATTATGGATATGTGGTTTCAAAAATTCTCCCACTAAGCTACGTCCATTGTTGACCTGTACAAAAATAAAATTAGTCAACATATTTAGCATATCACTGAACACACTTTCTTATCAGAATATACAGGGCGTCCCATAACGTATCCGCCATAGAGCAACTGGTTATGGTGGAGATCGAAATAAGAGGATTTAGTCAATAAATATGTTGGTAAATGATATTAAAAAGCTACAGAATGTTGGCAGTGAAACTATATTTCCGAAAAATTGAGATAATTTAAAGACGATTGAAAATATCAGATTCAAAATTGGGGTAGTTGGGTTTTCGAAGGCGACAAATCCGAATTTGGTATTAGCTGGAGCCTAGTTTCTAGAGGGTGCTACTACCTACTTTGTGGGGAATTACCTGGCTCATATTTTTTTACCCTGTAAAGCTGCGAATATTTTGACTTCAAAAAAGAGAAGCCATCATTTCCACGTAAAAAAAGGTACTCTTGGTCAATATCGATATCTTACGCCGTTTGCGACATATGCGTGTTCGAATATTCCATTGCACTTATTGTCGATGGCTGAAAAAATATGCAATTCACAAAGTGTGCCTTGAATTTTGTGTACAAATTATTACGTCTCGATGACAATTGTCATTGTCTTCTATCTCTTCTTTTAAATGTAGGCGGAAACAAGTTTCTCTAATCTTGAGCTGGTATTAAATAATTTATAAGATATGCCCAGACGGGATCAGTTTCCTAACCGTGATTTAATGGATAGGCTCTGCATTTATGCACAAGTAAATTACAATAGTCGCGCTGCAGTTAGAAGGTATGAACAGCTTTACCCAACTAGGATCATCTCAGATCGACAAATTTTTCAAATAATTTTCAATCAGTTAGGTGAAATAGGTTCGTTTTATTACAAAAATCCTGGTAGACGATCGGTGGAAACGTATAATGGTAGAACAAGAAGCGGACATTTTGGTTAGTATCGCGGAAAATCCTGAATTAAGCATTTGGAGGCATCTACAGGAATTAGTGAGTCTACAGTTTCAAGAGTTTTCCATAAAGAAAAATTCCTAGTATTTTTCGCTTTTTCAAAACTTATTGCCACAAAATTTGGCGACTAGATCAGAATTTTGTCAAAATCTACTACATAAAAAACGGAGACCCCATGTTCCTAAAAAATACATTGTTTACTTACGAGACCACTTTTAATTTTTAACAGGCAAAATAATCATTATTAACCTGGAAAATCCACACCTACCAAGAGAGCGACATTTCCAGCACGAATTTGCAATTAACATTTGATGCTGCATTATCGAAAACTTTTTAATCGGCCAATTTGAGTTTCCGCAAAGCCTGATTGGAGATCAATATGTTCAGTTTTTAGAAAATGATTTGTTAGATCTTTTGGACGGTATACCTCTAAACTTAAGACAAAACATGTTGTTCATGCAAGATGGGGCGCCACCGCGTTTTACTGTTGTAGTGCGAAATGATTTGAATCAACGTTTTTCACATCGATGGATTGGATTCCATCGATGGAATCAGACATTAATTAATGCGTTAGACTTTTATTTATAGGGTCATATGAAGTTTTTAGTTTACGACAGTTAGTTTATTAAACTATCAATTAATTAGTCAGAATTAAATAGTCAGGTTTTATTTCAGTTTACTTTTCCATCGTAGTCGATATACTTTTAGCTCAATATACATCGAACAACGATTTTCCAACTTATCTAACTTAATAAAAATGCCAAATCATATCGAACTCCGAAAGATAGTTGCCTGTTTCGGCGCTGTTATCTTCATTTAATGTGAATTTCTTTCTAGGCAGCTATTGTTCATGTTTGGAAAGAGAATGCAGTCTCAGAGGTCAAATCGGTAGAACAGGATGAATTCTGCAATGCACTTCTTTAGTATGTTGAAAAAAAAAGGATACAAAGAAATTATTAAAAAAATATTGTAATTTAAAAGTCGTTGTGTTTTACAATGACGTTTTCAACTAAATTCTGCTAGCCAGGGCGGATTGTTAAGCGTTTGTGCAAATTATGCGCTGCTTGCAAGCTGCAAGCCCAATGATAGGGGTATGTTATGAACGCCACTGGTCTTGCGATGTAATAAATTAGGATTGCCAGGAATAAACTAGGAAATCCCAACTATTTTCTATGAGTTCGTTCTAGTTCATCCCGCTCAACACTATAGCGGCGAAATTTATCACAAATATACTAATTATATAAGTTTTTATATTATATACTAACTGTGTAAGTTATTAACACTAACTATATTAATAAAGTATCAATATTGGTGTTCGACCACGCCGCCACCGCGACCTCCAAATTAAAAGTAAAAAGATAAAAAGGTTTACACAAAAGATGTTTTGCAGCAGACAAATCGGTCTCTTTATCCTTCCGGCTTGGTGATCAAAATAAAAGCATTTAGTCAATAAATGTGTTCAACTTGAAGAAATTTACCATTAAACACCAAATCACTTTTTTTTTAACTGCTCGACTCACGTTTCGCTAACCATGTTAGCATCATCAGGAGATGATTTAATCTCCATCTTCAATTATACAATAATTGAATATATATATATATATATATATATATATATATATATATATATATATATATATATATATATATATATATATATATATATATATCAATTTCATAATTTGAGCATAGTTCCTAGAGGGCGCTTGCTACCTACTTTGTGAGGAATTAACTCGATCATATTTTTTTACCCTATAAAGCTGGGAATATTTTGACTTCAAAATAGAGAAGAGTCATAATTTTCAAGTAAAAAAGGTACCCTTGGTCAATATCTCACGCCGTTTGCGAGATATTCGTGTTCGAATATTCCATTGTACATCTTGTCGATGGCCGAAAAATCTGCAATTCATTAAAAAACATTAAGATGTCAAAAATACAACGGACTTTATTTAAAATAACAAGTTTTTGAAATTTACTTCAATAGGTGATGAAAGTGTCCACCGTTTACATCAATACCCTTTTTGTTAAGTGACACCTCACATTTGAGAAGGTATGTTCTTCATTTCTAATAACAGTTGCCGTTTGTTGAATTTTTTTAAAAGTTCGCCTCGTGTATTGATTTCATCATCGTAAACTAAAAACTTCACATGACCCACAAATGAAAGTCTAATGGATTAATGTCTAAACTGGTGGCCAAGGAAATAATGTCGAGGTGGCCAAGGAAACTCACTACTGCGCCCAATCCATCGATGTGGAAAACGTTGATTCAAATGATTTCGCACTGCAACAGTAAAATTCGGTGCGCCTCATCTTGCATGAACAACATGTCTTAAGTTTAGAGGTATACCGACCAAAAGGTCTAATAAATCATTTTCTAAAACTGCACATATTGATCTCCATTCAGTTCAGAGCATAATCACCAGTTAAAAATTCTGCGTCTGGTAAAAGTTACCTCGTCTGTAAACATTATCTTTTCAAGAATATGGGGTCTTATGGTCTCTTGAACAGACGAAAAATGGTAGGGAAACAATTTTTCTTGAACACTTGAAACGGTAGATTTGCTAATTCCTATAGATGCCTCCAATGCCATATGCCATATGCATAGCGCTTAGATCAGGATTTTCCGAGATACTAACCAAAATGTCTTTTTGTTCTACCGTTATGCGTTCGGTCGTCGACCAGGATTATTGGAATAAAACGAACCTGTTTCGCCTAACTGATTTCTTTGAAAAATTTGTCGATTTGGTATGATTCTAGTTGGGTAGAGCTCTTGTTGCCGTCTACCTACAGCGCGCCTATTGTAATTTACTTGTGCATAAACGCAGATCATATCCCTGAAATCACGATTAGCAAACTGATTAAGTCTGGGCATTTTTTGGAAAAGTATTTAATACCAACTCAAGATTGGATAAACTTGTTTCCATCTACGTTTAATAGGAGAGATAGAAAAACAATGACAGTTGTCATCGAGACGTAATAATTTGTACACAACATCTAAGGCACACTTTATGAATTGCATATTTTTCAACCATCGACAAGATATGCAATGGAATATTCGAACACGAATATTTCGCAAACGGTGTGAGAATCGATATTGGCCAAGGATACTCTTTTTCCGTAGAAATTATGACGCTTCTCTATTTTGAAGTCAACATTTTACCAGCCTTGTAGGGTAAAAAATATGAGCGAGTTAATTCATCACAAAGTAGGTAGAAAGCTCCCTCTTGGAACTAGGCTCAAGCTAGTACCAAATTCGGATTTGTCGCCTTCGAAAACCCAGCTACCCGATTTTGAACCTGATATCTTTAACCGCTTTTAAATGATCTTAATTTTTCAACACCCTGTATCTTTTGAATGAAATATTTGCCAACACATTTTTAACTAAATCCTCTTATTTTATTTTGATCTCTACCAGCATCAGTTGCTCTATATATATACAGACTGTCTTATAATTTATCCGAGATAGAGCAACTGGTGATAGTGACTCTTCGTCACGTCGTGACTCTTCACGGAATCAAGGGATCGACACCCGGAATGATTTAGAAACATATATATATATATATATATATATATATATATATATATATATATATATATATATATATATATATATATATATATATATATATATAATTTATTTTTTAGATTCGTTTTGAAAACGCTGATAGAAGACCCCCCGAAACGTTAACGTTAAATGTTTGTATAAGCTAACTGCACATTTTTCCCATCTTTGTGGATACAAAACAATACATCTTTTAAGGTGGTCCAGTCATCAATCTATTCATCTCCGCAGCTGCTGAAGTGTTCATTTGGAAAGTGCGTAAAACATCTGGTAAAAGTCTGGTGAGTATGACGGGTGGAGCAAGTTTCTCGCCAAGTGTAGAAATGGTGTCTCTGACTGTTTTCGTTGTGTGTGATTGGGCATTATCATGATGCAAAATCACTTTTCCGTGTATTGTAGTCCAATTTTTGTAGCTTTTCCATGAATGCATGGTTCAAACTGATCATTTGTTGACGGTAGCCAACGGTATTAACTAATGTCTGTATGATTGTGGCGTGTTCATATATTCGTGTTCATTGGGTTTTTCGTCACGAATTGTCAATGTAAATATCATTGACATACACAAAAATATATTTACTTCCAATCTTTGCATTATATATAGAAATTAATATAATTTATTTTTTAGATTCGTTTTGAAAACGGGAGGAGAATACTTTAACGTTCAAATGTTTGTATTTATTTTAGAATATTTTTATATTTTTTAAAATTTTGTTCGTTAGGCAAATTTATTACAGAAAAGAATCACTGAGAAATTTGTCTCCATTTTGTTTTTTGTTTTTTACCCAGTGATTCTTAATTTACATAAGAATAGATATTTTTGATATTTTTTGAGTTTTAGATCGTGGCGAGAAACCCAAAAAAAGACAAAACGGTATTAACTGTTTCACATGATTGCAGAAACTTATGGTACACGACATCCTTCTGATCTCACCAGTTCGGTTTTGCGGTCTATATTAATGGTTGTCCAAGATTTTCTACGCTTTGAGTTCTCAAAATATATCAATTTTTCTTCTCCAGTCACGAGTCCGATGCAAAAAAATCTTTCATTCATGCCCTAAATCAAAATTTTGTACAACGGTTTTCGCTTTTCCATCTGTTTGTCGTTCAGCTGATGGACTGAATCGATGGTACCGATTTTCTTGCCTTCTTTCTCATGGATGCAGATGATCGCAAATGGTTCGGCAACCAACATTTAACCTGTGTGAGAGAGTTGTTGAGTTTGCATTTTGTCTTTTTCCAACAATGTTTGCAATTCGGCATCTTCAAATTTTTTCGGTTGACCTGGGCGTTATTTGTCTTTCAAGTCAAAATCACTACTTGTCGTCTAAACCAAAGGTCTTCAAACAAGAGTCCGCGGGCCTAATCCGACCCACCAATGTCATCAATCCAGCCTGCGACATCTAATGGCTTATTGTTGTTATTGTTGCTGTGATAAGTTGGATAAAAACACAGAATGATAATAATTAGGTTTTATTTACTTGTTGGGTAAAGTTTAATGACAAGTATAATATGCAGAAAATTTAACTTAAGCATAATAACTAACAAATAATTGAAATGAATCCCACTAAATTATAAACTACTGAACATCCCGAGCTTTCGCCCTCCGTAGTTATATTGGGATATATATCCTGAACCAGTCATATGATTTTTATCCTGAAAATCCATCAAGAATGGAAAAGCTAAATTAACGCGAATGAAACCGTGGCATGTCCACTTGTAAAAATACTAATGAGATTTATATAATTGTGATTTTAATAATTAATTATTATAATAGTTTTTAATTGTGGACCAATTTTACTTGTGCCAATTATTAAAAGAGATTTAAGTTGCTCATCGGTTAACCGAGATCTGTAAACATTCTTTGTGTACTTTATTTTGGTGAATGTTTTCTCACACAGGTAAGCACCAAAAACACAAAACAGCCCACGAGCAAATTTATGCAAATTATCAAATTGTACCAGTGGAAGACTCTTATAAAATTTCAACAAAGATGCATTTTGATATTTGTTCTTAATTATATCACTGCACTGTAAATCAACAATTTCCATTTGAACTTCTGGGGCTAGGGTTTCAATCTCAGTATCAAAAGGATTTAGAAAAATCTTAATTTTATTCGCAATAACATCAAAGTCTGAGAAACGAATGTCAAAATATATCTTCAAAGCTTGGATTGCAAAATCGAAGGGAAACTCAATCTCAGTAGCGTGGCTGAATATTTCACGTTTTAAAATGTGTGAAACATTGTTTACGTAATTGTGACTGAAACAGCGTTATTTTCAGCCGGAACGATTTGATATTAGTGTTTAAATCAGGAAGAAGTTGATTTTCAACTTGCAATCTCAAATTCAGTTTATTCATATGTTTTGTCAAATCGACATAGAATGCATAGAATGCTTCCACAGCCATTCGCTATTTTGTAATTCGGTAGGAGGACGATGCTTTTCATTCAAAAAAAATTCGATCTCTGCTCGAATTTCAAAAAAGGACTTTTCCGCAACTAAACCAGCGTACGGCAGCATGATATGTTAAGTCACTTTCTCTAATCTCTTCAATAAACTCGCGGAACTGTCGGTAATTCAGCTCAGTGGATCTGATGAAATTAACAATTAATATGACTGGTTTTAGAACTTCAGATATATCCAAACATTTTCCGCACAAGGATTGTTGATGAATGTTGACTGTTGTCAACTCCCTGAAAAATATCTTCCCCAGTAGTCGTACAGTGAACACTATCGATATCAAGAATCCATCATCCAAGGCAAGAGAAAATCACTCAAGATGTCCAGTTTTGTCAGACAGTTGAGATGATATATTTTCTGCGATGTCTCGTACCGTCCGAGCCATGGTGTTTGCTGACAAACTGACAGGTCTAAATAAATTTACATTTTCGGGGCACATTTCTTCGGCTACTACAATTATGCATTCTTTGATCGTTTCTCCATCGGTGAATGGTTTTCTACGTTTGGCGATTTCAAGAGCCACACAAAAACTAGCACGAGTTGCAGCCTCTTGTTCAGTATTGACTTTCGTAAACAAAGTTTGCTGCGATTTCAATCCGCCCTTCAAAGCTTCAAATTTTTCTATCCGCAAACTTCCTGTATATTTTGAGTAATTTTGAAAATGTTTCGTTTCATAATGACGTTTAATGTTATATTTTTTTAGAACGGCTATGGTTTCATTGCAAATCAAACATAGCGCCTTATTATTGGACTCAATCCGGAAATATTGAAAGTTCCATTGATCTTTGAATGTTCTGCATTGACGGTCTATTTTTCGCTTCTTTTCCATACTATTAAATCACACACAAAAACAACAAGTCAAATCAAAATACTGTTTGGGTGTTGGTCGTTTCGAAGAGTTCTTTTAAACGGGGTTATGCACTACTTTATTCCACAAGAGACTGTTTCGATTCCTTTCGTTCGCCTTTCTCGTTCCTTCCTTGTTCGCCTTACCTAGGCAGACTGACTCGCGATCGTGCCGCTAACCTTTTTATGCCATCTCGAAGTTAGTGGAATACACCAGAACTTTCTCAAACCAACGAGGTTTTTCACGATTGTTTAATTATTACTGCGCTTTCGAAAGTACTACTAGCGCCATCTGTTAGCGATAGAGGAGTCTACCAATACCTATTTCCGCTTTTGACCACCCGATTTCGTCAAGTGTCACAGTCATAACAATACACAATAGTAATTAAACTAGCGAATTTAGCAAGCGTATGCCTGTTTAAGGCGCGTACTCGGCGACTAGTTTAGAAATTATAGATAAGGCAGGAAACTTAAAACGGTTTTGACCCGAACTTACTGGAGTAATTAGTATGGCCCTAACGCTGGAAAGTTTGGAGACCCCTGGTCTAAACCAACATCAGCAAGCATCTTGCGTTCGGACATTGTCACCGTAAGTTTCGACGAGTATACGACGGCTTTCACTCGCGTTATTCTTTTGATTGAACAAGAACAGCAATATGCGCCGCAAATGTTTACGTCGATGTCGCCGACATGTTTACCACACGAAAAAAATATTACGCTAACTGGAAGTTATTTAAACATCAATGGTGCTTTGAAAGGTACTGTCGTAGCAACAAAATGACAAGAGACTAGACTGTGAACCGACCCTTTTTTCCAGCGCAATCTCTTAAAAAACTTAAAAATTATCAACCGCCACACCTGGTTAAGAGTTTATTTTTGAAATTGATATTTTTAGGTATCATATTTTTAAGTTACCATGGGAACATAGACGTTTAGGTACAGACAATCTTCTTCTCCTACAATGGCAGGACTAGCAAAAAGTATAAAATCACGTTGAATGCATATGGGGCTAGGTTTACTTGCATCTAAAACATAGCTCCAATGAGCTGGTTCTTCTGGTGCCTAAAAATAAAACAAAATTTTTAATTAACATTTATTCTATAGTGACAATTGCTTATATATCTAGCTATTTACCACTTATTCTTAAATATTTAAATGATTATGGCAAAATTTGACTTTATTCATCTACATAGTCTCCTTGAGTGATACATTGATTTCAAAGTTTCTCTAACATTTCGATGCCTTTTTTGTAGAACCTCATTTGTTGGCCTCAAAATAGGCTTTAGTTTCGGTAATTACTTCTTTATTCGAGCCAAATCTTTTTCCCTGGAGCTTTTTTTTAGGTCTGCAAATAGGTATTAGTCGCTGGGAGCCAGATCCGAGGAATACGGTGGATGGAGAAGCAATTCAAAGTGCAATTGATGCAATTTTGCCATTTTTTCCAGCGACTTATAACACGGTGCATTGTTCTGATGAAAGAACACTTTTTTCTTCTTCATTTGGGGTCATTCTTTCGCAATGTCCTGAAATGTTCTTGAAACTCACCAATAACACCAAATATTATTCGCTATTGATTGTTCTTCCTTTGTCAATCTAACTAATGAATAAAAAATCTTGCGCATACTACGGATGCCAAAACCTTACTAGCTGACGTTTGCGTTTTTGGTTGCTTTAGGCGGCTTTCGCCAGTTGCTGTCCACTTAGCTAACTGCCGATTTGGCGGTGGAGTGTAGTGATGGATCCATGTTTCATCCATTGTCACATATCGCATGAAAAAATCCCCATTTGTTGTGCTAAAACAGCTCCAAATAGCGCGCTGATCATCGATGCGTTGCTGTTTTTGATAGACTGTGAACAAACGCGGTATCCACTTCGAACATAACTTTCTCATGGACAAATATGCATGCAAAATGGTGAATACATTGTCTTCTAATATCTCTAATCAGTCAGCTATCTCACGTAACTTCAATTTACGATCGGTCAAAACGTTTTTGTGGACAGTTTTTATGTTTTCTGAAATAACTGCCGAATTTGGGCGACCAGAGCGTTCGGCGTCATCGGTATTTGTACGGCCGCTTTCAAAAATTAACAAACCACTTCTATACCATTTGTCTCGATGGAGCAGGGTCCGAATAACGAAGTTATCAAACCATTGCTTTGCTTGAACGATATTTCTTCCCATTAAAAAGCAATATTTATTAACACATGAAACTTAGATATTTCTATTGTTTTCAAAATTACAAGAGTAACGTCACTAAAATCACTATAAATTGTGAACGAAACATTTGAAGGTTAGTGCTTTATAGAAATCATAGTGATATGTCAATAATGACGCCATCTATATGTCATCCTACGAACTTATTGGGTGATGTGATATATCGATTTATATTTTTTGATGTTTTGCATATCAACTGAGCTAAACTCACAAAATTTAAAGTTAATAAAAACCCAAGATCTTTGATGGAATTTATCAAAATATACGAAAGATATATAGTCGAATGAGTAGTAGAGTTGATTAACGAAATATCATATTGTTAGGTTTATGCGTTCCTATACATTCATTTTTCAAATTTATATTGAAAATTGTATTAGAAGCATTGGCTATTATAGTAAGAAGAATTTTTAGCAATTTTAATGTATTACTCATAATAGAGTCATGTTAGTAGGATAGGGTCACGTAAAATAATTTTGTATCTCTTTAAAAAACGAAATAGGTGGCAATGTGATGTTTTAAATGTGTTGTTTAAAAATTACACATATGCTTGTTGCAAGCAGTACAGAATAAAGTATTGTTGAATACTTTAAAACAATATTAAATGTTGACTATATCGATTTCGGACGAAATCTATTAAGTTTGTGTAGAAAACGAAGGGATATAGTGTACTTACTGCAAATCGTAGATCCCCTATGGGTGGTTTGGCAAATGGTATGCCTGTAAAAGAATTATACGGCCTTCCACTTCTTGACATCTTAACACTTCCTTTAACTGGGCCATAAGTTGTATTAACTAGAGGGCGAATATGAAGAGATGCCGCTATTGAAGCTAGGGACAAAATGTATATCGCAATCATCTCGTAATACTGATTGAATCTGTTTATATAAAAAAAGTAAAAATGTATGTTAGTCTAAATTATTTATTCTGACCCTGTGATATGATCATTTATTATGAAAAACATTAGCAGCATCGAAATTGCCGCATATATCATTAAGTTATAATATGTTATAGTCCACATGTAATTTTAATAATAATTGCAATTTATTCTGATATGAACAAATAAAATATATAAAATGAAAATATTAAATATGTAATTATGCTATAATTACGGCAATTACTAACCATTTAATAAAGGATGGAATTTATAACACAAATTAATAATAATAATAATAATAATAATAAGTTTATTTGCTGTATCAATGTTTGAATACAATAACTAAATTATATAATAATACAATTATAATTATAACAAAATACAAATCCGTCTTTATTATGCACTAACACCTACTAATGATACGCAAAATGGAACTGGAAGCAATTAAAAAAGATCTAGTCCAGTTCCAGATTTCTTTTTCAATTCGACATATTAGAAATAACCGAGTATACACAATTTGCCTATAATTTTTACAATATATTGATCAATGTAGTACCAATAAATGAATAAACAATAACAGTAACAGAGATAAAAGAAAAAAAAAAAAACACCATCTGCTCACAATCAATAAAAAAAAAAAAAAAAAAAAAGAAGCCAAACAATCAATTTCTCCATTTCTAGCCCCTTATACTCTTTAATTTTTGATGCTGGAGGATACATTATCCGATGTTCATTTTATAGTGATATTTAAACGAATCTGGCGATAATTTCTTTAGTTTGCGCGAAATGTTGTTATAAAGTTTATAAATATTATACGTAAACGATCTCTTAAAAATTTGTAATCGATGCGAAGGAGGCGATATGAGGCCCCCAAACCTAAGATTCAAATTATGGACATCGGTTCGGAACGTTAATCTGTCAATGAGATACGGAGGGCATTTGTTATAAATTATTTTATGAAATAGAACGACCGTATGCACTCTTCGTCTCTTTGCCATAGATATCCAGTTAGCTTCTTTTAATTTGTATGTTATCGGAGAGAACTTTCTGATACCATATATATACCTAAGACAAGAATTCTGCACTCTCTGTATACGAGCAATATCTCCTTGATCAAGACACGGATCATACACTGCATCAGCGTAGTTAAAACATGAAAGAACCAGAGAGTCCGTCAACTTGATTTTTAATGTAGTAGACAAAAAGTGTCGATGTGGGTATAGCATCTTTAAATTAGTATAGGCCTGCCTAACACACTTAATGATCTGTGGCCGAAACCTCAAATCTCTGTCAAAAATTAAGCCCAAATTTTTAGCTATGTCAACTCTTTTTAGAATATTATTATCTATTGATAATGCAATATTATTTAAATTCTTAATAAATTCTTAATAAACAAATTTATTAAGTTCCTTATCCACACGTTACTCGCAGCTATGAAAGTCAACAACATGATATACTCATGAACTGCAAAGCCCACGTATTGACCGACCGATAGGAATAAATGCCAGATTTGATCGATTTCCGTATAATCCTATATCACTATTTCCTATATCACTAAACTTAATTATGGCGCAATCGTGTTTCTACTTGACTTCTAATCACTCACCTGTGCTCATAATATTAAACAGAGATATAGTAGAAAGTAACAACTCACCTACACTAATAAACACATTTTCTTGCTGGAACAAATGTCACGAGTTAATTGACCACGGGTTGAATATAAACATATCCCTCGAAACGGAAACAAAAACAAAGCATTTGGTCATTTATCAAACACTATTGAAGGATGTGCCTGGCTAGCATAACGTGCTGTAAAACACAACAAATCTAGTATGGCATTTCCCTCTATCATAAAAGAAAAAATAACAGTTAAGCGTAGACGAAGAAAACAGCGACACATCACGCGCGCCCCTGAATATGCCCCACTAAACTGAGCAGCTCAAAAACTGAAGAGACTACTTAACAATTTCGAAAACAATAACATATAAAACTACTTAAATAACCTAAAAGCCACACAATCAAAATAGTATACATTGCAGAAAGAATTAGAATTATTAGAAATTAAATGGCCCACAACTATATCCAGTTAGAATAGAGGATGGTCAGTGGATTAAAAATAATAAAAAAATAGCCGAATAATTTGCCTGGCTCATGTCTTCCGTGAACATCTAGTCGATCCTACAGTGCTAAGTGATAATGATATCTTTAATATAATAATAGTACCGTACCAGCTCGAATCCTCACTAAAAAACTCACGAAGCCATCAGTCAAGTAAGTAACTTTAACAAGACGATGTTAAATATTTTTTTCCTTTATTTGGGTTTTTCGCCACTATCTAAAACTCAAAAAATATAAAAAATACCTGTTCTTATTTATAGAAAGCATCACTGGGTAAAAACAAAAAACCAAACGGAGACAAATTTCTCAGTGATTCTTTTTTGTAATAAATTTGCCTAACGAACAAAATTTTAAAGTTATAAAAATGTTATAAAAAAATGTACAAACTTTTAAAGTTAACGTTTCGGAGAGTACTCTCCCCCCGTTTTCAAAACTAAACTAAAAAATAAATTATATTAATTTGTAATATATAAAGTAACGAGTGAAAGTAAATATATTTTTTTGTATATGTCAACGATACTTACATTGACAACAATAGATTTTCATGACAGGACATACTACCAAAATATATATATATATATATATATATATATATATATATATATATATATATATATATATATATATATATATATATATATATATAGGTAATGTTTACTGTGTGATTGTTTATTGTACTGATTGTGTATTCAAATATTTAAATGTTTTTAATTGTATTCTTTAGAATCGGGAACCATATTGAATTTAAATCTACCCAAGGCATAGCAATACAGTTATTTATATTTAAATTAATTATAGCGGTTTCTTTTAATCTTCTGTATTTTGTTACCGATTCTTTTAATAGCGTTTTGGAATTCTTCCAATTGATTTTATGACCCAATTCCCATGCGTGTTGACAAATCCTAGATTTATTAAAATCACCCTTTCTAAGAAGATTTTTATGCTCTTTTATTCTAACATCTAGCGGTCTAAATGTCTCACCTATATAGAATTTGCCACATTCGCAGGGAATTTTATAAACCACATTTTTGGTATTTTGTTGTACATTGTATGGTTTACTCTTTGTTAATAGAGATCTAAGAGTATTTTTTGTTTTAAATGTCGTTCTTATGTTGTATTTATTTCCTACTCTTTTAATTGTGTCAGAAATACCGCGGATATAAAGAATTGTGAGGTTAATTGTTTGAGAGTTATTATTATTGTTATTAATAACTTGTCTGTTTTGTCTAGTATCAAAATTTTTAAGGGATTTATCTATAAAATTTTTTGGGTAATTGTTTTTTATTAAAATGTCTTTTATGTGAGTTGTTTCTTTTTGTAGTGTATCATTGTCGGTACAAACAAGTTTTGCTCTGTCATATAAACTTTTAATTACTCCTATTTTGGGCGATTTTGAGTGATTTGAAAAGAAATTAAGATACCTATCTGTGTTTGTTGTATTTAATATGTCATTCTCGAGTTCTTCCATAAAGATATTACTCATCAAAGGAGAAAGAGAAGAACCCATTGCCATTTCGAAATTTTGTTGATAATAATCATTTTCTAATTGAAAATATGTGGTTTTTAAGCACATAGTTAATAATTCCAAAATTGTATTTATGTTTAGTTTAGTGTTGTGTCATGTTCTAATCTCTTTTTAACTATTAAAAGTGATTTATCAACGGGTGCATTAGTAAATAAACTCACCACGTCAAAACTAACCATTAAATATTGGTTTGTAATTTTAATGTTCATTACATTAATTAACTCAGACATTACTAAAACGATGTTAAATCCTAAAGAGTCTCCTAGATTTAATTTAATAACTGTAAGCGTATATCAAGAACTCCTGTATAAAGCAACAAAATATCTCACATTTTTAAATAATGCCAAATGACATAAACGTTACTTTCCTTGTCAGTGGAAAACAGCAAAAATTATCTTTACTCCAAAACCTGGGAAGCCACCAGAAGATTATTATTGATATATATTATTTATATATATTATTGATATATATATATATATATATATATATATATATATATATATATATATATATATATATATATATATATATATATATATATATATATATATATATATATATATATATATATATATATATATATATATATATATATATATTGTAGAAAATCGCCAACCAACACCAAATTATCAAATTGAGTTCAGGCAGGAGCATGCGCCAATAGAACAAGTCAATCGTGTCACACAGAGAATATGATGTTATCTAGAAGAGAAGACATTTTTTTCTGCGGTATTCCTGAACATCTCAGAGGCATTCAATAATGTTTGGCACATAGGCCTCTTCTACAAAGTATAAAAATACTACCCCTCAATTACTTTATCCTCATGAAATACTACCCTCTAGACAGTCACTTCTCTATCAAATACCAAGATGAAAGAAACAGTCTGTGGAACATCCAATAAGGCGTTTTACAAGGAAGCTTTCATGGTCCTTTATTATACTTTCTACGAGGGTTGCTATTTATTTATCCGGAATTGGCAACAATGGTGTTGCTAGGCGCCATCTAACATACACGACTTACTTACTCAGAACCTTTTGTCATACGGACGCTATTTGTGTTGTTTAGTGAATGAAATTAACTCGTGAGAATGTTCTTGCGATGATATACTACAACTTTCGACATGGATTATCTCAACAACAGTGCATCGATCAACTTACTTCGTTTTTTGACAATGAAGGCCTATCTAAAACCATTGTATGTCATTGGTTTAGTGAATTCACTCGTGGCCGTCTTTCGCTCATGGACGAATTTAAATAAGGTCGTCCAGAAAACATCGATACTGTACCGAACTGATAAAGCAAGATCTTCGTATAACGCACCGTGACATTGAGGCTTCCTTGGACATTAGTATGACAAGCATATACAAGATTTTACATGAGCATTAGGTGTAAAAAAATGTGTATGCGACAAAGGCTCACGTCGATTGGTGCTAGGAAATGTTTAAAATGCTGTGTCTATGCATACAAGCCTGAAAGTAAACTGCGCTCGACTGTATAGGTCTTTCAAAATGAGCCAAACCCAACAAAAGTTGTTTGCGCCAGAAGCAGTTCGCAGCAAATGGTCGTCTGTTTCATCGAATTGATGGGTCATCTGCCGAATAGACCTGATTTGGCAATTTCTGTTCCCATCCGTGAAAAATAAATCACGTGGTCAACGATTTTTGATACCTAAAGAAGCGGTTGATTCGTTCAAAATGAATGTTTTGGATATACCTCAATTGAAATCGAAAAAGTGCTATAAAAATTGATTCAAACGTATGCAAAAATGTATCGATAATTGCGGAGAATATTTAAAAAAAAAATAAAACAATTTTGAATGAGAAATATTTGTTTTTATTGAATATTCCGTATACATAAATAACAACCCTCGTACATCTTAGCCTCGTATGAAGATCCAGCTGCATATACTCCAGAACGACATGGATGATATGGCAAAATAGCTGAACAAGTGGTGTATAAAATAAATGGACATATACAACTTCTCCAATCGCTGAGGTAACTGATTAATTTTTAACCTCAAACCCGTATGAACATACGGTTGTGTACGGCATGAACTTACTATTGTGGAGCACTATTTTAAATTTAAATATTGAAATCTTGGAAAGATTTACCAAGAATGATTATCACATTTCATGACCAAACTACATCATCGGCTGAGACCTAGGGTTGAAGATACTGAAACTAGAAATTAGGCACCTCTCAGTTAAATACAGTGAAAGCCTGAGTATGTATCCAAACAGTCTAGTTATTAATCTTATGATCTTATTCGCCTGAAACCAGACGCCTAGCTGCTCTAAAGTTGCAGTTTGATAAATGTAATGCCAATCCCACTCTTCCTATCCACATCTACGCTACTCTTCTTAACACCAACAATAAAGATTGAACTCCAGATACCCGCCTGCAGCAACCATCAACCAGCTGATAGACTTCCACTGCATTGAACATTGGGTATCACAATGGAGAGATCGAGAAAGCACAAACTCCCATCTCGTACAGGACCCTGTTGGGAACCACCAGGGTTCATATTCCTTAGAAGACTGCGATGCAACCTAAACAGGATCCGAACAGGTCACGGAATCTACAACCAGAATCTGGTCCAATAGGGAACAGCGGAGAGCCTGAGATGCGATAGATGTGCTAAAGAGCAAACGATTGTCCACTTTACCTTGGAATGCCCCAGGTATGCTTTAGAGCCCTCTGCAAGATATGCATGACCTCAACGATGAAGCACTGAACTGGCTATATAATTACGAATTGCGCCTGTGATATAAACTTTTAATATTATACTATTATATATATATAATATTGTCTATTGTCTCTATATATATATTTGTCTGATTTACATCGATAAGATTTTAATTGATTTTATGAGCACTTTGATCAACCCGATAGCAAATTGCATATTATTTGTGAAGGACACAGTAGTAAGTATTTACACAGCTGTAACAAGCGCCCATGTGCATTACTATGTTAGAAAATGGCATCAAGACAGTGTAAACAGGATGTTGATTCATTCTATTTTATTTACGGTGAATTTAGTAAAATAAGCAAAAAATTTGCAAGTTTGCGAAGCTTATGAAGTTTATTTTAATCTCAAAATCTGGAATCAAGATAAAAATTGGGTACCTCACTACTCAGGTAAAAAACTAAAATTAAGAATTACCAAAAAAATGTGGAACATTAATATTCTATTATAGTATTTCTGAATTTTTTATGGATAAAACTTAAATTACACTAGTTGTTTTCGTTATTTCTAACCTGGTATCGAGGAGAAAAACGACACATGAAGTTTGCAGTGCCAAGACTTTGGAGAAAAGCGAGTGATCATGTGCAACCTACCAATTCTAATGCTAATCGCAATAATGATTTTTAATCCGAATATCTTAATTGCGTACCAACATTTGACGGAACACCAAATGATTTGAATAGATATCTGGCAACTTGTCAGATATTATAGCCATAAAGGCTATACATGGCATAGACATTTCGCTGATCAACGCGACGAAGCCCGCCTAAATCATGATCTAGTGATGCTTCGGCAAATGTCTAACGAAAGTGCAAACTAATTTTATGATAAAATTCTCCATCTCCTAAATTGCTCCATCTACTCTGTTCTTATGTAGACATTCACGAAATAGATGGTGCTGCAAAACATCTCAAATGAAAACTATATAACGATTTAGCCCTAAAAACATATGTATCAGGACTGAGTGAACCGTTAAGGAATACAATCCGTTGAATGTCTCCGAAAGATTTACCCACTGCATTGCAGTATGCAATGCAGGAACATCAAATATTTTCAAAACTTTTCAAACCCATTTTCAAAACCCGAAATCAATGTTCAACCAAAATTCAGACCACAGATGTTTAATCATAATTTTTCAAACATTCCACAACATAGACCTGTAAACCTATTTGCCAATTTTAACAGTCATACTCCAAATAATTTATTTAGGTCAAAACCAAACTTTCTGTCACAACCAATAAATATTAGACCTAACTTTAATAGTCCGCCCCATAGATTTCCAACCAATTCGCAAGTTTTCAGGAAACCAAACAGCGTAAACGTTTTCAAACCAAATCCTCAGCTGCAACAATTCCTACCAAAACCAACCCCTATGAGCATATCCATGAGACAAACAAGTAACGTGAAGCCAAATAATTTCAATAGGCCACATGATTCTCCAAAATTTTTCTTTGGATCATTACACACATTTTACACACGAATAATCCTATCAGGATTATCAGTTCGAAAATTACTCCGAACCACAATACATTTACGAGGGGGATCAAGGAAACAATTGCTCTGAGTATTATGAAATTGAATCTCAAAACCAAGAAAACGAACATTTTCTCACTACCGCGATATTCAAGAACGAAAGCTAACTCCTATTATTCTCTTGAATGAAACGAGTTCCAGTGATCTATCTTATGTGATATTCCCGGAACAGAAATTAAAATTTCTAATCGATTCTGGATTGACAAGGTTTTTTATTGATCCTAATTTAGCATTTAAACTTTTCCAACGACAAGGACAAACATCCGTAACGGTGAGATTATCATTCCCTATCAAAAACTACAAAATTGCAAGATTCCATCGTGTCTAACAGTTTCTAAGAACTTCTATACCCTGACGACAGTGCTAAATAAAACGACTAGCCAGATTACTTTAGATATTTCTGAACCGATTCAAACGGAAAAATGTAATAAAAAAGAATTAAAAATTATCGAATTAAACAGTTTTGAAGATTCAGTACCAGCCGAATTTGATCCATCAGTAATTCGAATAGACCATTTGAATATCGGAGAGAGTTCGAAAATTATTGTTCTTTGCCAGTAATTTTCGGACCTATTTTACTCCGAAAATACACCACTAACGTTTACGAATAAAATTAAATATAACATCAGAACAAGCGACGAAATCCTAGTGTACACTAAAACTTACAGGTATCCGGGTTCCGGGGTATTACAGGTATCATCCATAAACAAGAAGTCAATAACCAAATTAACAAGATGTTAGAACAAAAAATTATAAGACCAAGCAATTCACCCTGGTCTTCACCAATATAAGTGGTACCGAAGAAAGCATATGCGTCTGAAAAACAGAAATGGCCCGTAGACATTTTGGAAAAAAATGTTGATTACAAGTATCCGCTACCGAATAACAATGACCTTTTAGATAAATTAGGGAAGTGCCCGTATTTTAACACCCTCGACTTGGACAGCGGATTCCATCAAATCGAGATGAACAAGGAATACATCCTGAAAACGGCATTTAATACCGAAAACGGGTACTACGAATTCCAGCGTATGCCTCTTGGGCTGCAGAATGCCTCGGCAACTTTCCAGTGAATTATAGATAATATATTACGCGGTATCCACAACGAAAAATGCCTGGAGTACCTGGATGATATAATTGTGTTTTCGACATCCCTACAAGAGCACTTGCAACGATTAAGATCTATTTTTACCCGACTACGTTACAGTTAGATAAGAGCGAATTTTTATGGTATGAAGTGGCATACTTAGGACATATAGTAACACCAAACGGAGTTAAGCCGAACCCCGACAAAATCAAAGCAGTAATAAACTATCCGATAACCAAAACAATTAAACAAATTAAAGGATTCTTAACTACGGAGCTTATCAAATAATATTCTCAAAAGTGTTTTATAGTCCGGCAACAAAGAAAATCATATTATTCGAGAAGAAACGTAGATTTTTAGTGCAACTATCAGATGCCAATTTCGAAATTGATACTTTCATAAAAGAAAATATCGTGCCAAACAAGACTTATTTTTTTGTATTTTGAATCGGCAGATATGTACGAACCATTTTGGGAAATAATTAGAAAGACCTTCAAGTGGCCATCTATTCCATTTAAAAGACGTTTAACTAAACTAATAGACGTCACCAGCGAAAACGATATTCTAGAAATAATCCGAAACTATCATGAAAGTAAAACCAATTTTAGAGGGATCCATGAAACCGAATCCAGAATAAAAAATACATATTGTTGGCCAAACATTAAAACTTCCATCCAAACATTCATAAATTAATGCGACACCTACGGCTATTAAACCTTTTGAAATAATCCTTCGTGACAGTTACACACTTGAAATGGAAAATTTTTGACAATTATAGATAGATTTTCAAAATATGTTCAAGCATATTCACTAAAATCTTTGGCAGCTACTGAAATTGTCGATAAATTAATAACCTTCTTTTCTCACCACGGTATACCAAATAAAATTATAGTAGACAGCGGAACCGAATGTAAAAACTTAACAGTAATAGAACTTTTACAGTCCCATAAGATAGATTATCATTTTTGTTCGCCTAACCATCCACAATCGAATGGTGTAATAGATAGACTTCATTCTACTCTAACTGAACATATTCGTCTGCTAAATAACCGACATTTCAATAAAATACCTATTGAATAAAAAATGAAATATGCGATGTTAGCCTATAACATTCGGTTATAAAATTCAAACCAGTTGACATAATAAATGGTCAAATAACTTCGAACGACCCCTTCAATTTGGATATCGATCAGTTATTAATTAGTAATTACGTCACAGATCATCCTGATAAAATTAAATTATTATATTCGCAAATTAATGAAAAACTTCTGGCTCCCAAGTAAATTGTGCGGCTCCAGACATATTAAAGCCTGACCAAACGATATATGTCAAAAAGCATATCCGTCAAAAATTAGCGGATAAATTTTCAAAACCCACTAAAATGAACACAGTTAACCCCGGAAAGAAAACTATCACTACTCAAGTACAAGGAAAGGTGCACATGGGTAATGTAAAATGTCCAGATACGTCGTCGTAGATATAGTTTTAACAAATAACAAATTAACCTAGGTTAGTACTCGTCAGTCAACTTTCGTATTGTATTTCAGAACATTTTCATCAGTTTCACCAACCCGTACAAAATAGAAAAGAGAATTAATGCCAAGGAACTAAATGATAACATCGGGATAATACCAATAAAATTGGGCAGTGCTAAGTTTACGATTTAAATACAATAATCCATGAAACCAATAAAATGCACATAAATTCAAAAAAGGTTATCGAACTTGTAGGCAAACATAAAGAATACACTCTAAAATGGAGCAATTATTTAAAAGTCTTAAAAATTCTGCAAGAAAGAGTGGACGATAAAATTAAGAAGATTATTCCACACCCGGAACATATAAAAAAGATTAGTAAACGTTGTCGGGTCACTATTTAAAGCAATTTCTGGTAATTTGGATGCATCAGATAGAGAACGTTATGAAAAGTTAATAAGATACTTTCAAGAAAACCAACAATCGTTGGAGAGAAATGTTGAGAAGCAAAATTCTTTGTCCCTAAGTGTAATTAATAGCTTTAACTCAACAGTTCAAAGTATAAATCAAAATGAAAAATATCTGCAATCAAAACTCAATCAGATATCCTTAATAATAGAGTCAACTACACACAGACTTAAGTAGGATTACATCAAAGACACTTTAAACCAACTAATCAACATGTACGAAGTGATCGATTCAATTTTACAAGACGTCGAGAATTCGATAACTTTCTCGAAATTAAAAATTATCCATCCCAGTATGATAAAGACTGACGATCTCTTCAAGAAATTAAAAATAGTCCAAGCAACACTCCATATCAACAACATCCCTCTAACAGTTAATTTAGAAAATATTCTATATTTTGAAAAAATAACCGAATTGCAATGCTATATCGTAAGTAATAAAGTAACATATTTACTTCACTTTCCAGTAACGAACCCAAATAATTTCGATTACTATCATTTATATTCGATACCGATATTTTATCAGTCTCTTCAAGTCTGTTATACTGGAAAATAAGTTTTTAATTAAAAATAAATTGCAGTATGCATTTGAGCATAAACTTTGTAAAGAAGCTACCGCGGGCAATTTTATCTGCGATACAGCCCTGAAAGAGATCGAAAACAACAGCCCCTGTTCAGTCCAACTACTGGAAGCCAAAAACGATCTTTCGATCTGCCAACAGACAGAAATCAAACTGACACATCCGATTGCTAACCAACTAGGCAATACGAATCAATGGATAATGCAATACAAAATGCCACAAGCAGGAAGAAAATGTTAGATAAAAAGGGTCCTATTTATTAGAAATACCCATCGGCCGTCAAGTCGAAACAAAAGATATCTTTATCATCAATCAACAACAAGAAACCAAGTCCTGTGTCCAAGAAATCAAGTCATTCTATTTGCCGGCCTAGAAATAAAAGCCAAAAATCTGCCTACTCTGGACATTAATCTCAAAACAATACAAGACCTAAAACTCGATAGCCTCCACACGCTAAAAAATCAAATCGAAGTCCACCGTCCTCGCTTAGTCTTTGAGCAAATTAGACAATCTCCAAGTCTTTGGACCTTAGCCCTCTATGTCCTAATGGTTCTCGGATCCGCCTACCTGTTATTCAAAAAATGTCACCGACACCTACCCCTGAAGAAGAAGATCCAAGAAACCCCTAAAGAAAATCAAGTTCAACTACCCCCTCAATTGGTATAGTTGAGTCTGCGAAGGGAGGGGTTATGCAGCGGTCAACGACCAAGTCAGCGGATTTCCCAGGAACGCTGAATATACAATTCACGATGAATATAAACCTAAGTGCATTCATTCCAATTTTAGTTTTTAGTTAGTTTTTTAGTTAGATCTTTAAATGTAACATCTATTATAATATTTTTTGTAATTATTTTTAAAAAGAGACATCGTGTATCCGATAAGTTAACTAACGTGTTTTGTTGTAACGTGTTGTGTGTAAAATTTAACACGCCTTTTTGTGTGTATAAAACGATTATAAGAAAAAACACGTGTAAGTATGTAAATTTAATACACTCCGATTTGCAGTGCACTGTTATTTATACTTTTAACGAGGTATAAATTACATTACGGTAGTATTCGAATGCATGTTGGGCAACACAAGATTTTTCATTTCTCCTATATCTAAAGTGGGCAGACAATGAGTTCTTCATATCTGGTGAATATGGATCTTTTAGTTTGCGCAATATACCTCCAATCACAATCTTAACAACTAGTTTCATAAATCTCCGATCCGATCTATTGCTCTCACTTACTAAAACATCCTAAAATGGTAATCTATCATTGTTCTTGAGCTCGTACGTGAATACTATGGCTACCTTTTAAGTTTTTATTTTATTTTTTTGATTCAAAAATTGTATAAACATCAGCCACATGTCTAAGTCACACCCTCGGAAAGTTACTTGAATATATGCCTCTCTTCGGTTTAAAATGTAATCGTTGATAAGTTCGCTAAGAACGGTGACAAAGGATTGTCCTTTGCTGTGAAAACAATTTTGTTTCATACATAATCTCGTTAGGGAGAGAATGATGAAAATAAATGAAAACCATGAACCGTGATGAAGGACCTATTCCGTTCAGTTAACTTTTTCAATTATGTTTGTAATGCGGAGTTAACTTCACGGTTCGTTATTTTTATATGCTTCCTTAGGTACGGTTGTGATGTAGATAGAACATAGTTTAGTTTCAGAATCAGATTAAATCTAACATGATTAGCGAAATAATCGTCCAGAAGTTTAAAAAGTGTTTAGCGGTGTATCATTTCGAGTTTAGCATTTACTTTTTTATAATGTTCTTATAAACTAAGGTTATTTTAAGTGCAGCCATCATTCGACATGGCCGATTTATATGATCATGGCTTTAGTCGTTCGTTTATCCGCTTTCCAGGCATTCAGCTTGAGCCCAGCTGATTAATCAGAGTCAAATGTATGGAAATACAGATTATCACTAATCAATGGAATGTTGTCCAACGTACGTTCTCCATATTACCAAAATTATGATTGTATGTGATAGCTTAATCGCTTTTTTTCGCCAATTCAATATTATTAATAATTATCTGATATTGTCTAGTCATGCTATCGAATTATGCATTAGAAACCTTGAAAGAACTAGTTCTGCAGTGTAAAGAGGCCTCCAAATTATGGTCATGACTACACGCATCAGTGCGACTGTTCGGTATAACCTACATCAAAATTCCTACTACCGACATTCAAAATTCAGTATCAAAATTAGAAGTTCCACCCATTCAAAATCTCGGTATTATATGTATTAAGAAATTAAGATAACGTTTTCCCGGTACATTTTTTCTGACAACTTCTTACTGTTTTTGAGTTTTGTGATTATTATTGGAGACTTGGCCCGTAGAATAATGTATTAGAAATGTCACATTGTGGTGCGCAATATAATCTTTTGGTTGAAATGGTCCTTACATTCGTGAGGAGGTCGATGAAGATGTAACTACTGTTACAGCTCCATTTTCACGTGACCGGGGTATGTCAGACATAATAATTAAGTATATTTACTCTTGTTAATGACCACTCATGGTCTCAGTAAAATAAAACAATTATGCGAACCGCTAGTTACGCGAACCGCTAGTATATATATAAACGCCGTTAAATAGTTGTTTCCTAATCATCTTACATCTAGATATATAATAAAACAAAGTTATGTAAGCAGCCACGTCATCTGTGGTGTCTAAGGCGCCAGCCTTACGTTACGGCAGCTAATGCGGAGAGGGATCGAATCTCGTACTAGGCAAAAAAGTTTTTCTAATATTCTTGTGAATGTTTCTATCGATACTTTCGGTTAAGCATAAAACCAAGGGTTGATAGCCCGAGGGAGGTGCTGACCGGGGTTTTCGGTAGCTGATGACCGTGGTTCGGAACCCACGTTAAGTTGTAGGGCCAGTGGCTAAATAACCCTCTCAGTTTCTGATGCTCCTCTAACCCTAAAAATTTACTTTACTTTTAAAATTCTATAATTTTCACTTATACTTTTATCTGAAACATAATGCTGAGAAAGAATGATTCATTTTTGTCAACCATCCGAAGAAGCTACAGTGTAGCGAAGCGCTTTATGTTTTGGAGAAAAATATAAGTGGAAATTACACAAATTTGTTTTATTTATACAATTTAGTATGAATGGAAGAAAACTGCTGCAATCATCCTCATTATATTCCTTGTCCACAAGATCATCAGATTAAACGACATGACATAATTACTTTCGGGTTATGTAAAGAGCACGGCAGAAATTACTCGAATTCTGATAGAACAATTGCTCCATATAATAAGTAATGGAATTGTATTCGATTAGTGTTTACCAAGAGACGGAGGTCACCTTTCAGAAATTACATTTAAAAAAAGTTTTCTACTCTAACGTGGTTTTTGTTAATTTCTAATGTTGTAATTAAAATATTTTGTTTAATAATTGATTTCTTATAATCCCTCTCTTTCTGCCAAATATAGTACACAGCAAGGTTCATTACAAGCATATGGCATGTTGTAGTTGGAATTAATTGAAACTGCTTCACCCACTATCCTAACAGCTCAATGAAAAACATTTCCGACGAATTTGATGATGCACTTCCTTTAATAAAGCCTGGCCAAATACCCTAAAATATTTGGTAAATGTAAAGGAGGTTATATTGTGAAGGAAAAATTTGGGAAATTCTATAGCTCGTGCGAAATTACATTTTGCAATTGTCGAATACTTATTGAAATGATGTAATATTTTTTTATAAATCAGATAAATATGTTTGATTTAATTTTTCGAAGTCTTAGATGGTTTTGTTATATTGCAACTTTAAAATATACGAAAAAAATAGTTACAATCAGTGTAGCTTTGTAGTTTTCTTGGCGATATACTATTAACATTTGTATACAGTTCAACTGTTTGTTGATATTTAAAGCAAATATTCTTTTAGTTATTTTTTATTTGTTACCTTAACTTATTTTATCATTTAAAAAATTGGTAGGTTCTGCACGGATAGCTGTCAATGCAACACAATCTATTTATTCTAGATGAATAATTGATAAAACAAACGTATTTGTCTAAGTGATTGTGGCGTGTTAATATATTTTTTTGAAGTGAAAACTTCTTTGGCCGCGTTGAGCTATTTTCGGTAGGGGCAAAACTTATGTGTTCGCGTCACCGACATGCTAGTGACGTGTTGCGCCAGACTGGCGACGCTAATTGTGTTTTAAATGTGTTTTAATGTGTTTTAATGCGTTGTAAATTAAATTATGTTTTAGATAATTATTACTTTAATTATTAAATTATAGAATAAATGTGCAAAATAAGAGTGAGTACTTAATATGCTAATATTTTTATGTACAAAAATGAATAACAAAAACAAACATTTATTTTAGAATATTTCCATAATTAATTTAATTTCTGAAATTTTTCACACCATAATTGATTTAAAAATGAAAAAAAAACGGTTATTCCAAAGTTTCAAGTTATCACTTCCGTTGGCAGTACGCATAACTGCCGACCTTTTTCTTTTTTTTCGGTTTTTTGCCACGATTTAAAACTCAAAAAATATCTGTTCTTATGTAAATAAAGAATCACTCGGTAAAAACAAAAACAAAACGGAGACAAATTTCTCAGTAATTCTTTTTCTATAATAGTAATTTCTATTAATAGTAATTTTCGTAATAAATTTGCGTAACGAACAAAAATTTAAAAATATACAAAGAATTTTCTAAAATAAATACAAACTTTTAAACGTTAACGTTTCGGAAGGTCTTCTCCCGTTTTCAAAACGAATATAAAAAATAAATTATATTCATTTCTATATATACTAAAAAGATAGGAAGTAAATATAGTTTGTGTATATGTCAATGAGATATTTTATTATTTTTTTTTTGCTTTTTTGCCACGATCTAAAACTCAAAAAATATCAAAAAACCTGTTCTGATGTAAGTAAAAAATCACTGGGTAAAAAACAAAAAAACCAAATGGAGACAAATTTCTCAGTGATTCTTTTTTTTTTCTGTAATAAATTGCCTAACGAACAAAATTCTTAGTACATACCAACTACGTTACCAATACTTGAAATGAAAATGTAAAATTTGCCATATACTTTTCAAGTTTGTATTTATTCTAGATTTTTTTGTCTCTCTAATATTTCCACGGATGATAGATAATGTTTCTAAACATTATCTATCTATTATGTTCATTCCCGTTGTAGATCCGTTCATTCTGCGAAGAGTCACGGCGTTGCGGCAAAATCTCATTTGGCATTCTCAAGTGTTGCCTGCTTCGACTGAAGAATCCAACTCTTAGACTCATCTGAGAATACTAAACTTGAAGAGATTTACCACTAAACACCAAATCACTTTTTTTGAACTTCTCGACGCACTTTTCGATAACACTATTCGCAGTTCAAAAAAAGTGATTTGGTGTTTGGTGCTAAATCTCTTCAAGTTTAGTGTTTCACACCAAAGGTTCCAATAGAAGAGTTCATCACCTGAGAATGCCAAATAAGATTTTGGCGAAACGTTGTGAAAAAGTGACTCTTCATGAATGAATCGACACCCGGAATGATTTAGAAACATTAGGTTCGTTGGTATAATGCCAGTTGTTGGATGATCCAATATGAACCTGGTTCAATTTACATATCCGTTTTATTTCATTTTCAATTTGGTATTTTTAAGTGTTGTCAT
Organism: Cosmopolites sordidus; assembly: GCA_031761425.1. Lineage (NCBI taxonomy): Eukaryota > Metazoa > Arthropoda > Insecta > Coleoptera > Curculionidae > Cosmopolites > Cosmopolites sordidus. Next base: position 34,827 of record JARFXV010000658.1, on the reverse strand, counting down.
CTTCGACTGAAGAATCCAATCCAATCTTGATCTGTTGCTTCAGCGAACGACACTTCGGAGTGTCAAATGATAATTTTGGCAAAACGTTGTAAGATTTCCCAAAACGAATGGATTGATACCCCTTATGATTTAAGACTATTATCTTCAATCAGTGAAAATATTCGATATAACATAACATTAATAAGGTGTAAGAGGCCGAAGGATGAGGTCCTGGCCAGCCTAAATGTCAACCGCACCTGTCCGGATGGTGGTCTGAGCCAGCCGGTGCGTCTTGCTGCATAACAGACAAGACTATAATATTCTGACTCTGATATTTGAGACTATTTCATCAAGTATTAAAGAAATGTAATACTTAAACCTGAGGAAGGTAATGAGAGCTACCCTCAATATTATCCCATGAACACCAACGGATTCTCTCTCATACTTAAAGTTTCCGAAGGTAAAACGAATTGCCCAATGAGATTTCCAGGGGGAATTGCCTTATGAGATTGTGGTTGTTGTCTATGGATCTATGTAACAATGTTGCTTCATTGAACGTCTATGGACGACTCCCGGCAGCAAAACTCACATAGAAGAAATGACGCTTACGGCGATACGGTATGACGATCACTGGTTTATTCGAGAGGCACTGGAGATAGCATGGTGACTTCACAACACAAAAGTATAACACAACATCCTTTTCAGGTGACGACAATTTGATTGGAAATGTGTTGCATTTGTGTTGATAAAACATTCTATCCAATATATAACTGCTTATAATCCTGTCAACGATAGAATTATTCAATAAAAATGAATTGCAAGCTCTTTATCTTGAATCTTATGCAGGTCAACGCGCCATAATCTGAAGACTAATTATATCTTAAACTAATGGAGGAAATCTTAAACCAATCATCTATAAAATTGCAAACCAATAAATTGTGATGATACTTGGAGATTGCTATGTCAAGCCTGGAGAAACATGCAGCTTTCTGACCAAGACATATCCCCGAAAGTTGGAAACTAGCCGAAAAAGTCATGATACTAAAGCCAAGGACATCAACTCCAATAGATCTATTTTATTGTTGCCAATTATCTCAAAGTTATAGTCCAGTTAACGAAGCATTTAAATCGAAATTTGAGATAAAAGGTTGACTTTTTGATATAAGTTTGTTTGAGGCATTCTATAACTATGCATGCAAGTAAATTTTTTACCAACTCCCGGCGAGGGTTGGAAAAAAAGTGAACAAAGAGTTTTTTCAAAATAATTCAAGAACTGTAAGAGTTAGGGAAAAAAGTTTCAAGTAAAAGTTATAGAGCATAAAATTTTATATAAAAATAGTTTTATAACTTTTTCTACTATTATCAAGATTAACAGAGTTAGGGAACCTGTCAGTTAAGGGATGAAACAAAAATTAAAAAAAATAATAACTAGCAGAAAAATGAATGAATTTAAAACTTTTTTTTTGAATCTACTCTAAAAAATATAAACTTTCTGCTCAGAGAAATATATATTTTTTTAAATTGTAATTAAAAAAGTTATAACAATTGAGTTTTTTAAATTATTAATTATTATGATTTAATAGCGTTAAAAATAGTTTTTTATTTATTGTTTGATTCCGTATTTTAAATAATGAAAAATAGCTTTTGAAATTTAGTCTTACCTTTAATTTTCAGGTAGAAATTCATTCAATCATTCAATCATTTGTTGAATATTATTTACATCCTACACCCCTGCTTACGACGAAGATAGAAACTTATGTTCGCTAGTGTCCCACTCATAACAATAACGTCTTTGACAACGCGTATGCTCACGACAAAGATCGAATGATATATCCGCTATTGTCCTACTCATCGCAGCAGAGTATTGGACTACGTGGGTGCGCAACATATATCCCATGGTTTTTTACTATAAATATTTTTTTTAATTTTCTTTATTTTAAGTATTTTTAATTTAAAAACAAGTGTTAGAAAATTAAATAATACCAGATAATAGCAACTTAATATAATAAAATTATAATATAAATATATAATAACCAAAGTTGTCTGAAATAATAATTTAATGCAGCGGTTGATTTTGTTTTTCACTTAAAAGTTTTTCTATACATAAGGTATTATAAGCAAATTATTTTCCAATGATAAAATACATAGTTTCCGCTTCCGTATTCACATCGTCATGCAAACCAAAACGTATCTAAATCTTGAGTTAAAAATTCTAGTTGTAGGGGTAATTCAACAGCTGCAATATTTTTATCAAACGGATTGAAAACCCGTTTTCGACAAATCATCGTTGCTATCTGGAAAATATTTCAGTAACTAAATTTTCAATTCGCGTAAATGTGTTTTCATGCTCTCCAACACGCGATCAATAACAGCATTACAGACTTTGTCTGTAATTAGTAAAATGTTTTTGTTATAGCCTTGTAAACTCGTATTCAAGTCATTCAAATGTGAGAATAAGCCAACAGTAATAAAGAGAGTAAGCCAACAGTAATAATGTTTCTCCATCCTGTAAAAACTCTAAAAATGAGCTATTTTTATATGTAAAAAAAGGTTTTCAATTAATCTTGCAATGCATAAAGCTTTGTCAGAATTTTTTTCTCGCGGCAACCACCTGACTTCAGTATGGAAAAGCAGTTGTATTTGGCACCCATTTCTTCGCACAATGTGGAAAGCATCTTATCTGGATTTGTCAGCTTTTAATAAAATTCATAATTTTTACGGCTTCTGACAGAACATTTTGTAAATTTCTGGCATCTTTTTCTAGCAAGCGCATTTCAGTAAATAAAGCAGTAGGGGAAGTCCCGGCAATGCGGACACCTTAAACTTTGATGACCTATGACAAGAAAATTAATAGATACAAAAATAAAATAATAGCTGAGTATGAATCAGTGTTTATTAAAGTTTTTAATATAATCAACAAAAATTAAGTAACATCAACATTTTACTAAAAATTATTAATAGAATTGTAATTGGTACCACTATCCGCTTTGCCCAACCCACCGGGTAAAGTGGATAGAACCATAGGGCAAAGTGAACATATGTTTAATTAAAGAACATTTACCGAAATTAACACAAGAAGGATCAAATTAATGATAAATATAAGTAATCAGTTATCAGTGCAGCTGTCACAACGAAATACCTTCCTCTTCGTAAGCCGTGCATTTTTCGTGACTCACTGCTTACAGGAATTGCACTGGATCCAATCATCAACTGGCTATTGATTTCTATGTAATTTTCTCCACAAAAATAGCATGTGCAGTTTTCAACATTTTCTTTGTTTTTAGATTTTTTAACTTTAGTATTTTTGGTCGTTTTAACATCTTTACTCCTTTTTATATTTTTCTTTAGCGTAGTCTTTGGTTTTGTTTTTAAATCTTTATCTATGTTTTTCAGAACTTGGTGTTTGCCTTAATATATTTATATTTATGTATTTAGCCTTCTGTTCTTCCATCATAGGAGTGCTGGTGGGTGGGTAAGCACCCCAGACTTCTGATTTTTTCTTTTGCGAGTCCCCATGAGAACATGAGGAATTGGGAGGGGTCTTATTTTTCTTGGACTCAAATAAGACACAGGTGGAAGAGTAGATGGTTGTAGTATTATGTCATTGGTATTTTATTTCAGTGAATCTTCTTCATTTGGCATTTTTGAAGGTAGCGTGGAATTAATCATAGAGTCCAAGGCACTTGTTTGTTCTGTCTGTGCATCTTGAACCGCTAGATTCACGTGCTCAGTAGACATTTCTAGAACAGTAGGAGTGTAGAGTTTAATGGCTGAAGGTGGTGTCGTATGAGTTATTTCGGGTAAGGAATCTTCCATCTTCATAGACAAAATACTATGTTGGTCCACCGTTGCGTTTTGAATTGCGGGATTCACATGATCAGTAGATGTACTGCTTTTATGTCCAAATGATTCTTGAATATCAGGAGTAAAAGACCTTGGATCAGCAAGGATGCTATTGAGAGGGTTTTCTACATGTAGTTCTGAAATTATTGATAGCGATACACCTCTTTCTCCCATTGCCTTGGGAACTTGAACTGTTTCCGTGATGGATTTCATAGGTTCGACATTGTCGTCACTTGAAGAATCATCCGGGATATTATCCAAAGTTTTACTTAGTCCAGATGAACTTTAGAGCGCCTTGATGTCAGATGTCTGACATTAATGTTCGTTGTTGTAGTCCCTACATCTTGATAGGTCCTTGTAGATTGTAGATCCTAGTACCATCAATATATTTTTTTTTCATTTGGTTATTCAACAACTATTACAATATTGCCAACCACAGACGGTTGAAGCCTTTAGGTCTAGCAATCGACGTTGTTTCTGTGATTTGTTGTGTGATGCGTTGTTCAGTGATTTGCGGATTTCTGCTCATAAATCCTCAAAGCCAATTATCACCAGCCTTTTTATTTTTGTCCCAACTTTGTGGATATGTGAGACTGTTTTTTTTGCGCAAATGTAAACCAATGCTTAAAAATCTTCTCAGGTTAAGCCATAAAAAATTTTGTCCAACTCGTGCATGTACGTTTCAAGATCTCTGTCCTGTTGATCATTGAAAACTTTACGAAAAAGTCCAAACCAAACAAACATGAGCAGTCGAATTACTTTTTTTCCAATGCCTATACAAAGTATCATAATGTAGGTTATATTTTCTTGCCGTCGTTTTCACATTAATACCAGCATTGCAGTCTACTATTGCAAGCATTATAACATCCTCACTCCATTCGGCTTGATTTGTTTTTCTTTTATATTTGTAAACCATCTATAACAATATAAATGAAAACCATTAATCAAAATGCCCTGGGTAAATAGGATACTACTGCACAAAGTGGATACCGTATCCACCTTGCCTGTGTTCGCTTTGCCCAATAGGTACTTGTTGAATTTAACCTAACCTAAAACGAAATTCAGAAACAACATCTCAATAAAACTTGCAGTATTTCAATAAAAAAGCATGGACTTTCGGGATACAAACAAGTCAAACAATAACACCACATGTACCTGAGTAATTATGAAAATACGTACCTTGAAATATCGTAAGAAACTATCACTTTTTTATTTTTATGATTTTTTTTCTCAAACGAAGCGTGAACTTGCGCTAGCTCCGTTTGTTTACGACTGAAGGGTGGGAGACGGACATCGTGGCATGCGACAGGTGTGATTGCACGCGCTATTTTGAAATAGTGAAGGGTATTCGCTTTGCCTGGGCTATTCGCTATACCTGGACTTCCCCTACGTCTATTATGGAATAGAATACATATGGAATAGAATACATATGGATGTGGTATAATATCTTTTAATTTTACTCGTACCACTTATCACACCACTGTTCTTTCCCGTTATCGTTATCGCATTATCAATACATACCGCAATGCATTTATTAAAGTCCAAGTTTTCGTATTGTGTTGCATCAATAAAAATGTAAAGAGTCCTTCGCCGGTTACAGCACACTTCGGTACACTTCGCACACACAGGGATTCATTTGCAAAATAGCTTATTTTCTTTAATCGATCCCTCACATTCATATCAAACAAAACGCAAAAATTGAGACAAGTTCGACACGTTTGTTGACTCGTCGAACTGAATAGCCAAAAATGCACTTAAGGCCGAGGCCGCACTACGGCTAAACCGCCATGGTTTTTAACCGCGTGATTTATGAGTTAAGATAACTAATACAGGTGGCCGCACTTGCGGTTTTTTCTCATGTTGGGCGCCACATTTTATGTACAGAACTATTTTTTTATTAAAAAACACAAACTGCACACATCGCTGTCGCACGTTGGGCACCAAAAATTACAGAGATAAACAAAAACATAAAATTTAAAAAACAAATAATAATAACACAGAAAAATAAATTTAACTGTGATGCTTACAACAACCCTACTTAACTAGGCATAATAAAGATCAACGTGTTCAACATTAAACTTACAGTACTAGAGTACTAGTAAGTATAAGAGCTCTTATCTAACGTTCTTGAATCTCTAAATGATGGTAAACAAATAGTGATTGAATAATAAATGGGTAATATAGTGAAAATAATAATTAAATAAAGTCTATTCTCTGTGATGCAGTTTCGGGTATCGAAAGGCGGGTAAGATGGGCGGTGACTGACAATACGGAGTCCAAAACGTTTGTTACCATAAATGCTCCACATCAAAAACGTCTTGTAACTAACATGTCCCGTATCTAAAATGTCTGGCGTCTAAAATGTGTGGAGTCTAAAACGTCCAGATCCTAAAATATCCGGGTCTTAAAACGTCTGGATCTTAAAACGGTCGGATGCTAAAATTGTCTAAAAAAATTCCAAAAAAAAAAACCTGTGTAGGGCTTGGCCAACTAATAAATATACTTCTAATGGTAAGATAACTTAAGCTGGGGTGTCTACGGCGTCGACTATTCGGTCGCTGTAGGTCTTTTTGGTATGGAGACGGGTGTTCAGCACGAGGTAAGGTTTTCGACTTTCTCAGTGTTCATCTCAGAGTATACAGGTACGCTTTGAAGCAAGATATGTGGAAAACAATACTACCTGTAGCGGTCGATCATTTTTAAACGCTCATTCACAAAAGTCTACATATACCATGCAAATTAGTTATATTTTTAAAACGGTCTAATTCCAGGCTTTTTTACTTTATTTTTTAAATTACTTTTCCAATACAAATAAACAACAATACGAATGGAACCAAATGTTTAATTGCAAATTACATTCAAATTAAATAAATAGTACTGAATGAGACCTCACAGAAGGTAACATGTAGCAAGAAATACATCAACATGAAGAAGTAATTCTTATCATAAATGCAAATTATATTTTAGTAGACTTTAAGCATCCACCTCAAGGGAATAGTAATATTTGGAATTTTTTTTATAGTATATTATTTTTGTTACAATGGCTAGAAACGAAATTTCTGCTCAAATTAGAAATTTAATTGTAAAAATATGAAGTAATGGAAAATCTTATAATTAAATTGTTAAAACAGTCGTGCTTCGAGTCTCACTATAATAAAAAAAAAAACTTTAATTTACGTGGTACAGTGCAGAATAAGCCCAGATCTGATCGTCCAAAAAATTGGGTGAACGTGATATCCGCTCAATTTTGAAAAAAAAATTACTAAAACCCAAAACTAGTGCCCCCAAATTGGCCGGTTATGTTTTACAAGAACCTGAAAAATATGTCAGTACAGAAATGGTACGTAGGGTCCTCAGATCAAAAGGATTTCATAGCACAAGACCAAGGAAAAAAATCACTTATATCTAAGAAAAATAGCCAAAAACGGTTAAAATTTGCCAGGTAAGGAGTGGGTAAGAATAATTTTGATGATAACAAAGGTAACATTTTTGGATCTGACGAAAAAAGCGAACTAAGAGTTTCCAAAACTGGATAATTTGATACAAGCTGTCAAACAAGGTGGATGTAGTGTGATGGTGTGAGGCTCAATTGCAGCGGATGGGGTGAGAAATCTAGTTTTTAGTGAAAGTAATATGGATCACCGCCTGTACCTCCAAATTTTGTGTGATAATTTGTAATCCACAATTGAACGTTGGGAATTAGGAAATTGATGAATATAATGTTGTGAGCAATTTTATTAATCACCCCAGTCACCTGATTTAAACCCAATTGAGCAGAAAGAAAAGTGTGAACATACGACATTTAACAAGGTATCTTTAAAAAATGTTCTAGAATCTGCTTGGGCTGATATCACCCCAGACGTCACAAAAAATTTAATCCTGGCAATGCCCAGAATATTACAAGCCGTCATAAATACTGAAGATGAACCACCAAAATATAATTTTTTTGGAGAATTTTTTTGTATAATATGTACACTTTTGTGAGGTGTTATTCAGAACCATTTATATTTATTTTTATATATTTTTTTTTATTTATTTTTGAATGCAATTTGTGACTGTATATATTTTGGAAATTATTTAGTGAAAATTTATTCTAGGACACAAAATTTATTTAAATTTTGTGTCATAGTTTAAGTTTAGGTTGAGATTATCAGTATAATATAATTACATTACATACAATTATATTAATGAAAAACTGTAGATACTAATGTTATTGATTTTTTTATTAATATAACTATATAAAACAAAACTTTTACAACCAGTTATATCACGTAAACAAATGTCAACGTGTGAAAGAAACATAACCCCAAAGCACATATGCTGGGTCCACACCAATAAAATTTTGCGTGTGTGTTGAATTTACTGAGACAATTTGTTAGAAATATCTGATGAACAACAGATAGTTCGTGTGCGTGCTGTGCGGCGACAATATTTGAGTGTGACTTTGGGTGTCAGAGCGTCTACGTTACCGCTAAGGCAAATTACATACCCGCACAATGCAATTTTTTATTGACGTGGATCCAACTTTGCTTTTTTCTCACTTGTTTACTAAGACATAAATATATATGCAAAGCGGAAATGATAAAACAAGTTAATAGTGGAAAAATGACTTTATTCTTCGGTATATTCTTCCTTAATCGCAATACATTTTTTCCAGCGGTTCTCCAATTAATTTATTCCATCTCAGAAGAGATTTTCGGGAAGTCCTTCAAAATACTCATCTACTGCTGCGATAAATTCTTCTTTTGATGAAAAATGTTTGCCACGTAGTAATTTTTTGAGGTTTGGGAACAGATTAAAGTCAGGGGGAGTCAGATCTGGGAAATATGGTTGATACTTCAACAATTGGCCATTGCAGAAGCAAGTCTGTGAGCCGGTGCATTGTCTTGATGAAAAATTATTTTTTTCTTCGCTAAACCAGGTCTTTTGTCACTAATTTTTGCACCCAATTGATTCAAAAGGGTCAATATCCAAAGATCAATATCCAAAGTAATACTGCTCTGTTATTGTGTTACCGGTTTTAAGGTAATCAATTAACAAAATGCCTTTTGCAACCCCAAACCGGACTCGATCCACTGTGCGGTTTGTTGTCGCAGTTGTCGATCATAGTGGTAAATCCAAATCTCATCCATAGTTAAAAAATGATGTTTAAAATATATTTGATTTTTTCGAAAAAGATCCAAATGTTGGTTAGAAAGTTTTTATTGATGTAATGCAAAATGAAAACTTGGTCCAGAACACTAGGGCTCAATCAATCATCAATGTCCTAAAACATTGATCCCCTTCGCTATTTCTTTCTTATTGCGAAAAAAACGTTCGCGTCTTTGATGGCTTTAAAAACAACTAAATATAGAAAGTATCTTTAATTACTGGAAAATAATTTGATCATAATACCTGTATTTGTACGTATAGAAAAACTTTTAAGTGAAAAGCAGGATCAACCGTTGCATTAAATTATTATTTCAAACAACTTTGGCTATTACTTTATTTGACTTAATTTTATTATGTTGTTATTACCTGGTAATATTTAATTTTCTAATACTTATTTTTAAATTAAAAATACTTAAAATAAGAAAATTAAAATAATATATATTAAAAAAACCATAGGATATATGTAACGCACCACGTAGTCGATAACTCTGCTGTAATAGGTAGGGCAATAGCAGATATATCATTCGATCTTTGTGAGCATAAGCGTTGTCAAACATGTTATTATAAGTGGGACAAAGCGAACGTAATTTTCTATCTTCGTCGTAAGCAGTGGTGTAGGATGTAAATAAAATTCAACAAATGATTGAATGAATAAATGATTTTCGACTTGAAAATTAAAGGTAAAAAGATATTTCAAAAGCTGTTTTTCATTATTTACAATAATGAATCAAATAATACAGAAAAAAACTTTTTTTTACGCTATTAAGTTATTGTTAATTTTAACAATTTAAAAATTTTAGTTTTTATAACTTTTTTAATAACAATTTAAAAAAATATATATTTCTCTGAGAAGAAAGTTTATGATTTTTTAAAGTAGATTCAAAAAAAGATTTACATTAATTTATTTTTCTGCTTAAGTTAAGATTTTAAAAATTTTTGTTGCATCCCTTAACTGACAGGCTCCCTAACTCTGTTAATCTTGATAATAGTGGAAAAAGTTATAATACCATTTTTATGTAAAATTTTATGCTCTATGACTATGTTTATTTGAAACTTTTTTCCTAACTCTTATAGTTCTTGAATTATTTTGAAAAAACACTTTGTTAATTTTTTTCCAACCCTCGCCGGGGGTAAGATGCGAAATGGCAAAGTATTAATGCTAAATTTCCAGAAGATCTGGAGGGATAAGGATATAATATATAACGCTACAAAGAAACATATTGTTAAAACCTTAATTTTTTCAGTATTGCCATATTACGCTCAAACATGGTTTATTAAAAACAAGACCTTAATAAATTTAACTGAGGTAGTATACTTAATGGAAATTCATTTTAAATAAATAAGCAAAGATTAATATCTAAACATTTCCACTATATTTAAAATTGTATGTATAACAATTGTTTCGACACACAATGGCTTTTTCAAATACAAGATATGATAAACCAACAGAGAGAAAAGTAATCATAACCTAAAGTGTCCATCGACCTAATGATACCATAAAACATAATAGTGGAGAAGTCCATTTCTTGTTAACGTCTAGCAAGGCAACATAAGTCTAACAACAGTGAACTATTTGACCAACGCTAGCTGGTCATTTAGCAATCAAAATATCTAAATTTTTTCTTTTATTAATTTCTAGAAGAAATTGACGAAATTGCTACTTGAAGATAGAAAAATTCAATATAACAAAAGGGATTTATACAGCGTTTATCTTAAAGTGATACATAATTAATTAATCCATAGACTAAACAATATTAAGTTCGATATTTTGGACCAACAAGTAAAGCAACAAATTTCCGATATAATGAATAAATAGTTCATAAAGCAAAAGAATAAATTGGAAAACCTCCTATTCAAGAAAGAAACTAACAAAGTTAATTCTATTACAAATTACACATAACATCAATTTTTCAGAAGATTCCTCAACCTTACAGACTGCAATTTCACTAGTGAAGAATCTAAGTTACTTCACAGAGGTTTTCAATATAATATAACCCAAAGATAATGAACATAATAGAGAACACCTTGGGGTGGAATGCGAACTCGTTCTATCAAATTCAGATACATCACAAAAACACACTGCCTCACAGAATCAAAAGTCTTCGATTTGAAAAGTTAAGACAAAGTCACATCTATGAATACCATATAGCGAAAGGATTAATAAGAAAATTAAAGAAAACAACATCATAATGACGAGCAGATAAGGGTAAGTTCATTATTGCGATGTCTAGAGATTTCAAACAACAAAATTAAACAAAATTTAAATAAAATTTAAATTTTAAGAAAATTAATTCTGATCGTACGAATACCTTTAGAAAAATAATAAAACAAATAATAAAAGATTCGTCTATTTTTAACGATTACGAGAAACAACAATTAATAATGATGAATCCTCAGGCACCAAAATTATACTCGCTTATAAAATTACACAAAGATAATTACCCAATTAGACCAGTAGTTTCATTTGTTAGAACTCCTTCAATCAAATTATCAAATAAGCTCAATAAAATAATTTTACAATATACGAATTTTATACCAAAATATGCCATGTTAAATACTTATGACCTTATTAATAAAATAAAAGATATTAATTTACCCAAAAAACCCAAATGATTTTCTTTCGATGTACAAAATTTATTCCCGAGTGTACCACTAAATGGAGTAATAGAATTAGTATACAAATACTCCCAAAATAATACTTCAAACAATACTTCTCAAAAATAAAACTCAGAAAGTCTCATAAAATCAGAATTATTTCGAATTTGATAATTTATTTTATATTTCTAATTTACAGGTACACACATTTGATGACATTGTAATTTGTTATATAGTAATTCTTATGTTAAATTAATTCTTAGCTCACGTCAATTGTTTACATAAGAACATTAAATTCACAATTGAAGAAGATCAACATAATTGTATTAACTTTTTAGGCTAAACTATTACTAGAAAAGACAATAAACATGATTTTGCAATTTTTCATAAACCATCACATACAGATTTAGTTATATACAATAAATCTTGTCATCCTTATTCACAAAAAATGGCAGCATTTAACTTTTTTATACATAGATTATTAAATATCCCGATGTCAATATATAATTATAATAAAAAATTGAATGTCATCGTCATGTCATTGATGACATGACACACATCACAGTAAACACACATCACAGTAAACACATCACAGATACAGATCGCAGTAAATAACGGATACGACCCAAAAATTATAAATAAAATAATTAATAAAAAAGTTATAATAAAACCATTAATTTAATATATTCAATCAATAATATAAAAAATGCAGCGTTCAAACAAAACACAAAATATAAATATTACTTTTAAGACAAACAATAGTCTAGGACGCCTTGTTAAAAACAATAAAAGTCAAACAAATAAACTGTATAAATCAGGAGTTTATTTAATTGAGTGCGGGTCGTGTCTATAAGTCTACGTTGGACAAGACAGGAACATGTTGAACATGAAGATCTTTCTCTACTAGGCTCAACGAACATAAAAGAAGTTACACTAAACAACAAAATAATTATAATTGTGCCAACCACTTAATGTTAGAAAAGCATATTTTCCATGGTAAAGATTACCATGTTACATAATGAGAATAAATTCAAAAAATTAAATCTTTTAGATCCTAAAAATTAATTCAAGAAAAAATTTGGATATTTTGCTAAATGACCTGCTGGACTTGAATGGTTCACCGTTATTAAACTTATATTGTCCTCCTGGACATTGACAAAAAAGGGATTTCCCCACTATCATGTTTTATGGTATAATTAGGTCGACGGTCACTTTAGGGTATAATTACTTGTCTCAGTGTTAGTTTCGCATAGTTTGCATTTGAAAAAGCACTGTGTGTCGAAACAATTATTATATATACAATTTTAAATATATTGGAAATTTTTAGATATTAATCTTTGCTTATTTATTTACAAGACCTTAAGCTCATTGATTCTTTTAAACTTTGGTGCTAGAGGTCATATCCTTCGCATGCCGTCGATTGCGGACGAATAAATACATCCGTTATTCAAGGAGTTAATGAATCCAAAAGACTATCCCACATTATTCATGAACCAATGCTAAGTTTCCTTGGTCACATTGATTGATCATTTTGGCTATAACGTAACCTAACTCATCCCCTATTACAGAGTCGGATGGAGGATTCCAGATTACTCAACAGACTTCCAAAAATACGGACAGACCAAATTAAAGACCAAACTGGAAAATCTCTTTTTCCATCTCTATAATTTAAGATTGTCTCAATATTGTAAATTATTACTATTACTATTATTATACCTTAGACTAAGATTTTTTAAAAAAAGTAAGATAAATCTTACATATTTGTTCACGATTTTGTAACCTACTTTTCCATTTTCATCTGTTATTTCCATCACTTATCAGTAACACTAGTATCCGTGATATACATTTCGCAACTCTAAAGAACGATTTTGTTTGAACTCATTCGCAGAGATGTACAAGATACTTTTAAGTAATGGAGTCGAGAGATACTTAGATAAGACAAGATTCTTTTATCGTATCTTTTATCATTGGCGGCTCGGTGGTTTTTAAAGTTCGAGGGCGTAGAAGAAAATAGTGCTGCTGAATTTTTTTTTGCTTTTCCTTTCCTCCTTTTTACTTTTCGTGCTACTAAACCGTATAAAGCAGGTGAACTAGGAAAACATTAAAATTTTGTATTGTTACTACTTACAAGGACATTGGAGGATGGGTTGTTGCTTGTTGCGAAGATAAAGGAATGAATAAGTAGGTTCTTACCGTTTCCCGAAGAGTAAATCATTCAAACCGTTTATCGCAACTGCAAATCAATAGAGAAAATTTGAAAAAGTGAATGAAAAGTTCTAAAAGTTCAAAAAATATCAAAGTTTTATGACAAAAAAGGGTTATTGTACACATTTTTATCGGTGAATAGCACCTAACCATTTCCTAGTTTTTAAAGTGAAATTCTATTCGCCTGTTTTCGATCAAAATAAATTTTTCAATAATTTTTCTTTAAAATTCGGAATTAGTTCGACCATAACACTCTCAATATTTAACAAACCTAAAGCTCAAATGCTGTAGATCATTTACTCCTTCGCGAGTCCATTGCTGTTCACCATCAAACAATAAACAGACGAAACGAAATAGAGAATAAGTGTCTTCACAACCATATAGCTACAAAATACTATTGTATAGTATAGTCAAATTTTGATGATTTCTGTATATCAACAATTCTTATATTGATTGGAAATTTTGTCAGTATTTTTATCTTTGTTCTCAAGGGTTGAAAGTTGTCGATGATGATTTTAAGAACAGTATAATATTTTTAGAAACAATCTATTCATCTAGGTGAATGAGTGATAAAATAAACGTTTCGATTCCAAATAACGTCCCATATATAAGCTTTGAGTAACAATATTATCATATATATATATATATATATATATATATATATATATATATATATATATATATATATATATATATATATATATATATATATATATATATATATATATATATATATATATATATATATATATATATATATATATATATATATATATATATATATATATATAGATATATATATATATATATATATATATATATATATATATATATATATATATATATATATATACATACAGGGTGTTAGGTAAACATGCGGCAAAAATTAAAGGGGTTATTCCTTGACTTATTCTAAGAATATTTTGTTGTATGATAATTTTTGAAAAACACCTTTGTTTCGAAGATACGGGGTGAACAAAATTTACGACATTAACAACATTTTATTATCAAAAAGTACATCTAAAGTTGCTCAATCTACAATAAATGTTCGAAGTTACTTCCTCCAGCCTTGATACAAGCATTCAATCTTCTCGTCATTGACTGCCGAACTCTTCCAAACTCATCAGGGTCGCTTCTGATTGAGTTACATCTAATACCTCTAATTTCTAATACATCTAATTTCGCAAATCATCCAAATTCTTCAATGGAGTAGCATAAACTAATGACTTCAGATATCCTCAGATGAAATAATCGAGGGGGTTTAAGTCCGGGGATCGAGCAGGCCATGCGTGTGGTCCACTTCAACCAATCCAGCGATATCCGTATGATGCTGTTAAAAAATCACGAGCAACCAAACTGAAATGTGGTGGTACATCATCGTGCATAAACCACATTTCATGCCTTGTTGCCAATGGTACATCTTTCAGAAACTCAGGCAGCGTTGCTTCCAAAAAGTTGCGATACACCTCGCCACTAAGTCTTTGTGATAGAAATACCGGCCCAATTAGATAGTCACCTATAATTCCAACCCAAACATTCAACAAGAACTGATGTTGAAAACTATCTACGCAATCTTATGCCGATTTTCATCTGCCCACACATGGTCATTATGGAAATTCCTTATTGCGTTTCTTGCGAAAGTGGCTTCATCGGTGAAAAGAATTTGTGTCAGGAATAGAGGGATGCGAAGTAATGTTTGCAATATCCATTGACATAATGCAATTCGTGGAGGAAAATCAACAGGCAGTAGTGCCTGAATGCGTTGAATGTGGTATGGATACAACAAATTGCCCTTAAGAATTTTCCAAACTGTCCAGTGACTCACATTCAAAATATTTCCATTTTTTCGTGTAGAACTACCAGGCTCGTCGGCTATCATGTCCAGCATATTCTGTTCCAATTGTACCGTTCTTACAGTCTGTGATCTTCCTGACCATTCAGTTCCTTTCAATATGCCTGTTTCACGAAGACGTCGATGAATGTTTTCGAAGATTTTTCGGTCAGGGACATTACGGGCTGGAAATCGTTCACTGTACAATCGCCTAGCTTGTAATGCATTGCCATCAGCAAGTGCATACATAAAATGTATGTCAGTCATCTCATCGTTTATATACATTATGATGACTCCATTCACTATTTAAGACACGTCAAACAGCTAAACGTCACCCAATCTATGTAAACAAATGCGACCGATACAAGATAAAACAGCCGTTCCAAGTGATCGAGATCGAAAAAAAAAATTTGTACTTGATAAACTCATTTACATTAATGATTTTTTTACTTTTAAACTTTTATTTACATTAATGATTTCAACAAATATCGTATATGGTTGTCGCAAATTTTGTTCGCCCTGTATCTTCAAAACAAATATATATATATATATATATATATATATATATATATATATATATATATATATATATATATATATATATACATAGTGTTAGATTGTCTTGGACTGCGTCCAATGAGACAGCAGTAGTTGAGTGTGATCACACACTCAACCGTTGGAATTCCACAATCTCATGTGGAACACACTACATTTTTTTTTCGTCTTATATATGTCGGCGCCCTGATGAGTCTGAACCGCGAAAGCCGAAACATATGTCATCCAGTTGAAGAGATAGGTGAGGCTTCTTCCCGGTCAAGCAACCAACAAAAATGTTTATTTAGGCGGACACGCAGGTTGTTGTGTGTTCCACATGAGATTGTGGAACCCGACTATTTTTTGTTCTTAAATATATCGAAAATATTGTTACAAATGACAAAAAGAAATACTGTGAAAGTTAGAGCTCTTATTGAGTGAAAGTTAGAGCTCTTCTATATTGATATTAAGAGGTGCCACATCGCACATTTCTATTTCCCATTTAAATAACATAGGTTTTTTTTTTGATTTTGGAATTTTATAGCTCTTCAGCGGAACATTACTGAGGAGAGACTATTACATACTTTTATAGGAATTGAAAGTTCTTCAAAAAAGCTCTGTTATAAATTTTCGAAAAATTTACTTTTTCAAAAGTTATTCGAGGCTAAATTTGAATGCATAATAAATTTATATATTTTTCAATTTTTCGTCGAAATTATCAATTTTATAGAAAAATGTTATTCAACCTTTATTTAGGCCATTCCATTTCCTATAAATTTTCATCAATACATTTTTCGAAACTCTATAAGGATCATGAGTTATTTAAATTGAAATATGATTTTTTCTAAATAATGAGATTTTTATTGTTTTTAATTGATTATAAAATTAAAATTATTGAATTTTTCAAATGAAAATTACTTATCTTTGACTAACTTTTAGAAAAGCTTGTGCTTATTCAAATTGAAAAATACATATTTACTATACTTATTTAACTAGATTATTTTTTTAACTGTTAATAATTTTTGATTTGATAATTCAGTAGAAATCAGCTATTTTTATGAATCGAGATGTTTTCAAAATATAGTAAATATATATACATATTACACAATAATGAATACTTAACAATGCATTAATATTACTCTAATGAAAAAAGCTCGGCAAGCATGTGATTCTTGGAATAAAAACAACGAAGCAGCGCATAAAATCGTGGTAGAAGGGGATGTTCCCGAAGGGATATTTTATCAGTATGGATAGTAGTGTCATATAAATGGCCTAGCACGTCCATATGGCCTAGCACCTTCCTTTTTCAGAGACAGAAAACGGAATAAAACATTTTCATATTTTTATAAAATGGAAGGATCGCTATATGTTGTTATATTGATTGTTCAATGAATGAGCTTAATATGTAACATGTACATTTGGAGTGGAATATTTCGATAGCTTGGTTGAAATGCACCCTAAAAGCAGCCTTGCTTCATAATGAAAACAAAAACCCATCTGTTCCTTTAACCTATTCAGTGACAAAGAAAGAAACTTATGAACCTTAAAACTTAGCAACCGTACTAAATCTAAAGTAAAGTAAAGTTTTTGGGTTAGAGGCGCATCAGCAACTGAGAAGGCCATACTAAATCTCCTTAAATATGTATAGTATCAGTGGGATATTTGTGGGGATTTAAAACTGATAGGCATATTATTTCGACTTCAAGGGGGTTTTACAAAGTATTGCTGTTTTTTGTGTCTATGAGATATTAAGGCAACAAAAGAACTTTATAGTTGGAATGATTGGCCACATAAAACTTCTTTTGAACTTGGTAATTTAAACATAAAATGTGCCCCCCTTGTTATTCCAAAAAGTGCTTCTTCCTGCGACTGTGCAGTACTAACGTGTTACGTGTAAAACTGCTACGTGTTACAGTAATTATCTTATCATTTTCGGATTTACGCCTGCAAAATACTTCATATACACTTATTTTCATCAATGTTACCTCAAAAAATTTTAAATTTGTTGACCTATGTAATAAATAGGCGGACAACACACTTTACACAGACGTACTATAATGTATAACACTAATAAATATAAAATATATTTCTAGATAATGCCACCTCGATACTATTTCGGGTATTCAGCATGATGCAGATAAATATCAGGAATAAGTATTGTCTGAATGATTGTAGCGTGTTCTTATATTTTTTTCTTTTTTTGGGGTTTTCGCCCCGATCTCAAACTCAAAAAAATATCTAAATTATTTGTTTTTATGTAAATAAAAAATCACTCGGTAAAAAACAAAAAACCAAACGGAGACAAATTTGTCATTAATTTTTTTTTTGTAATAAATTTGCCTAACGAACAAAATTTTAAAAATTACTGAACATTCCTAAAATAAATACAGCATTTTAAACGTTAACGTTTCGTTAACCCTTCGTTTGTCTTCTCCCGTTTTCAATATGAATCGAAAAAATAAATTATATTAATTTCTATATATACTGAAAAGATAGAAAGTAAATATATTTTCTGCATTTGTCAATAATACTTACATTGACAATAATAGTTTTTAGTAATAGTGACATACTACCAAAAAATATGTATAGGTGAAGTTAACTGTGTGATTATTGTGTACTGAAATACTTAAACGTTCTTAATTGTATTCTTTAGAATCGGGAACCATATCGAATTTAAATCTACCGAAGGCAAAGTAATACAGTTATTTTTATTTAAATTCACTATAGCCGTTTCTTTTAATATCATTTTAAAATTATTCTAATTGATTTTATATCCCGATTCCCATGCGTGTTCATTAAAGCCATTCTAATAAAAAACAATTATCCAACAAATTTCATAGATAAATCTAAACAAAAAATGCTCTTAGATCTGTATTAACAAAAACCAAACCAAACAACCCACAACAGAATACCAAAAATGTGGTTTATAAAATTCCCTGCGAATGTCGTAAATTTTATATAGATCTAGACCGTTAGATGTTAGAATAAAAATATAAAAGCCTTCTTAGAAAGGGCGATTTTAATAAATCTAGAACAATAAAAGAAGCCGCTACAATTAAGTTAAATAACTTTATTGTTATGCCTTCCGTCAATTTAATTTCAATATAATTCTCGATTCTAAAGAATACAATTAAAAACTTTAAAAGTATTTCAATACAAAATAACCACATAGTAAACCTTACCTATATATATATATATATATATATATATATATATATATATATATATATATATATATATATGGCGGAGACGCAGATTGTTGAGCGTTCCACATGAGATTGTGGAACCCAACGGTCGGGGATGTAAAACTCCTGACTACTGTTGTCTCATTGTCTCATTGGACGCAATCCAAAGAAATAAAAAAACTGCAATTATAAGCCATCTGACGAGAAGTCGGCGAAAGTGTGGGTTGTTTGATTGTGGAGAGGGACTTCCTATTCTTGACGACAGAGCATATATCGGTACCCTGATGAGTCTAACCACCAACAGACGAAACTGGGGGGCTTCCTCCCAGTTACGCAACTAATGAATGTTCATATATATATTTATATGCATCTATCCAAAATACAATTCGTTTAAGTTAAACCCTGGTGATTCCCAGTTGCAATGAGATTTAGGTACCTACTTTTATAACGCCCCGTATATTAAGGTTTTATGAGATTTTAATCAAATAATTGCGTAGGCCCTTTGAGATCTAATTTTTTTTAAAGCGCGATAAAAAATATTTCGGTGTAAATAATGTGTGTATAAACCTTACTTTTTTGTTTTTTTTTAATCATGTGCATAATTATGTACTCAATGCTTTAATAGACATACATAGACTTACATAGGTATTAAAAATTCTTTACGAAAATTAATTTATCTAATACATAACAAAACTTTTTTATACATAAATGTACCTCACACTTATTACTAAGAAACGCTTTTTTTGTTATATCTGTCTATTTCTTCATTACGTTTTGAAATTTTTGATCTTGACACCTCAGGTGTTACGCTTCTTGGCCTTCCTCTTTTACATCGACGTTGATCGACAGTTGGTTCACCAACTGTCACTAATCACTGCCAAACGTAAACGGATGTCTACCTATCTGAGGTTTTTTTGGATCTATTGGCTTATACAATACCCAAGTCAATTGCATGAAATATTAAGTGTCCACTTTCTAGAACGAATATAAATTCTGTATAATCCGATCATTTGATCGAGTAAATCAACGCCACCCATTGAGTGATAATATAATTTTACAATGTCAGGCCTTATGCCATCCACGTAGTTCTTCTCGGTCTTATCCCACCTATAAACCAAGTCTTCTTAACCAACACCCACAAAATTTGAAGCGAGTACTACAGTACGATTATCCATCCATTTTACTAATACAATATCTCTATTCTCGATTGTCAATTCAGCATGGGCCGCCCTACTTCTTTGTTTCAACTCTTTGTCGTCCAATAGTGGAGGCCTGCTAAATCTATTCACTCTTACTGTCCCAGCATCATATATTTTTTATACTTCAGGACTTAATGTCTAAATACAATTTGTAATAATTGTCTAAATATAATTTGTGACCTTTTTGTATTCGTTCTGAAAGATTAATGATCACTGATAATCCAAGGCCAAATGTTTTTAGGTTGTCTTCATCCAAATCAGTAGAAACCCCTTGATAAATCACGAAATCGTATGCTATTAGAGATCTTCCACATAAAATAAATATTTTTACACCCCAGGAGGTTGATTTACCTTTTGTGCATTGCTTGATTGATAAGTGTGCCCTGAATGAGACGATTTGTCGTCAATGCATAAATTTTCTTCCAAATCTAACTCTGCATAACGATTTCTAATGGTATCATAAAGAGGGTGTACCTTGTATAATTTATCATTGCAATTTTCGAGATTCTCCAAATTATTGAATCAGTGTAAAGGCCTTATCCCAAAATCTCTCAATCCAAATAAACTATTTAGTTCCAGTAAATTCGTTGGTGTGAAGTAAAGGTTTTTTTCATGGGCATATAGTTTTCCATTTTTTTAAACTCAGCATCATTTATATATTTCTGAAAATATTCTAATGGGCTAGTACTCATCATTGTTTCGGTCTAATTCATTCCAGATTATATCAGGATTATGAAACTTACGTTTACACCATTTCATATCATTGTTTTAAGTTATAATATCATTGAAGTTTGATCTTCATCGATCTTCATCGATCTTCATCGTCCTAATGGGTTTCAGTAGTTTCAAAATTTTTGGACCAACTTCGTCGGCTCCTACACGAACAAAATCTGGTTAGGAAGTTTAGAAATCATTTTCCCCCTCCCCTTGTTCATCGTCGCTCGAATCCAAATTGGATGAATTCTCTAGAAAATCTAGCAAAATTAATTTCCAAAATAAAATAAATTACTTTTGTATAAAATTACAACAACAACAACAACATTACAAAGGTACTTTTTGGACCAACTGTGCAGAATTATGACCGATATAAACAGCAGTATTGTTTTAGGCAAACAGCTGCTATAACCAATTGTGCATGATTATGCCGTCTAAAAAACACCGTCATTTTATTTCTGGTTGATGAAAGATCTTGGCAAAATATACTTGTATATGTTTAGTTCAAACCTTTGTCTCCAATATTAGATAATAATATATACATTTATTCGTACCGTAAATACACAAGATACCTCGTGTACACCTTACCTTACCTCGTGTGCTAATACACCTTACCTCGTGTGCTAACCATCATGAAAATTACGGAAATGTTATAAAGTGTTTACATCTATCCCAGGATGACGAAACTAGCCTAGTATATAACAAGAAAACATGTGTATTATTGTGTATTTTTGTATTGAATTATTATTATAATATTGTGTATTATTATCTTGTCGTCTAAACGCTAGTGAATTCGTTTCTGAAGCAGAAAAAAATATAGAAAAATGATTACATAATGCACATGGGGTCTTAAAGGGTTCAAGATGCCTCCAGGAAATGAAACTGTTATCATGGAAGATTATTTATCATCAAGTACAAAACGGTCACAGTGGTCAGTCGTTGAAGAGCAAAACCTTTAACCTCTCAACTTGTTTTTCGGGTTTTACTAATCCGTATCTATAGTCAACTATATATCGAAAAATTGTTATTCTATCTGTATTTTTCAGTGTTATAAGTTCTAAAATTACTGGAATGATGATTTTAAGCAGTTATTAACAGTTAAATTACAATGTGGAATATTTACATTTTTATAGAAATTTTAATGATATATCTAAATCCGATAATTCCCAAAGCTATTCGATTAAATATTATTAATATTTAAAATTATTGAATACTTGACTCACTAAAACCGTTGATTTAACAATCTTATTCCCAAATGAATTGCTTGGAATTCTTTCTGTATATTTATGCCACTTTACAATTTAATATCTAAAATATAATATTAATTTTATGAAAACGCTGAAATGTGTGATATTTTTTAACGAGTACTTAATATGATTTCGCAATTTTTATTTTTATATTTGATTTTAACGAAAAATTAAATTAATGCTATAATAAACATGACTTTGATTTATTTGAGTTATCTTACTTAAGTTATATCCTTATGGTCTTATAGTTGCTACGAGTATTTATAACTGTGACGCAAGAAAATAAAAAAAATAACGTAATTAAGCAGTTTAGTTGATTAATTATAAATTATGAGGTGTATAAATAAAGTAATGAGGCTGGTTGCGGAGCGTTCGTTTCTGGCAACACCGCTGCTGATGCTGATGAAATACACTCAATGATTGTGATTCAGTTTTGAACGAAATACTCAGCTTAGAATTTATATATCATTACATTTATGGTATGAAATATTATCGCGTGTTAATATCATAAGCAAATTATTGCAATCTGTACCATGTAGTCCATTTAAGCATTGCTCTTGAACATTTGCGAACATTTTGTGACTGGAACAAAGAATATCGACAAACTGGGTTCGGACAATGCTTGTCTGATGCTCGTCAATTTATTGAGAAATGCAATTATTAATTAAGAAAACGTTCGATTATGAAAGTAGCGATGAACCCATACAGTCTCCAAAAATCCGGTACGAAACAGATTTTTTAACAACTTGATTGCTAGTAAATGGATTCAAGATTTATATCTTTAAATCAACATTTTAAAAATATTGGTTTTCTCTATGTTCCAAGGAAGTTCAAAAATATTCCAAAAGAGCATATATTAAAAAAGTGTCAAAATTTACACGCCGTCTTGTAGTGGATGAGAGCAGTGACTTCCAACCTATGCCAAGAATTATATGAAGCATTACAAACAATGATATCATATTTACCCAACTTCATTAAATATTGAAAACAGCATAACATATATA
The DNA here is from genome assembly GCA_031761425.1 of Cosmopolites sordidus. NCBI lineage: Eukaryota > Metazoa > Arthropoda > Insecta > Coleoptera > Curculionidae > Cosmopolites > Cosmopolites sordidus. Next base: position 11,340 of record JARFXV010000658.1, on the reverse strand, counting down.
TATATATATATATATCATCTAAGGTACTGGACGGGTCACGGGTCACAGCTGCTAATATCTCAAAAGTAGCCCCGAACCAAGGCAAAAAACTAAATCCACATCGCGCCTGACTTGTATCAAGCGGTTGAGTGATCAGCGTTTGTTATTCAGTGGTGCGGCTGAGATTTAAACCTATGAACCGTCGTGGTTCAAACCTTTAATTCAAAGTACAAGATGAAGCGTTCTAGTAATTACAAAATTATTCTAGGAGGTAAACAATCTTCTGCCAGCCTTGTTGGTATAACCGGACTTGGATTCTGGGGCGTCCGGGCTTAAACTCAAAATTGTTCAGAGGGAGTCGGAGACCACTGGTCAACGTGTGAAATCGAAAACAAAAACTTTCTGTAGAATGATAAATATCAACTATCTCCTGTGCCCAGGAAAACTACATTGAAAAAATCAAAATGTTTGATCTGCAAGAAATCATGTTGACAAAGGATAACACCTTGGACTTTGGCAACTATACACTTTTTAAAAGTAAAATGGACAAAAGAATACTCAACAATACACCACATCTCGGTTATGCTTTCACTATCTCAAAAACCATTCTTGATTCTATAACTAATATCCAGCCAGTAAATAATCGACTTATGACACTATTCCTCAAGTGTTCTAACAAAAACTATATATTAATCAATGCACACTTCCCAGTTAACGAAAAAAAAAAATCTAATCCTGAAAAAGTAAATAAGTTCTGGGAAATTCAGGAAAAGACTATTTCTAAAATTCCCGTTGACCATGTTAAAATCCTTTTGAATGATTTCAACGCCCAACTAGAGAAAGAAAGAAAGTGCAAAAAAACAGTCGGCGATTTTCCCGCTCATAAATGGACTAACCATAATAGCCGATGATTGATTGAACTATGTTCACAGTTTAATCTAAAATTAATATCAACCCATTTTACGAAGAAAATAACAAAACAAAATACCTGGAGATGCCCAAACACGTACATGGATGAATATCAAAATGACCAAGTTGCCATTTCATACTCCAGTTATAAGGAGATTTTGAATGTTAAAGTAACGAAAGGAGCTAACATAGACACGGATCACTACTTGACTAGAATCAAACTTAGCTTAAAACCTCGAACACTTATTCAAAAGAGACTGCTAATACCAAAGTTCGACGCTACGAAAATAATACCAACCCTAACAGAAGAGCTCGATAAACAACCAGCACAGAACTGGCAGAAATTGAAACAAAAAATTATTAAAACAGTCTTAAAGTTAGTCCCTTTACAAAAACGTAGAAATCATTCGAGGTGTGATGAAGTTTGCGAGCAAGCAGTATTAAGCCGACGTAAAGCATTCAAAGGTTGGAACAGTTAAAAAACAGCAATAAACTATAATATATTTTTGGAAGTAAGAAAATAAACATCGAGGCAAACTAAAAGAAAATATGAAAACAATCAACTTAATGAATAAAATAATGATTAAAACAAAACATTAAAACTAAATTAATAGGCTTTCTACCCCACAGCTTTTGCTTCCAAAAAGAAAAAGGGCAATTAGCACTAAATAACCAAACAATTGCAAAGAACTTGCAAAATATTTGCACTAAAACTACTAAACTGTTCTGAGCCCTTAAACAGATTACCAACACTAAACCCTAGACCAATAAACCCAGGTTCATTACCACCGAATGAAGATGAAATAATTAGGCAAATCAAGCGACTTAAAAATAACAAAGCTTCTGGTGAAGATGAAATCATTACTAAACTTTTGAAATCCGCTGGTCCAGATAAAATCAAGGAAATAACCAAAATTATACAAGAAGTTTAGCGAACCGAACGGATTCTGAAAAATTGGAAAGATGCTCTAATCTATCCACTACATAAGAAAGGAGATAGAACGGATGTAAACAACTATAGAGGGATATATCTTTTCTCCCAGTTTGTTACAAAATTCTATCTCAATGTCTATTAGAGAGAGCACAGGGACAGTTAAAACCTAAAATTGGTGAATATCAAGCAGGTTTTCGACCGGGCTGATCCTGCCCAGAACAGATCCTGAATCTAAAGTTAATCGGTAGACATCAAAAAAAAAAAAAAATATATATATATATATATATATATATATATATATATATATATATATATATATATATATATATATATATATATATATATATATAACCGCTAGCTGAAATGTATCCGAAGTAGTCATAATACTAAAGCCGTGCAAACCACCCAACGATGTCAAATCGTATAGGCAGTGTTTCCAACATTGTTCAAAGCAATGTTTTCAATTATCTTAAAACTATTTGAAATGCCGCTGCTAAAATGGTAGAAACCACTCATAGAAGACAATAAGCTGATAACAGATTATCAATTTGGCTTCAGATTTAAACATTCAATCACTGATCAAGTTCATCTCATCACGACATAATAGGAGGTACGCTTGAAAGAAAAACAGAAATGCTCCGCAGTTTCTCTATATGGGGTTCATGCCTGTGACAAAGTATACCATGAAGGGCTAATACAGAAACTAAACATAATGCTGCCTAAACAACATGTATATATACTCAAATAATACACCTCAGAGATACTCTTTAGAATAAAGCAAGAAGATTCTCACTTGAAAGAAATATGAGCGAGGGTTCCTCAAGGGAGCGGTCCCTTCTTGATCTCGTCTTTTTTCTATTATATACTAGCGACTTACCAGCTTTGAAAGACACCATAATGGCCACATTTGCTGACGATATCCAGTAACAGTGGATCGAAACATAGAAAACTACAATTAGCAAGCGATGAAACATTTAATTGACAAACAAAAATGACGATCAAGCTCAGCGAACTGTAATCGATGCATGTCAACATTACCAACAACAAAAACTAACAGAGGAGCTCCCTCTAGATATAAATGGTACAACTGTTCCATATGAGTTAAATGCTAAATAACCTCGGAATAACTCTTAATGCCAGACTAGGGTGGAAAGAGCATGTAAAAAGAAAAAAACTGAGAAGAAGAAATTCCAAGACGGCAATAAATAATAGTATACTGATTTTTAATCAAATTCTAAAACCATTGTGGTTAAACGGCATTCTGCTGTGCAAAACTATAAAAATGTTTTAAAACAAAATGTTGTGAAATAATACACCATGCGCCCATGGCATCAATGCACCATGGTATCTTCGTAACTCCGATCTTTATCGAGATCTTGGAATTTACAGGAACCCAGGCTACACCTACATGTTAATAATACCAGCTGTTCAAGTGCTGCACAACCAAAATCATGTTCGAAGACTTAAGATAACTAAACCTCTTGGCCTCGTGTAATATGTTGTGTATAAAAGCAGAGCATAATGCGCTGGTGGAATATACATAATCATTAGACCACTCTAAAGGTCATCATTGGATTAACTTTAGTTGATAAGTATTTAGGTTAATATTTATTAAGGAACAATTAATGGTTAGTTTTTGTGACTAGTTTTAATCGGGTTAGAAAGTATCGGTATTCTATTTCTTTTTTATATCCTGGGATCATCGAATTTATTTGTACCTAAGTTCATTGGACAATGTAGTAATTACCACAAGACTGTAGAGGGGGTATTTTCACAGTATTCTACGAACCTTTAAGGGCAGTTTTATTGTTTTCTATAGTTTAGTTTGATACTATATATATATAGTACAGTAAAGTGTTTAAGTCGATTTTATATAAAATGGCAAGTTATGGACGTCGATTTTGCAAAATCTAGCCAATAAGTTTTATTATAAATGCGGACGATTTATTTTAGAGTCACAAGGTAGATCTATATTCGAGGAACTCAAAAAGGCCTATCTTTAATATTTTAAGTGCCACATTGGAGATCAAGATAAAGGTTGGACTCCTCATGTTTGCTATTTGAGTTGTCACGTAAATTTAGTGCAGCATCGTAAGCATAAAATGTTGTGCCGTTTGCTCTTTCTATGCTGTGGAAGGAACCTACTGACCATACAAGTGATTGCTACTTTTTTATCACTAAAACAGAAATGATTTCAAAAAAGCAAAGGAATAAAATTCAGTACTAAAATTTGCTTCTGCACTTAGAACAGTTCCTCATAAGAATGAAATACCGGTACCGATTGCGCCTTTAAATTTGGACAACATGTTTCCCGGTGATTCCTGAGAACACCAGTTCTAACCCAACATTTATAACAACTACCATGACCATGACCTGGGAGTGTCAAAACCAAAATCGGAACTTCTTGGTTCCAGACTTCAACACTGGAACCTGTTACATAAAAATGTCAGTTTTTCACTTTACCGAAAACGAAATATAACATTTTCAAGTTTTTATAAAATAGGAGGATCGCTATGTATATGTTGTGATACTAATGGTTTAATAAATGAGCTTAATATGGAACATGTACCTTTCGAGTGGCGTATTTTCATAGATTCGTCAAAATACAGCCTAAAATACAGTCTTGGTTCATAATGGGAACAAAAAATAATCTATTCCTTTAGCCCAATCAGTGACAATAATAGGAACCTATGACAACTTAGCAGTCATACTACTTGAAAAACTAATGATAAATGTTGTCAAAGCCATAGACACAGAAGGTAATGGTTTCAAGTACCTAAAAGAAATATTTTCTCAATTATGTGAATCAAAACTAAAAGAAGGCATATATATTGGGCCTTAAATAACGCAGCTTCTAGGTGATCTCCATTTTCAAGAAAAAATAAATGAAAAGGAACTGGCAGTTTGGAAGTATTTTGTAAGTGTAGTCAAAGGATTTTTTGGCAACAAAAAAGATGAAAACTATAAAAACCTCATAGATGAACTCTTGAAAGCCTATGAAATACTAGGGTATGGCATGTCCTAAAACTTGCATTTTTACACATTCATTTCCACCCAAAATTGGGTGCAGTAAACGACAAATAATGAGAGAGGTTTCACCAGGACATCCCCATGATGGAAACAAGATACCAGTGATGATGGGACCCATCTTTGTTGGGCAGCTACTGTTGGTTTTTAAAAAGAGATGTTGCTATAGTGCACAAGAGAAAAAAGTGATTTTTTGTCGCTGTATAAAATCTCAGTAATATATTTTTTATTCAGATAATCCGCAATAATGAATTTGTATAGGTTTAAGACATTTTATATGTTTATATTAAATAAATATGAGATTGTAAAAATATGTCGTCTCCTTTTTTTTCGACACCACCCACACATTGTAACAAAAAACCTGTACGGGTTACAGTAATTAGCTTATCATTTTCGGATTTAGGACTACAAAATACTTCAATAAACCTATTTTCATCAATGTTATCTCAAAAGAGTTTAAATTTGTTTACATGTATTATTATTAATTTTGTTGTTATATCTTATATTATATTATTAATTAATTACAATTTCAGTGACTTACCCTACTAAATTAAACTGTACTGTAACTATTTATCTAGATACTTTATTTTAATAAAGTTTAACTGTGGAATTGTTGGTGACAATTAATCTCTGTGCCGTACCTTATCACAAAAACACTTCGTAACTAACAAAAACTTCGTCACATTGAAAATTAAGATAACATTCGTTTATTAGAAATAACAAGAGTAACAAATGATAACGTGTAAAAAGGGGAACTTGTGCATTTTAAGACTCAGAGGTATCGGAGAAAATCCCAATCTTCTGAGTTATTAAAATAGGAGAGGCTTTTTAACACCGTAAGTGACAAGCTAACTGAAATGGATTGTGACTTCGATTGCGCATCGGAGTATGATAAAATAAAGTATAAAGATAGAGATATAATATATCTTCACAGAAAAAGCACGGAAAATATATAGATGATCAATTAAAAATATGGACACTGTTAAAATAGAGGCACTAACGGATATGATGAGAGACACAAAGGAAATAAAATCAATCATAATTTCCCTGATCAGCTATTAAACTTAAAAAGGAAATGAATAGCTAAAAAGTGACAATTTCAAGATCAAAACGTATATGAAGAACTTGAAAGACAGAATGGAATGTCTGGAAAAGGAAAGGATCAGGTTTTAAGGTGGATATAGAAGATAGTATTGTCCTACAAAATGCTGCAGAATTTTTTATTATAAATGAAATTGGAGTAAACGTAAATGTAAACTAAGCTAAAAAATGGGATCGACATTATGTAAAATGGAATAAAACAACAAAATTAAACACAAGAGAAACACTTGGCTTTTACACAATTTAACAGAAATAATTCAAAGAAAGAAAAAATTAAACAAATAGTAAGGGAGAGAGGGGAAAACACAAACGAAGGGTTATCCCGAACCCAACGATATGTTAGAAAGGGATAACAGTATTTTGTTTACCACCATCTTAAAGATTACAGCACCTGCAGTACCAGACAACACGGGAGAAACGGACGTACGCACGAGTCAAGATATGAATATTTCAATTTTTTGTGTCTTTTCGATGTACTTTTTTCATTAACTTGATGTAACTTGATTTATTTGCTTATTTCTTGTTTGTTCATTTATTTCTTGCTTTTTTTTTATCAACAGAAGTAATATAATGTTACATTCATACTGAAATGCTCACAAATAAATGGTTCTAATGACAGTAACGCGGTAATATAACCTAAAATAATGTTTGTTATTCTAATATTTTCGATCCTGCAGTAATCAGTAACATTAAACGTTCCGCCATATTTCGTTAACTATATTATAAAACGCAGCAAAAAAAAAGTTCGCCAAATACCTTTCTACTTTACAGAGCGGAATAACCTTCCCCATAATTTTGACCTAGTAAAACATCTAGCCCGAAAAGACTGGTATTATAATTTTATAAAGACATTTCAGAATATCTTTAACGACACCTGAGGGAACTTCATTGAATCGTATCAATGCTTTTAATAAAGCCAATGTTAAAATATTTGATAATACTTTGAAGGCCGTACTCATATTCATATCATATTGATATTCAATCTGATAAAATATTTAATGTTGATGAGATATGTCTATCGACTGTTCAAAGAAATTCGAAAATATTGGCAGCAAAAGGTGAAAAACAAGTGGGCAAGGCAAAAAGTGTCGAAAGACTGTCTACAACTATACTTATTTGTGCATTTAGTGCGGTTGGCCAATATATTCCTAAAGAAACGGATGAATGCTTTATTACTAAAAGGCAGTTATCCTACTATGCTTTTGGATGTGTATCAGGCTCTGGGTAGATAATGAAAGCTTATTTATTGACTGGCTACATCACTTCATTTCTTTTACAGAACTTAAAAAAAAATCAATACTACTAACTATAGACAATCATAACAGTCATGTCAGTCTTAGTGCATACACACTCTGCAGAAACTATGGAATCATTGTATTGACCCTGCCACCACATATCTTACATAGGTATTCAGCCAGCCTTTGGATTTGATTGGGCCTCTCAAAAGTGCATACAATCAAGAATGTGAGAATTATATGTCAGATCGATTTAGAAAGCCCATCACTCAATTCGCGACAGTTGAATTATTTACAAAAGCTTTAAACCGGTGCAGTAACCTTGAAAAGGTAACAAATGGCATTAAATCTGGCATATATCCCTTGCGCCCAATTAAAATTGGTACGATTCAACCAAACATTTCACAGAATACTACAGTATAGGCCACAAGAAATCAAGTACAAAACAGTGAGACCGATGTCCAGCCTCCAAATAATTAAGTATCCAAGGTTAATACTGTCGGAAATGGTAACTTTTGACCAACAAGCTTCCGATGCTCAGAATTTTGTTTTATAAGATTGTGGCTAACAAACTGCTGAAAAAACTTCTGATATGAACTGCAAGTATGCGATGTTCAAGCTTTCGATACTCAAGCTTCTGATACACGTGCTATCTATTTCCAATCAAGTGACACACAATCGCTTAATACCTCTGCTTCGCCTTCTATGGTACAAAATTCTAGTTCAGCAATGGATACTCAATGACAATTCAGTTTCAACTCAAAAGATGAGCACATTGTTAGCTTCTCTATCCAAAATGGTTGAATTGCCGATTATTCCTCCGAAAACATCTCAACGCAACATTAGAAAGAAAACATCGATTATTTTAACAAGCACAAGTGTAAAAAATCAACTAGAAGAAAAGGAAAATAAGAAACAAGCAAAAGAAGGAGAAACCAAAGGAAAAGATGAAAAAGTACTAAGGAAACAAACTGAAATAAAAAAAATGAAACCTGATGATGGGAAATCCAAAAACAATGAAACTAGAAAAGTTCATGAATATTAAAGATTTTAAAGAAATTACGTATTCTGTTTTCATGAGAACCACCACGTCAGCTTGAACTCACATTCCAAGCCGCACAGATGAGAACCAAAACATCGGTATTACCTTGACAGTCATGACACCACCGGATGGTCCCATGGAAAATGCAAGGCAAACGCACTTTAAAGTATAAATGATGCATTCACATTCAACATTGGCAATCATTTATTGTTACCAGACCTATTTTTGTAAATCATTTTCAAAATAAAGTTTTAAAAAACGAAATCTGCCGAAAAAGTTCTTTAAGTGGCGCAGTCGGTAGGATTGCACAAGTGTTTCACAAAAGGGCCAGTTGAGGACGACACCAAGAGACGCAATAGTTGGAGCCATCCAGCAGTGCAATCAACGGAACCAGAAGCAGACAGCAGCACAGCCGTGAATTCGGGAAGGACGAAGCAGATCAACAAAGGTTAGTGCCAATTCCTTTTACCCCCCTGACCGTCTGATTAAGATACTCAGTTGGAATAGTTACGGAATTGTATTTCATACAAAAAGTTGATGATTTAGTAACAGCATTAGCTTTAGCATTTAACGATAACGATATTAAAACGCAGAAACAAAGTAAACAAACGCCCATTGATAGGGATTTATTTAAATTTAGATTAGAAAATATTAAACCTTTTGATGATGACAGTAACACTTTAAACAAATTTGTTATCAAATGCAATAAACTCGTAAATATATATAGACAATTACAAAGTGATGAAATAGATGCCCACATTTTCGATTGTATTCAAGAAAAATTAATCGGGAAAGCAGAAGTACTGGTTGGAAATAGAACAGAGCTGATAAATTGGGATGCTCTGAAAGCCGCGTTACAACAATTTTTTCCTGATAGACGCAATACGGACAATTTAGTCCAGGAATTAATATGAACCAGACCATTCAAAAATGAACACTTAATAAGTTTCGGAACTAGACTTCAACTACGAAGTAATGTTGCTCAGAGAATTAGTAACGATCTAAATTTGAGTGAACAGAAAATTTGCCACATTAGTTACTATGAGGAAACGGCATTAAATACATTTACAGCAGGTTGTACTGGAATTCCGAAAAATAATATGCATTTTTTTATTTCGAAAAATTATATGAAAACCTGAATGTAACTGAAAAACACAGTAATAATGTATTTGGACCGAAACCAACAAATTTTCCAAATTTCCCAAAATTCTCACACAATCAGAATTATTCTAATCAAAACCCTTTCAATCAAAATTCATTTAATCAAAATGCTTTTAATCGAAATCCAAATTTTAATCAACAACAATATTCGGCTATGGCAAAACCATTTCAATGGCCATCACAACCAATAAATGTGCAGCCTAGACAATTACCATCAAGATTTTTCACAAACCGAGTCCGAAGTTTTTGGACCACAAACATGTATTTAAAGCCAGGAATATTCCACCTAGTCAAATGGGAAAACCAACACACATGTGAATTAGTGTAAGAAACAATAACGGATTTAACAGACACCCAATACTTAACCAATTCCAAAACAAACCCCAATTAAAAACCGAATTTTACTTTTGAGGAACTTCACAATAATGAGTGTGAAGGATGTCCGGTCAAAGAGTATTAAGAATACTACTACGAACCAAACGAAGAAAATTACCTTGATTATTATTAGAATAACCATGGTTAAGATAAACGTGAAGAAGAAACAACAAAAAGAAGAATATTCAGAGAATGAATACCTTAACAAAATTGGAAATTTTACGGAACAGGCCCCGAGCAAAAGTAAACCCTAGCGGAAATAAACATTTCCTTTAATAATGCTTTACCATATATCGAAATTGGCTATCCTAAAGTCAAACTTTTAATAGATACCGGGAGCTCTAGATCAATTCTAAGACCAACTGTCGCAGAAACATATTATCCAAAGTGTATCTATCGAGCGAATAACATCATCAAAACAGCAATAGGTACTGAAAATACGCAATTTCAGGCCAACAATTCCAGCATTTTCAAATTTTAAATTAGATCATGCAATAGATTTTATTCTTTTTGATTTTCACGACTATTTTGATGGAGTAATCGGTCTAATGAATTTAATTAATATGGGACTAAATATAGATCTTTTAAATAAAAAAAATTGGACAACAAATTGAAATTTCATTTAAATATCGAAAACCTTCCGAAACAAATTTCTCTATTACTATTAATCCAAAAGAAAAAGTTTTAAAGGAAATTCCCGTTAATACTGGAGAAGGGGAAATCATCACCAGTAGCCAAAAAATAATGCTACTGGTAATGCTATAATCGAAATTCATAACCCAACAAATATATATATATATATATATATATATATATATATATATATATATATATATATATATATATATATATATACATATATATATATATATATATATATATATATATATATATATATATATATATATATATATATATATATATAAAACATTGACTCTCACTGAATTATTTCCTTGTCAATTCCAACAAATGCCAAGCAAAAGTCACACTTAAATTAATTAATACGCACCGAGCATATGAACGAAGAAGAAGAAAAATCAATTGTGCAGAGAATTTGAAGATATATTTTACCAACCAGAAGACAATTCACATCGAAAATCAAACACGAAATTAAAACCACAGATAATATACTAGTGTACACAGACATAGAGATATTCATACATTCACAAAAATGAATTGTGTAAACAAATCAGCGAAATGTTAGAAAAAGGAATAATACGACCATCATCCAGCCCATGGACATCACCCATATGGATCGTCCCTAAGAAAATAGACGCGTCGGAAAACAAAAATGGAAAATAGTAGTTGATTATAGAAAAATCAATGAAAAGACCATTTCGGACCGCTATACTATTCTAATGATAACAGATATATTAAATTAATTAGGATGAGCACAGTACTTTCCAACATTAGACCTAGCGTCTGGTTTTCACCAGATTGAAGTAGGCAAAGTAGAAAAAACGGCATTCACAGTTGAAAACGGACAATACGAATTTTTACGATTGCCATTTGGTCTGAAAAATGCTCCATCTAGGTTCGAGAGAGTAATGGACGAAGTCTTAAAGGAGCTGCAGAAC